>CM053169.1:28522194-28536748 GCA_012977825.3 Pteromalus puparum | reverse complement strand
CGCTAAAATAGGTAAAATTGAAATAGTTCACAATAACTCTGAAATATTGAGTTTCGAAAAAAATAAAAAGAATTTTGGTCTCTACGAGAAGGATTAAGGGGCCTAACCCATAGCCGTAATTTAAAAAAAAGATTTACGCATTATTTAATAATATTTTATGCGCTAAGCTGAACACGCGTGCATTATTTTTTTTTTTTTCAACAGAATAATGAACTCATAAAGCAGCCTGCATGGTTATACTATGAAGATGCACGTGTGCCTATGGGCAGTAATTGTTGCGGAATTTTCTTTTCTCTGCTGGCACAGTCGAAAAGAGTATGACTGAATAACGGCCTGCACAACTGTATCGAGAAAAGGAGTGAAAAAAGTATGCGATGCATAGTACATACTCTAATCACGCTGCAAAGTCTTCGCCGACTCGTGGGCCATCTGTCCTCGAATTTGGGAGGCGATTCAGCAAAAACGAGAGTGAGTAAGATGTGATGGCACGTGTTTGAGGGCTTACAAAGTGGCTGCACTAATCAATGCCTCTGAAAGAGAGCAATGCATCAGTGTTGCTGTCTACTGTCTTCGGATAATCATGAGAGGATACCGAGGCAGCGAATCTCCAAGTCAAAGGGTGTACTTACGTGCTCTGTTGGCGGAATATCTAGAATAGTGCGGCCCCATTCCGCGCCATCAGTGTGTGCAAATAATGAGTGCTGCGAAGTAATACAAAAACAGTGACGCGTAAAGATAGGTGTTTATCTTGCGGCGAAAAGATATTATCGCAGGGGAGAAAACAAATTGTTACGCTGGACTATAATTTAAATTAAATTTGGATGCCCGAAGTGATGTGAAATTAAAACAACACATGTAAAAGCACAGGTTTGATTAAAAAATTTCATCGTGACATTGATTAGTGCAATTTTTTTCCATCTGTGTGTTGTCTGAATTATGCTACCGAACGACGCAGAAATTGCTGCTGCTGTCGACCTAGAGATTGATGAACAACCGGTCGAGGCAGCAGATACCGGTGTCCAGTGCTGTGGTGCCACCACTTCCCGATATACTAAGACGGCAATCCGACCTTGTGGAGTTTGAACTTTCGGCTGTGGAGGTGTTGATGTGGCCGGATCACTATCGGCTGTACCTGCTACATTCAATATCATTTGAAAGAGCCGAAACTGTGTTTAAAGCGCCAGTAAACAAGCAAATAATTGTCGAAAAAAACATTTGACTACGCCTAAATTGAAAGGTGTCTCTCCCCCCGCTCTTCTCGGCCGCTCGGCAACAGCTTCGCGCGTATAGCGAAGCGTTAGCTATACGCGGCAGTGCTTCGTACAGTTGAATCTCTCACTTCTTCGTACGTGTATTTCGCACGGCCGCGCGCTGTTGCGCAACGGCCTACGACATTTTCCTCTCGCTCGCTGATAGCGTAGCGGTACCTTGGCGCGTATCCGCTCGCGCGCGCAAGTAGTCGGCCATATTGGTTTGCTCTCTCTCTCCTACTCATACCTGCGGCGTTCAGCGTCGGTTCTTTTGCGCGCTTTTCGCGCGTTTCTTCGGAGTCATCGCTCGTTCCTTCTCTGATTGTGAGTGGTGTGGTATTGGAGTCTAGGTTTCGCGTTATACGCTGAAAATTTTTCTCTCCTTCCTGCTTCTTCACTTTAGTTTTATTCGTTGGCCTTTTGGCAGATTCATCTATTATGGCATCGGCCGCAGATTTGGAAGCGTTGTCTGCGCAACGTCGTAAGGCCAAATATATCACCAATTTTATAATTAATACAAAAAAGGCGGGTACGTTGAACGCGCACGCTCTTTTGATTGAAGTTGCTGGACACGTATTGGAGCGATTTCCTCGATCGAAATATGGTGTTGCAAGGTAAAAGGGAGAAGTTTCTGGACCAGGACTATTTTGAGAGCGATGCATTCAATGCCACGGAGTGTGCCTATATAAGCGCACAGGCAGATTTGATGGCAGCTCTAGCTGATCTTGAGAATCTAGATCGACCCGTGAATACAGAACGCAAGAACAAAACGACTGACGCGCAGGCTGCTGCAATCGAACGTGAATATCGAGCGTCTGAGATAAATAGCATGCCGAAACTTCACATTCTTAAATTCTCCGGGAAACAGTCAGAGTGGGAGTCCTTTAAGGAGCAATTCACGTCTATGGTTAAAAATAAGATCATGGCTCCTGCACTCAAAATGCAATATTTGTTAGATTCGGTGGAGGGTGCTGCGGCGAACCGCTTGAAAGGTCTTGCTATTACCGGATCTAGCTTTGAGGTTGCCTGGAACAAGTTGGTTCGTCGGTACGATAATCCGATTGCGCGAATGCATGCCTATATGGAGATGCTTATCGAATTGAAACCGGCAAAGGAGGAATCTGATGACGAATTGGTTAGATTGTTGGATGCTGCTGAGGTGGCATTCAAGGTTTTCAACGATGTAAAATGTCCAGTCGAGCACTGGGACAGTTAGTTGGTGTATTTGGTGGAAAGGAAGATGGATGAGCAAACAGCTAAAAGTTGGCGCATCTCGCAGGAAACGGTCGATGAGTTTCCCACCCTTATGAGGTACCCACCTGATGGGTAGAGCATCTTCATGTGGAGAGTCCGTTGACGCGGAGTCCCAGGTGTGTCATGCTCGTGTTGAGCCTTCTCTCTCGATTGTTTTGGAAAAGTTTTGGACCTTCGAAGAAGTTTGTTCATCTAGAGTATTGTCTAAAGAAGATCGATACTATGAGGACTATTTCACCTCAACCGTTTACAGGGATCCTGACGGTAGATTTGTGGTTAGATTGCCATTCTCGGAAAAAATCCAAGAAGTTTCTTTCGCATATACAAGGCAAGTTGCTGTCGCTTGTCTGCTCCGCTCAGAAAAGCGTCGAGCTCAGAACGTTAAGCTGAATGCAGCATATACGAAATTCACGGGCGATTATTTGAGGTTAGGACACATGGAAAGTGTGACTAGCATTCCTCGCTCGGAGAATGTGTTCTATTTTACACATCACCCAATTTATTCAGTCGAGGCTGGGCCTGAAGGAAAGTTTAGAGTGGTTTTTAATGGATCTTACGGGAAAGTTTCACTCAACGATGTACTGTTGACTGAACAGAAGCTCGCTATCGATGCGTCACTAATGGGGTACGTCGCTGCAGCCTACATGGGGGTCTCTGGAGAACGAGTTACGTTGATTATGGCCAAGCCAAAAGTCGCACCGATTAAGACTGGGAGTTTGCCGAGACTTGAGCTCTGTGGAGCTGTGCTTATAACCAGGCTGTTAAAGCACCTGCTGGATGGCGTGTTGTTGAAGCCTGCATCTGTTTATTGTTGGACAGATTCGAAAGTGGTGCTGGATTGGTTGGACAGTCATCCATCGAAGTGGCAAACCTTTGTTGCCAACAGAGTCAGTTAAATCGTGACTACGTTACCTGGAGTTCAATGGAGACATGTTAAGTCGGAGGATAACCCGGCCGATTGTGCGACTAGAGGATCGAGTTGCAGGGACGATGTAACTGTGCAGGCTCAGGTGGCGATTGAGGAGTTGGTAAATCAAGAGGAGGAATTGCCATTGCTGATGTACCTGGAAAAGTTCTCCAATTATAGTAAGGTAGTAAGAATTATCGCGTTTTGTTATAGATTCCGCTTCAATGCAGCCAAACCTAAGGGAAATCGCTGTGCTGGATCTGTGTCTGCTGAGGAGATGGACTCGGCTCGAGTGCGGTTGACCCGCTACATTCAGGCACTGCACTTCGGAAAGAAGATTCAATCAATCAGGAGTGGTCAGCGATTGAACGCGCGCAGCCCACTACTCCGCTTGGCTCCTTTTATTTGTGAGAGGGGTCTGCTTAGAGTTGGAGGACGTTTGCAGAACTCATTGCTGCTTTACAATGAGAAGCATCCTACTGTCTTGCCTGGGTCCAGCTGGTTGATAAAGAGGTACGTAAAAGAGGTGCATCGAGACACGATGAACGGAGGAGTGCAGCTCATGATCAGCTGCATCTGCCGAACTTGGATTCTCAGAGGAATGAGAATCGTTCAAGGCGTCTACAGGAGATGCTTGCGCTGCATTAGATATGCCGCGCAGCCATTGCAGCATCAAATGGCCCCGCTTCCAGCGTTTCATGTGGACTCAAAGAGACCATTTCTGGCAACTGGAGTGGACTACGCAGGACCATTTCCCATCTTGTTTTCGAGAGGACGGGGAGCCCAAACCACGAAAGGCTATATTTGTATTTTCGTGTGCATGGTAGTACGCGCCGTGCACATAGAGGTGGTGTCGGATTTGACGACGGCGGCGTTTATGGCAGCGTTTCGACGGTTCAGTGCCAGACGGAGAATTCCAGAGATCTTGCTGAGCGACAACGGTAACATACTAACTTTAAGGGAGCGGCGACGGAATTAGATCGATTGTTTCAGGAGGCTTCATCGTTCTCTCATGAGGTTGCTGAGGCTCTGACCAAGGACAATACCAAATGGCTATTTATTCCACCTCGAACGCCACATTTCGGCGGACTTTGGGAAACTTCGGTCAAATGCTTCAAGCATCATTTTCGGAGAGTTGTTGAAGAGACTCTTTTAACGTTCGAAGAGATGGCGACGGTGGCGGCTCAGATTGAGGCCTGCTTGAACTTTCGGCCATTGAGTCCTCTCAACTCAGAGCCCACAGACTTGGTTGCTTTCACTCCTGGTCATTTTTTGATCGGCGCTCCGCTGAGGGTGTTGCCGGAGCCTTTTCATGAATTAGATTTGGGTTCTAGGACTTGCCGTTGGCGTCACCTCTCAATTATGAGAAATCAGTGGCTGTACCCCAGTCGCCCGTTGGTCGAAGGCGACCTGGTTTTACTGAAGGAGGACCTCGGCCCTCCGGCCCATTGGCCCATGGGACGGGTCGTGAAGGTGCATCCTGGACGGGATGGTCAGGTTCGAGTGGTCGTGGTTAAGACTGCAGCTTCGGAGGTGCAACGGCCAGTTGTGAAGTTAATCTACCTACCCATTGATGATGACGCTGAGAGGGTCCATTCGCGGCTTAGGGCTTCGTCAGATCAAGAGTGAAGAGCTCCTGTCGTCTCTGAAGTCACACACAACACTCACACTGTTAGAGTCTGTAGTTCGTGGCTAGGTGTTATTCTTGTATTTTTTTAATTTTGTTGAAAGTTTTTAGTTTAGTTAGTTAATTTTGTAATTAGAGTCAAGTTTAACGCTTTAAAAAATTTTGTATTGTAGTTCAGCTGTGCTGATTTAAACTCACACTTGTAAATGACAGTCTGTTAAGGGAATATTCCCATTGAAATTGTGCGTAGACTGATCATCTTGTTGGATAGGTTAGCTTCTTTCGTAATAGGCTTTCCTATCTTTTGTTTGTTGTTGTACAGCTGTTTCCTTGTTGCTGCGAGGCAGCAAGGGGGGCGGTATGTTCAAGTATGTTCAAGTTAAATTCGAATCCGCCGAGAAAGCGACAGAGTCGGAGCTAGCCGTTACGTAAGTTTCTGAACACTGCTGGTCAGCTCGATCAAATAGGGGGTTGCTATGACAACGCTTGAGCGCTCGCTCTCTCTCTCTCTCTCTCTCTCGCTCTCTCAGCGGTACCTGTTGCCCGACTGTAGTCAGTCGAGCTGTAAAATCGGAGCTGAACACACTGCAGTGTCAGCTACTGGTATCGTTCTCACTTGGAGAACGACCGTTTAGTCATAATATTTCCACTCATTTTTCCTTATTCTACACAAGTGTAATTACACACTTTTATTAATATATTTTGCTCCTTGCGAGCTTTTATTTGATTATTAATTGAGTTGTTTTCAATCAACACCTCCCTTAGTCCAGAACAAAGATCCACCGTCTACATAGTTCGTAGACGTTAAACACCATGCAACGCTTTAAACAATTTTCAAACTTTGTTCGTTCCGTCATTATAACCTTTTGGTTGATCGACATATACTTTAGAGCTTACTTTACCATTTAGAAATGCTGTAACAACATCCATCTGTTTTAGAATTAAACCAAATTGACAACAATATGAAAACAAGATTTTTAATGTTTGCGTCTTTGCTACTGGAATAAATATGTCATCAATAAGTCGGCTGCCGACCAATGCAGCCGCGGCGATTCGTGCTGTGCGCGCAGCCTCTCTTACGTCGTCTGCTATTGGTAAGTTGAGAAGCAGTGCTTTATCACTCTGCTTTCTTAGCGATATAGTAATATACCACGTACTCCTTGGAGTATAATTTTTCAGCGGATGAGATCCCATCACACGGTTCTTACGTTCACACAAAAAAGCACGCACATCTCGTGCTTTTTATGAGCCTAGATGGGTTTCTCCGCGACTGACGACAAAACTAACCTAGAAGTGCCCGAACTGTCATCAAGAGTCTGTTGGACGAGGAGCTGTCCAACTATACAAGGACATCCATAAGCATCTGCGATCTCCTGCAAGAATCTGGTGCTGCTCCGCTGAAACCCATAAGGAGCCCATAAAGAGCTCGGATAGACGTCCACTTTTGAGGTTAGAGATTATAGCATTCTATGTCTCTCTCATTTTGCGCGCAAAACGGCCGAAATCACCATGGCCAGGCGTAAGTTTCGATTTTTTGCCACCAGAGCGCAACACCTTCGCTCGTCAAACAGCATCAGTGTGGGTTGGTACAACTGGGCCGCTGAACTGGCGCAAAAATTTAAAATTCAAGATGTTGAAATCGACAGCTGCCAACAGAGGAACAAACAAATTAAAGCAGGAACGATGTGCTAAGTGCAAGGTGACTTCGCGCACAGCTGGAAATTCGTCAAAATGCAGTTCTTGCACTCGGAAGTGTTATCTGAAGTGCATGACAGCGGTTTCAAAAGCGCGAAGCAAAACCCTCCTGGAATGCTCCTCCTGCTTTAATCTTCGGCAAAAAACAAACAGCAGCCTGAAAAGGAAGAGCAAATCACCTCCTAAGAAAGAAGCAGTAGACAAAGAGGAGTCATGGAATACAACGCAGGAACGAGACTCGCAGTCATCTGCGGAAACGCATGCCATGACTACCAACCATACATTGTCGGGTGGTCCTATGGCATTGGAGTTATGTCCTGAGCCTGATATAGCTAATTAAGATGGCACTGGCAGAAATGAGAAAGAGGAAGTCAGCATCTCTCCTTCAGCTGAGCCGCAGTTACATTCACCGCTGCTGAAAACATCGACACCAGCGACTACAAGCGCCAGGAGGGCAGCCACTGCCATTGGGAATACTTCATGCTTTAAGGACACTTCCAATATCAGTAGGAGGAGTACCACCAATGTATCCGGGTCCATCTGCAGGCCGGATGACATCTTCAAGTCAAGCAAGTTGGAGCTGATCAACTTGACAGGCGACAGCAACAAGGTCACCATAGCCAACCTTGAAAGGTATGTTAGTGGCCTCTCAACCATGGCGAAACAAGGGACCTCTGTGACGGCTAGACTGGAGGAGGATATTGATAAATTAAGGCTTATACCAGCAATAATCCTTGATATCAAGACTTCTAAAGACAGAATATCCGAGCAAGAGGTCAAACTTGAACTCGGGTCAACCCTCCAAGAAGCCAAGCTGGTGGAACTTGACAGTAGCCGTGTATCGATATTTGACAAGAACACGGCTATGGCTGAGCAGGTCCTACAGCTGGAAAAGCGGTTGCTCGGATTAACCAAAGTAGACGGCAATAATAATTCTAGTGATTTTAGTAATAATAATAATAATATTATAGGTAGTAAAACCGCAGGCGGTATGAGTTTAAGTTAAGATAAGGAAAAATACGGTGATAATAACGCAGCTAGTGTTAGTGAAACTGGCGCTAGCGAGCCAGCTTCTGAGTTTCGAACGCAGAAACATCGGCGTCGAACACGGGGCCCCCGTTCTGCGGGCATCGGTCGCTCAAGATCGGATGGAGTGGGTCCATGTATGGATGTAGTGCAGTCTGGCGAGTCATCAGCAGATATAATAATTTCGAATGTCTGTAACGGGACAGACGCTCAACATCACCAACTACTGCACGCCATACTCGTCACGATTGACACATCCATTACTAAGGATGGCATCGTATCGATAGGTCCGCTTAGGTCAGAGCTTGTAACTAAACGCGGCACATAGAAGCCTGGTTTGGAGCATCACCGATCTCCGTGGGTGGTAAGCCTGTCTCGCCGCGACACGGTGGGAAATACTATGCGTGCAAAAGGCAGACTTGCTGCGTTCATCGCAAAAGATATCAACGTAACTCCTCTAGATGAAGAAACGCGAAATCGTTCAATACCAAGTCAAATTTTTATAAATGAACTGTTAACAAAGACTTTGTAATTGATGTGACGTGACGTTGTTAATTTTGTACGTTTCCACAATCTCAAGCGAATTGCGCGTGGCTTAGATTTCAAATATAGGGGCGAGCGATTCTTTATCAAGAAGAGAGACGGTGGTAAAACTCATGAGTTCACCTCGGTTGCAGACCTACATGCTATAGCCGCATCCTATAGCTGCATCCTATAGGGCTAAAATTGATGGTGACAATGGTAATCGTTGCAATAATAATAACATCAGCGCTGGTGATGGTACCACCTCAGACGCGACTAAAAATACTTTCAAACTTTTACTGGCCGGGAGAACACGATAGGGGCAGGTAGGGAGGCATTGAGAGTGGGCTTCCTGAATGCCACATTGCAACCTCGCTATACGCGCATATGGAGATGTTTAGGCAGTATCTCGAGACTGCTTGTCCCACCTACCACCTTTTTGGCGTGGCTAAGACGCGTTTCGGGCATGAGGTTGATGACGTGTTCGCGCGGGTGTACGGTTATTCGATTTTGCGGCAGGATAGAAACAAGCGTGAAAGTAATGTAGCCCTGTACATTCGTAATAGCTACAAAGCGACTATACTGTGCTCGTCACAGTCAGAGGCAGAGGAAAAGCCGGGAATCCCGGAGTATCTGATGTATAGCGTTCAACAGGGCGAAAGGTCACTAATCTTTGTTGCCGTAATTCATCGTCCACCAGGTGTTTCATTGACGGACAATTCAGAGTTGGCGAACGATTTACGCAGAAACTCCGTGGGTTACGATTACAGGCTAGTTATGGGCGATTTGAACGCGAATATGTTATCAACCTCGCATGTAGCGGGATTCGTAAGAGACCTTGTCTGCGAATCGAACTGAAAACAAGTAGATTACGGCGCGCCTCACCACGTCAGCACGTGGTGACAGCATATTGCTGAATGCGGGTGATTGACTGGCGACTTTTTCGAGCAGCCATAACATTATTGACGTTGAGATTTACTTTCAGACGGCAGAACCCCCTGCTCTCAAAAACTTTACATACAGGGACTTTAAATCCATAAAATCAGAAGAGCTCTTACCCCTCTTGGCTGCTTGTAACTGGTCGTCAGTGAGCTGTTCCGACAGCAAAGTTGACACCCGGCTAGAACATCTTAGCCGAAACATGATGACTGTCATTGACCAACTTGCTCCGCTCAAACAATTTAAACCGAGACAGAAAGAACACGCTCCATGGGTCGACGCTGAATTGATACATTTATACAGACGACGAGTAGCTTTACGAAGACGGCACAAACAAGCCCAACGGGGCACTAGACAACGTAACGATCTATGAACGGAATATCAATGTCTTGCTACTGAGGCAGAGAAACAAACTAATCAAGCGCGAGAAGAATTTATTCAGAATCGAGTTTTTGACGCGCTGGAAAACAATAAAAACGTCTATAATGAATTACGAAGTGTTGGCCTTATTTTAAAGGCCAAAGAGGATTTACATGGCTTTACCACGGATGAGGTAAACACGCATTTCGCTGGGGTGTCCATATCTAATGCCGAGCGCGACGTTGATCTGAGTGGCATCCTGGCCGAGGCCAATGAGGATGGTTTCACCTTTTATAAAGTCACCTTTTCGGACGTGGTTATGGCGGTCGCTCACTTTTCATCTCAAGCGATGGAGAGGATGGAATACCTCAGAGTGTTATAGCGAAATCCCTCCCAGTACTAGAACATCAGCTAGTGACCGTATTCAATGCCTCCCTCTCCAGTGGGGTCATCCCAGGTGCCTGGCAGAACGCTCATTCGGTGCTCCTTAAGAAGAAACCAATTCCATCTAGTGTTTCGACTTCCGTCCAATAGCCCTTTTCAGCTTTCTTTCCAAGGTTCTGGAGAAGATCGTGCATAAACAGATCTCCGAATATCTAGCCTCAAAGAACATTCTTGACCCTTTCCAGACCGATTTTCGGCAAAACCACTCAACGCAGACAGCACTGCTAAAACTGACAGAGGATATCAGGACTGGTATTAGCAGCAACAAACAGTTACTCACCATCTTACTACTGTTTGACTTTAGTAAAGCATTCGACTCAATCTTCCCCTCAAGATTACTGCGTAAGCTAATCAGGATGGGCTATTTCAGATCAGTGGTCCTGTGGGTCATGTCTTACTTGTCAGGACGTAACCAAAGAGTGGTTACTAAATTAAACGGAGAATCATCTTGGCTAACAACCAATCTGGGCTTCCCACAAGGCTCGATCTTGGGGTCCTTGCTATTTAGTATTTACAGTCGGTTAGTCGGTTTTCGAGGGCCCAAGGGATTGCTGACCAATAGTGTTACGTATTTGCTTTACGCGGACGTCCTGCAAACCTACACCCAAGTGACAAGAGCTAATCTTCGTGAGGGTGTGGACCGCATGTCAGCAGCAGCACGAGCTGTGTCAGATTGGACTTTACACAATGCTCTGCACCTCAATGCAGACCGGTGTGTTCGTCCCATTTGTCGATACCGTAACTAACCTCGGAGTAGTCATGGATTCGAAGTTGCTCCAGACTAAACTGCAGAGACTACAGAATGCATGTGTAAGGTACATTTGTGGTGTAAGGTGTAACGTTGTGGTTTTCAACGGCTTTTCGCGCTACTTATGCTCGGACTCGGCAAGACCGTATTTCGTTAGGCACCAGGCCTTGCAATTTACCGGGTTATTCTCAAGACTCTTTCTCCCCGAGGAGGATCGACCATAAGCGCAAGTGTGAGGGAAAACAATGATTCTAGTGGTCAACTCCACTCATATGTCGGAACTCATTTTATTTAATGAAAAACCAATGTCTAACCTTTACAATTGATCTATACGTCGGAAAGACGGAAGACGACGCAATTTTTAGACCTCACTGTACCTCTTACAATATCAAATTGGGAACCTCCATCCTCTCGTGCGGAAGATGTCTTGTATCCTGTAAAACGCCCGAAAAAAGAACTCGAATCGACTACGAAGGATGTGTTTACGGCGGCGGCTCAGATACAAGTCCCGAGTCTCGCTGCGCGTAGCGCCTAGAGAACTCGCGTCTATTCTAGCGCATGCGCAGATGCGACTTACAAACTTTAGGTTCGCTTAGCGCGCCTTCCAACAGAAATTTTCGGCTCATACTCTTACATTGTCACTCCTACATACTGACATAATTAATAATCATACTTATGATACGCTTTTCGGGAAATTCCCAACACGCACACCTTTACACTCGTTCACACATACTCATGATCTCCGCTTCGTACATGGTCGCTCTCGCTGCGCAGCGCTCGTTGTTTTCCCCCTCCCATTGGCTCGCATGCTCTCGTGTGTGTGTGTGTGTGTGTAGCAGTGGCTGTTGCTACAGCTTCTCGTTCTCAGCATGTGTGCGTGCGTATGCGCATGGATGACGCAACGAGGAGTCCATGCGGTAGCAGTTTGAACAGCGTATGATGTACTCTTCTCTCTCTCTCTCTCTCTCTCTCTCTCTCTCTCTCTCTCTCTGCTGACGTTAGTTGTTTAGCTACGAAATCCCATTGATTAGATGCTTATCGTAGTACTGGCCATGCGTGGTAGGAGAGAGAGAGGGACAGGCCGCTAACTAGACGGACACCCCGTCGCAAAGGAGGTGCAAGCATATCTCTCTCTTTAGGAAGAAGCTGGGCTGGATGGACACTAACGAGCGTAGACGTACTTTGCGGTGGTGTCAATGTATAAGTCGTTATGCATAGGGCAACCGCCGTACCTCGCAGCCCTCTTTGAGAAAAATAAATGTAGAATCTAGGGTAGGTTCTCTAGGGATATATCCGCCCCGGTAACTAGAACCGATACAGGCCTGAACTCTTTCAGCACGCAGGGCGCCCGCTTGTGGAATTCGCTCCTGCAAGGCATGCGGACACTGCCTTTGCTTTCAAAGTTCAAAATAGCAATCCGAAATTTCCTCTTGCTGGTGCCCTAGTGCTATATAATTTGTTATAGTTAAGTGTATGCGCCTGCGTCGTATCTATTTGTACCTGTCGTGTTTGAAATGTAGTCTGCGTTACTATCTATATCGACGTGATAGAATAGTTTAATTATGTGTCATACACAAAAACTTGACGTGTACTGATATGTATAATATGTATGAAACTGTGATATATAATGACGAATTTGTGATAAGACAGCTGTCATTATAACAAGCTATGACGTTGTGTGGTAATTGTAAATTTTTCGAATCTTTGAAAATAAATAGTAATTCTAACCTAGCTTTGAATATATTATTAGATTATTTTGTAAAAACTTATTTTACATCTAACAACTAGTTTCCATGTTTCATTGTCATACAAGCTATTCATTTCTTTGTCCATTGCATTTTTTCAACTATCGCATTCATCGCTATGCATCGCATTCATCGCTATGCATCGCCTCCTCAAATGTACAAGGTGTGTCTACTCTACAATAATATACGGATACTCTATTTGCATTATTTTTCAGATATCTTATCGAACTGTTTTTCGTACGTGTTGATCGACGTGGTCTATTTGGTTTCAAACAATTTTTATAGATATTTTTTACGTTTGTTTGTTTTTTTTCGGTTACAATTACATTTTCATCTGAGCTATCAAATACGTTATCAACAATTTCGTTTTTGTATTCAAGTTCGCTTTTCTCACTCGACCCGAGACTCGGAGTATGGAAATAAATATTTTCATTACCATAATCGAGACCAATACATTTTTCATAAGATTTAACAACATCAACGTGTCTTGAAACTGTTACTTTACCATTTAACAAAACTCTATATCCTACTTCACTGTAACCAAATAAAATTCTTATTCCGGCTTTTTTGTCCCATTTCGAATTTCTCAGGTTTTCTCACAAAAACTTTATTCCAGTATAATTTCAAATTTTCAACATTCTACTTGTTTCTGAAAAATATTTCATAATGAGTTTTCTTTTCTATTGTGTTACCTAAAGTACGATTTTTCAAATAAGTTGCAGCACTTACTATTTCTGGCCAATGTTTTTTGTCTACTTGAGCCTTATCCAATAAACAACGCGCCATATCCATAATTGTTCGGTTGAACCTCTCAGCAGTACCATTCAACTCATGTACGTACGCTGGACAACTGTTCATGTAATAGTCTATTCTTCTGCGAATTTATAACACCGACGATTTAGGTATTCTGTACCATTATCGCACCTTATTGGTTTTACTCTCTTTTCAGTAATATTTTTATTTTATCATACAATCGAATACTTCATCTTTGGTTTTCATGTAGTAAACTTTGGCTATTTTACCGTAATCGTCAGTAAACGAAACAAAATATTTTCCACCGTTTGGACCCAGGGTCTTGAAACTATCACATACGTCAGTGTGTATTATTTCTAAAATATTTCTCGCTCTTGTTCTGGTATTGTTAAACGGTAAATTATGCATTTTATTTTCTATGCATATTTTGCATTACAAAATTTCCGATTCAAACTCAGTTGGAATTCTTGTCCACAACTGTCGTTGTTTATGCCATTTGTCTTTTTTACTCATATTATTATCGTTATATTTAACATTGTTTACGGTCTTTTGATCAATTTCCAATCTAGTCGTGATTTTATATGTACGATTCTCTGTATACGCTACTGCTGTCAAATTTTCTTTTTCATCAATTTTTTTCGCTATATTATTTTTTAAGACAATCGTGGCACCATCAGTTAATTTCCCGTAACAAATCAAATTTGTATTCATTTCTTTGACGTATAAAACATTTTTCATTACAACATTATTTTCGTTATCAAATGATCTTAAATAACTAACAACATTACCGATTTTGGTTGCTTCTAATTCACTACTATCTCCTAAATAAATTTTTATCGGTTGCAATACAACTTTTAAAATAACTATCATTATTGACTATGTGGTAAGAACATCTACTATCGAGCAACCAATTTATTTTATTACCTATCTCTTTATTTCGCGCCGCATGCGCTGTTGCTACCCAGGCGCTGACGTCAGACCCGCTTGGTTGACTCGTACTGGTGCCTTGGCGAGTAGAAAATCTAAAACAAAAATACCTTAAACCCCTACCCCACGAGCAGCGAGTTTAATGATAAAATACGCGGCACATCAAAGGACGGCGAGCGAGAGCGAGCAGAAAATCTAAAACAAAAATACTTAAACCCCCCTAGCCCACGAGCAGCGAGTTTAATCCGATGTGCCGCGTATTTTATCATTAAACTCGCTGCTCGTGGGGTAGGGGGGTTTAAGTATTTTTGTTTTAGATTTTCTGCTCGCCGAGGCTCGCCTTCCTCCGATGTGCCG
>CM053169.1:28483571-28514773 GCA_012977825.3 Pteromalus puparum | reverse complement strand
AAGAAGAAGAAGAGAGCAATGCAAAAATGAGTTATTACGCAGAATATTACGCTGATCAAGTCGGGGGAGGTGGTAGAGAAGAAGTGCGTCGAGTGTTTGCAGGTTCAAGCTATCAGCGAGGACATGGTGGTATAGGAAGTTTCTTGAGTGGTTTATATCGAAGAGTCTTGCCATATCTCACAAGTGGTGCCAAAGCTGTAGGTAAAGAAGCTATTAAAGCAGGAATGGGTGTATTAGATGATGTGGGTAATCGTGGAGTAAGTTTTAAGCAAGCTGTAAATACACGCGCACGAGAGTCTGGTCGAAATCTTAAACACAAGGCCGCAGATAAAATAGCTGAGATGATGAAGGGTTCAGGATATAAGCGACGAGGCAAGAAGCGAAAACGTCAGTCGTGTAAGAGCCGTTTAACTGGACGCAGCAGCAGCAGCCGCGGTACTAAAAGTGGTAGTGTGAAAAAACGACGTGTGAATAAAAGTAAAATTAGAAGCTCGAAAAAAAAGAAAGTAAATAGAAAAAAGAAGAAGGAGCGCAGTGTCTCTGATATTTTTGGATAAACATCATCATGGCTTTTCTACATTCAAACTCATGCGAATGCATGAAATCAGAATTAGATTTGTTTACTTTACCGCCAACACAAACATCAGTGGAAAATTCGCAATTCATACATTACAAGCCCGTCTCATCTCTCACTGACGATGGGCCATTGGAATTTGTCGTTCCAGGAGGCAATGATTATCTCGATCTTGCTCATACAATGCTCAGTATACGTGTGCAGATATTACCGAATGTTGACATTGCTCCTAACGAAAGTACCACAGAATACGCTAAGGTAGCACCAGTTAATAATCTTTTACACTCACTCTTTAATCAAATAGATGTGTTTTTTAATCAAAAATTAGTATCACCGCCAAACAATGCATATCCATACCGTGCATACATTGAGACACTACTAAATTATTCATCGGCTACAATGGGTTCTCATCTTACATCTTCACTCTGGTATTTAGATACTCCTGGTCAAATGGATGCAGCACCTAATACAGTAAGCACTGATGCAACAGCAAATAAGGGAAGTTCTTATCGTCAATATTTCTCAATTAACGGTCAAACTATTGATCTAATCGGCCATTTACACTGTGATGTTTTTAATCAAAATAAGTTTTTGCTAAATGGTGTTGAACTACGATTACGATTAGTGAGAAGTAAGGATGCTTTTTGCTTGATGGATGTGTCTGATAACGAGAAATTTAGTGTACATATTAAAGAAGCGTCGTTGATTGTACGACGCGTCAAAGTAAGTCCAGGAATTATGTTAGCACATGCGAACACTCTCACGAAAGCCACTGCAAAATATCCAATAAACCGTGTAGAAGTAAAAGCATTTACACTGCACAGTGGAGTTCATGGGGATACACTTGACAATGTTATTCTAGGCCAAATTCCTAAAAGAATAATCATCGGTTTCGTGGATAATAGAGCATTTAATGGAAATAGAAAGTTCAATCCTTTTAATTTTCAACATTTCAACCTAAACTATCTTTCTCTTTATGTGGACGGAGTGCAGATTCCCAGCAAACCACTACAACCACGATTTACGGGGAGTAATCCAATATTCGTTGAATGTTATCATACATTATTTTCCGGTACTGGAATACACTTTCTGAATGAATCACTGGCGATTTCACGAACCGACTACAGAAAGGGTTATTGCTTTTTCGCTTTTGACCTAACACCTGATCTATCTGCAAACTCAGCATTTCATTGGAATCTTATCAAGCATGGTAGTGTTCGTGTAGAAGTCAAATTTGAACATGCACTAGCATCAACAATTAATTGTATAATTTATGCCGAATATGACAATGTCTTGGAAATAGATGCGAGTCGACAAATCATAACGGATTTTAATGCATGAGGTGGCGTTGGTGGTGGTGGGAGAAAGGAACAGCAGCGCCTCTTACAGCGTTAGCGGAGAGATCGTGACACCATACGCTCAGTTCTCTTTGAGAAGTTGAACAGTGCTCTTCTCCTGCTGCTGCTACTATTCGCGCTTAAAAGTATAATGGATTACATTATTAACGTTCAAGGTCTGAGAGACCTAAATAACAAGTTTATTCCTAAGGAAGTGGCTGTACTTGGTTTAAAAAATAGAGTTATTGGTCATTGGATCATTAAGGCACCTCACAATTTCACAGAACTACCTATTGGAGTTAAAAGATCTAACGAGTACATTGCTAATCAGTTTCACGGCATCCGATGGCACGAAGGTGATATCAGTGTGGAGCAGTTACAGTTTCATTTACAACAAGTGGCAAAAGTGGCTATACGTGTATTCACCCGTGGACACGATAATTGGAGATTTTTAGAAACTGTCATGTCTCGTGAGGTTGTGAATGTCGAAGAAATGTATGCACCGACTTTCCAAGTATTAAAAAAGAATTATCCAAGCAGCTTTATGTGTATAAATCACAGTATCCAAGATATAAACAACAGTCGTGATTGTGCTCTCAACCAGGCATATTTATTGAGAAAGTGGCTGCACTCCATTGCTGAAGATATAACTCAAGATTCAGCGCAGAAATTTAGTGACGCTTTATACTGTAAACTACATTCACGTGTTAGAACAGCTTCATCTATCTACAGTGGAAACGAGGACGAAGTTGATCATAGCTAAAACAATGAATACACGTCAGTTGCTAAGGGCACTCAAACCATTGGCTGCCAAGACAGTTGGTGTATACGCTGCTGATAGAATCCCCAATGTTATGGAACATCCCACGGCTATCATTGCAAACACAGATGACCACACCAAACGAGGAACACATTGGATTGCTATTTACATAGATGCTAATGGTTACGGAACGTACTTTGACAGTTATGGATTTCCACCAATCTCACAACATCATGTTAAAAGACTCAAAAGAAATTGTAAACGATATCAGTGGAATAAGCAAAAATTACAAAGCATCGATTCGCAAGTGTGTGGTCAATACTGTATTATGTTTCTTTATCATATGGTTGATATACCTAACTTACGCACGTTTTGTAATAAGTTTTCACAAGATTCCAGAAAGAACGATGCATTAGTGGTTGCATTTTATAAAAAACTGTTAAGAAATAAGAATATTCGTTTGCGTTCAAGAAATGTAAAGAGATTCGGAACTGAGCGTTCTCTTGGCTCCGGATTTTGTAATCAGACATGTACTTCGAGAATATTTGTCAAATAGCATTAAGTAAAAATTATGAATAAATTACAATTTTACATAAATAAAATGTTCTCATTTACAATACCTTACTTGGTCCTACATACCCGTTTCATCAACATCCTCGTCGTATAGAAAATATCATTTGATAAAAAAAGTTATCTGAAATACTGTAACATAAGAACGACGTAATCGCTATAACCGCTGACAGGTATAATATTTCCATTCGGGGTTATTTATTGTTTAGCTTCACATCCTGTTTCATCATCATCATCGTCGTCGTCGTTAACTAGAATCGGATAAAACTGATCGTAGTCTAAACATTCTGTTCATAAAAGTCAGTGAGATGTAACACTAGCTTGTGACCGTTGAGCTTTTGACCGTTGACGAATATGATACTTTCTTTCCTGTTGCGTCAGGCTACTTTGATAAAACTGATCGTGGTCTAAACAATACTGTTCTGAGAAGTCAGTGAGATGTAACCTTAGCTTTTGACCGTTGACCGTTAACCGGTTGACAGAATATGATACTTCTTTTCCTCTTGCGTCAGGCTTCATTCATTGTTTCGGGGATACAGCGGTGGAGGGAAGGAAGCGCCATACACGAATTAGCTAGTGGGGGATCACTCGACGGGAAGGATAAAAGAGGCGGCGCAGAGGCGAGGAGACGGCTCAGTACTTGACTTGTGGAGGCTCACAAAGCGTTTCTCACGTGATAGTTCTCTCGTGCCGTTTTAAGTGTAAAAGTTTTACTTGACCATGCGGCTCAATCAGTACAGTGTCCAGGAAAGCTCGTCTGCAGAAGAATACTTCTGGCCCAAACATTCTGGCTTGTCTACGACCTACGAAGTTATTAAAGTCAACATTCATAAGAGGATCCTGCATGGAGTGCTCATCGGGGTAGCTTCCGTCCAGTAGTGAAACTTTCCACGGCCTAACAGAGTGTTTTCAATCTATCAAATTCGAATGTGAACAGCTGGAAAGTTTTCATAATTACTTGATCTTATAAAACCTATTTCCCAAGATCGTACAGATTCCCAAGTGAATACGGTCGACCAACAAAAAGTGTACCATGGAGAACATGATCTTGATGTTTACAACGGTATAACACAAAGTCTATATTGATTGAGGAAAGACCCGTTGGTTAACCTATCTCCAAATCTATTCATAGACGAAGAAGAAGCGACGGAGGAAGTTGTATACCTCCGACTCCCCTATCCGTTAGTCGGAGCAGCGGTTCTGGCAATGACAATCAACCTCCAAAGATGCATCAAAGAACAAAAAACATACGCATATTCACCTGCTATCTGCATGCAAAAAGTTACATTCGATGGATTGAGGGTTGTCGCGCCATGTTGCGATGACACGTCTCGATAAACTTGAAGCTTGTTGTTGTAGAGGTAAATTTGAACATTGTGCTTGTATCAAAAGAATTTGTAATCGTTGTATTAAAATGATACAGAAAACTCGATGAAGCGCAAAGCCCTATGATGAGAACCCTACGAACATTTCACACAATACTACACGCTCTATATACGATAATAAAAAATTATGTCGCCGAATAAGTTTAAGGATGACTTTGATGAGTCCATGTGTTGAATATAATTGTTTGTGAAATCGCTGCTTTTAAATATTTGAATATCTATAAAGAGTATATACACTACTATACACTACTATAACGCGCTGCGATATCATTGGACAGCGTAAGCTTCCTCAACGAAATTTATTGTTCAATAAATAAAAATTGTTTTCAATACAGTGTATGATGCTATTTATAATATTTCCAAGTTTAATTATTTTGTTGTAGTAAGCAATAGACATCATATAAGAGAAGCCAAATTTTTGAGAAAAATCGGATAAATATTATATATTTTATATATTGTCATGTACGCACACAATAACGGCGTAGATGGGCAAAAGCCAAAAAAAACTACTCAAGCTACTCCTTGGCCTTAGTGTTTTAAACGCCGCGCACTCCTCTGCACGTTCACTGGTTGCATCCTTACGACGCCACAGGGCGAGAACCTCCACACGACGCAACACACTACCTAATTCCTCCCGCGTAGCATATCTATATAATAATATATATATATTATATACATATACATATCGTTATAAACATAAATTCATAGGGAGGTGACTTAAAACGTGCAACACACCCTTGAAGAAAAAGCCAAATTTTTTGAAAAAATCGGGTTTTTACATTTTTAGCTCTTTATTTGAGAACTGCACAACAAAATCGTTTAAGATTTTAACAGCCGAATTATAGCTTGTTTTATGATGAATCACACAAAAATTTTGAGGCATTTGACTACATTGTTTTAAAGATATAAGAAATCAAAAAATTTAAAAAAAAAATCAAACCTTGATATCTTGAGAACCATAGGGGTTTAAAAGCTGCGCAATGAACTTAACCAGACAAATGAATAATCTAGCCTTTCCAAAATCTCAAGTGCAATGAGGCTTTTTTACGGCCCGTAATCGAGCACAAAAAAACTCATTTTTTCCAAGTTCGGATTTATTACTGAAAAATACGTGACAAATCACTTGAAATTTTAATGAAATATAGTTTGAGCATGTGACCCATTCAACATGATTTGTCGTGAGGTTATGATGTTAGTTTCAGACGATATGAATTTTTAAAAAAAATCACCTTTTTCATTTTATCTGCCGAACGGAGCGGTCGATCCCGAGGACCCAAACGGGAAAAGTAGGTTAATTTATTATATTTAAAATGCATTTTTAGCTGAATTGTTTGTAACAACGGGATGATTGAAAAAACGGAAAAAAAATTTTTTCAAATCAAAAATCGCCATAAAAAAAAAATAATTAAAAAAATTAAAAAAAAAAATGTTTTTCCCGAATTCAGAATTCAAAATAAATATGCATGTTAAATTTGATAATATTGACGAAGTAGTTCCAGAAATATGACGGTATACATCCACATCACACACATCAACACACACACACACCCACACACACACATCATCATCACAAGCATTCCATAAAATCCAGCGTAATTCGAACTTCTAACATCTCAAAACATGTTTCTATAAAGATTTAGCGAAACCGAAAATTTTACTATTACAAAGCTTCCTCTAGGAGGAAGCAAAAAAATTAAGATGTTATTTTTCGTGATTACACTTTGTACATACGTATTTTTTACTTGTAATAAACCAGAAAATTTAGATATATTTTATCTTGTTACGTCATTCGAACCCTGCTTATCCCCTCCATTCTCCTTGACCGTGGATATAAATATCAAGCCACTACGTATACCTTGTCATTACGAGTAATCTAACCCTTGAAGCAACATCTCAGCACAATGGATAAAATAAAAAACGCATTCTCGTCAGGCAAGAAGGAGGGGGATAAAAAGCCGCTCATCGAAAAAGATAAATCGTCGAAATTTGACTTTAAAAAGTATTGTCCTCAATACTCTACAAACACCTCTTCGTTTCGAAACCCCCCTACCCCACGAGCAGCGAGTTTAATGATAAAATACGCGGCACATCGAAGGAAGGCGAGCGAGAGCGAGCAGAAAATCTAAAACAAAAATACCTAAAACCCCTACCCCACGCGCAGCGAGTTAAATGATAAAATACGCGGCACATCGGAGGAAGGCGAGCGAGAGCGAGCAGAAAATCAAAAACAAAAATACCTAAAACCCCTACCCCACGCGCAGCGAGTTTAATGATAAAATACGCGGCACATCGGAAGAAGGCGAGCGAGAGCGAGAAGAAAATCAAAAACAAAAATACCTTAAACCCCTACCCCACGCGCAGCGAGTTTAATGATAAAATACGCGGCACATCGTAGGAAGGCGAGCCTCGGCGAGTAGAAAATCTAAAACAAAAATACCTAAAACCCCTACCCCACGCGCAGCGAGTTTAATGATAAAATACGCGGCACATCGAAGGAAGGCGAGCGATAGCGAGCAGAAAATCTAAAACAAAAATATCTAAACCCCCCTACCCCACGAGCAGCGAGTTTAATGATAAAATACGCGGCACATCGAAGGAAGGCGAGCCTCGGCGAGCAGAAAATCTAAAACAAAAATACTTAAACCCCCCTACCCCAATAGTACATTATGCAACAACGTACTAAAGTTGTAGATTATACCCGCGGGTGGGTTTACTGTTCGAGCGAAGCAAGGGCGGTTATCGCCTAAGGCAATAATCGACTTTAGTCTCGTGTTGCATATGGAACTTTATTTACGAGGTTACTTTGTAGCCACTTTGTTCCCTTATAATGTGGGACTTACGTCAATACGAATTAAATTTTCAAAATTTAAATCAGATATTTTTTTTTATTTTTTCATAAAGTTGTTTATGTTTTAAATTTTACAAAAATTTGTTAATTTTTTTTTAATTTTACAAAAATTTGTTAATTACTTAAATTTAAATCTTACTTACGACACCGGGTTTGATAAAAGCATAGGTGTGATGAGCCAACCCTGAAAATTTTCGAACGCTTGAATTCATCTAGAAACGCAACACGGTACATTGTGAGGCCATAAACCTTCGAGTTCGAAAAAGCAATCCATTTATTTATTTATTTTTTTTATAGTTTGGTAATGAAAAATCTCGTGTGTAAAATTCTTACCGGTCTTACAAAAAATTGCGAAAAATACTCAGGATTGTATTTTGATTTGATACGATGTCTTAACTGATTTAATAAAAAATAATAATTATTTTATTCGCCCATATATATATACCATAATATTAATTGATTATAATCTTGTTTCAGTACTCACCAAATTCATCCATCACGATCTCCATGTTCCGGATATACACGTTATGATGATAGCGGATATGCTGATCCACCAGATTCGCATGACATTGAAGATATTTGCAATAAGAGACTTATTCGAAGTAGTCTACTTCCATAAGACAGACAACGAATTGTTATAATCGTAATAGCAGAGTTTAGATTCACAAAAATATGTATTTTTAACATAGCAAGAAATTGCAGCATTCCAAACAGCGCGAGACCTGGACCGGGGTGGCAGCGGAGCATCTTGAGGCCGAATGTAGAAATGTGTTGGATCAAAACTTTTGCATCTATGTGTTTTTTTGCTTTCTATGATTCCCGAGCAAGAGCGGTGCCGAGCGTAGCCGAGCAGGCACGCGCGCGCGAGAGAGAGAGAGAGAGAGAGATTTAGATTTAGATTTTTTAGATTTAATTATTTTTATTGCTGTACATTGTGTTGTACATATACAATTACAGTAAATTATAAATAGAGTATAAAAATTTTGTGTAAGGGTGCTAGTGCGATTGAAGAGTATGAAATGGAATGAAATGAAATGAGATGAATGTGAATGTGTGTATGTTTGTGTGATGTTTATGTATTTTCCAGATTGAAGAAGTAATTTTTAGCTAATTGTTTAAAGTGTGATATGGATAGTGTATTGCGAAGTTGAGATGGAAGGCTATTCCAGAGGTAGGAGGCGCTGATGAAAAATGAATTGAGAGAGAGAGAGCAGAGTAGGACTTGCGACGTTGCCAGATCTACCCAAGTACGAGAGGATGGCAGAGCAGAATCCCGGAGAAATACTGTCATCAACGAAGCATCTGGGCCAGGAAAAGGACGGAAAACGATTAGATTAGAAATTATAACTTGGTTAATCGATGTAAATGCGCAAAATTAGTTGTTAAGTGTCTGCGTATAAACGGGTTTGAATGCAATCAAAACGCGCGCGCTTATGAGGCTTACTAGGAGGCGCAGTGATTCGTAGATAGCGTCGGTGCGGAAGAGCTAATCAGCGGTCTTCGTATTCACCGGCGCACAGTGTACCAAAATCCACTTTTTGTGGCCAAAATTCGCTCAACAAGCCAAATCGCAGTCAATCTTTCTGAAAAAAACTGCAAAATACTCGTACGATGTTTCGGGACCATGTACAACTGCTTATTTTTAATAAAAGTTTACATAACCAAAAAAAAAATAGGGAAACACACGGATCTATAAAATGTAAAAATCCTGATTCTTACCAAAATCGCTTAAACTATAAAAAAGATGGAAAGATTATTATAACGGTGTTTTAGACCGGGGTATTAAAGAATGACGGGGTCCGTATCCGTATATAAACGATCAGTGGCGCAGGACGGATGACCAGGGCCCGACGCTGGACAGCAGGACGGACGCCTCAAAGCCTCGTGTGTGGCCGGGGTGCAGCTAGAAGTCAAGCGGCAAACCAATGGGCACGCGGTGCTGAACAGCAGCAGGTTGATTCCAGCGACACAGGAAGTTCCTGGTCAAGGACGTTGTAGCAGTCCTCTCGAAGTCGAACGCACGCACGCACGGATCTATCTTGCTTAAAGTAAGCGTAGCCGCGGAGACGAAGAGACAGTATCGGCACGACTGTACTGTACGGCGGTAAACTCCTAAGTCTCGCGGCGCGAGACGCGACCGCTTGATCAGTGCAATCTTTCTCTCTCTCTCTCACTCTCTCTCAGACGGCGCCACACGCACATACACACTACGCGCGGCTCTCTCTCTCTCTCTCTCTCTCTCTCTCTCTGTGTGTGTTATGGCTGTTTGCTCCTCTCACTTACCTGCTGCTGAAAGGAATGTTATACACAAGAATATTTACAGATATAATGTTTATTATAGTATGATCATATAATATAGGGGAGAGAGGGACGTAACGAGTGCACATAAGGCAACTCGTTATAGTATATACTTGCGAATTTTGGATTTCTGAACCCTGAAAACATGAAATATAGATTCTAAGTTCATATTTTATGAACCTAGAATCTATAATAATCGGCATTTTAGAAGCATTATGGGGTCTTAGACACCACAAATTATCAANGCTTGAGGTATCGGTAAAAAATACCGCCGGATACGTGTTCAGCAGCAACAAATACATGAAAATAGTCATTGCCTGGAATTTTTCTGAGCCCCTGTGATTTCTGACAGCTTGATCATTTCGTAAAGTGATATTTTTTTAAGGTTAGGGGACGTGCTGCTCCATCTGTAAACGAAATTTCAAAAAAGGCCACGCAATAATCGAAAGTACATAAAAAATCCTAATTTTTTCATAATTCGCCCCTCCACCCCCCTCCACTGCCCTCCACTTCCCCTCCACTTACCCTCTACTTACCCTTCCACTTCCCTTCACTTCCCTCCACTTTCCTTCCATCCCCCTCCACTTCCCCTCCACCTCCTTTACTTCTCATCCGCTTTCCCTTCACCCCCTCCATCCCCCTCCACTTCCCCTCCACTTCCTATCAATATCCTCTCTACTCCCCTATATGTTCATATTTGACGTTATTTTATACAAATGTTACATCATATTATGATCGGTATATACTAGAACAGCTTTGATATTAGTCATTTACTTCTCTCTAGAGTCGATTGTTTGCAGGTTCTCAATTGAATCAAAATCTTCTCTCTGCGTTATCGGACTTGAGACCGTCATACTTTTACTACGTAAATAGTAAAATATGGCTGCATTAAAAATGTTGATTCCTAATTCAGAAAGTAGAATTAGTACAGATTCATTAAATAAATAACAGTAATAGTTGATAAGGTAATAAAGCAAGATGAGAAGAAACTAAACGCATTAAGACACATTGTCTGTTAAGTAATTATGTAAATTAAGAGATTAATAGATTAGTTTAATTTGTAAACATTAGTAAAAGCAGAACCAGAGCTATTTTCTGTATCAATTATATAATATGATCTTTCCAACTACTGACTTGAGCTTAGTAGATTAAATGTAATTCTGGTCCCCATGTAAGATGAAACCAATGCCGAAATTTGAGAATCCCAAACAAATATAGTAGGTTAGTAGATTATGGGTCTCATAAGATGAAACCAATGTCGAAAATTGAGAATATTATATAAATTAACAGATAAATAAATTAATTTAATCTATAAACATTAGTAAAAGCAGAATGTATGAAAGAAATACAAGTAGAGGAGAACTACTTTCTGTAGCAATATAGGTATAATTCTTTTGACTATCGACATTATTTAAATCAATCTCACTGTTATTTAAGAAGAAGAAGGTTAAGTGTAATTTTGGTCCCATAAGATGAAACCAATGCCGAAATTTAAGAATCCCAAACAAGTATAGTATGTTAGCAGACTTGGCATCCCTTTGTGCGGTAGATCGCCGGTTTAGAACCCGGCTAAATAGATCTACTGACAAGGAAACCCCCCAACCCGACTTCACCGATTTCAATAATCTTTTGATATGTTGTAGTTTATCAAAAAACAAGAGACACGTGTTTTTTTTATCGGCGGAAAATTACTTTAAAGGGGTGAAAATCACCCTCAAAGGTTACCCTAAAAAATTGATTTTTTAATATATCTCAGGTTCTAATTGATATTTGTCAATGAAACAAATTTTATTTCACTTCTCATAATTATATGCATCTAACACAAGTAGTTCCGACCATTAGGGTTGCAACCCCTATTTTTTTATTGAAAAATATACTTTTTTCATGCCTATTTTCATGAAAATCAAATTCGAAATGGGCTTAAAAATATTTAAAAAAATGTTTTCATAGATAGAATACAAAAATTAAGTTGACCTATCCGAGATTATTTCTCAAACCTCCCTCAAAATGGAAAAACTACCCCTAAAAAATGTTATTCGGTATACTACAAGTTCTAGTTGATAATTTACTGTGAATTACATTGCGCATTACTTCTAATGTAAAAAAATGTCACTAACAAATCTAGTTCCGGCCATAAGGGTTGCAACTCCTATTTATTTTAATTTGAATTTCTACTTTTTTTGAGTCAAAAAATGGATTGCAATTATATACAGAAAAGTTTAATTCTAGAGAAAAATAATAATTCAAGTAGGAACACTAATTGTGAGCAAAATACAAATTATAAGTGAAAAAATCATAGAGTTCATGATAATTATAGTCAACACAAGTTTACTGTGGATTTTCAAAAATTCAACGTTTCTAATACAGAACTTTTTTTCAGTCTAATGTGACAAAATTTAATATGAATTATAACATTAATTGTAGGATATTTTGTATAAGAAATTCTATCAATAATTTTGCGATGAGCCATTTTGTCGCGATATGAATAGAGATTTTTTCAATTCATTTTTAATAATGTCTATCCAAAATAGAAAACGGGCTACACTCATTGCAATCTTTTCAAAAGCAAATAAGCTATGATTCTATGGGCGTTTCTTTTTTCTTTATTTTATTTTATTTTATTTTTTTTTGCTACTTAAACGGGCCCAAGGCCCTTAATACATAAAAAATATTAAAAAATATAGTACAGGATTTCGAAGTTCCAATAAGCTAAGATTAGAAAACTAACGAATTAATAAATTGTACAAGATTTCCAAGTTTAGTAAAACTAAAAAGAGAAAACGAAGGATTTTAAGTGTGATTTAAATTGAGGAAGGGATGTGAGACCAGTAAGAGACTTCGGCAGAAGATTCCAGGACCTCTTGAGCCTATTAAGCGTGGAATAGAAGCTGAAGTTGGAGTAACAACTATTCTCCCGAAGTACTGATTACGGTGATTACGCAGGTTGTAGGAAATCTCCCTGGTAGTAAAAGTGCAGGATGGAGAGTCACATACTAAGATTCCATTCACAAGCTTGAAAGCGAGAAGACCATCATGGTACCGGTGAACAGAATTAACCGAAGGGACACCGAATTCCGATGCAACCGGGGTATAGTCGTGGTCAGTGAATGC
Source organism: Pteromalus puparum (assembly GCA_012977825.3). Taxonomy (NCBI): domain Eukaryota; kingdom Metazoa; phylum Arthropoda; class Insecta; order Hymenoptera; family Pteromalidae; genus Pteromalus; species Pteromalus puparum. The sequence continues at coordinate 28,501,890 of CM053169.1, read as the reverse complement.
CATGGGCCGATGGGACTTGTAAGCTAGGTAACGTAAAAATCTGTGCTGAACTGACTCAAGAGAGTTCCAAGCTATTTGAGTGTATGGTGACCAGATTTGAGAACAATAAGTAAGGTAAGGCAAAACTAAAGCGTTATATAAGTATAAAATGGCTGATGTATCAGAGAAGTCGAAAGTAGTGCGCTTAATAAATCCCACAAGCCCATGGCACCTCGAGACCAGACTATCCATATGCGGGCAAAAGGTCATACGAGAATCAAACACCCTTAAGTCCCTTATTACATCCACGCGATGGATACCTGAGCCACCGAGTAGTCAAAAGAACGAAAGGATCTGCCTTTATAGAAGGAGATGACATGACATTTCCCGGGATTGACGCTAAGCCCATTCTCACTCGCCCAGTCGCTCAGCTTCGTCGCATCAGCCTCAAGCCTCGACGCATCCTCCGCAGAGCATACCCGCGCATACAGTTTGACGTCGTCAGCATACAAGAGTGTTTCACAGAAAGTCATGCGCAGAACTAAATCGTTAATAAAAATTAGGAACATAAAAAGGCCGAGGTGAGAGCCCTGAACCGAAGGCGAAATGCATCCATTAATCCTGACGGCCTGATAGCGATCAGACAGATAACAGTTCAAAGACAGTACCCCTAATACCACAGTTCCACAGCTTTGACAGAAGCCTGCCATGGTCAACTCTGTCGAAAGCCTTGGAAAAATCTACATAAATTGCGTCAACTTGATAAGAGGATTCGAGTGATTCAGAGATAAAATCGTTAAAGATCAGTAAATTGGACAATGTTGAGTGACCAGGCAAGAAACCGTGCTGTTTAACTGAGATAGAACTTAGAAGTTTAGCCGATAGAGTAACTGACAAAAACGCATCAAAAATCTTAGGAATACAGCTTATAAGAGAGATCGGTCGATAATTACTAATATCATGTCTCTTTCCGCTCTTGAAGATAGGGTGAATGAACAAAAATTTCCAGTCCTTGGGAAAATAACCGGAAGATAGCATCCTATTGAAAATAATGAGAACCGGCTTCTCCAGAGCGGACCAGCAATTTTTTACAAAAAGGTTAGGCAGACCGTCAGGCCCCGGGTTTACAGAATTCTTTAGTTCGGAAACAATAGGACGTAAGTCGCACGCAGAAACGCTTAGGTCACATATCAAGGACCCAAGTAAGCGGGTCAGCAGCCCGATCGGCGTAAACGGAGCCAAAGTAAGTCGAGAAGAGACTGGTTGTTTAACGCTAGGAAGCGGCCCTGACATCGCCGAGAAAAGTGGAGGAGGGAATGCTCGACTCGCGATTGAGCCTCTTAACATAGGCCCAGAAGGAGCCCATGTTACTCCTCAAACTAGCCTCGATGGAAGCGATGTACGCTTTATATTTAACACGAGATAACCGGATACTCAAGGCTCTGAATCTCTTGAACACGATACCGTCATCGTAATCGACAGAGCGCTTCCAAGCTACATGAGCAACCTTTTTCTCTAAAATCGCTGCAACCAACTCGCGGTCATACAAAATCGGGTAGGAACTAGGATTAGTCTTTGTCAAAGGCACATGTTTGTCGACACAGCCATTAACAATATTATAGAAGTCCTGCAGATTACTATCAATGCAGTCACTCGACAAGACAGAATCCCAGTTCACACCCGAGAGATGGTTAACAATACTATTGTAATCCGCAAAATAAAAATTACGCTTATGAATAGGTACAAAAGAACGCGCATAAGACAGATTGACATTAAAGAACGCAGGCACATGATGAGAGTCAGTTGGCAGCAGCTGCTCTTTATGAACTTTTTTTCTTTTATCCGTTGGGAAAGAATATGAAAAAATCCTCTTATGAGAAAATGCAAGGAAAACATGTTTTTATTTCTTTAAGAAATACTATTTTATGATTTTGTAGACAAATACAAGATGCTAACATTGGAATATATATATATATATATATATAATATACCTGTAGTCAAATTTCCAGATTTAAATGCTTCTACGTATACGTTTTCCGGTCTAAATAAACTGGTTTTAACAACGGGTCCAAACTTACTGCTGGCTTCCTTCAAAACTAAAAAGAGTGGTGACAGTAGTTCTCCTGCAGCTGATATAAGTGGCTGTATAGTATAACTGTGCGTTGTCGATGAAACTGACTGTACTAAACACTGTACTTGTTTTTCTCCTTCAACTGCTAGCGTTCTTCCGGAGTGCATCTTCAGTTGCAATCCACATCCACTGCTTAATGCACCATGGCAGGAGCCGAGCGGGACTCCCCGTGTGTGGGAATCTCCTGGCGCGGGACAGACGCCAGGCATACCCACTAAAACTCCACCTCTCATAGGGCCGTGAGAATCCCCGCCGGTAGCCGCTTTCGCATTCCTTCAGGGGGTCGCCTGTCTTGTTACGTCCTATAGGTCATCTATCGTCGTGTAGTCAGCTAAGCACACGTCACTATTTTTCGCGCGGAGAACCGTCTCCACGAACGCCGTTATGTCGTCCCAATTCTGCTTGCTAGCAAGCATCGTTTTCACTACCGTGTCGGGCGTAAATGCCCCTACCGTCACCTCTAAGATTCTACGCCTATCAGCCCACCGAGGGCAGTCAAAAAACGTGTGTCTCACGTCGTCCCGTTTGTCACCGCAGTATTTGCAACCCGGTGTCGCTACCTTGTTCATCGCGAACAGGTAACTCCTAAAGTAGCCGTGTCCAAAAAGAAATTGGGTGAGATAAAAAATTACCTCCCCCCATCTTCTGCCTACCCACGGGCCTACCTCCTTAATCAATGATTTCGTCCATTTCGCATAGCGGCATTCACTCCATCGCTCCTGCCATTTCCGCATCGTGCTATCGCGTTCCTCGGTTCGGTTTTCCACCCTAGACGATTCCCGGAGACTCTCGTAGATCCGCTTGCGTTCAATTGCAAGCAGATCCACGGGAATCACCCCCGCGATAAGCATAGTCGCGTCCGCGGATACCGTTCGGTACGAGCACGTNTACCGTTCGATACGACCACGTGATCCGAAGCGCCCCTCTACGTTGCACAACCGTTATTTGCTTACGATTCTTTTTCTTCTGCATGGCATCGGCCCACACCTCCGCTCCGTATAAAAGAATAGAGTTTGTGGTTGCCATTAAGAGTCGTCTGACTGCCGGCCTAGGCCCGCGCAAGTTGACCATTAATCGACTAAGCTGCGCCACCCTAATCGCCGCATTTTCGCCTACGCTGTCTAAATGCGCCCCGTAGTTCAGCTTCGTATCTAGGGTTACCCCCAGGTACTTGGCTGTCGGCTTCGTCGTTATTGTTACGTCTCCGACGCGCATCGGTATGATGGTCGAGACACGCTTCCTAGTCAAGAGAACTATCTCCGTCTTTTCGAGTGCTAGCTGTAGTCCGTGGTCGGTCATCCATTTTAGCACCCGGGCCATTACCGCGTTCAATTTGCCCTGCGCGATCTCCACATTTCTAGCTATTATAACCGCCGCTACGTCGTCCGCGTACCCGACGAGTTTAACATCCTCCGGTACTTCTACTCTGAGTAACCCATCGTACAGAATGTCCCAGAAGTCCGGTCCCAAGATTGAACCCTTTGCCACCCCTGCCGTTATGGGCCTGCTCTTACGTCCCTCCGCGGTTTCGTATTCAATTGTGCGCTCCCTCAGATAATCCTCTACGAGTCGCATGATGTACCAAGGCACCCCAAACGATCGCAGAGAATCCAAAATGTCGACCCATCTATCCGAATTGAACGCGTTTTTCACGTCTAGTGTTACGAGCAAGACCAATGGCTTGGCCGCATGACACGCTTCATCCGTTTTCTTAACCGTGTCCGTTACTTCTCTGATCGCGCCTATTGTTGAGCGTCTCTTTCTGAAGCCGTATTGCTTGTCTGAAAGGTGTCCCGCCTCCCTGATGGCGCTTAATATTCGCGGTTTTATTAGCGATTCGCCTGTCTTTCCCATAGTGTCGAGCAGGCTCAACGGCCTGTACGATGGCTTCGCGCCCGCCTGACCTTTAGCTTTTTCAATTAAGACTAGCCTAGCCCTTTTCCACCGCGGACTGAACACGCCCTGCACCAGGCACTGATTGTACATTTCCAGGAGCAGCTCAGGCTGTTGTTTGGCAACGGCCTTAAGTATTTCCGGAGTCCCGGAGCCTTACCACTCTTCAGGGAAGAAGCTGCCGCGATAAGTTCGCCCTCGCTAAAAAGGGGTATCTCATCCGTCAGTTCGTCCGTCATTTCTAATTGAGGTCGGGTGGGATGGGTGGGAAACAGCTTGTCAATTATCTTCTCGATCGCCTCTGCCGCCATCGGTTCCATTCGCCCCATTTCTCCTATTTTTCGCGTGACTATCGCGTATCCCTCGCCGAACGGATCGTTCTCTACATCATCTAGGATCTTGTACCAGCAGCGGCGCTTACTTTCTTTGATTGCGTCCCGGAGTCTCTTCTTCGCCTCGTCGTACCCGCGAGCAAGTTCTTGAGCCGTTGGGCGGTTATGGGCCCTTTGAGCTCTTCTTCTGGCTCGAAGGCTTTGCTTTCTAAGCTCAGCGATTTCGCCCGTCCACCAGTAAACCGGACGTCTGAGGTGGCCGGTGGATACTCGGGGCATCGTTGCGTCGCACATCTCGGTGATTAGCCTAGTAGTGCGTTCTACTAGGATTTCGGCTTTCTCACGTCCGCCTAGTTCGTCCGGAAGCCCATTAGAAGGTAATTCTGCGCTTCGAATCACCTCCGTAAGCGCCTCCCGATTAAGACGTCGAGTGTTCCATCGTGGTTCCCGGCTGTTTCCGCTACTTCGCCTCTCCGCGCGTTCTTCCTCGATATTAAAAAGAATGTACTGGTGGTCGCTAGCAGTAAATTCTTCCGTAACGTGCCAGCCCCTTATCTTGCGGATCGTACTTTCCCCAGCGAAAGTTACATCCGGTATCGACTCCCCGAAACCTGGTCTGCGGTAGGTAGCTGTATTTCCCTCGTTCGCAACTACCAGTCCTATCCTTGCTGCCATCTCAAGTATCGCCCTACCTCTCCTATTCGTCTGTGGCATGCCCCACTCTGTCGCTCGCGCGTTAAAGTCGCCCCCGACTACTAGGTCTCCATGAACGTCTTTTATCGCGTCTTCTAGTGCCCCCAACCTTGTCGCGAAGTCGGCTGCTGTTAGGTTCGGTGACAGATACATGCTGAAGTAAGTGACGCGACCCACCCTTACCTGCACGTAATCGTCTCCGGTTACCGCATCCGCGATTCCCCGCCTGGGCGCCCAAACAGCGGCAGTTTTTGCGCCGTTGGACACCCAGCCAGGTGCATCTCGGTCAATATACTGCTCACTTATGAGGAGGATATCCACACTCTCCTCCGCGATGAACTGCGGTAGGAGATCGTGAGCCAGCCTGCTCCTGTGCAGATTACCTTGCAGTATTCGCGCCATTATTTTTGGTTCCTAGCCGCGTTTAGAGCGTTACGGAAGACCGCGCACGCTCCGGTTCCTGGAGCATGCGCCGTCCTATCGCAAGGCAACTTTGCTTCTATACACAAGAAACACTTCATTTCTTGAGCCAGCACAGAACATTGCTTGGCCTTGTGCCCAGCCGCACCACATTTCCAGCAGCTGGTGCTTCTATCGGAACCCTTACATTGCGCTTTAACGTGACCGTACCCGAGGCACCGGTAGCATCGCGTGGCGCTCGCTCGAACCCGCACCCGGCAGTTGACCCACCCGATACGGATCTTGCCTATATTGAGCAGGGCTGTGGCCTTGGTCTAGTTCATTTCGACCACTGCCACCCTCTGCTCTCTCGAGTTTGGTTCGAAGAGGTGCACTTTGGTATCTTGTTCGACGCACCCCGTGGCCACAGCGATGGCGTCGCTGACTTTCTCCTTTGTCCGTAAGCCCGTCAATGTCCCTGATCTCCAGTGTTGTTCTGGTAATCTTGCCCCTAACTGTGCCTGCATGCCCTATTGCAGTTTGTATGGCCGTTTTGAGTGATTCCATTTTGTCTTCGCTCTTACTTACAACAACCAGTACGCCACCGTCTTTCGTTTTGCTGAGGTACTTTATCTCTGTATTTAGCTCCTCTGGATTTACCTTTGCCTTGATCTCTCCCAAGATCTCGGCGTAGGTCTTACCCGTTTCTGGTGTAAGGAGATCCCCGAGGTCCCTTTGGACAGGACCAAACAGCACACGACCGTCCAAAGGAACCCCAGACGGGCCGAACCAACACGGCGAGGCGCAAACACCAAACGGCCAACGACAGAGACACCGCAACACAGTCTCAATGATCGGGCCGCTCGGTCGATCAACGTCCGTACGGAACACACGCGACCCAGTATATAAGTGCGCGGGGAATTCAAACCAATTAGTATCAAAGCTACCGCTCTCGCGAACGGAGCTGAATATCGTATATAATTGTAAACACGAATCCACACTCCTTAACTGCAGAGCCACTTGTACTCCGCTGAATAACAACGCGACAGTGTTATCTTAAATAAATAATTAACTAAATCATTTACTAGTAAATAATCACCAAGTGTTTTCGTAAATCACCCTGCTCCTGTATTCCTATCCAGAAATATTCAGTCGCAGCCAGAATTACACGAAATACACTTGTGTAATTTATTATCTCTATTTGTTTTCCCTTTTGTACATAAAAAAATGGTGGCGACCGTAACCAAGGGTATCAGAAACCTCAAACAGGCACATACAACACCGCGACACCCACGGATTATTCGCACGTAAATCCGTGCCTGCTTACACTGGTCTTATGAGGATTGCGTTTCCTCTCCGCCGCGAGGCCTTCCTTGCGCCTCTCCTCATATGTTGAGGCTGGCTTTGCTCCTGTTTTTCTGTTTTTTCTTCTTTGCTTTTCTTCCTGCAGCTAGCTGCCAAGCCCTTTGTGTGGTGTATCTGCAGCTTCCTCTTGCGTTTTGCTCGTAGACGGTGCAGATCTATCCTCCTTCTTGTCTTTTTTGACGGGGGTACCGCCGCCTCCGACGGATGATGTCCGTCCCCTCTTCTTTGGCTTGCAAGTCTTCGAACGGTCTTCTCCCGGTTGTTGAGATAGCAACTTTTTCGCGCCATCCTCCATTTTGTCGAGAAGCGTGAAAACTTCAATCATAATAGCTCCTATTACCGGTAGTCCCTCTTTGATCGTTGTATTCACGTTCTTCTGCTTATCCAGAGTTTTTATTATCTCTCTGTTTGTTCGTCTTATTTCCAGTAACTTTTCTCGCAGGCTGGCTGTTTTCGTATTCAGCGGCACTCATCGCGCTGGCTATACTAGTGCTGCTGGATGACTTGTGGATTGGGTATCCACCGTCTTGCGATGCTGGCACCTTTAGGGTGTCAACTGTCAGGTTTCCCTGCACCTCTTTTCCTGGTTCGTTCATAGTATCCATTTACATCAATTTTCTTCGTCCCGGCATGTGTCCGACCACCCGGATCCCCCCGTCTATGGGGGCAGCTGACATGGCCCCAACACATGACTGAAGGCGGTGCCAGACTGGGTACATCATACCAGGATATAGCGCGCGCTGTCGTACTAGCCCATCTCCGCTCTCTCGAACCTCCCACTCAGTGACTCTCTGGAGTTTCTAACAGACGTCACACGACATCACACGCTCGCTCAAGCCGTTTGATTGGTACTAGCTAGGTATCCAGCCTCCCGTCTTGCCGTCAGCAGAAGCCAAAGATGGTTCAGGTCAATTCGGCGCGCAACCTCGGATTGCCTCCCCATCCAGGATCTCCCTTTGGCAGCTCACAGGTCGCACCGCACGGCAAACACGGCGGCCTGTTTGGTCCACGAAGCATATTTTATTTTTGCTTTACTCTCCAAGGTTACCATCTCGGCGAGCACTTCCCTATCCGCCACCCAGGGGACTCGCCGCATACGGGGTTACAGGCTCCCCGCGCGGGTACAGACAGGATTAGGACGACCTTATCTCATCAGTGAATAAAATATGTTAATTCAATATTCTTTGTACTAAAAAAAAATTGTTAATCAATTATTAAGATATTTGGCATTGTAGAAGGCATATAAATATACGTCACGAGTATAAAAGAGCGAGTAGAGAAGTGCAATGTGGGTGGCGGCCGTGGTGCGACGACTGAGTGTCTGCTTTGCAAGCCAGAGAATCTCTGTTCAAGCCCTGGGTCCGTCATTTTTTTCATTGTACTTTTACTTATAGCACCGTAATATTATGAGTAGGACGACATAGCGTATACATTATTTTTGGTTCTTTCCTCTTCTTACCTTTCCTGTTTTCAGAACTTGCACGTATTTTTATTAACCATAATGTCATTATTTATTACTTTATTTCTTCTGAAAATAGCTTGGTAATAGTAAAATTTTCCACTCCATCGGAAACACTTAAGAATTACGTTTTGAGTTGTTTGGATGTTCAATCACGTTTTTGAGATAATATTTTATCGGATTGTGCTGTAAATCGGATTACTGTAAATGAAGTGGCCGTAACATCCAAGTTCATGTTTGTCTAATGTCGGCTCCGAAAATCGCGCATCACAGTACTGACATCTTACTTTGTTGACAATTTCTCCTTGTCGGATGCTTTTTATTGGTCGGATGATCCCTTTCAAATCTTCTAATAAGGCATACCCTCTATTACATATGTAACGAAGGATACTCAACTTCTCGCCTTTGTCAGTAGCTTCAGAATATTTCATGACTTCCTCTTCATTTCGGTGCTTTTTTTTAGGTGCCTTGCCAAATTGTCATAACGATTATGACAATACATACAAAAGGGCCTCATGTCGGTTGCTTCATCTGCTAAAAACAATATTACATATTATATAGATTATTGTTTTTTAATTTAAAAAAAAAATATAATAAAAGTAGTGTAAACATTTAATATAAAAAGGTAAGCTTGATAAATTAATAAGCAAAAATATCATTGACGATTCCTTCACCAATAAAATTTTTATTATTATTCGGTTATAGGTTATATACATCAAAGCTAGACTTATCATCATTTAACGGATCTAAAGTTATTCGGAAAAGATTGGTTTGTTTGTATGGAATAGCAAAGATTAAAAATCGTCCCCTTTGTATATAAATATTCTGAATTTATAAAGTCTATAGGTGCGATCAGTCTCATTCAAATTCGTTAAGTTAATTCTACTCTTCTTAATATAACTTCAAATTTTAACACACAATTCCTTTGAATACTTTATAATTAGAATATCTTAAAGATCTTGACAAACGGTATAAATATAATAATGAAATTTTATAACATTAAAAACAATTTAAAATGCTATTTCATGGGTCTGTGCAATTTGTAGAAAATTGATATTATGTTTTGAGCTTATTAAATAGAATAAAATATTGATTTATTTGGTTTTTACTGAATCTTGTGTTTCAACTTTAATTCAAATATATATTATTAAGCACCCAAACAATGAATTTACTGCCTACTTTTCATGTAGTAACATATAGCGACTTGAATGATATTAATGTTTACATAAATATATTAGTTATTTACCCTTTTTAGACGTTTCAACTAAACTTCGATCTAAATCAATATCTATGGGCGCATCACTACTTAGCATAAGTTTTCTTCGTTTTCCGCTTTTAGTACTCTTTTTTTGTGTATTAGAGATTTCCTCGTGAAGTCTTTTAGTAGGCTTAACTTTAGCCTTCTCAATTAAGTCCAAAGGAGCTCCTGAACCGTTGTTTTTTGCATCATCTGAAATAAAAAAATAAATAGCTATGGTTATAAAAATTATTCTAAAGTTTCAATGTCCTTTCTTTTTGCTGCAAAAATAAAAGATTTTCACCCAACAAGAGATACGTTTTATTGGTTCTTTTTTCTCGTATACGATTTCTCCCTTACAAATTAATGTACAGAAATCTGTGCATAGACCTCTGCAGAGGTGTGCATATATACACTGAGCGACTTTTGGAGCACCCCATACTCCTGAAGTGCATAGGGAACTCTGAACTGGTGTAGCACGGGCTACTCTTGCCGTCGGAGCATGGCATACTCCGATCGGAGTATGCCATGCTCCGAATCAGTGTCCCAGAAGCGCCACGAGTCGGTGTAACCCACGAACCTTACCTCAAGAGCATCTGTGATACTGTTGAAGCGTTCGATGAGCATGTCGATTCTCGGGCGGCTGATGCACGTGGAGAAATTTGTCGAAGTTTACTTTAAATAAAAATCTTGTGTTATTTACTGACCTACATGCTGCAGGATGGATAATTTCTTCGACAAAGTCGTCATCCTTAAGAGGTTCAAGGATTTATTCATCGAAGGTAAGTTTTTCACATATAACCTCAAAATAGATTCATTACTTACACAACATGATAATTACTCTTACTTTTCTGAAAATCATTTTAATTGTACTGCTTTAGCTTTTGTTTTAATGCACTTTTAATATAATTTAATCAATAAAATATATTGGATAATAGGACACAAGGCTGGAAATTATACCAACTACTTATTTCTTAGTTTACTCTCCAGGTAGAAAAAGTGTTTTTAACTGGCATATTTCAATATATCTTTTCTGATAGCACTTATTATAAAGTAAACAGTTATTTCTGTGTGGACAAAATCAAAGTTAAAGCAGTTAAGATAACGACAACTTGATTTATTATTTCAATATCTTGAAACAAATTAAAGTGCCAAATTTTAGCCCTGTAGGTATAATAGTTTGTAAATGACAGCCAAAATAAGATTTTTGATGATCAGGATTGCTTGTTTTACAATTTTATTTTGGCTTTATTTCAATTGACCGTACCAAGTCATCAATTTTTATTTCATAATATCATGTTCTCTGGTTAAACAAATTAATAGATATATTTATATTAACATGATAATAGTGCATTATGTCTTGCTTAACAAAACTAAACTTAAAATAAACCCATTCGAACATTCATTGTGGCTTGTCGAGTACATTAGATGGAAATTTCAGATTTTGCTTGGTATCGGTGATTAGGTCAAAATCGAAAATCAGTCAATTGCAGTGATATCATAATAAAGGCTATTTGAACTTATTCATCAGCTTTTGGCATTTCCAAAAAGAGTACATACTAATAACTTTTGATTTACAGTACAGAAGCAATTCAAAAAATTCAAAAAAATTTTAAGCTTTTGGGCGTGGTTTTCAATTGTAGAAGATACAAATGTTCTAATACCTTCTGAACTATAAATCAAAAGTTATTAGTATATACTCTTTTTGGAAATGCCAAAAGCTGATGAATAAGTTCAAATAGCCTTTATTATGTTATTACTGCAATTGACTGATTTTCGATTTTGACCTAATCACCGATGCCAAGCAAAATCTTAAATTTTCATCTAATGTACTCGACAAGCCACAATGAATGTTCGAATGGGTTTATTTTAAGTTTAGTTTTGTTAAGCAAGACATTTTGCACTATTATAATGCTAATATAAATATATCTATTAATTTGTTTAACCAAATAACATGACATGATGAAATAAATGTTGATGACTTGGTACGGTCAAGTGAAATGAAGTGCAGTGCATGCGTATCATATGAACTTTGTACAGACAGTGGAGTGAGATAGTATTCAATCTAACAAATTAAAGTATTAATTAATAATATCAATCTGATTTATTTGGCTGGTGATTTTCTACCAGGGTTTTAGCTGGTCTTATGAGTAACTTTTAAAATAGAAAATGAGACATTCTACTGTAGCAAAATTATGACGAACGATATCTTAGTGTTGGAAAAGTTTTTAGATCAATATTAAGTTTTTGATAGCAGCATCTTTTTTCACTGATTAAAAAACTTTCTTGGTATATTATAAATAGTACATTATGCAACAAAGGACTAAAGTCGTAGATTATTCTTGACTTTAGTCCCGTGTTGCATATAGTACTTTATTCCCGACTTAACACTGTAGCCACTTTGTTGACTTGAAAAGTGTGATCCACTTGCTCATTGTATATACAAAAATACGAAATAATAAAATTTTTTTAAAAAAACTTTTTTAAATTTATAAATTTTTTTCAATTGTATAAATTTTTAATATTTGTTATATTTTAAAAAATTTTTTTAAATTCAAAAATTTATTACATTCTACAATATTTAGAAAATTTCTTTCCCTGTTTTGAGGAAAATAAAAACTTTTTTCCCTGTTTTGTGGGAAATAAGAACTTTTTGCCCTGTTTTGTAGGGAATTATGACTTTTTTTCCCCGTTTTGAGGGAATTAATGATTTTTTTCCCGCAAACGCGGGAAAAAAGTCTGAGAAAATATTTGAGGGAATAAAAAGCTATTTTAGTCCCATTTCTTAGGTCAAACAGTAGCTATTATAGTAAAGTCGGGCATAAAGAATGTTATTATTTTGTCTTTTTATTTTTTGTAGCACATGTACAAAACGAAGACTTTTATAATCTTTCGCTAGAATCGATTGTGAGCATCCTAAAAAACAACATGAATGATGTTGCACTATTTCTACCACTTTTCCACAATGAAAGAGTAAATTATCATGAAAGCCAAAAGGCCATTTTAAACAGTAATTCTAACGTTGACTTAAATATGTCATTCACTGAAATAGTGGTAGATGAATCTGTTCCATCAGATGCGAATATACCAATTATTGATGTTCAAACTCCAATTAACACTGATGACATTTCAATGTCAGAAGAAATTGAAAGTTCTACTCAGAATAGTACTTCGATTGCGGAAGTTGAAAATGAAATCTCTACCGACGAAATTTCAACATCGAAAGAAACGGAAAGTTCTACACACAAAAATGTTCCAGGTGTTTATTTAATGTAACAAAATTATTTTCCTTAATATATTATCTTCAAAAGATTTTGTTTTGTTACTTTGAATGATTAAAAATTGGTCAACTATAGAGATTTTCAATGCAGATTTTTATTCGAGCATATTATTTTTTAAAAGATCCAACTCGTTAACTGACTTTCTAAATCAACTTTTAAAAAAAAATATATTCTTTCTGAAGTCGTTTATTCTGTCTTTCGAGTTTTGCAGATGGCTTTAAGTTCGTTGAAAATAGTTTGTATTTTTCATTGAAAGATACAATTGAGGGTCGCATCATTTTAGGAATGTATAAACATTCCAAGATTCTGTTACAAAGCAGATTGAAAGTATTTGTCATTCAAAAATTAATAGTTGAAAATCCACTTACATACAAGTGAGTTTTATGTCAACCTTATCGTTTTTTATGTGTAGCTATGTCCACTGTATTACGAAACTTAATATTTTCATTTATTCTAATGATGGCTCACAATCGGCGTTACTGTTACTTTGGTCGCTATGCAAATGTTTAAACAATACAAAAACGTTTATGCGATTATAATTATTAACGTTCACCTTTTGTGAAGTATCTTATATATAACATTTACAATGTATCGATTGCTGCTTTTCTTCGCTATCGCAAACACATTCTTTTTCGCTTCTGATTATTTATTCTCGCTTTGCTATTTTCATTGACAATTATTTTATGTTACTATACACATGTTTTTCTACAGTTAATATTTACAGCTGCTATAATAAGCTGAGCAGTGATAAAATATATTATAATTTATAAAAACATTCTTTTACAGAATAACTAACTCAAGGTTTGAAGAAATAACAAATCAGATAGTACAATTATTTCCTACTACTACAGCTACGTATTGGTACTGCAAGTCACATGCTAATGCTCATGGTCAACACATATCAGCTTCTGGTTGTTTAATAAATTATTATAAAGTTTATCGCAAAAATTTAGTATTAGCTGGAATTATTGAAGTTCAAAGCGCATCTGCAAATACTTCAAGCAGTATAGTTACTGCCGAAGGTAAAATTATTTAATAATCTTAACGTTTATTATATGTGTCTTTACTTTTATGCATTTTATTGTATTAATTATCATTAATTCTTGGCTATCTGTAATAGTAAATGAGAACTCCGAATTAGATTTATCGCCGTTGACAAATTCAAATCGTTCTGAATATTCCATTTTAACTATTACCGATGCGTGGGTCAAGTCTTTTGAAAAGAGGCAGCAAATACTCTTAGTAAAGAAGAACAAAAAAGTTACCATACGGTACGACAGTTATTTGAATACATTTGTGTGCTTGAATTCGTCGTTTGGACTCGAATTGGTATTCATCATTTTTTAAATTATAAAATAATTGACGATTTTTTACAAATATATTTTAATACATTATATTTATATTGTAGCTTCAAACAGATAGTTATTCGATAATACAGGATTTACTCAAGACAAATGCTATTTCGAAAACTATAGCAGACAATTTTCGAAGTATTTTTGATACACGCTGGACTATTTTAACTCCTTTACTTTGCAAATTAGGGGATATTTCGCAAATAACTAGTATTAAAGATTTCAGAAGAACACATAAGGAATATATTGCTCAAAGTACATTTTTTTATTCTGTTTATTATTGCCTGTAAAATTTTGCATAATGAAAAAATTTAATTTTGAATAAAATTATTTTATTGCAGTTCCTAAACCTATATTAGCATTGTTTTATGCAGCCTACTTTCTCACAAAAGCAAACTCTGTTACCACAAAAGAGAGAGGTACCTACACCTTTTCACGTGATGAATGTGTAGAAAATTTCATCAAAGTAGTTGAGGTAACAATAAATGACAACTTAATTTTATTGAAGTAAATTTAATAATCATAATTATACTAAATGATATTTTTGGTAATTTTAGAATGAATCTCTGGTTGAAACCTATATTTCGAAATTGAAACGAAAGTTGAATGACCTTGGATTGACTGTTGCTCCTTACGTTATCTTTTGTGGAAGATTAGATAATATTACCAAAGCATTCGTCGTTTTTGATACTATACGTTACGAAATTAAGGATCCTTTAAAAGCAGTAGAAGCTTGTCTTCAAATATCAATAGCCTTACATTCCTGGGCAGTGAATTGTAGTACTGTCTGGCTATATTTGTTAGAGCATATATATTCCATCCGTCCTAACATATCTTGCGCATTCCCACCTGCAAAGACGGCTAAAACTGTATCAGCTTTTATTAATAAAATTGATCCTTTGTTCACTACTGCAGGTATTTTTTTCTACTTTTTATTAATCAAAGTAATTTATTTTATAAAATCATGTCTTCTTTATTATTATTTTGTATATCAATTTTGTGTTTCAGAAGAAAGTGCTACTACTTCTTAGGCCTGCTTGTAAAATTATTTCTATGTATCAGTATTAATAGATTTAACTTGTAATTACTGTCGTTGCTTTAGATTTAATAATCGCAAGTTTTGACAATCGTAAATGCTTATGTAATAATAATTTATTACCAAAATGGATTACGTGAGTCTTTTCAATGCTATTTTATCATTTGTCATCTTACTATATGGAGAACCATCTTTTCCGAGGAAGATAGTTGAAATAGTTTTTCATTTTATAACCGAATTTATTACTGAAAAATTCTGTAAGTCTCTAGAAGATTCTGTTCTGAAAATAATTGATAAGGCCCATAGCAAACAGGAAATGAAAGAAAAAATTCGCGAATGTTTTTCATTACATTGTAATATTTTTCATAATTTTTCGACCGAAAAAAAAACGTTTACAATTCTTAAAAAAAAAAGGATTTCAAGAACCAGAAAAATTTGAAATTCGTAAAGTTTTTACTGAAGTAATTCAAGGAAACAAAACTGTTTTCGTACAGTCGCCAGTTTTTGCTTATTACTTGCCTTTAATTCACTCTTTACAATATTTTTTAGAGATTCCAAAATTAGCTCGAAAAATTATAGATAATGTAAAAAAATTGTCTTTAACAAGTGATATAATTTCAAATATTATGCAAAGTAAATACTGGAAAAAACATGTTGTAAATAATATCAAAAATGAATACGTATTACCGCTTTTTCTATATTATGATGACATTGAAGTTGGAAATGCTCTGGGAAGTCACAGTGGTAAAAATAAATTCGGAGTAGCATACGTTTCGATAGCTTGTTTGCCTGCAAACATTGCTTCCTTGTTAGAAAGTATTATTTTTTCAATGATTGTGCATTGTGAAGATATGAAGCAATGTACGAATGAGCTTATTTTTCGAAAGCTTATAAACGAATTAAACTTTTTGAGTCAAACGGGTATTACTGTAGTAGTTGATAATATTCCTACTGTTTTCAAATTCCATACCGTTCTTATTATCGGGGACAATTTAGGACTAAATGCAATATGCGGCATGGTGGAATCATTTAAAGCTAATGTTTACTGTCGAATATGCAAAGCAGATTCATTTGAATGCTCACAATTATGTTCTGAAAGCAAGAGCCTCATGAGGACACGAGAAAATTATCATTTAGATTTAATGAAAGCTAAGACAAATGGAACAGGCTTGAAAGAAAATTGTGCATTCAATAAGCTACATAATTTTCATATTACAGTGAACAAAAGCGTTGATTTAATGCACGATGTACTTGAAGGTGTTTGTATATATGTGATACGTGCTATTTTATACGAATATATCTATAAGTCGAAATTGTTTACTCTTCAGTATCTGAACTTAAGAATTCATGAATTCGTGTTGCACTCGGATGATACGAATAAGCCTCCTCCAATCACGTTGAATAGATATAAAGAAAAATTAAATTTGAAATATTCTGCTTCTGAAATGTTATTTTTGACGCGATATTTAGGGGTAGTAATAGGTGATAAAATTCCTCGTGATGACCAACATTGGAAGATGTATATTTGTTTGAGAAAAATTGTTGATATTCTCATGTCTCCGAGAATTGCGAATACACATATAACTACGTTAAGGCAACTAATTGAAGATTTGAATTCTACATACTTAAATTTCTATAAGGCATTAAAACCCAAATTTCACTTCTTAATACATTACCCAACAATAATGGATTTTTTTGGACCATGCGTACACTATTGGACGATGCGCTATGAATCGCGTCATCGAGACGTTAAAGCAAATGCTGTTGCTTCCAATTGTAATGTAAATCTCCTAAAAAGTATTGCAATCAAACAAGCGTTACAGATGACTAAAACATTTGATACCTTTGAAAATAAATCAGATATCTCATTTGACTCAGATAATATTGCAAATAACGGTACTTATAACCACGTCACTGTAAATGGAAGTGAGTACAGAGTTGGATGTTTTATAGTCATTAGTGTATATGAACCAGATATTCAATTTGGAAAAATAATTAAAATTGAAAAACTTTCATTGACTGATCAAAGTAGAGATCAAATTGAATCACTGGTACAATTCACTGTTCTAATTTACGAAGAGGTTTACTTCGATGACCACTTTATGGTCTACGTCATTGCTAGTACCGAAAAAATTGTAACGCTTAAATATAGTAACATACCGAGTATGCCAACTGTCGCTGCCTTAAAAAAAGGAGAACATTATTGGATTATACCACGTTATGTATTATAATTATAATATTTTGTATATTCAACTTTTATAAGCAAAATAAATATTTTTATACAGTATTTATTTATATCGTGATTTTATCGAGTTTTGACTAATTATGTTAATAATTCCCGTAAATCTCTAGTAGACGACGTTCATATACCGTCCACCCTGGGAACCAGGTACCTCGGAGACCGTTGCCGTCGCGATATTTGTGTTCAGCGACCCCAAAAACCCCCGAGTAACGAGTTTCGACTCACTGTGTTACGATTTCCCGTAAAACTCTCGTAGACGACGTTCATATTGTCTACCCTGGGCACCAGGTACCTCAGAGGCCGTTGCCGTGGCTACATTTGTGTTCAGCGACCTCCAAAACCCCCGAGTAACGAGTTTTGACTCACTGTGTTACAATTTTCCGTAAAACTCTAGGAGACGACGTTCATATATCGTCCACCCTGGGCACCAGGTACCTCAGAGACCGTTTCCGTCGCGATATTCGTGTTCAGCTACCCCAAAAACCCCCGAGAAGCAAAACTGGACTCATTTCCATCAATATTTACCGAGTTGTCAATTTTTTATTTAGTGTCTCTTACAAATGCATTATTAAAATGCATATTGTTCTGCATACTGTTGCAATAATGCATTTTCAAAAAAGTAATTAATCACACTGTCACAAAATTTGTAGACGCTCTCACGAATCGAATGCAAAAGACCGCATTGAGATCCGTCTTACTACTCAAAAAATCGATAGTCCATTGCTTTATTTCTTCGACTACTTTGTTACAACATTCGAACATTGTTTAAAAAAGTAAGTAAAAAAATAAACTATATAATTATAGTAATACAATAAAACATGTAATGCTAATGATCACTATCATCCTAAAAAATACGCGCTGTAATGATGTAAGTTTGCTCCGACAATCGGAGTACCCCATACTCCGATCACTCAGAGCAT
>CM053169.1:28464533-28479522 GCA_012977825.3 Pteromalus puparum | reverse complement strand
AGAATTATAAACAGTGATACGGACGCACGCATGCACGCACGCACGACACACACACACACACAGACAACACATCTGCACGGACATTTTATAAACCATGAAAACTCTCAAAACTACTAAGCTTTATTATCAAATTATATGGTTTAACAAAATATAATGTTCAGTACACAGAGTAACAGGTGAGAGTTGAAGATTTTGAATCTTAATATTTTTAAACTAAAAGGTTTCATAAACTACAAAAAGAACCTAGCCGAAGTGATCAAAGATCAATCTTTTCCTAAAATTTCAACTTAATTTAACTTTTTACTCCCGTAATCGTACGCATAAAAAACCATTTTTCTAGTTTTGATTTTATCAAAAACAGTCACCAAAATTGCTTAAAATTTTACAACTAGTAGATATCGTTGTTATTGTCATGAATTTTCAAACATTGAACTATTTATTTTTGATGTATTTATGTTTATCGAAAAATATTATTTTATATCATAAAAAATGAACGATCAGTCAATCTAGAATATCTTGCGGGAAAGTAGACAAATGTAGTTCTTTTAGATACGCTATGTTGAATATTTGTTTAATCATTCATTATAAAGCAAAATATTTTTTCAAAAAAGAAAAATGCGTATAATATGGCCATAAAATGGTCAGAATCATAAAACAAACATGACCTAAATCAGAATTTGAAAAATATACGCATGTCAATTTATTACGATCCTCGCATGGTTTCAAAATTATGGCGGTATACGTACATACACACACACACACACACACAGCCATCCGCACGGATATTTCCTAAAAACGTATGATTCGTACTCCAACACTCCAAATGCGTTGCCGAAGTATAGCAAACTGAAATTTTACTGTTAACGATAAGGCAATTTTATTCTCTTTCAGGTACATATTAAGCAATTTACTTTTATTAACTTTTCCGATAACTTTGTTGGCAAAAACTGAAATCTCAAAACTAAAAAATCACTAAAAAAAAAACGCGTATATAAATTGTAAAAACGGACTTTCGTCCCACTATCTTCTAGCAAAAACAAAGAAAATGAGACTTGGTGGGTTAAAATCCACCAAGTAGAAGCTGAGAAACAGGCGTATACATACACACACACACACACACACACACACACACACACACACACATACATCCGTACGGACATTTTCTAAAAACACCATTTTTCGACTAAAAATTCATCAAAACACACTTCCCACATGTTTTTACACAAACTCCAAAAATTACTATTACAAGGCTTCCTTAGAAAGGAAGCAAAAGAAGAAAATGAAACAAGTGCAGTTGAACTTAAATCACGGCAAGACAGCCAAGACCTACTAAATCAGTATGTCCGGGAGACAGAACTTGACGTAGCAATTGTATGCGAACAATATAGGGATCTAGACAAACCAACGTGGGATATGGACACTACTGGAAAGGCAGCGATCTGGGCGTGTACTAACGCTGCTTTCCAGGAAAGAACGATGACCCGCAAAGAAGGATTTGTGCGCTTGAAGGTAGCAGGCGTACATATTTACATCTGCTATGCCTCTCCCAACGCACCAATCGAGCAGTTCCAACAACTGCTAGACCGGCTCGTACAAGATGCAGTAGGAAGAAAACCGGTACTGATCGCAGGCGACTTTATTGCTTGGGCTGAAGAGTGAAGCAGCCTAAGGACTAACCAATGAGGACGGGTGCTCCAGGAAGCATTCGCTCTCCTGGACTTGGTTCTAGTCAACCAAGGATGCAATCACACCTTTAGAAGAGGAGAGACATGGTCTATTGTAGACCTAACGTTTGTTAGTCGCGGCCTTATAGGCTCAGTTGGCTCATGGAGGGTGAGTAAACACTGCACACATAGTGACCACCAGACCATAATAATGAAGGTAGGTAAACCAAAGCAGAGACCCAGTGCGAGTAAACACTACACACATAGTGACCACCAGACCATAATAATGGAGGATGGTAAACCAAAGCAGAGACCCAGTGCGAGTACAACGATCAATAGAGTCGGTTGGAAACCGAAAGATTATGATAATAAGATGTTTCTGTTATCACTAGTGGAACTGTAACTGTCTGGAACGGCGAACAACAAGGCAAAACAGATAATGGAAAGCGTTGTCCGAGCCTGTGACGCCGCTATGCCCCGAAGAATGGCAAACAATATACGACCGCCAGTATACTGGTGGAACAATGATTTTGCTATGGCCCGTAGCGAATGCCATCAGACTAGGAGAAGGGAATAGCGAGCAAGAAAAAAATTTGACAGAACTGGAAGAGGCCAGGAAGTAGTGAATGCTCGTGTTCAGGAAATAAAGGATGCTAAACGAAAGCTGAAAAAGGCAATACGCCACAATAAGCGGCGGTGCTTAAAGGAGCTACAGGACGAGATAGGCCAAGATCCCTGGGGCTGACCCTATACAATTTTAATAAAGAAAATTAAGGGAGGTGATGTACCTCCTCCCAAGTGCCCGGAACTATTAAACCGGGTCGTGACTACACTGTTCCCCAGACAATGGGATAATACAGGTGTTACTAAAGCAGGAACAAATGAGGAAGATATTCCCAAGATAACGACGGAGGAGCTGCAAATGGCCTGCAAAAGAATAGAAAACAACAAGGCTCCAGGACTGAATGGCATACCCATAATTGCATTAAAATATGCTATTCACGCAAACCCGGAGGCCTTAGTAGACTTGTACAACACATGTCTCGAGGAAGGGATATTTTCCACTAATTGGAAGAAACGGCGCTTAGTGCTACTGCCAAAGGGAAAGAAGGCACCTGACGACTATACGTCATACAGACTACTCTGCATGCTGGACACCTCAGGCAAGATCTTAGAACGTATAATCTGCGTCAGTACGGATTCCGGAGGCAACGCTATACACTGGACGTAGTTAGCCTAGCGATTGATACTGCCCAAAAAGCGGCAGAGGGAACAAGATGGAAAGGAGGGAAAAGGGAGTACTGCGCTATTGCTACACTGGATGTAAAAAATGTATTCAACTCAGCTAAATGGAGGAAAATACATGAGGCACTTCTAAAGAAAGATGTACCTCTTTTCATTAGAAGGATGATGTCTAACTACCTGAAGGACAGAATTTTGTTGTATGATACTGAGGACAGCACCAAATCCTATAAAGTCACAGAAGGCGCCTTCCAAGGTTCGGTACTTGGCCCACCGCTTCGGAACATCATGTACGATGGAGTTCTAAGCCTACCACTACCCCAAGGGGCAACGGTTAATAAATTGAACATACACGAAATTGAGATAGAAGAATAAGAATTTATTCAGATTCTTCGCGATGATTAGAATATTGTATATAATAAATGAATACAGTCGAGCTTTCTAAATAGGCGGATTTAAAGTAATGGAAAATCTTATTCGCGTTGTAGCGAAGTTTCGTTGAATTGACACCGATTGTCAGACCGGCCGTGCAAGGCTTATTTAAACCATCGCATCTTTTCGCAAATCGAAGTCATATTACAAAATTAATTAGTTTGCATTTTGTGAACTCGACTCATAAGCGACACTGACACACTAAAACATTTTAGCTTGCAATGAATGCTCAAAAATTGAGATTCAGCAGTTTGTTTGGTTTAATAAGGATACGTCGTACGACGTAACACCTGGGGGGCCAAGTTATTGCAATAGAATAATTGCAATAATAATATAAATTATAAAGTCGGTCGGTTATGAGTGAGCTTTACATGTGGAGATAAAAAAGTTGACAAATTAACATTGATTACAAACAAAAAAATTGAAAATTTCGTGATTATTTCGCTTCCCTCAGTTGTTTTGAAACTATTTACTTCAATGAAATCAAATTATTCTAAAACTCAGTAGTCGTCGTAAACAAATATTACCAAAAGAACAACAAAAAAAAAATTTATAAACAAATATTAACTTAAAGTCGAATAGAAAAGTAAAAAAAAATTGTTTTTAAGGTAAAAATACTAATAGACTAAAAATTACATCGTATGATGTAAATCCTCGGGGCCCAGATATGGCAATAGAAAATAATACATTTTGAACGTGTTCTAGAACTATCTTAAAAACTAATGGATGCAACGTTTACAATTATAATAAATTATTCAAAATTTTAACTATATCCCTATTTTTAGAAACATTTAAGGAAACGTATATTTAATCTAAATTCAAAGAGAAAATTCCATTATTTTACGGGACTTGAATAGTAGGCTTATTCGGTGCAACGATTGGTGGTCTGTTCGGGATAGGAGGTGGTTGTATGGGTCTAGAAATTGCTGGAATGACTTTGATCTCTTGCAGTTCTGTCTCTTCATACACTTCATTTCTTTTTTGCTTATTCTTGGAATCCTTATTTCCTTATTATTTTGTAGTGATGTCAGCAAATGAGTGATGGAACTAAATAATGCTCCAATCAAATTTATTGACCATCCATAAATCGTGTGAAGAGTATATCCTCTGATAATTGTATCTATTATTAATTTTCCAATATGTAGAATAATTAATATCATTATAAATGACGAAGAAAACGAACCCCATGTCATTAGTTTTTCAATTATTAGATGCCAGGTGCTATCGGCAATGTGTTTTAGTGTGTTTTCTGTGAAAATTTCTCCTGACGTGTGTTCTCCTGCAATGTCTCTTGCTATTATATTGAGCAGTGATACTTTTTCCATTGGAAACATTAGTTGCTGTTGTAGTTGGTCCAATTCTTCTTGAGAATACACTCCGCTTGTTGCTAGTGTCTCGACAGATTCAAACGTCCAACTGATCTTCGTGTTTGGTTTCAGAATATGAGGTGATACTGATTTGATTGGTGTTGGAGTGAATTTTATCCACTCTACTGCTATTTTGTAGTACGAAGGTACAATCGAGTTGCAATTTTCTTGAACTCCCTAATGGAACTAATGGAAAATCTTATTCGCGTTGTAACGAAGTTTCGTTGAATTGACACCGATTGTCGGACCGGCGCGATACGGAGCTCGTGACTGACGACGAAAAGACTAACTGAAGTAGGCCGTGCAAGGCTTATTTAAACCATCGCATCTTTTCGTAAATCGAAGTCATATTACAAAATTAATTAGTTTGCATTTTGTGAACTCGACTCATAAGCGACACTGACACACTAAAACATTTTAGCTTGCAATGAATGCTCAAAAATTGAGATTCAGCAGTTTGGTTTAATAAGGATACGTCGTACGACGTAACACACGAATGGCTAATAGAAACAGGCCTGGAGCTAGCTAGCCACAAGACTAAAGCTATCCTTATTTCCTCTAAGAAGAAGCTAGAGTCGATAATACTGACAGTAGATGGGCATAAGATCGTTTCTAAATCAATGATCAAATATCTGACACAACCATCGATGCGAGACTTACTTTCAAGCAGCATCTAGAAACAGTGAGCGATAAGGCAGCAAATATTGGCGCTGCTTTATCACGATTGATGCCAAATATAGGAGGGCCAACCCAAAAACAAAGGTTGCTTTAGCCGGTGTGACCACGTCAATTATGTTGTACGGAGCCCCAATATGGGCAGACGCCATGAAGGTGAAAAGATACGTTCGGGACATAGCGGCAGTGTACCGGAGAAGTACGCTAAGGTTTGCGTCTGCTCACCGTACGGTATCGGACGAGGCGGCGTGCATTATAGTAGGCATGCAGCCCATTGACCTCCTAGTGGTGGGAAGGAAGGAGGCCTACGAGGCGAAGAAAAGAAGTGATGACGCCACACAGTCTGAAATCTGGAACACTGCGCGGAAACGGACAATGAATGAGTGGCAACAAAGATGGGATGCTAGCAGGAAAGGGATATATACCAAAACCTTATACCAAAATTAGGGAACTGGATTGAAAGGAGACATGAGAAAGTAGAATACTACCTCACACAGTTTCTTACTGGGCATGGATGCTTTCGAGCGTACATGCACCGATTTAAAATAGATGACCTTTCAAACTGCCACAGTATGTTTGGATGCGAACGAAGATGCGGAGTATGTCTTCTGCGAATGTTCACGCTATCACCAAGAGCGAGAGGAACTCGAGTGTTACCTCCAGACAAGAGTGACGCCGGAGTCAATGATGATGGCTATGCTGACATCGGAGGATGGATGATACGCAGTAAAGAACTACGTGAACTATTTTCAAGAAAGTCAGAAAGGACAAAGAGAAAAAAAGGGAAAGACAGGGCGAAACAATGGGATAAAATGTTTCCAGACGAAGGCCACTAAGAGGTAAATACAAAATGCTTTTTAGACTGATGCAGAGGAACATAGATCCCAGAGTTGAGCTCTCACTTCCCTGCCCGATGCAGAGGAACGTAGGTGTCTGTCTAGAGGATGACCGGACGATGCTGTGCGAAGTGGACAACCGTACGATGCTGCTGGAAGAAGACGGTTAAATGATGCAGAAAGAAAAAAGACGAGATAAAAGACTACATCAACAGAAGTGGGCAGTAGCCACCCGCCCGCGAATAAATACTTAACAGCGTTACCGCGGGGAGGTCATATTGGAGAAAGAGTCAGGTCTAACTTACTAAGGGTCGGTAAGGAAGACGGAGAGGATTCTGCTGCTATTAGAAGTTAAAAGCTAACAGTAGCGAAGGGTTTAGTGGGTGAGAGTCCACACAGGTTGTACCAGTCGGTGTCATATCGTCCTTTAACCTCTCGTTCTATAAAGAAAAAAAAAACAAAAATCAACACACACACACACACATCCATACGGAGGTTTTTTATGAACAAGTGATTCGAATTCCAAAAACCTTAGAATGTATTTTCATTATAACCAGTTTTTAATAAAGCCAAAAATTTTGCTATAACAAAGCTCCCTAAGAGGAAGCAAAACACCATGGTGGTCAAATTCAATCGGCTTTGGCCTTGGGTATAATAGTTTCTTCTAAACTATTTATACTTACGATCGCCTTAAAACCAAGCGTTGAAAATCAGTTTTAATATGTAGTAGCATGGGGCCTAAATGTAACGTACACGACAAATTACGTATCTGTAATAAGTATCTTCAGAGTTGTTTGTAATTCATCAAGAGTATGCAAAGTATACGACACGATGACGTCGCGGATTGCGGCCCTAATATACTTTGATATTGGTTTCTCTAACCCCAAAATAATTTTCCAAACGCATTTATAGCATTATTATTGCACCTATGCCCGTTGTATCACTATCGACACTGGACATCATTTTACCTAATCTTTCTCGAGAAAAAAAAATTTATTCGAAGATTACTTTATTAGCGAAATATTGCAGGTTGAAATGTAGCTCCGTAATTTTTTTTTCGTTGGGACAGTCTTCCTCTCCTGATATTTTTCAGCCTTCCGGTTACGTGGCTTCCGGTCATTGAAGACGCGAAAATTTGAATAGTCGAGAAAATAAAGCAATCAACCATCGATGTTTTGAGCAGTACCCAATGTTGATTCAGTTATTTGCGTTTGATTCGTGAGAGCATCCACAAACATTGTGAACTAAATTTATCAATTATTTTTAAAAAATGCAGTTTTGCATAATAAATATGAATTTCGGAAGTGCATTTCAAAAAGGCAATAAATAAAAAATTTACAACTCGGTAAATATTGATTGAAATGAGTCCTGTAGTGCCACTTGGAGGTTATTGAGGTCGCTGAACACGAATATCGTGACGGCATCGGTCTCCGAGGTACCTGGTACCCGAGGTAGACAGTATCAACGTTGTCTCCTCGAGTTTTACGAAAATTTGTAACATAATTAGTCGAAACTCGTTCATCTGGGTTTTTGGGGTCGCTGAACACGAATATTGCGATCGCAACGGTCTCCGAGGTACCTAATGCCCAGAGGAGGCAGTGTCAACGTCGTCTCTGGGAATTATCTTGAGTATTACATATTTTTACTGTTGATAATAACCATATAATGTAAACCATGTACATGATAAGAACCATATAATTTAATACACGTATAGTCTCTATAAAAGTAATTGAATCTCCTATTGAGAAACTTTTCTAAAAGGTGAAATATTGGTGAGTAAAAGTTTCTTTACAAGAGTCGTGAAATCCCCAAAACAAGCATAACTGATGTCAAGTAATTGTTTTTCATATTTTTCAGGTATACGCATGCAGGTACATTATTTTATAAAATAAAATATTTTTTTACTTCAATTCTTAGTTGATACAATAGTTTAGATTCATAAGTAAAATTCTAAATTACTTATCGTCCTTGGCGTTTTACAAAACATATTTAACTATAAACTTTTAATCCATGGTTCAGAAGTTATTAAAAAAATTATAAAAATATTAAAATCTCGAGTCGTGTGTACGTATTTCAATATTATATGGTTTTAATTATCTAAATAGTTTCTGAACTATAGATTAAAAGTATATGATTGAATATACTTTTGGAAATGCCAAGAAAGATGAGTAATTTCAAATTTTACTTATGAATCTAAACTATCGTATCAAGTAAGAAATTAAGCAAAAAATATTTTATTTTATAAAATAATGTACCTGCATGCATATGTAGGTACCCCACCGACAGGTGGCGGCACGTCCGACCACAGAGAGAGAGAGAGAGAGAGAGAGAGAGAGAGAGAGAGAGAGAGAGAGAGAGAGAGAGAGAGAGCGGCTGACGCCGCGAGCGAGACGCCGTTTCGACTACGACCTAGACCAGTCAGGCTGGATGGAGAGATCAAAGAATAAAGACAGTTTAGGATAGGCAAGAGTACTTTCTCCTCCCGACATTGGTGACCCGACGCGGACTCCTCGACAACGGCCAACAGGACATCGAGGAGCAGCACACCTCTCAAGTCTCTCCGGCAGCGGCGTCGTTGTTCAAAATTCACGCTGACAAAGACAGGCGGCGATTGCGTCAGACAACGCGCATCGCTTCGCTATATCCCGTGTGCACGCTGGCACGCCGGTGCACACGCGAAATTTCAGTCGGACAACCCAACTGCCTCGACACACGTTTTTCACGTGTCGAGAGCGGCAGGAGCAACAAGTTCCACGAACTCGCCGCCATTTTCGAACTTCACGCGCGCAGGCACGCCGGCGCGTGGAGTCTTGTCAACTCAACGGACAACGGATTGTTTGCGTGCTGGCACGCCGGCGCACATTTTTCCTCGCGACTTCCCAACGTCGTGCAAGGAGGAAGCCTTCGCCGAGGGATTTCTTTTGCGCGAAGCCACCGACACCGGCGCCTTTCGTCATCATAGCAGTGATTGTCGGCACTTCATCACACGGATTTTGCATGAAGCCGCTGACACCGGCGCCTTGTCATCATCCTCACTTCGGCCAACGGCGCTTCCTCGTCAATTCAGCACTTCTCCTCGGCAGCGTCGACGAATTCTTCACGTCATTTTCCGCGGCGATTCACGCGGGAATCGCCATTTTCGCCCTAAGGTAATAAATAAGTGCGCACGAAAATCTCTAGGCCGCTATCTTGCTTCGGCGAGCCTTCAAATTCTCAGAATATCTCACGCGAGCAATGACGATTCCACGAATCATCACGCATACGTTGCGTTGTTGAGATCGCGACTCGTCTGAAATTTTTTTTTCTTTTCTTTTCTTTTCTTTTTATTTTCATTTCTTTTTAATCAATTTCTTTTCTTTCATTAATTTGCGAAATACGAGGTGAAACGTGTTAGCAATCTCAATAATTCGTTCAAGTTTCTCTTTCATGCGTTTCACTCTCTTTTCTCGCTCGCCGATCAGATCTCGAGATCTCGCGAGCGACACAACAGGGAAGACTAGTGAAACTCACACGGCCCTGCTTGTCTCTAATCCAAGGTCGACGAACGATTAAGGTAGAAAATCTTTTTCTTTTCTTTCACTACCTACAATCAACCTCGAGTTAGCTCAGTGCGCGAGTCGGACAGACATTGCTTTGCAGCCGTTTGTACCTGCGAGTACACTGCAATCATTGTAATAATTTTGTACGTCTGCTCCGAACTCAAGGTCAGGTTAGGCACTGCATCCCACGCACATGAGCAATCGGGAATTAGGCTTTACTCTCAGATCGGGCAAGCAAATCTTTCAACCTCCCCTTCCTAACCGCAACGCAAAAGACGCTAGAAAGCCGAAAATTACACTCACGCACTCCCCGATAAAATCAAAAAACACAAGCGAAGTCGTTGAAACAACTCCAGTAACCTCAACGAGCCAGGGTCAATCAAGTCCAACCATCTCGTTCACACCAGCAAATTCAGAGACATCGCAGAGCACTCCAGCTTTTACGACTGTCTCTTCGACGAACTCTCCTTTCACGATGTCCGTGAACCACTCGGGGCCACCGATCGTTGCAAATACAACGAAAGACGCACAGTTCTCACACTCGACCAACATGGCACCAGGTTTTAGTCAGCCTTTCAACGACCAAGAGCACCTTCCATTTCGGTGCAGGCCAGCTGCCTAGCACTGCGAACAGCGGCTTCAACTTTAGAACAGACAACAGGTAGTCTCATGTCCCAACAACGGCTTGGTCGAACAACAAACATTTCCCGGGAACGCCTTAAAGACAAAGCTGTCCATTCCAAGATTCAGGAACACGGCGGAAAGACATCAGCCTGCTGAACAACCAGCAGTCACCAGCAGTCAACTACGCCACTGTGGACGACCTGACAACGCTGACAGAACAGTTTAACGAGCAACTGGACCTTAAACTAAACGCGTTTCTGGAACGCCTGGCTCCGGTACAACAACATCGAGATCACGACTGCAAGAAACCAACCGAACCCACAGACACACATCTGTCACTAGCTACCAACTCGGAAAACTAGGGAACAGGTTACCCCTGCCGAATCTCTCGCAGGGAAACCCTCATCTCGACCAACAACACAACTCATCTGCCTTCGCAAGCACCAGGCATTTGCTATTCTGGAACTTTTACAAACACAACCCGCAGGGCTGGTCCAGCCAATTAGAAGATCTATTCTTGGCACACAACGTCAACGAAGACAAAGCCAGATTTAACTTCGTCATGAGATATCTTACACAAGATATTCATGTCGACATCCAATTCAAGCTCAACACCCACACAAGAGGACAAAAAAACTAACAGATCAAGAAAAAATTGATTGAGCGCTACGCTGAAACTCCTAAGCAACAACTGGATCGCCTATTCAAAGGCGTCAAAATCAATTCCAGAAAACCTTCTGATATTCTTGCCGAAATGCAAAGCTTGGCTCAGAACTCAATTCCAAGAGAAACCATTATCTCAGTTTGGAAATCACGACTGCCTCCACAAATCCAGATCATGATCTGGAACTACAAATCTGAGGACGAACTAGTCAAGAGCGCAGACATGACCCACGAACTCGCTCAGCAGTCCAGTCACCTGAACGCCTCGCAATCGAGCAATCAGCCTGCTACATAAAAATCTAGGTCCCGCTTTTCAAACAACAAAAGCCTTTGCGGTACAGAGGCAAAGAACTGCCAACTGCCCTGCACCTGGAAGCGTGCTCCTATTCAGGACTACAAGGTGAAGAACCCTAAGAATTCCAAGGACCAGGAAAACTAAATAATCCTGCTGTTGCGGAGACTGATAGCCGGTCACATTTAGCCTAACGTCTCCATGTGAGAGAGTCACTCTCTAACCAAGTCTTCCTGATAGACACTGGGGCGGAAATCTCAGTAATTTCAAAACCCAGCAACTGGCATATCTTCAGCGTCAAACGTCTCGAAATAGACGCAGGCCTGCAGTACAAGCTTGCTTGGAATTTCACGAACGCAGATGTCCCGCACTCCATTATAGGAGCCGATATCCTTAAACATTACCATCTACTACCAGATCTCAAGCTTAAGAGACTGGTTGATGGCAATCAATTCGCGCACGCGACTGCTTTTGTCAATACAGTGAAGCCCGTGCAAATCTCTTTCGCGGAACCGAGTCACAAATACGCTCACATTGTCAACATACATGGGACAATCAACTCATTCTCTGATTTAAATATTCGCTACTATTCGATACTAAAAGGATAGGTTAGGAAGACACTTGTAGGGGAGGGGTATCAGGGGACTGAGGGTTAAGGTGGATATCAAAAGAATAGAGCTCCGTGAACTCCTTGAAAACCATGAAAACTCTCAAAATATACTAAGCTTTAATTATCAAATTATATGGTTTAACAAAAAAAATAATGTTCAGTCACACAGAGTATACAGGGTGAGAGTTGAAGAATTTGAATCTTAATATCTTTTAAACTAAAAGGTTTCATAAGCTACAAAAAGAACCTAGCCGAAGTGATCAAAAGATCAATCTTTTCCTAAAATTTCAACTTAATTTAAACCTTTTTACTCCCGTAATCGTACGACATAAAAAAACCATTTTTTCTAGTTTTTGATTTTTATCTCAAAAACTAGTCGCCAAAATTGCTTATAAATTTTCTTATAACTAGTAGATATCGTTGTTTTTTATTGTCATGAATTTTTCAAAAATTTAACTATTTATTTGAGTTATTTATGTTTATCGAAAAATTACCTTTTATATCATAAAAATGAACAGATCAGTCATCTAGAAAATCTTGCGGGAAAAGTAGACAAATTTATGTTCTTTTAGATCGCTATTGTTTTGAATTATTGTATAAATCATTCATTATAAAAAAGCAAAATATTTTTTCAAAAATAGAAAAATGGCTATAATATGGCCATAAAATGGTCAGAATCATAAACAAAAAATGACCTAATTCAGAATTAGAATAAATATATGCATGTCAAATTTTATTACGATCCGTCGCATGGTTCCAAAATTATGGCGGTATACGTACATTACACACACACACACACACACACACACACACACACACACACAGCCATCCGCACGGACATTTTCTAAAAACGTATGATTCGTACTCCAAACACCTCCAAATGCGTTTCCACGAAGTATTAGCAAAACTGAAAATTTTACTATTACAAAGCTTCCTCTTGAGGAGGAAGCAAAATACCCTCAAGTTTTTGGTCCTGATCAGTTTAGATCGACAAAAAAACGAGGAGTATTTCATCACATTCTCACCAAGGGTCCACCAGTCTCGCAGAGAGCTCAAGGCAGCCAAGAAAGAGTTCCGGAAATGGTGCGAACTGGGCATCTGTCGCCCTTCAGACAGCTCATGGTCAAGCCCTTTGCACATGGTGATGAAGAAAAACGGGGAATGGCGTCCTTGCGGTGATTATCGCAAACTTAATTTGGAGACGATCCCAGACCGTTACCCAATTCCACACATGCGCGATTGCATGACCTTTTGCCACGGCAAAAAAATCTTCTCGGCGCTAGACTTACGCCAGACCTACCACCAAATACTGGTAGCCCCCGAAGACGTCCCCAAAACGGCAATCATCACTCCCTTCCGACTCTACGAGTTCCCAGTGATGACGTTCGGATTTCGCAATGCTTCGCAGACCTTCCAGCGCTACATCAATTCAGCGCTTGGAGATCTCGACTTTGTCTTCGTCTACTTAGACGACATCCTCAGCGCATCCACGTCGGAGGACGAACAACAGAAACACCTTGACACAGTTCTAAGTCGCCTTAACGAATACGAGCTGCAAGTCAATCTCGAGAAATGCAGTTTCGGCGTTACCGAACTAATTTTTCTGAGCCATCTTATCACTCCAGATGATTTCAAACCCAGCCCAGAAAAAGTCAAGGCGATACAGGAATTCCCAAAGCCACAGACCATCGAGGACCTTCGAAGATTCCTAGGTCTCGTCAACAGTTACAGACGTTTGCTGGCGCACGCTGCAGAAACGCAACGTCCTCTCAGCGAATTCCTAGAAGGAGCTAGAAAAAGGACAAACGTCCAGTTCCGTGGATTCTAGAAGCCGAGGCGGCCTTCCAAATGTGCAAGGACGACCTCGTGAACCTCTCCTTTACCGCTTTTCCAAGCAAAAACGCAGAGCTACGTCTGATCACAGACGCATCAGACACAGCTATGGGAGCAGTCCTCGAGCAACGCTCAGGCAACTCTTGGCTTCCCTTTGCCTTCTTCTCCCAGAAGTTCTCCCCTGCGCAGACCAAATACGCCACCTACGACCGGGAGCTAACAGCCATCTGTGAAGCCATCCGACACTTCCACCACTATCTCGAAGGTGTGGAGTTCAAAATTTACACGATCATAAACCTTTGATCTATGCTTTACAGCAAAACAACGACAAAATGCTAGCTATTCGCTCGTGCAAATTGTCTTACATCGCCCAGTTCAACACAGAGATTCACTATCTCCCAGGTAAAGAGAATGACGTTGCAGACGCCCTGTCTCGAATCAACGCTTTCACTTCTCCTGCACTTTTCGACTAGAGCGATCCAGAACTCCTCGCTGACCCACAGGTCAGAAAAGTTCTAGCGAATATCATTCAAGCTTCCGACGCTGTTCGACGCGAAACAGCAGAGCGAAGAACAAGAGAAGGACGATCACCTCAAGGAGATTCTCAACAATGCGGACCATCCGCTTAAGCTTCGCAAGCTTACTTGGGGCTCTGCACACGCAGTGTTCTACTGCGACATCCACGAAGATGTCATCCGTCCTTATCTCCCTAGAAAACTGAGAAAGACAGTTTTCGACAACTTCCACTCACAATCGCATCCTGGAGTTAAAGTCACATGCGACGCTGTGCCTCCCAACACAGGTGCGCAACACCTAGCGCCTCCGTATGCACTAGGATTTATTTATTTCGCGGGATTGTACACGCGATCGCCGACGTATGGGAGTACGCTAGGGAGAGGTGGGAAACAGAAAAGAAGTCAAACACAAACAACACTATATTCACTTTTCGGGCTCATGTATTTCACCCAACCCTTCCCTACAACGTGGTGGCCGCAGCCGCCCACACACAATAGCCGCGCAGGGCTCGTCGTCGCTCCTCCGCTCACACTCTCGTACACGCACGCTCTGCCACGCTGTCGTCCTGAGGTTCTCACCTCTGAACACAGCTGACTCTCCTTTATCAATACGCGTTAGTCCCCAAGCCGTAGCCGGTGACGTCACGCTACGCTAACAGCTGCCGTCCCGAGGCTCTCGCCTCTAAACGGAGCTATC
>CM053169.1:28447814-28463006 GCA_012977825.3 Pteromalus puparum | reverse complement strand
AACATCAACGCATTCAAGCTTCCGACGCTGTTCGACGCGAAACAGCTGAGCGAAGAACAAGAGAAGGACGAGCAACTCAAGGAGATTCTCAACAATGCGGACCATCCGCTCAAGCTTCGCAAGCTTACTTGGGGCTCCGCTCACGCAGCGTTCTACTGCGACATCCATGAAGATGTAATCCGTCCTTATCTCCCTAAAAAACTGAGGAAGACAGTTTTCGACAACTTCCACTCACCATCGCATCCTGGAGTTAAAGTCACAGCTCGACTCATACACCAACAGTACGTGTGGCCTAACATGAGTCGCGACATTGCCACTTGCTGCAAAACATGCTTAGCTTGGCAACAATCCAAAGTGACAAAGCACAACAAGTTTTTGCCCAAGCATTTCATTACTCCAGATGCAAGATTCGATCATGTCCACTTGGACCTCGTAGGACCTTTTGCCTACAGCCACGGCTACACGCATCTCCTCATCATCATCGATCGCTATACGAGATGGCCTGAGGCAATTCCAATTGCTGACACCACTGCAGCAACTGTAGCTCGTGCATTTTACGACAACTGGATTTGCCGCTATGGCGCACCAACAACGATCACCACAGATCAGGGTTCTCAATTCGAGTCCAGATTGTTTTCCGAACTCCTGTAAATCCTCGGAATTGACAGGATTCGCACAACGTCATACCATCCTGTCTCCAGCGGCATGGTGGAGCGCCTCCACCGAGACATCAAAACAGCTCTCATGTGCCACGGAAACAGTCAGGAATGGTTCCGACTACTTCCAACAGTCATGCTGGGACTGCGCACACGCATCCGTCTAGACACAGACGCCAGTCCAGCCGACTTAGTTTTTGGAAAATCATTGAGAATCCCTGGTGATTTCTCACCTCTCACCAGCGAAGTGCCAAACGTTCGCACATTCTACAACGAATTTCGCGACTTTATGCACCATCTGAGACCAGTTCCAGTTAGCCACAAAACAGCAATTAAACCATTCCTTCATCAAGGCATGGAAACTTGCTCCCACGTTTGGCTACAAGAAAAACCAGGGTCATATCTCGCAACATGGAGAACCAGACTTTGGTAATTGAAGTCAACGGTACACAGAAAACAGTGTCTTTGCAACGCGTGAAGCCTGCGTTCATGCTACAAGAGGATCCTGACGGCACTTAAGGAAAACACAACACCTGAATCGATCAAGATTCCTCAGCCAACGGAAGTCATTTGCTCTCAACCAGCACCCAGTACTTCCAAAACCACGCAGCTTCCAGCAGACGACATTCAACCAGCCCCACCCGCACCCCCCTCTTCCCCTACCGAAGATCCACTGGACCAACCGATTCCTACTCCTCAACCTCCGGTGCCCAAACGCGTTAGATTCGTTCCGAACATTCTTAAACGGAAAAAGAATGTTGACTCAGCTCAGTCACGCAAACGCGCTCGTAACAAACACAACTCTTTTGCGGGTGCAGTACCTAATACTACCTCCTACTTATTACACTACTTTGTAAATACCTTTTAGAACCGAATTTCCAACCAAAGCCTAGCCAAGCTAGCAAAATTTTTTGTTCTTTGCGTTTAATCTAGTTTTTAACTTTAATATTGTATTACATTACGTACTATCTTTGCACCATAGCTTTGTAGCTAGCAAATAATGGAGTCAGATGGAGCGAAACCATCAATACAAACATTGTATTACATTACGTTACACTACAAGAAAATACTTGTACAATCACACTGTGATTCTAATTCTAGTACTTTTGTAATTCAAAGCGCAAGCTTGTCACACGTTCGAATCTAGTTCTTAAGAAAATGTTAATTATTTTTGTAAATACTCTCCAGTCCCTGACAACCTTTTTTTTTATTGTAAAACTACGCAAATTTTGTAAACTCTTCTCTCTCGCAACTTTACTTAAGTTTCTCAATTAACAAAAATGCTTCTCATTTTTTTTTCCTTCGGGGGGAGTACTGTAGGTACCCCACCAACAGGCGGCGGCACGTCCGACCACAGAGAGAGAGAAAGAGCGGCTCACGCCGTGAGCGAGCGCTTCGCTCAGTACCGCTTCGACTACGACCCAGACCAGTCAGGCTGGAGAGAGAGATCAGAGAATAAAGACAGTTCAGGATAGGCAAGAGTACTTTCTCCTCCCGACCGCCTCATCCCGACACATATACCTGAAAAATATGAAAAACAATTACTTGACATCAGTTATGTTTGTTTTGAGGATTTCACGACGTTTGTAAAGACACTTTTACTCGCCAATATTTCACCTTTTAGAATTTTTTTTTATAGGATTTATATATTACTTAAGTTTAAATTACCAATCATTTAATGTAGCTCTCAATTAAACACAATGATTTTTTGTTTGCCGTATTATAAATAAAAAAATATAATTCTAAACTTGACTTTTCTTAATTGATCTCAGTTGTTTTTGAATCTGTGATTCCATTATAAACAAAATTATTGACATGCATGGTGATACATAATACATTGAACTCGCCGCACCTCTTTACTTAGGTTAAAAGTTTATTTTTTGTCTGGATTTGATGTATATTTTAGCCAATTTATTGAAGTATCTTAAATTTGTTCTTTAAATAAAATGCATAAAGATGGGGTTCAAGTAATGCACACGGCGATTTTCATTACGGGAATATTAATATCTCTAGTGTATGGTATCCAGGTGCATGCAAAAATTTTACTACTATTATTCTAGAGTGCTCATTAATGTGACGTCCCTCAGAATTTTAGCCTGTTTTTGAAAAACCTCAATGTTACACGTTGCTATATAGCGGCTATCATTTTTAATTTTGCCAATTTGACGTCAACATCTGATTAAGCGACCTCCAAAACTCCAGAGTAACTATAAACGAGCTAATTCTGATCAAAAGAAAGAGTCGCAATAAAGAGAAGTTCAAAGTTAAGCTAAATGGTGCCATTTCAAACGACCATGTTGGATACACATCAGAAATTTCGAAAAAGGCCCATCTGATTTCAAAAATACACGTTTATACCAATATTTCAAGGAGTCATATGACTTATTTGGTCCTTAATCAAGGTGGTGGTTTTGATGCGAAACGCCTCATATATAAAATCAATCGTACACTTTTTAAACTTACCTCTTACTTGACAATGTAATTTTACTTCAAAATTACATACACTTTTCTGAGTTTTGAGAGTTCGGCAGAGGGAGATTCTTTGAAGCAATTTGATTCTGAAATAAATATTTGTATTTATCATCTCTAAATTATCATTCCTATAAGTAATATATTACTGCTTTGAATATTTATTTATTTATTTATTGCCAGACGAAATTTACAAGGTATGTAATCATACCTGAAATCTGCAGAAATAAAAAAATACAAAAAACTTAAAATTAGGACTTAAAACTATGAAAAATATATATCTTTCTATATTATTTTTAACAAAATTATTGCATGTAATGCATACAACAATAAAATGAAATATTTGTTAACAGTTGGATCTTATCCAGTCTTTAACGACTCTCTTTTGAGAGTATTTATTCAAGTTCAATACTTTTAGTTTATTTGGAAGCGCAATATAAATGTGTATTGCCTTCATAACGCTATTCTTACTGCTAATTCTCTTATTTGTTTTTGGTATAATCATACTCTTATTCCTAGTAACTCTATCCGATGCTAGGTATTTCTCTTTAAGATCATCGTAGTGTACTTTTAGAGCTTCGAAAGCAAACAGTTGTCCTATATTTAATGGATTGTCATGCAAAATAAAGTTATTTTTGTTGATGATTTTTAAAATTTTGTTTTGTAGTTTTGGGACTTGGTCACGACTATTTCTGTAAGCTCCACCCCAGGCTATGATACTGTAGGTTATGACACTATGAAAAAATGCGTAGTATATCATTCTGAGCGTCACTATGGGCATAGGTTTAGAGATTTTGTAGAGAATGTATACTAGGTATTTGGTTTTTTCAATTATATATTGCATGTGGTTATCCTACCTTAGATTGCTATACAAAATAACTCCTAAATATTTGAAACTGTCAACCCTAGTTATGCTTTTATCGAGGATTTTGACATTTATCTGAGCTGGTACGCTTCCAATACTACATCCAAAAATTGTGCACCCTGTTTTTCCTACATTTAAGGACAACTTGTTTACTGCCAGCCACTCTGCAATCACACGTAGGGAATTGTTCATGGTAACTTGGGCTGCTACCCAGTCATCACCAGTAGCTATAATTGCAGTATTACCTGCATACGAAATTATGGACTCATGGTGGATCTCCCTCAACATATCATTTATGTACAAGATAAAAAGTAGCCGGTCCTAAGATTGTTCCTTGTGAAACACCTGTGTTAACTAACATTCTATCGCTTCCATTACCGTCAATTTTGACTACTTGATATCTGTCATTTAGATAGCTGGAAAGGAGATCCAGCGCTTGACCCCAGATTCCAGTACGATACAGTTTGGCTAGTAGTATACTGTGGTCAACAGTATCGAAAGCCTTTGCCAGGTCAAGAAAAGTTATTATCGTAGCCTTACTCTTATCGATATTATTCTAAAGTATGTTGGTTAGATAGTTCAGAGCATCCTTCGTACCAATCTCTCTCATGAAGCCAAATTGTTGCTTGGAGATTATATTGCTTTTTTCAATGAAGTCTTGAATTCTGGTTTAAACATTTTTGCTAAGTTGGATATGAGAGAGCTAGGTTAATTCGATTTTATGTTTCTCGCCTGCTTTATAGACCGGTACTACTTCGGCACACTTTATAGCGTCCGGCCATACCGCGTTTGCAATACACTTATTGAAAATATGGGTTAGAGGGCCTGCTATATGATTACATAGCAGTTTCAGAGTCTTGGCATTTATCTTGTCAACCCCACCATTCTTCATTTTTAGCGTATTGATTATACTTATTATTTCTACTGTACTTGTTGGCTTAAAGAAAATCGAAATAGGGTTCATGTTAGGCAATTTAAGTTCCGCGTTTGCAGATTTCGCTATATTTGCACTTAGATTTCTTCCAATTTCGCAAAAGAAAGTATCCATGTTTTGTACTATTTCAATTTTGTCTGTAATTTTATTATCATTAGATTTTTTAACTTTCCCGATTTTTGTATTTATTGAAGTGAATACTTCTATAGGCTCGTTAGGTACACATTTTTGCCCGGGAGTGAATCGAGAAAAAACCGACCGTCACGCGAACGCTAGGAGGGGAAATAAGCGAACGACCGCAGGGGAAGAGCTCTTCCCCCCCCCCTCCACCGCGCTCTCTTCGCCGCACAAGACGTACGGACTATACGCGCACCTCTCCCTTCGCCGCGCTCTCCTTCTCACTCTCTCTCTCTCTCTCTCTCTCGCCTCCACCGCGCTCTCGTCGCCGCGCAACACGTACGCACACCTCTTCCTTCACCGCTCTCTCCTTCCGTATCTTTCCGCTGGCTTTCGGGCACCTCGGTGCTCTCGGCGTTTTCTATTCACAACGTGCTCGGCGTTCTCTACCTAGCATAAGCTGAAATGATGCTATCCCGCGTCTACGCGTCAGTTGTACGTAAACATGTATATCATTATTATTATTATTGAAGTAAATCCTTATATTTAACTACAAGTGTATCAATAAAATTACATTGATTTTCAAAATGGAAAGTGACAAAAACAGTAATTTCAATTCAGTGAGTGACAGTGACAATGAAACGCATCAACAAAAAAGTGTAAAACAAACATGTGAACAACAAACTTACTCATCAAGCTACTGATGATACTGAAGATGAAAACGAGAATCTGCAAGACAGGTATGTATTTAAATGAAGGTTTTTTATTTTTTTACACACATTCAAATATTTATGTACCCTCTTACATCTCTAACCTCAAACGGTATAATAACACATGCAACAGTAACACGTACGACTCCCCACTCTGCCTCCTACTCATATGTACACGTGCATATTCATATATCTATCTTTTTCTTCAAAAAATACACATATAATATGATATATATATATATATATATACTAGTGGGGCTTCGCCCCCCTGCTCGCTTCGCTCGCCAACCCCCCATTTTAGTTTTTGTTTGATTTTTATTTTTCAACTGTTATTTTCGTTATCTGATGATTAAGTTCTAGTTGGCCAAGAACAATCTTATTGTATTATATAAAATTTGTAGATCATAAAAAGGTCAAGAATTTAATGTTTGTCGAAATAGAGAAAATCGAAAGAAAAAAAGTAAAAGTACTGAATTAACGCCGAACTTCTACTGCTTATGGCATTTAAAATATATAGTTTTTTTTTCATTTTTTTGGAAATTGTTTTGAAATTAATTTTGATTCTTCCCACTTT
Organism: Pteromalus puparum; assembly: GCA_012977825.3. NCBI lineage: Eukaryota > Metazoa > Arthropoda > Insecta > Hymenoptera > Pteromalidae > Pteromalus > Pteromalus puparum. The sequence continues at coordinate 28,456,681 of CM053169.1, read as the reverse complement.
CAATTATATGTTACAATTATACATAAATCTGGTCCACTACTTTTTCTTATAATAACCATTGCTGCGTGTATTGAATGACCTGGGTGGCCGCTAACTATATATGTTTGAGTGATCGATCTTTTCGTTTTTACGTCGCATAATGAGGAAACAAATATGTCTTTTCATCTTCTTCACTTAATGTTTTGAGCTTTATAAAACTCAATTATTTAAAAAAATAAATTTTTGTCCTACCTAGCGCGAACGCTTGCCATATTTCACAGGACCAGTTAGAGTAAGAAATAACCGGCACAAATCATATCAAAACAACTTTGATCACGCGAGACGTATTTTATTCTGTTATCTCAATTCTCTATCTCTATACGAATTTTATCGATCTCTGCAAGCTTAAATCATACTTCTTTAAATCCTTTACTTGTAACTGCTCATTACGCTGTTATTTAATTTATTTTTGTCAACATTTTTTCGAATAATTAAGTTTAATCTTGCCGCACCTAAGTCATGAGTTACAATTTTTACTCCAATAATATTAAGGGCCGTCGACACACCAATCGTACTATATATATAAAGTATCGGATATGGCTATCGGGATACCACTTTATTTTTTTGTTAAGACTCTTGATATATCATTCACATTTATGATCTTAGAAAGTTTTACCTAATGCCCTAAGTATGAAACACGCAAAATTATATATACAACAAAGCAAAGCAATGCTAAGTTAAACACAATCAACAGTGTCAACAATTACAAACGAAATCAATGCTAAGTATACGCAATCAAAGTCGTAACAATACAAAAGCAAAAATAATAAACACCTTATAAGAATTATCTTCAAACTAAGTCAAACTTTTCAAGTCCAAACTTTAACAAAACAATATTGACACAAAAACGTCCTGTCCTATTCTACCTTGCATCTAGTGTTGGAAAAAAATTAAGAAATCAACAATCTAATGTAGTATCTGCTTATATAGCTTTACGGTCTCCCTTACTGGATATATATTTGATTAGCTGATGTTGCTATTTGAGCTTGTTATAGGGCTTGGAAAAGGTTCTACAAGGATGTTAGGGATCCTCCGACGCGTAAGGACCTGTATCTTCAGTGCCAAAAAGTGTATTGCTATTGCTGCGAGTCGTTCCGGTCTGGTAGCAGTCGGCGAGGGTCCATATAACCTGTATACATCATCCTTCATATAGTTGCATAGCTATATATAGCCTAATTATATTAGAAAATCGAAATAATTATACGCGTCGTCGACAGTACACGACTAAAAATTATGTCCGTAAAGATATCAAAACAGCCGGGGACCAACAGTGTCATTAAATGAATCCGATTTTATCCGATGTACTATTAACAACGTTGTAGTAATTTTCTTTGCTATAAAAAAAACATAAATAAAAAAATGTTACTAACAATTAATATAAATTTTAGGAAAAGTGCTACAATAGGAGGCTGCCGCGGCGCGGGGTGCGGCGGGCGGGGCTGCGGGGGGTGGGGGCGGCTGCTGGGGCAGGGGGCTGCGGGGGCTGCGGGCCCGGGGGCTGCGCGGGGGTGCGGGCGTGGGCGGCTTCACATTATCAAAATCCACCCATTGAAAATGACAAGAATTTTGCCCTTATTTTGGCGGGGTGGCGCAGTGTGGGAGGGGGCGTCGCTGGCGTGGCTCTGCGGGCGGGGGTGCGCGGGGGGGTGCGGGGGGGAGTATCTCCAAAACAACTATATAATATAGGTAGATATATATATATATATTATACTAAGGGGGTTCCCCCCTGCTCGCTCCGCTCGCCAACCCAATTTTAAATTTAAAAACAGATTGATGAATAAAATATTACATTTCTTAAAACATGTATAAATTAAAAAAAAATAATAAAATCTTGTGAACATTATATGATTATTATTGAACTATTATATAATTAAGACATTATTTAAATGCATATGAATTATTTTTTATTTGTCTTAGATTTGACGTATATAATATATTATTATATACTGTTTTTGTGCATTTATTTCGGAAGATCAAAAATAAATCTGGACATAAAAAATGCCTGCTCTCCGAAACTTTGCCCAAACTTTACATTTTTACTCTCCCGCTGCTTATGAGTTTGTTAGGCGTAGTTTTTTAAAATGTTCGCCGCCTGTTTAAACCTTAAATAGCTGGCTCTGCAGTGAGCAATGTAAGCCAGGTATTTCTTAAGAAACTATAGATACTATATCAGATATAGTCCAAAAGGAAACTAATAGAAGTGACAAGAAGCTTGTGTTCAATCTCATTTTTGATGAGATGAGCATTAAACAATTAAAAGAATGGATAAGTGGTCAGCTACATGACGTAAATAGTAAAGGTCAATCTAAGATTGCAAGCGAAACGTTATTTCATGCTTGTGTATGTAAATTATTATTATGGCACAGGATTCAAAAATCATGTGCCATATTATTTAATAAACTGATTAAATGATATGTAGCAATATATTTTGATTTGGGATTTACTGCTTTAATTACACGAAAAACATATTAACGCTGTTAGTTGTTTAAAGTTTAAACTATTTGTACATAAAGATCATTATTCCAATTGAATATATTCTATGTATGACATGAATATACAAGCATAATGTACTGACTAAGTTAATGTTGTTCAACTATAAATATTATAAAAAGTGATGTCTATGTGTTTAAAATTAACAATGATGAGGCTAAGTGATTACCATAGACATTTCCATCTCATCAGTACATGAGTCATTGGTTACTGTCGATCTCAGAATCTGTTTTATATGATGCTGTTTGTATTGTAATGAAGTTAAGTGTCTCTTCATCACTGTATATCCTTTAAATAATTTTACTACAATGATATGCTATTAATATACAAAAGCATTAAACTAATTACAGCACATTTATTCTTTTCAAATCAAATATTTTATGGATTTGACTTTCAAGTTATGTGCATGACCACAGTCAACACTTACTGATTAATACATAATTTTAGAATTATTAAAATTCTTGGTGATGGTAACTGTTTATTTAGATGCTTTTCTTATTTTATGCATGAGAATCAAAATTTTCATATGGAGATTCGATTGAGTATTGTTCGATATATTGCATCACATTGGAGCCGTTTTAGTTCTTTTATAATTGGGAATGATTATTATACAGATATAGTTAACTTTGTAGATTATGAACGTTATATGTTGTAACGAGCGCTTGAATTTCCCGCGCGTTCGTTAGTCGCGCGAGGCGGAGCTGTCGGCGCGTATGCTAGCAGACGACGTCGGCGGCCGACGCCGACAGGGTTAGGTACGCGCGCGAGAGAGAGCGAGCGGAGAGACTCGAGTTCGCTTCGGCCGGATCAACATCGGCGATATACCGCAAACAATCCGCGGATCCTTTACCGCACCTGGCGCACACCGGGACTCACCGAATACGTCATCACCTGGAGGGACGCCTCCAGACCCGAGTACGAGCGGCCCGGAATCCCGTGGAGTGCTGTAGGGAACGCGAGGGCGAGTTAGCCAACGGCGAACCGGCGACCGAGTAAGTTGCGTTTTATATTGTCTTCCACACGAAGCTGCCGCAGGTCTGGACTCGCTGCCACCGAGTCCTCGACCCGGCTTCGTGTGTGACATTCTGCGCGATCCTCTCGCCATCGCGCGTGCGAACTTTGTACACCGATTTGTATCATCAGTAGAGTCAATATATCTTTCTTTTATCGTTACCCCCAGTGTATTCATTTGTATTTTCCCGAGTACCCTCCCGCTGGTAGACTCACGGTTACGCGGACAAGCGTGGTACCCCGGGCGTACCACGCATTTAACGGAAGTTGGCAGGCAATGCACTGGTGATAGTGATTGCACTACGCGGCTAACGTCCGCGCACTATCATCACGCCGATCACCGAGGGACCAGCCAGGCGCTATACGACGTTCACTGTGTGTTGACATGCGGCATTTCCGCGACCGCACGGCATTGTCGAGTCCACCCCGTTACAATGTCTCAATCTTCCATTTATGGCAGCGAAGTTGAAATTAGAGCTTTTTCAGAAATATACAATGTATATATAAAAATATTTTTAAATGATCAAACTAACTTCATCATTGGAAATGATTTTCAAAATTCTAAATTATACTTACGATTAAGTGGTGAACAAGATAATGGTCATTATGATATTCTAATTCCAAATAATACTAATAGATTTCAAGTTCATAATTATAGAAGTAGAAACAATCTTAAAAGAAAAATTTCTACACAATCCTTTGATAAAGGCACTCCATTTAAAAAGTCTAAACTACGTACTATTTCAAGTAGAAACATTAAAATAAATGAATCATCTTTTTTTGGAGAAATGAGTTTTACATGTAAATTTTGTTCAGCTGTTTTTTGGAAAGAAGAAAAATGTAAAACTACTTGTTGCCATAATGGAAAAATTGTATTATCTCCCCTGAGTACATATAATGAAGAACTAAAACAGCTCTTATTACACGATAATCATTTTAGATATTTAATTAGGTACTATAATAATTTATTTTGCTTTGCAACATTTAACACTAAAGTAATATATGAAAATAAAAAAGCTATATATAATCTCAAAATTCAAGGTCAAGTCACTCATATCTCTCCGAATTCATTGATACCCTTAGAAAATGATAAACCTGTATGTGGTCAGTTATATATTTATGATGATATAACTTCTATAGAAAAAATATTACAAAAAAATGAAAAGTTAACTAAATACCATATAGAATTATTAACTAATATTATGAATGATAATCCGTATGCTAAAAATTATAAATATCTGAATCAACTATCAAATATACAAAATTTACCAAATTACAAATTATATTTTGTTCGTAAAAATGATAAACAAAAGCATAGATATAACAAACCACTTACAGCTGAATGCGGTGCCATCATTGTTTCTAAATCAGTAATTCCAGATGATTATGACCTCTGTATTTATCCTAAAGCCAAAGACAATTCTGATTACAAAAAAATTTATTTGAGTAAATTATCTCATCATGTAGACCCTATGGTTTTCCCTTTGTTGTTTCCATCTGGAGATTTAGGATGGAGTATTGGGTACAGTAAAAAACCAAATTCTGAATCAAATCAAATTTATGATATAGATATAAATAGTAGTAAGAATAATAAATGAAATTTAGAAAATCTCACTCTTTTACAATATTACTCTTATAGTTCCTCTCCTTTATTATTCGGTGGTAGACTAACTCAACAATATTTTATACATGCACTTGTTATGGTAGAGAGTAATAGAAAAGAACATTTATTCAGAAATGATAAATCAATTAGAATTGAATGTTATCAAGGAATTTATTCGACCATGTTATATAATTCTGCTTCAAAATTTCAAAAAAATTTGAAACAAAGAAGACAAGATGAACTTGTGTTTTCCATAACCAGCTACATACATGGGTACAATATACTCAGCAAAGATTAATCGGAATCTAATGGCACGAAACCGAGGCTAAGACTAGACCAGGAAAACAATATAACTGAGATATACAATGCACAGAAAAACAAAAACTAAAATGGAAGAAATTAAAAATGGTTCTAAATATTTCCAGTAAGAGTAACTTTTTTGTTATTTATTTGTGTATACACGGGAGTTGGAAGAAATGACACTATAAGATAACTTCAAAACAAGATATATTTAAAATCGGACACACTGGCAAAGGAGCCGGGCGGGACTCCCACCGTGTGTGGGACTCTCCTGGCGCGCAGACACCCAGCAAACCCACTAACGACCACCTCTGACATATGGCCGCGAAGAAAACCCCCACGTAAGCCAGCTGTTCGCAAATTCCATATCGGGGGGTCGACCTGAACTTGTTAACGAACCTAAAATAGCAGTCACCTATACGTCGTCCTAGTCAGGACTAAAAGGCAACCGTCCATATTTATTAGCGCGGAAAGAACGCTGCCACGAAACGCCGTATGTCAGAGTCCAATAATCTGTGCTAGCAAAACATCGATTTTCACTACCGTGTGGGGCGTAAATGCCCCTAAAGTCACCTCTAAGATTCTATGCCTATCAGCCCACCAATGGGCAGTCAAAAAACGTGTGATCTCACGTCTCACCGTAGGTCACCGCAGTATTTGCAACCCGGTGTCGCTACCTTGTTCATCGCGAACAGGTAACTCCTGAAGTAGCCGTGTCCGGAAAGAAATTGGGTGAGATAAAAATTGACCTCCCCCCATCTTCTGCCTACCCACGGGCCTACCTCCTTAATCAATGATTTCGTCCATTTCGCATGGCGGCATTCACTTCATCGCTCCTGCCATGTCCGCATCGTCCTATCGCGTTCCTCGGTTCAGATTTCCACCCTAGCCGATTCCCGGAGACTCTCGTAGATCCGCTTGCGTCCAATTGCAAGCAGATCCACGGGAATCACCCCCGCGATAACCATTGCCGCGTCCCCGGATACTGTTCGGTAAGAGCACGCGATCCGAAGCGCCCCTCTTCGTTGCACCGCTGTTATCTGCTTACGATACTTTTTCTTCTGCATGGCATCGGCCCACACCTTCGCTCCGTATAAAAGAATAGAGTTTGTGGTGGCCATTAAGAGTCGTCTGACTGTCGGCCTAGGCCCGCGCACGTTGGCTATTAATCGACTAAGCTGCGCCACCCTAATCGCCGCCTTTTCGCATACGCTGTCTAAATTCGCCCCGTAGTTCAGCTTCGTATCTAGGGTTACCCCCAGGTACTTGGCTGTCGGCTTCGTCGTTATTGTTACGTCTCCGACGCGCATCGGTATGATGGTCGAGACACGCTTCCTAGTCAAGAGAACTATCTCCGTCTTTTCGAGTGCTAGCTGTAGTCCGTGGTCGGTGGTTCCTAATGGTACTTCTCCAAATGATATTCCAAATATTACTGTTAGATTAGTTTATGCAAAATTTAATTCGTTTTTAAACGATATTTTAAAAAATAAAATCTTTGGAGAAGTACTTGCTTACGTGTATACGATAGAATTTCAAAAAAAGAGGCTTTCCACATGCTCATATAGTTGTGACATTGCATCCTAATAACAAGATTATGACACCTGAATCAATAAATAAATACATTTCTGCTGAGATTCCACACAATTCTAATAAAGATTTACAAAAATTAGTAATCAAACACATGTTACATGGACCACACACAAATACATCCCCTTGCTTAAAAAATAATAAAATTAGTAAAACTAAAACTACTTGTGCTAAAAATTTTCCGAAAGAATTTTGCAACAACACAACTTTTAAAGAGAACGGTTATCCATTATATCGTAGACGAGATAATACATCTGAAAAATACACGTATTCGACAAAAAAGTATAAAGAAATTATTCCAGTAGATAACCGTATGGTCGTTCCTTACAATAGCTTCCTACTGCAAAAATATAAATGTCATATAAATGTAGAATATTGTGCATCTATTCAAAGTATTAAATATATATTTGATTACATACATAAGGGTGGAGATAGAGCATTATGCAAAATTAAAAAAAAATGGATGATCAAGAAAATAATAAACCAGGTGCTGTAGTTCATGATGAAATTATTCAATTTATTGATGGAAGATATTTAAGCGGAATGGAAGCAGCTTGGCGACTACAAGAATTTCCATTATGTGGTAGAAGCCATACTGTTACACGTTTAGCAGTTCATACAAAAGATCAACAAAACATTATTTTTGAAGAACATAAAGAGTCAGAAGCATTACGCAACACAGAAACGACATTAACAGCATGGTTTAAATTAAATAAAGTAGATAATTTTGCAAAAAATATTAAATATGTTGAAATTCCGCAACATTACAAATTTGATCAAAAAACAAAATCTTGGATAAAACGATCGCGAAATTATAACTATGGTGTCATTGGACGATTAAATGTAGTATCTCCAAAAGATAGTGAAAGATTCTTTCTGAAGTTGATACTAAACAGAATAAAAGGTGCTACTTCTTTTGAAGATTTACGAACTTATAAAAATACACTGTATCAAAGTTATAAAGAAGCAGCACTAGCTATGGGTTTAGTAGCTGATGACTCTTGTGTTTATAATATTTTTGAATGAAATACAATTTGGAATAGATTTAAAAATTATTTTACTGAAGATTTTTAAATAAATAAAGAAAATAATGCTTTATCTCATATCCAAAGTATATTAGAAACAGAAGAAAGGTGTTGTAAGGACTTTAGTTTACCAGAACCTGACAATCTTATTCTCAATGATGATATGTCTTCCGAAAATATAATTCAAAGTCCACTATTTTCAAACAAATGGTAAATCAATTAAATGAAAATCAACACTCTATTTTCACAGAACTTATTAATAGCAAAACTAACATTTATTTTATTAATGGTCCTGGAAGTTCAGGAAAGACTTTCTTATAAAAAACTTTAATACACTATTACATCTCATTGAACAAACAAGTCTTGTCAATGGCTTGGACTGGTATCGCTTCTATATTATTACCAAAGGGAATGACAAGTCATAGAACTTTTAGATTACTTTTAGATTTGGATAAGATAGATACTGCTCTTTTAAAATTAGAATCAGATAAAAGAAAATTAAGATTGGCTGATTTAATTATTTGGGATGAAGCATCTATGATTCCGAAAAAGGCTTTAGAAATCATAGATCGAACCTTGCAAGATGTATGCTGTAATAAAATACCGTTTGGAGGAAAATTAATCATATTAGGAAGTGATTTTAGACAAATTCTTCCAGTAATAGAACATGGTTATAGAAATTCAATCGTTAAGGAAACAATTAAATATTCCAAATTATGGCCTCTTTTCAAAGTTTTAAAATTAAAGAAAAATATTCATTCTAATGATAGAGAATTCTCAACATTATTATTAGATTTAGGAGAAGGTAAAAT
>CM053169.1:28405811-28436061 GCA_012977825.3 Pteromalus puparum | reverse complement strand
GCAGGAGCGATGGAGTGAATGCCGCCATGCGAAATGGACGAAATCATTGATTAAGGAGGTAGGCCCGAGGGTAGGCAGAAGATGGGGGGAGGTCAATTTTTATCTCACCCAATTTCTTTTCGGACACGGCTACTTCAGGAGTTACCTGTCCGCGATGAACAAGGTAGCGACACCGGGTTGCAAATACTGTGGTGACGAACGGGACGACGCACTATGGGCCCAAATGAGAAAATTTGTGTCAAAATAAAATTGGGTGNGGTAGGGGCATTTACGCCCGACACGGTAGTGAAAACGATGCTTGCTAGCAAGCAGAATTGGGACGACATAACGGCGTTCGTGGAGACGGTTCTCCGCACAAAAAATAGTGACGGATGCTTAGCTGACTAGACGACGATAGGTCGTAACAAGACAGGCGACCCCCCGAAGGAATGCGAAAGCGGCTACCGGGGGGATTCTCGCGGCCATATGAGAGGTGGAGTTTTAGTGGGTATGCCTGGCGTCTGTCCCGCGCCAGGAGAGTCCCACACACGGGGAGTCCCGCACGGCTCCTGCCATGGTGCATTAAGCATTTCTCCAACTCTCGGATGAAACAAAAATAAAAAAAAAAAAAAAAAGGTTTAAAAATGTTTATTTGCGTGATATACTCGAATATTACAGCATAGATTCACGCAGAAACACATATAGGTGTAGATCAAACTGACGAAAATATTCATCTAAATTATCCAATTGAAATGTTAAATGAAATTAGAGAAGGTCTTCCACCTCATAAATTAGACTTGAAAATAAATGCAACAGTTATGTTAATTTTAAATTTTAGTATAATAGATGGTCTATGCAATGGGACTCGTTTGAAAATCATTAAATTATATCAATACAATATTGAAGCAGAAATAATTACAGGAGAGAATATTGAAAATAAAGTCTTTATACCGAGAATCACCTTAAATACTGGAGAAAATTCTTTATTTCCATTTACTCTTTATAGAAAACAATTTCCAATTATATTAGCTTTCGCAATAACAATAAATAAATCACAAGGACAAAGTTTTGATTCCTTAGGAATTTTTCTTAGACGGCCATTATTTTGTCATGGTCAGTTATATGTAGCTTTATCTAGATGCAAAAATCCCAATAAAATATTCATTCAAAATGAATTAGAAGATTCTTCAAAAATCGATAATATTGTATGGAGTGAGGTATTAAAAGAGTCTATTTAAAATATATACAAATCTATTGCAAATTATTACATTTTTTTATAGATATATTATAATACAGAAGTCATAATTGATTCTTTCAGACCAACAATTTCTCCTATTTTGGTTTCAAAAAATACTTTTTAATTTACATATTTATTTTTTTTTATTTTTAAATTTTTAGCATATTATTAACAATGGAATGGGATCCAATTCAAAATTCATTTGTTCGTGTAGAAAATGATGAACACAGGAATTATTTACTTGAATTAAATTATCAAATTGATCAACACTTTATTGAAGAAGTAAATTATGAACGTTACTTGAATAATTTAACAGATGACAAAGACGATACATTGAAAGAATTAAATTCTCAAATAGAAATTTATGATCGAAACATTTGATGAAGTAGTCATATCTTCAACATTTTGTAATTTAGATGAAATCACTACTGAAATTACATTAATTACTCAAAAGATTGTTCAATTTCGTAAAAAAAACAATTTATTACCTAGTGAACTTAAAAATAATGATAATGATGTATATGTTAAATATATTATAAATATAAGCAACATCATACATCATATTCAATTAACTACAAAAAAGAATTTTTTTTTCAACTTTTTGATAATTTGAACTAATATTCAAGAATTTTTTCAGATGGAGGAAGCATTTTAAATTATTTAGAAAGGTAATTTATAAAATTGTTTATTTCAGATCAAAAGTATGAGAATGGTCAACATCAATCATTCTCAAAAAATAAAAAAATAGTCAACTGTACGCAGTTTCATCTAGATGCAGAAATCCTAACAAAATATTTATTCAAAATTATTTTTATTTATTCTCAATATAATAACATTTTAAACCATAAATATTATTTCAATTTATTTATTAAAATTATCGAAAATTATTAACTAATTAGAAACTTATAGACACAGAATACAAAGCACACAAATAATCATAAATATATAAAACAAGTTAATTTCGTATTATTATAGGACATGCTGTAATAATACTTAGTTACTCGTAAGTATTTAATGATTATTTGTACACTTTTACATGAAATAGTTTCAATTCAAAATTTTACCTTGTTCAAATAGCATATCACGATACATGTAACCTACGTACTGTTATTACGCACGGCGTATATTCAGGGTACGAGCATAGCGAGCTTGCTACGCTCAAGCACTAACTATCTGCCGTTGTAATGAAATACTAACTTAAGTTACAAGTATTATATACTTCCAAAAATGAATGTTATAACTAAATAGCAGTACATTAATTGTAATACTCAAAACTTTTTTCAAGTAAAAGTGTCTGTAGGACGGAGGATGGTATGAGGTGGAGTCTTAGGGGAGGAGGATTGGTATCTAAAACTCTCGTGGTTATAGGGCTCCAGGCGATGATTCCACGGTTTTTTTTTAGATTATTGTATAAAAATGCTAATTGTAAAAATGAATCAGTTTTAATTATTGCATTTTCAAATTTATTAACTTTAGAAAAAAATTTTCTAATTGTGAAAATCGTTCAATTTCAATTATTTCATTTTCAAATCCATTAACTTTAGAAAAAAAATTCATTTTTAACAATAACCATAATTTTATATAATTCAATCATGTAATTAAATTATATGAAATTATTGGTGATTTTTATACAGTAAAATGAAAAAAAAAAACAAAAAAAAATCAACGCACCTGAAGTATATTATATTATGACCCTAATACAATATACTTTTGACAGTACCTCTTGGGTGGTGTGGAAAACTGTCATCTAAATAATGATCTTTCATAATCCACTAACTTACTATATTTGTTTAAGATCCTCAAATTTCGGCATTGGTTCCATCTTATAGGAACAGTATTACACTGACGTTATTAGAGAGTAGGAATTTGTAGGATTCAGACACACAGTAGATCTACTTAGCCGCGTTCTAAACCGGCAATCTACCGCACGAAGGGATGCCAAGTCTGTTAACTTACTATAATTGTTTGGAATTTTTAAATTTCGACATTGGTTTCATCTTATGGAACTAAAATTACAGTTAACCTTCTACTAAGCTTAAATGACACAGAAAATAGCCTTGGTTCTGCTTTTAGTGATGTTTAAAAATTAAACTAATCATCAATATCTTAATTTATATAAATACTTAACAGACAATATGTCTTAATGCATTTACTTTCTTCTCATCTTGCTTTATTACCTTATCAACTGTTACTGTTATTTATTTAATGAATCTGTACTAATTCTACTTTCTGAATTAAGAATCAATCAGCTTCCGTGATTTGGAAGATGGGAATCGTCGTCGCGTTATCTGACATTCCGTTGGCAAAATAATCTTTATCTGAAATTTCCATATAATTGTAACATAAGTCATCCATTTGACTATTTTCGATATAATTTTCAACAAAATGACAACCATTTAGATCAAATCAAATCAAACAAGAATGTAGATCACATTCTTGTTTATCTCCATATAAATTTTCAAAAGTTTCATCGTTTACAGATTCTCTTTCTAGTAAACAATCATGAAATCCTTCGTTGAGTTCACAATCAGTGGCATTATTAGCAATTATCTCATAATTATCTTTACTTTTATTCTCCTCAAAAATATTCTCCGTAACCTCATCAACAAATACATTTTTCGTATCAACATCATCATTAATTACTTCATCATCATTAATCAATTTATCATCAAAAATCTCAACAATATTCACTTTATTTTTCATCTCAGTGTTTCCTGCACTGGATTCAATTTTATTCATAACGACATTTTTCTCGATATCCACATAATTAGTTTGCTCACTCTCGTTGCCTTGAGAAATGTTGACTTGTAAAAGTTTCTTTAAACATTCAATTTCTTTAAATAAATTCTCAACATATTCAATCGTATATATATTTTCACTTGGTTCGTCATTTGTCTCTTGAATATCAAACTCATCATTTTCAATATCATCACGACTATTCGTGTTAAAATTCACGTAAATGTTTTCCCGATTCTGACTAACATAAATCTACTCATCTTGTATATAAGAATTTTCGTTATCTTTTCCATTAATAAATTCATGACTTTTATCGATTAATTCGTTATTCCCCTCAATTAATTTACCATTTTCTTGATCAAACGCATCTTGTTTATCCTCAACATAAGAATCATCATAACCGCGGTCTGTCTCCCCTCCTTCTCTCAAATCGCTTCTCACTCGTGCATTTTTAGACTCGCTTGTAACTTTCTTTTCTGGCTTGGTATCCATGGGTTCTATTTCCGTAGGGTACTTTTCAAAAGGAATTATTTGTCCATTGACTTCAATATAATTTTCAAAATAATTAATCGTCGCTTCGTTTTTGCGAAAGACATCATTGCCTAATATGCCAGCTTCCGCTATGGGAAAATCATCATCAACTAAATGAAAATCTGTTGACACGTTATTAAAATTAAACCTTGCCAAGAGTTAAAATTGATTGCGTTGTTATGCCTTTTAACCTTATGATCTCGGCTGTTTTGATGTTAGTATAAGGCGATACCTCCGACTTACGCACTAAACTAACAGATGCTCCGGTGTCGAGCATAAATTCTAGCGGTTTGTTGAACTCCCCGATATCTACTCTTATAGTGGGTACTGTGCTCGCACGACTCAAATTTATAGTTTCGGTGCGGACGTGGGAGTATTCCTCTCGTTGGAATCGGTCGGGCGCGTGCCAGTTGCCATCTCTCTCCGCGCGCCCTCCTAAGAAAGAGACTCGGCGTTTCCCTGCGCTACGTTTCCCGAGCGTATGTCCTGCTGCAGCTTAAAGCAGGCATTACGCGTATGCCCTTGGATCCCGCAATAATAACACGTCGGTCTGAATCTGTTTTGGTTGTTGGGAGCATTAGGGTTGCGGTTATAATTAAAATTATTGGGAGGTCTCGGATTTTCATTATTATTTGATCTTGGATTGTCCGAAATCCTTCGATTAAAATTATTATTATTATTATAATTGTTGTTTGCTTGATTCGGGAAAAATCCGTTCCGCTGTCTATTCTCCGCGTTCCATCCTCCGAAATTAGTATTATTCGTTCGTGTGTCAGCTCGAAAGTTTTGATTACCGCGCGGTAGGGGACCTCGGTCTCTTTGGTAGTCGCGTGAGTCGTTCTGTCGCTGCAGATGTTGCAGGGCGAACTGTCGGCAGTTAACTTTTTACGTGGCCGACTCTTCCACAAAAGCCACACTTCATCGAATTTTGCTCAAAGTCAACTACATGTAATTTCCGCGTGTCTCTGCTTTTTAATTTCGCGTCCGGCAATTCGTCATCGTCGATCGCACAACCCGCGTACTCGCGTTCTATTTCAATCGCCTGTTCGCGGGCATCCTTGAGTGTCGTAGGCGCGCCCAAGCGCCCCCGGATCTCCCAACGGAGTCCTCTTTTGAAAAATTTAATATAATCTTTTTCTAGATCATTAAGAAATGTTTGCCTATTACTTATTCGGACCTCCCGCTGAGCCGCGGCCGTGATCTCCTTGTCGATCTCCCGAATTCTATTTAGAAATACTATTACTGACTCATTACTTTTCGGTTTCATTTTAGCCAAGTCACCAGACCATTCGTGAAAAGTTTTAGCTGAGCCGTAAATATTTTCAAAGAATTCTATGACCTCATTTACCGATGTAAATGTCTGTCCACGGGTACTGTTTAATGCGTCCCCATATAAGCGCATTCGAATGAATTTAGCTAATTCTCCTTCGAGTGTGCTAGGTAGCAATTCTTTTGCTTCCCTGCATCCGTCGAGAAAGAGTGAAAGGGAAACGTTTTGTCCGTTGAATCGCGGAATCAAATCTAATACATTGGATATGGACATTCCACGGACTTGGATTGTTTCTGCCATTGTTCTTTTTTGTTCAGTTTTCGGTTTTTAATGGGGTGATTGAATTTTTAGTGCGTTGAAGCTTTGGTCAAATGACAAGAAGAGTTCGCTTTTGTTAGATGAGTCTTGATGATTCCGTGATGTCTCGATTTTAAATTTTTCAAAACGCGGTACAAATGCTCCCGCTGTATAGGTACTAAGGCGGTCTCGCACAAGCTTGATTGCTTGAAAAAATCCGAATCCGGGGCTATTTATAGTTTTATTAATTTCCGCCGCGTTATTTTCGTCGGCAAAAAAGGCTTCTAACACTTCCGGCTTGATTTTGAAGCTTAATTGTTTTTTGATATTATCAATCGCGTTGTTATTTACAGTGGTGTCATGTATTCCCAGCGAACCAAAAATAGACGTAATATTATTTTTTGGTGTGGGTCCTCGAGAAACCGGAGTGCTTGTGCCGATGCACGAAGACTCTGCGTTTATGGTAAACGCGGATGGTTTTAACGTTATTTTTTTGTTGAATTTAACTGTTTCGTTTTGTTCACTGTCTATTTCCGTAATCGCGAATTCTTCGTCACTGTCTTCTAACTGGTTGGATTTGTTTAATCGGTATTGGTAAAGATCGTATTTATTTCGGGGTAAATCCGGATTTTTCTTCGCGTCAATATTAAATTTTTCGCACGAGGTTTTCACTTCTTTTGTTAATTTATCTACCTCTTGTATTAGCTTCGTCGCTTCGGGGCTATTATTTTCGATCGCGTTTTTTAACTCGCTTTCCTTGTCCTTGAGTTGGGTTGTCGTTAAAATTTACTACAAATTTAGAACCACGTTTCGTGTTAACAAATTGCTCGCGTGACATGATAGGAACTCAAGTGATTTCGTTTCCGCGTTTCCCGGCCGCTATGCACCATTTTAAAATTATAAATATATTAATGTGTTACGTCCGAATGAGCGCAACCCACCAATATACTTACTCTATACGAGTTCCTATCTTAATTAGTATTATTCTATTTGGATTGGAAATGAAGGAAATCCCTTTTGGCTACCGCAGATGCGGTCACTGCCTTCCGGGAAAGTGAGCCGGATAACGAAATCACTTATTCACGCGGGGTTAGAATTTCTACAACACTTCTATATTTATGGAATTGAAATAGAGAAAAGTACCTTATTATGGTGTAAGTGTATGAGAGTGTGTGTGTGTGTGTGTGTGTGTGTGTGTGTGTGTGTGTGTGTGTGTGTGTGTGTCGGAAGATGCGCGCCAGCAGGAGGTTGCAGCTGTGGATCCTTGGCGCCTGGTCCTTGCGTCGGTGGTTCAGTACGGTCAGGCTGTTGATGGGCCGTCGGCTCTCAGCTTCTCTCCTCAATGGCAAGCAGGTGTGGACAGATGGGCGCCTCGGTGCGTCTGCTTTCTTTTTAGAGACGAGAGGATGATGCGTCTTGACGAACGCGAATACGTGTATTTACTGTTCACTATGGACTGTCGACTTGGGCTAAGTCCCTCGATATTCTTACAAGTGTGTGAACTTTAACTTGTGCACTGCTAACTAGTACTTATAACTTGTTGTTGGTCTGGCGACTGGCAGCGATTCGGTCTTGATTGACGTTCGGATACAGACTGACTCTCCTCACCCTTTTCTCCAGGGCTGTATATGCTGGCTTCTAGTATTTTTCCTCATTCCCTTTTTTGGAGAGGTTGATGTGAAATTTCTCGCGACTCTTGCTCTAATGGAAATATGACAGGTCAATTCATAAAAACTGAGTTTTATTGCTTCTAGTTCGGGGAATCGAGCTCATAGCTTAGCTCTCCCGCTGCTTTCCGTGGCATGCGCCCTCTTTGAAGAGCGCACATGTGAGATCTTCCAGGTTTTTTGTAATGGCACAGTCGTAGATCGGTGCTTCTTTCTTGTCGCTGTTTGCCTTTGCCTGGCCGTGAATCTAAAATCGTCATCCTATATTCTTTTATTTTCGGCGTATTTTATTTTCACGTATGACAACGTTGCAGGATTCCGTGATATTTATGAGGTTTGTTCTTTGGCTTGTTTGTTCCGTGTTCTGGTCTATATCTGCCATTTTTACGGGAGTCGGCTTAGATGCGTACTGGCCGCTGCTTTTTGGTCTATTTTGGTTGGGTGCGACCTCCTTTCTCAGCGGGTGGTTGCTCCGATGGCGGCGTGTCATAAGTATAGATGTGTATTTTTGTGTGTGCGCGTATAATTACTTGGTTTTTTTATTCTATAATTTTTGTGTGCGTAATGGAATTGAGGATTTCATTACAGTATTACTATTCAGACTTAATCATGATAGTCCCGTTATTTACAATTATTATTGCTCCTAAATTATTTTCATACATTTTTGTAGGATTACTTACATTTACATTCATAAGTTTATTCTAAAGCTCATTTTATAGTCATCTTAAAAAGTATATAAACTTAATATAACTTTGTCCATTTTAGTTTATGATATTTATGTCTTATATTAAAATGTTTTATTTACCTTTTAAGAAAAGGAACATCAAGATTAAGTAAAATTTTTAAATCCTCGTATGCCAGTTGATATTTTTTCATCTTTTGCAATATATCTGCTCTTGTAATCAAAGTTATTGGTAATGTATAACCATTATCTATAACCTTACACGCACCTGTAAAAGAAATTAAAAACACAAATAAAAAATAGAATTTTTAAAAATAATAAGCTGAATAATGATTTTAGCTATTGCTTTGTATAAAAATGTCACAGAGGTTACAATCTGACGTAACATATGTAACGTAAGTCGAAATTTTATTAGCTTTCATAATCACGTCTGACGGTCGAATCAAGCTCCATAAAGCACGACTGTGAGTAATCACACCTTTTATAGAGACATCACAAATCAAACTTGTGTTACGTCAGCAAGCCCCGAACCCTTCTCTTGATTTCTAATTTAATATTTCCGTGATGCACTTGCCACTAGAATTACGAGATAGATAAGTAACTTCCGACCAGAGGCGTTGTGTACATACTTTACAACCTTGTTTTTGGAATAGTACTCTCTATTAGCAAGGGGTCAATAAAGGTGATGCAACCTCTTATTTTTGCGGCTGTCTTCAAGACGGGCTTTGCTCTTTAGAATTTATGCAAACAAAGAGCACGGCTAGTTTCGGGGAAAGATCTCACCTCGTGCTCTTATTATTTGCAGGGATTAATGATCTGCAAATGATATTCGCACGTGCGAGATTGCCATCAACCTGTATTTAAGCCGAGGAACGCACCAGAGCAAATCAGGCTGAGTCGAGAAGTGTCCTATGTACCATGCCACGATAGCCCCTCATCATTGCACCATCTTACGCGACCGGGAACTGGTGTTGTAGTTTCTCTGTTCTCGCACGTACCGGTGTCTAGCAGTCAGCTTTGTTAAATATCAATAGTGTTGTGACAAACTTAACAAATAATAAACAAAAACCATCCTCAAACCAAAAAACATCTAAATTCGTATAATTTCGAGAGAGAGAGAGAGAGAGAGAGAGAGAGAGAGAGAGAGAGAGAAGTGAGAGAAAGAAGAGAGAGAGAGAGAGAAAGAGAGAAGTGAGAGAAAGAAGAGAGAGAGAGAGAGAGAGAGAGAGAGAGAGAGAGAGAGTCAACGAACTACATATTATTAAATAATATTTGCTAAGGAACTTGAGTAACCAAGGCCCCCAACATAGCTATAGTTACTAAAAAACTACAGCATAGCATTAGTTTGGAACCACAAAATTCTCCGCGTATCCATGATACACAAAGCACCATGCAAGCTAATCACCACGCTACCATCGCGTTAATATAATAAATTAATTTGATCTCCGATCTGCACTCTGCTCGTGCCAATAGCACTTTGCTTTCTCTTCTTGAGATGGGCCACCCTGCAGACCTAGACACTGGCCGTCGTAAATGAGTGAAGAGCAAGCAAAGTCTATTACGCAGAAACTTTTGATTCTTTTTCTTTTTTGTTTGTTTGATTACACGTTACGGCTCTCAATGTATATTCGTGACCACGAAATAATTTTTGTTTTTAGCATGTAATTCCTTACTAAGGTGCGGCTAATTGTCGTAAATTATATGCAATATTGCGACGAGGTGACCGGCAAACGACAATCTCTTTCCCTCCTGCTACACTCTACCAAGGCTGTATTACATCGTATACAAATACTTATGGCAGGATATAACATATGTTGATTGGGGGAAGGGGGGGGAATAGCAGCCGATTAGCCACTGTCTAGGGGAGAGAGAGAGAGAGAGAGAGAGAGAGAGAGAGAGAGAGAGAGAGAGAGAGAGAGAGAGAGAGAGAGAGAGAGAGAGAGAGAGAGAGANTTTAAAATGTTTAAAATGGTATTATTGGCTGTATCGGTCTACCCGAGGCAATCTTGGATGAATAAATAGTACATTATGCAACAAGGGGCAAAAGTAGAAGATTTATCCCGCGGGTGAGTTTACTGCCCGAACGAGAATATCTTTCCAGATGATGCATTTACTGCCCGAGCGAAGCGAGAGCAGTAAGCCCCCAAGAAAAAAATATTCTCGTAAGTGCAGTAGAATCACCCAAGGGAAAAATCTGCTTTTGCCTCGTATTGCATATAGTAATTTATTCCACTTTCGACTAAAAAACCACTTTTTGGTCGTGAAAAGCGGGGTCGAAACAACTTAAAAATTCAAGAAATTTTGAATCTCTAAAAAAAATTAACTTCCTAAAAAGTAAAAGGTTATAGGCGAGTTTGATATATTCCGCAATGAAATAACAGATAAAAAAGAACTGAGATCAATCAAACAAAGTCAAGTTTATTATATTTAATCATAATGAAGCAACAAAATTATTTTTGGTCAATAAAGGGTTTACTTAAGTTAAAGTTAAGTTATATAATAATCAATTAGGAAAACTCTCAAGATACTTACTTTGTAACTTGCCATAACCGTTTCATTTTGTTTATTGGTAAACAACTAAAATTTTCTTTTTATGTATTAGAATGTCATAAAAACACCAAAAGTATGCATGTACAATGAAACGGACATGGCAAGTTACGAAGTAAGTATCTTGAGAGTTTTCCTAATTGATTATTATATAACTTAACTTTAACTTAAGTAAACCCTTTATTGACCAAAAATAATTTTGTTGCTTCATTATGATTAAATATAATAAACTTGACTTTGTTTGATTGATCTCAGTTCTTTTTTATCTGTTATTTCGTTGCGGAATATATCAAACTCGCCTATAACCTTTAATTTTTGTGAAGTTAATTTTTTTTAGAGATTTCAGTCCTTTTGAGTAAATTATTTTGAGTATTTAATATTTGTCCTAAAAATAAAATATAAGGCTTTTTTGTAAAATTTTTATCACTAACATGAAATCACTGATTGTTCTGATGCACTACCCTCGAATGATTTCTACACCTATAAGACCAAAAACCACGGATCGCACCACCTAGACCTCCTCATCGGCCACCCTGTATATCTAGACCCCGTCCTCGTATGATTTTTACACCTAGACACCAAAAACCACGGAGCGCACCACCTAGACCTTGTCATCGGCCACCCTGTACACGTAGACACCGCCCTTGAACTATTTCTACATCTAGACACCAAAAACCACGAAGCGCACCACCTAGACCTCGTCATCGGCCACCCTGTACACGTAGACACCGCCCTTGAACTATTTCTACACCTAGACACCAAAAACCACGAAGCGCACCACCTAGACCTCGTCATCGGCCAGCCTGTACATCTAGACCCCATCCTCGTATGATTTTCTTACCTAGACACCAAAAACCACGGAGCGCACCGCCTAGACATCGTCATCGGCCACCCCGTAAGACAGCAGATAATGTAAATACATTTACTCAGCGCAGCATATAGAAAACTGTGGGAAAGCGATACCCAACTGTATTACACATAGCTTGTGCGGCCAACTTCATGCTCCTACCACTTTGAAAGCCAACTTCACGGTCCTAACGCACTGGAAACTGGAGAATTTAGAGAAACTATTCCGAGCATTCGCGATGTATGCACTCGTTTATTATTAAAAATAACGGCTTATTTGAAAAATTTTCGTTGGAAATCATAGTTTAACTTAAAAAGGATACTAATAAGCCAAAAAAAACTCACGAACAGTAATGATAAGCATTTTTTTCTGTATCATGAAAAATCCGAACACCAATATAGAAGTAAATAGGGTCGCGGGCGCCGCGGCTCCGTCTGCTTCACAAACCCCCTTCGTGGCGCTACCGCGCCACTTGATATTTAAAAAAATTTTGACAATTCAAAGAATTCTAAAAATTTTGAAAAATTCTAAAAAATTTGAAAAATTTGAATAATTTTTAAAATTAAAAAAAAGTTTACTTCTGCCCCTGTATGTCCTAAACTGATGAGAGTTGTCAACGGACAGTAACTCTACGGGTTAGTTACTATTACTATTATAAGTACGGACGAGAAAAAGCTCCAACGCATGTAGTCTGAGCGTCGTCGGTACCTGACTACCTTCGTGATCTTAATAGAACAGCCTCCAGTAGCCGCCGGATGATACTTTGAAATTGCACTAAATTCCCTAATTTGCACTTTAATTAACACCCCTTTTACAACACCTCTTATCAATCACTAAGGGACGTTACTCTAGACGTTATGCGAGAACCACGGACTAATTTGAATTTAAATTCTTGTAGAACAATAATAATTATATGCCCTGATCTATTGAAAGAGAAAGCGAGAAAGAGAGTGCAAATGGAGGCGCATATCCTAGTGGTGTATAAATAAATCGCTTACCTTGTTCCTTTTCTGCTACTGAGCTGCTCGGCTACAAGCACGTCCTCTAAGCAAGAGTATGGACTCGGCTTCCAAAGCGGAGTAAATGCGAAGACGATTGAGGCTCGACAAGGATCGGGAATTGTCGGGTTTTAAAGTACACTCGCGATATCAATTTAATTCGATTTATTCGCTATTAAACAAATTTCAAATAACGTTCGCTCGCAACTAGCTAAAATCTCGCACTGATTATAACTCTTTCAAGAAAACGACAAACGTCAACACGACTTCTGAGTCTTGATAATTAACAAGATCTGAGTTGATCGTAGCAAAAATTCTAAGTCTCTATGATGACAAAATCTTTAAGCGTCTATAAGAGTGAAAACTCTTAGTCCCGAATGTGTTGAAAATGTAGAAGTCCAATGAAGACGAAAAAATTCTAAGTCCCGAATGAACCGAGCTCCTGCAGAACTTACGCACGCGACGATTTTTGACAATCTGTTGCTGGGTCCTTATATACCTTTTGGACTATGGCGATTCTATGGACTGTTGCTTGCTTGGTTTTTACGGAATGGCTTTTTGGCCAACAGGAGGGCTCAGATGCATTACATCTCTTTATTTAGCATCTTCTAGGAAGCAATCGCGACTCCGTGGTCCAATGAGAAAATTCGATGGATAATCATTCGGTGTACGCACTCTAGGCATTTTACCCCACATAGCATGAAAGCTTTTTGAAAGCTTTCAGGAAGCTTCCTTGAAAGTGTAGGAACCTTACAAGAATATTCCATGGAATCTTCCTGGATGCTGAGAATGTCCGCTTCAAATCACTGTCAGGAAGGTTGCTAACAACATTACTGTAATATTACTCAAAAACTTTTTGGAAGGTTTTCTGAAAGGTTCTAGAAATATTACTAAAATCTTTTGGAAGATTCCAATAATCTTCCAATATCTTTCAGTATTGTTAGAAAAATTTAGGTAACCTTCTATGAAGGTTTAAGAAAAAATTTGTAGTATCAGATGCATCAAAATTAATTTTTCTATTTATTTAATTCATTTTAAACTTATTATTAATACTTATTATTATTCAGTTTTATTAATTTATTATTCATATTGTATTATTCTGTAACAAAGAAATGAAATTAAATTTTTCACCGGCGGTGGGAATCGAACCTGGATCACCAGCGTGGTAGTCAAACATGCTATCCGTTTACCTAAACAGAACTGTTATGTTTAAAAGTTCAGATCTGATATATTAGCTACCTCAACGCGTAAACTAAAACTAATAATAAATAAACATTAATCAAAAAATAATAATAATGTATGATGATATATAAAGTAACCAAAATTCTAATTACTGCTTGAATTAACTTTCATGAAGATAAATAATCTGAATTACATATGAAATGCAAACGGGAATCTTTGTGAAAAGGTTCAAGAAATATTGCACGAAATCTTTCCTGAAAGGTTACTAGAAGCTTTTGAAAGATTCACTATCACGTTCAGAGTTGAAAATTTTTTTAATTTTATATGAAGCTTACAGAAAGATTGCCGTGACTTTTCCTGGAACCTTCCATGTAATATTATGGATAGCTATTAGAAATGCTAACGGAAATCTTTCTGGAGAGGTTTAAGAAATATTGTACGGAATCTTTTCTGAATGGTTACTGGAAGCTTTTGGTATATTCACTGTCACGTTCAGAGTCGAACATTTTTTTAATCTTATATGAAGCTTGCAGAAAGATTGTAGTGATTCTTCCTGGAACCTTCTTTGTAATATTATGGATAGCTATTAGAAATGCTAACGGAAATCTTTCTGGAGAGGTTTAAGAAATATTGTACGGAATCTTTCCTGAAAGGTTACTGGAAACTTTTGGTAGATTAACTGTCACGTTCAGAGTCGAACATTTTTTAAATCTTATATGAAGCTTACAGAGAGGTTGCGGTGATTCTTCCTGAAACCTTCGATGTTGTATTACGGTTAGCTATTAGAAATGCTAATGAAAATCTTTCGAGAAAAGTTCACGAAATATTGCACGGAATCTTTCAAAGAAAGCTTTTTAAAAGTTTTTTTTAAGATTCTATGTCATGTTTCAAAAAATGATAAATGGAATATATCGTTGTTATCTTCTGTTAATCTTGCAGGAAGATTTTGAAGTAAGACTTCTAAGTAAGATTCCAGAAAGATTTTTTTAATTTTAAAGTTCTTACAGGAAGCTTCTGTGGGAATCTTTCTTGAAACTTTCGTTGGCAAGCTTTCGTGCTATGTGGGACGCTTGTTCGCTGTCAGAGCCATTGTAAATTATCATTTTATGGCGTATAAGCAATTTTAGCCTCTTAATTTCAATATAATAATAATAATTTTGAGTTTATATAACTCTTTTATCATGATCCCTCTGCCTTAGTAATAATATATATATATATATATATATATATATATATATCACCTAGACCTCGTCATCGGCTACCCTGGCTACCTAGTTACTGTTACTGCTCCGGAACCTGTCCAGAACGCAGAGGCAACCTAATATATATGCACCGGCAACATAATATATGAGAAAGCAATCCCCGAATGACTCTTGGCCGTATGCGGCTAAGTTCACGGTCCTTTCACTTTCAGATCAGCTGATTTCATGATAATGTAGAAGGAATAACGTTGAAACTCCGAGAACAAAGAATCTCAGGAGGACAGTTAGAGAGTGGAAATTAAAATTCTCTGGCGAAAAAGGCATTAGCATTGAGGAATTCCTAGCGTAAGTCGAGGCAAACTAGCGATTAGAAAATATATCTGACGAGGAACTCCTAGACTCCTTGTTCCCCATGCTAGAGACACCTGCGCTGTTTTGGTATCGTGCCTTGAGGCCCTCGTGGCAAACGTACCAAGACTTCAAGAGGGCAGCTCTCAATAATTATAGCAAATCTAGAAGGAATAAGCGGAGTCTGATACTCGAGGCTCATCTACGTACGCAAGGAGCTGACGAGCCTGTAATAGATTACATTGTCTCCCTCCTCATGATCTTAAATAGGTTTGAAAAGCCATGGAGCCAGCAAGAACAATTTAATCTGGTCATCGATAACATGCTTCCGAAGCTCAAAAAGAGGATGAAGAAATATTACGGGAATCTAACGAATACTCAAGAACTCCTCGACAGAGTCCAAGAAGTGGAAGACGATGAAGATGGCCAATGGAGGCCACCGCCTCCAGCAGACCAAACGGTGCTACCAGAAACGGCATATAGGCCTGGCAAAAAACTCAAGAGTAAGCAGATTAGCATCTTCTCAGTGAACTCGAATGCGCTGTCCATGTCAGAGGCAGAATTGGAGAGGCACTTCAAGAAGTTCCTTAAGAAGAGGTCCATAGACCCCGACTTTCCCAATCGCACGAAGTCTTGCTCAGGAAAAAACTCCTCAGCGAAAAAGACCCCTTCCAAAGAAGCAGAAACATCGCCGAAAAAAGAGCAGTCCGACGACGACCAGACGCCAACTCGCAGTGGCAAGCGCGGTAGAGGAGATAAACGAGGAACAGGAGGCTGGCGTCGTAGAGGGGATCGTACAGACGAAATTACACCCAAGTCGGATAAAAACAAAGATAAACCGGCAGGTCCAGACGGTGAGAACGTTCTGTGCTGGAATTGCAGCTGGCCTGGTTACACTAAGCTCACCAGTCCGGAATGTGCACAAGATCAGTCAAAAAATGGGAAAGAGAGCGAGTAGATAAGGTCCCTACCGCTCTAGAACAACCGCGGACCTTCAACGCTGAAAGCGTAACAGGAGTAGCGCAAACACTTCACGGCCCGGCGAACGACTCGCCGCTAGCAACGAGTAGCTCGACCGATGTGGAGGCGTTCTGCGATGGAAGTACTGTTGCCAGCGCTTTAGTTGAGAAGTTTCCACGTTGGTGGCTGGCCGTGGAGGTCGGCCAATTTAAATTAAGAGGACTCTACGACACCGGAGCTTCACGCACCGTCCTTGGCCCCGTCGGCATATCTCTCGCTGCCTCATTAAATAGGCGCGTGAGGCATGTGGGCCCAGGGGCTAGGGCAGTCGATGGTCATTTGGTGCCTATAATGGGTAGCGTTAAATTGCCCTTCACCATTGGTGGAGTAACTAGTTCGATTGACGTTCTTATCTTGAATAAAGCCGACACTGAGTGCACTTTAGGTGCCGACTTCGTTCGTGCATTTTCGGCACAGATGTTGAGGTTCCGGTCGTCCTCTCATCTATGCGTGCTGAGGAGCTTTTATCGCTCGCCTCTCTCGGAATTGAAGCAATTACCGATGAGCAGCGCCTAGAAATCGACAATCTGATGAAAGAACTGCTACCCGATCCTGCCTGTGAACAGTTGGGCTGCACGGGATGGATACACCACGATATCGACGTTGGCAGTGCTCGCCCTATCAAACAGCGGTATTACCCTGTTTCGAAAATTTTAGAGGACGAAATGCACGAGCAAGTGCATAAGATGCTCCGTGCCGGCATAATTAGAAGGTCCAAAAGTAATTGGTCTAGTCCAGTAGTTATGGTGCGAAAATCTGACGGCAGTTTTCGTTTCTGCGTCGATTACCGAAAAGTGAACGCTGTATCGAAAATAGCTGCTTACCCGCTACCCTATATGGATATGATATTGCGGAAAATACAGCATGCTAGATATATATCGGCGCTGGATTGCTCAGGTGCGTTTTTGCAAATACCCCTTACAGAGCAATCCATCCCTATCACAGCCTTCACTGTACCTGGACTTGGATTATTTGAATTCGTCAGGATGCCATATGGCCTCGCAGGAGGGCCAGCGACGTTTCAGATGCTCGCTGACTAGCTGATCATGCCAGAAATGGAACCGTATGCTTTTGCGTACCTAGACGACATCATAATCGCAACCGACACGTTCTCAGACCATGTGCAATGGCTAACGTTAATCTTGAATCGGATAAACGAAGCTGGACTCACCATAAACAGGAAGAAGTCAAAAATATGCATGTCTGAAGTTACCTAGGCGTACTTGTGAATCGTGAGGGCTGTCGCCCCGATCCAGAACGAGTTCGGCCTATAGTTGAGTACCCGGCTCCCAAGAACTTAAAGCAACTGCGCAGATTCATTGGGATGGCTTCGTGGTACCGTAAATTTCTAGAAGACTTCGCTACACTATGCGAACCGCTCACTGCACTCACTCGCAAAAATGTAAAATACGAGTGGAAGGACGAACAACAGGTAGCTTTTGAGTAAGTAAAAGCTCTGATCGCAACTGCTCCGGTTTTAGCAAGGCCTGACTTCAGCGCTCCATTCATAGTAGAATGTGATGCCAGCGATACAGGACTTGGAAGCGTCCTTCTGCAACGCATTGAGGGAGAAGACCGCGTGCTCTGCTTCGCGAGCCGCGTCTTATCTGCTACGGAGCGCAGGCTGTCGGTGACAGAGAGGGAATGCCTCAGTGTTATCTGATCCATAGAGAAATTAAGACCTTACATCGAAGGCTACCATTTCACTGTAGTAACGGACCACCACAGCCTTGTTTGGCTACAGAACTTGAAACATCCTAACGGAAAATTGGGCCGTTGGTCTCTGCGTCTCCAGTCCTACGACTTTGAGATCGTTCACCGTAAAGGTAAAGACAACGTCGTGCCCGATGCGCTCTCTCGTATGTACGAGACCGACGAAGATGAAACAGCTGTAATAGCCTCGCTTTCAGTGGACGAGTCGATCAAGGATCCCTGGCACCTGAAAAAGGCGAAGCAAGTCATCAAAGATCCGAAGGCACATCCCTTCTGGAAGGTCGTGGGTGGCCGACTCTATCATTACCGCCCAGATCCGACGGTAAACGATCTACTCGGACAAGATGACGACGCTTGGAAGCTAGTAGTACCCCACGAACAGCGAGAACAGATTCTCGCCGAGTGTCACGACGAGCCAGTCTCTGGACATCAAGGAAGGTTCAAGACCCATCAGAGAATAGCGCTCCGGTACTACTGGCCAAATATGTATAAGGATACAGCCCACTTCGTAAGGAATTGCCACATTTGTCAGCAAGTCAAAGCGGAGCAACTCGCTCCCGCAGGGCTTATGGGCAAACACGTCGTTACACGACGCTGGGAGATAGTCGCTGGCGATACTATGGGACCTTTTCCGAGGTCAAACCAGGGACACGAACATCTATTAATTTTTATCGACTTATTTACGAGATGGATCGAATGCATCCCGATAAGGAAGGCCAATGCAAAAACCATCAAGCGAGAACTGAATCTGCGAATCTTCTTAAGATTTGGTATCCCTGATCGGTTCTTATCAGATAATGGTACTCCTTTTAAAAATAAACTCGTCGATAACTTTTTGGAAGCACATGGAGTATATCACGGCACCTGTGCCCCTTATTCACCTAAATCTAATCCGACCGAGCGAATTAACCGCACTATTAAAACGATGATTGCTGCTTTCATTGAAACCAAGCATACTACTTGGGATGAGCACATTCCGGAATTCGCTTTTGCATACCACACTGCTATTCATGAAGGAACACGCTTTAGTCCGGCATTTCTCAGCTATGGAAGAAATCCAGAGCCGCCAGGTACTACTCGAAGAGATATAGAGCAAGCTGCCAAGCAAAGCTTAGAGAGAGCCGCGCAAGAAGATTGGCATGCTCGCATGGAAAAATTAGACGACTTCCGAGCAACTACTCAATAAAATACTAAAACCGCTCAAGATCGGCAAGCCAAGTACTATAATGCAAAACACCGCAATGTCGAATATCAGGTGGGTGATAAAGTATGGGCGAAGAACCGTATACTTTCCTCTGCAGCTCAAGCTATCGCAGCCAAACTAAGCCCGAAATATGCTGGGCCATTTATCGTCACGGCTCGCATAGGGATGAACTCCTATGAGCTTGAGACAGAGCAAGGAGTCGGCATAGGAAAAGTAGCCGTATGTGACTTAAAACCATGTCATGATGAAGAACAGTTCCCAGAAGAGGAGCAAGAAGGCCAAGGGGTGGATAGCATGACACAAGGTCCGCCAACTCCGCCAAGGAGAAAGAGCGAGCCCTCACCAATTGTGCTCCCCGCACCAGTGACCGAAGTAACTGATGATTATCCAGCGCAAATTATAACTCCCACAGTACCGAAGCGCAGGGGTAGACCGCGAGGTTCCAAGAAAATAGCGACGGTCCCACCAGAAACTTCGCCTCGCCGCTTGCGCCCCAGAAACAGACAATAATTAGAAAGCTTATCTACACGAAGATCTTCGCCTCTCATTAAGCTTCGCAGCATTCAAGATCATCAGAAGAGATCAAGCGTTTTTCGTTTCCTTTTATTTATTTTTGCTGTACAGAAGCGTATTATTTAAATTAGTATCTGGCATCGACGCCCTCGGTTTTTGTTTACTTTCGATACTACCTCATGTAATTGTAAGAGAGACGAAGAGGCTGATAGTTGTTAATATTGCCCTTATATTAACCGTTTATTATCTTTCTCATTGAATAAATTTGAATATTTCATTACATTATAATTTTCACCTTTCATTTCTTATAGTCGAGAGAGACAGTTGATCGAGCTGGTACCACGTGCTACCAGCATCTGGGGGGTAGGGAATATAACGAGTTGCCTTGTGTGCACTCGTTACGCCCTTCTCTCCCCTATATTATATGATCATACTATAATAAACATTATATCTGTAAATATTCTTGTGTATAACATTTCTTTCAGCAGCAGGTAAGTGAGAGGAGCAGACAGCCATAACACAGAGAGAGAGAGAGAGAGAGAGAGAGAGAGAGAGAGAGAGAGAGAGAGNTGTTCACGCGGTCGCGTCTCGCGCCGCGATACTTGGGAGTTTACCGCCGTACAGTACAGTTGTGCCGATACTGTCTCTTCGTCTCCGCGGCTACGCTTACTTTAAGCAAGATAGATCCGTGCGTGTGTGCGTTCGACTTCGAGAGGACTGATACAGCGTCCTTGACCAGGAACTTCGTGTGTCGCTGGAATCAACCTGCTGCTATTCAGCACCGCGTGTCCATTGGTTTGCCGCTTGACTTCTAGCTGCACCCCGGCCACACACGAGGCTTTGAGGCGTCCGTCCTGCTGTCCAGCGTCGGGCCCTGGTCATCCGTCCTGCGCCGCTCCGGTCCAAGCCACGAGGCATTTGTCGAGCTCCACGAAGCACATCTGTAAGTACCTGCCCGATCGCAATACTCTCTCTCTCTCTCTCTCGGCATTATTCGCTCTGCTCCGTCTCTCTTACTCCGCGCTGCATTTGTACTGATTTTTGAGTCTTTACATAAAGAGAAACTTTGCTATTACTCGGCTTGTGTCACTTTGTTCCTGACTCTGTCCATTCCCATGCGATTCACTCTTAATTTATCTCGCGAACTAGCTACGTAGCCAAATCACTCACGACGCCTCCGCGGGCTCACGTGCACGAGGACGTGCACGTACAGCAAACTGCGCTACGGGCCAGGCTTCGTACAGCCTTCAAGAGGCCTGCAACTAGCTGCTACATACTTTTCCTCTCGCTTGATCATCGATCAGTGGATGCGCCACTGATCGTTTATATACGGATGCGGACCTCGTCATTCTTTAATATCCCGGTCAAAAACACCGTTATAAGATTGATGCATTTATGTTTGTTAAAAATACATTGTTTATTTTAATAAAGTTTTGGAAGTTATAAGCTGATTTTTTATTATTTTCAAAAATGATAATGTTTATTATTTTTACAAAATAATGAGAATTTTAATAGTAAATAATTTGATTTCAACAAATAATTGATGAATACAGAAAAAATATTGTCAGAAGAATTAAAACCTTAAGAAGCAGTCAAAATACGTGGATATAGGAAAAATATGTCATTAGAATTAAAAACTAAAGTAGCAGAAAAATCACGTAAAAATGGAAAAAACACATCTGATTCGAAAATAAATGAAATAAAAAGATTATATAGAAATATAGAAAATATAGAAAAAACATATCATCAGAGTTAAAATTTTAAGAAAAATGTAGATCACATTTGAATTGATTTAATGCAACATCTTATTTAAATTAAAAAAAAAGGAAATAGATTACATAAATACAGAAAAAATATGTCAATTGAATCAAAAGTTAATAAAACAATAAGATTATGTCATAATAGAGTAAATGCAACATCCGTTTCAAAGGCAAAAGAAGCAAATGAATTACGTGAGAATAGAAAAACCAGAAAAGAGATTATTCTACAAGATGATATGGAACAAGAAAATTGTGTAAATATAAAAAAAAAAGAAAATAAATAAATAACAATTTAAAAGATACAAATACAATAAAAAAAAAATTGATGTAATAAATGTTTCACATACAACTAATCCTTATGTTTTGTCAATTGGTGAATAGCAAATGTAGAATTTGATGAAAACCCCAACAACAAATTTTATAGGACATTTAGATAACGAATGTTCATTTTGTAAAGCAAAATATTTTGAAGGAGAAGTAACAACAGATAATAAAACATATATCAATTGTTGACATAAGAATAAAATTTATCTGGATGTTAAAACAGCAAATCCAATCGAATAAAGAGACCGCTGCCAATTCATTGGCACGTAGCTTTCTCCAAAGAAATTTATTGTTCCAATAAATAAAATATTATTTTAAAATACAGTATTTAAATGCTATTTTAATATTATCAGTATGACATAAATTCGTATGGAGGGACTTTACGACGTGCAACGACAACCCCATAAGAGGAAGCCAAATTTTTTAGAAAAATCGGTTTTTACATTTCTGCTCTTTACTTAAGAACCGCGCAACGAAATCGTTTGAAATTTCAACAGCAGATATCTTTGTTTATGATGAATCTCCCAATAAAATTTTGAAGCATATGACTACATTGTTTTAGAGATATAAGGAATCAAAAAATTAAAAAAAAAAAAAAAAAATTCAAACCTTGATATCTTAAGAACCAGAGGGTCTTTAAAGCTGCGCAATGAACTCAGCCAAAACATATACGATATCTACCTTTTTCCAAAATCTTAAGTACAATAAGGCCTTTTTACGCCCTAAATCGAGACTCAAAAAAAAAACTAATTTTTTCAGTTTTCGATTTATTACTGAAAAAATAAGTAGTCAAATCACTTGAAATTATAATGGAATATAGTTTCACACGTAACCCATCAACATATTTTTTTTTCGTGAGGTTATAATGTTTAGTTTCAGAGATATAAATTTTTTTTTTAAATCATCTTTTTCATTTTATTTACCGAACGGAGCGGTCAATCCCGAGGACCAAACGGAGAAAAGTAGGTAATTTTATTATCTTTCAAATGCATTTTAGCTAAATTGTTTGTAACAATGGAATGATTGAAAAAAAACGAAAATAATGTTTTTTGAAAATCAAAAAATGGCCATAAAAAAAGTATTGTAAAAATTAAAAAATAAATGTTATTCCCGAATTTAGAATCCAAAAATAGATATGCATGTCAAATTTGATTGATATTGACGAAGTAGTTTCAGAAATATCACGGCACACACACACACACACACACACACACACACTCACACATCCATACGGACTTTTCCTAAAAACACGTAATTCGAACTACTAACATCTAAAAACATGTTTCTATGAAGTTTTAGCGAAACTGAAAATTTTACTATTACAAAGCTTCCTCTAGGAGGAAGCAATATTATTTAATAAAAATTCAAAAAGTAATAATTCTGATAAAACTATACGAATTTATAATAATTCTTTGGCTTTTGTAAGTTTTGGATCTAAATTAATACATTTTAATACAGTTGGACCACAAGTATTCAAAATATGTGGTCAGGTGTATTGTCACGTCCGGCGAGTTTTAGGAAAATAAAAAAAATTTTTAAATATTTAGAAAAAAACGCACGTGACGCTTTTCAGATATATAAAATCGGAGATGCGGGCCTGAAGAGAGAAAGCGAAGGACAAATAGCCCTATCGTAAATCTCTTGAGCTGCGCGCATCGACGAGAGGCGTCAGCGGATGCATGACAATAGCGATAGTTAAGTTTTTCTGCGCGTTAGTCATTAAGAGAGAGATTTTGGCGCGTCGGACCGAGCGTCATGTTTATGATGAGCAGCTGCGTTTGCTCAAGATATCGGCTGCGTCTCAGGCGAGCGACTGTCATTAAGGTAGCCTAGGACAAAGGCTCGGACCTTTTTTTTATTACAGGGAAAGTTTCGGGAATACGCACGTTTTCAGCTGTGTACCAATCCTGGAATTTTCCGCTGTTTTCAATATAACATTATCAATTATTTAGCTAGAAATAGGAATTATTTGCATTAGATTTTTCACTACAAGCTGTTGTAAAACTATGCATTTTTCGATTTGCATAAGTTCGCTTTTAGCAACAGTTTTGGTAAGAAGGTTTTATGTAGATATGTTGAAACGGTCACGACTTTTCTCGGTCCTGTAGTAATTTAGATTTATGCAAAAAATATGTAATTTAATGATTTTACTAGAGGAAAGCAGTGAATCTTACTAGTCTGTGTCGTCTTTCTGACAGTAGACTAACTAGAATGATTTTATTTAATATTTATATAATTTAGTCAGGTCCGGGATACGAGGTAGTGGAAATTAACACAATAATAAGACTATGATTTTACCACATAAATATATTCAAATAGGATTGAGAGTATTGCCTTGATTGTTGCATATATTCAATATCACAAAATGTAATAAATCAGTAAATCCGCTTTTGATTTTTACAAATGAAAATATAATCCGATACGCTTAATTTGCGTTATCTTGATGATTCGAAATTTTACAAATGTTTGATAATTAGAGAAATTGGTGTACGTCTAAGACAGATACGCGTTAAATTGCGATATCATGCTTGACTAGATAATTTTTATAAGTATAAGAATATTCGAAAATTTCTCTAAGTCTTTTGAAAGGAACTGAAATTCTTCTAAGTCTAAGACTCATACGCTTAAATTGCGATATCTTTGCTTGACTAGAAAATTTTATAAGTCCTTCAAAAGTGAGAAAATATTCTAAGTCTTTTTACTACCAAGGCTTAATGGTTGCTCTTAGTAGGACTAGTGCGCTGATAATTGCGCTGGAGCTAGTGACTGGCCATAGGCCGCGCAGGTCCTTATATAGGCTACGGAGAGAGCGGGACTCGAGCCGCCGAAAAAACGCTTACATACAAATATATATATACACACACATTCACACCTATGTACAAAAACCATTCATACAAGCATGCGGAGATGCGCGCGCCGCGCCGCCGCTACGTCATCTTCCCACTCTCACGCTGTGTACGCCGCACCGCTCGCTGCGCTACATGTATAGATATACGCGCGCGCTGCTGCCGCTGAGTATAACTATATCGCGCTCACCGCTGCCGCTGCCGCGTGGTGACTCCCGCTGTCGCCGCTACTGCCTGATGGCGCTGCTGTTGTTGCTTGCAGCTGGCTGATCAGCTGTGGCCCCCGTAGCGTCGGTGAGAAAAGTGGAAGAGTACGCTGATTTGCGTGCAATTTTTCTAAAAAACAAGTCGCGAGATTTTAGTTTTTTATAGTTTTAAGTTGAAAACCCTGTGGAGCCGGTGTGGGGTGTTAAAATGTTTATACTCATATTTATTGTTTTTCGTGCAATAGCACCCAGCTATTGCACGAAAGTGCAGGCTAAAAGGTGTAGATTTTAAATAAGTGCAGTAGCATCGTTGGATGTTATAGTATCATAATTCATACTCATTACCTCCTAACGAAAATGACAATCCAAATATGAGCAGTTATATATTATAGACATTGAAATTGCAAATAGATATTGAATAAACGAGTGTAAGACTAATGAAATTGATATAAGTTCAATAGAATATTTAGAAAAATTAATATCTCGTAATAATCCTGATACTGAGGCTTACAAAATAATGTATAGAGGAAGAGAGGAAAAGAATACAAAAGCACATAAAAATAAAACAACACCTCAACAAATAGTAATGTTGATAACTCGTGATAATTGTACTAAAAATAAATCATATTTTGCTACATGTAATGAAGTTGCTGTTGTGTATGTAGGTGATTATGGGGCCCCACCTGTAGATCGTGACATTTACATTTACCCAAAATCAGGTAAATCACAAAGATTAAATATTCTTAGTAAACATCTTGATCCGATAATCTATCCTTTAATGTTTACTTTGGGTGAATCGGGATGGCAACCTTACATGAAAAATTCGAAAGACGAAAATAAAAAGACTAACATATTTACATTACAATATTATTCATATAAATTAAGTTAGCGCGATAAATTTAATCCATGTTTGAATTTAAAAAACCGCTGCCAATTCATTGGCACGTAGTTTCCTCCAACTAAATTTATAGTTCCAATAAATAAGATATTGTTTTAATAAACAGTATATTTATGCTTTTTAAATGTTTACAGATAAAGTTTTCTTAAATATCAGTATGACATAAATTCATAGAGAGAGACTTTGACGACATGCAATGACACCCCTATAAGAGAAAGCAAAATTTTTAAGAAAAATCAGTTTTTACATTTCAGCTCTGTACTTGAGAACTGCTCAACAAAATCGTTTAAAATTTTAACATCAAGTAGCTTTGTTTATGGTGAATCACAAAATAAAATTTTGTTTCAGAAATATAAGAAATCAAAAAATTTTTAACCGTGATATCTGTCGGGAGACGGGACCCGACAGAAAGAGGGGAGAGGAAAGATGTTGCGTTTCGTCCCGGATCACCATCTGGACTCATTAGTAAGGCTGTGATGGTAACCCTGCCGTAGACGCATAGGGTGGTCGGTAAGTCCGGCCGCTGGAGAAGCACCGCAGTGGACTTATGTACTGATCGGCGAGATGTCTTGCCACTTGCGGGAGAGGACCGAACCCTAGCGGCGTAGTGGGGAACTACGGGTCCCTACAGTACTCCCCCCTGAATGGAGTGAGTCCGTAGGGCAAATGATGAGGATGATAACTCGGGAGAAAGACGCGAGTAGAATAGGTCATCGCTAGGTAGACAGGGGGGCGTGGCCTACTGGCGCCAGTGACGTCACAGATGTGGGGTCTTATGGTCCTCCTCGTTCTCCTGTGCATCTCCTCCGGCGTAGATCTTCCTGGGTGCGCCTCATCTCGCCACCATATCTTGAAATTTCTTCTTCTTCTTCTAATCTCTATGGATAGCATCCTCCTCTCCTCCTCCTCCTGAGACTGTGCATACACACCTACATGGAGCCACTTCCGCATCGTCGCCAGAGGAACATATCTTGGCCCTTAATTGACGTTTGTACACTCCGTGTGGACGTCCGCATAGTCACGAGAATGCGACTGATTTCTGTAGGTGAGCAGCGGCACATCCATTGTAAAAATTGCGGCGGAGCAGCGGGGACATCGCAACACAGGCGGTTGAATTGACCGGTTTCTGAGATCCTCAGCCAGACATGAAGGGTGCTCATAAAAATCACCCATGAGAGAACATAAGGGTTCTCATCACAAGCAGCAGAAGCGCTCTCTCTATTCGCTGACGTGCTTTTCCCGCAATACTGCTGCGATTGCCCTGCCTGCTGCGGCTGTTGCTGCTGCTGCTCTAAAGTGACTGTACTCGCCCTTAGAAGTGTCAAGCATTAGTCGTCACTAAGATCGTCGGTATCTGTTGCAAGACAGAGTCTGTATCCAACACTCTTCAGTCGTTTACATAGACAGGAGCCGGAGTCGGTAAATGAGGCTGAGTATCATCCCATAAACTCCTCGAATACGCCAAAATTGACTGGAGTCGAAATATTGATATGCGCCTCAGTTATTTCGACGATCGACGAGGCCGAGGAGGCAGGACTCCGCAATATCGATCACAGGTGCGGAGTTCTGAATCCGCATTTGTCGACTCATGTCGATCACAGGCGGCGGAGGTGTCGGAGTCCTGAGTCGACATTTGTCAGGTCGATCACCGGGGGTGATGCTGCAAAAAGTACATCGAATTATTTAGTTATTAAGCAAATACATATTAATTAATTCTTTAATTCTTAAATTGTTTAGAAAATATTACCAATATCAAAATTGAACCCGTTATCTGGTCCAATGATCGCAACGATACGCTTTCAAACGTAAACACCTGTGGTACATTGTCCAGCGGACCAGCTGGGCTGCGAGGGTGTTGAGTCCGCGTACACAAACTAAACAATTTAAATTATATTATTATTTATTATTATTATTGTTTTTTATTTTAAATTATTATTATTTAAATAAGAGTAACACTTACGTAGTGCAAATGCCGGTTTGTATAAACTCCTCAAAGACCTTTTTCCGGGCGTGTAATGAACTCGGTTCTTACACACATCACCGCTACTCAGTGTAGCCGTTTCACTAGTAAAAAATGTGCCTAAGTGAGTTTGAATCTCACGAGTCGTTGCTGATTGTAGCACTTTTTTAATATTTTTAACAACACTCTTCACTACCGTTTTTTAGCGTCACACGCCACGACCGCTTTAATTTATTTTAACCAACAGCGAGTCGTGATAACTACGCACACTACACGGAACACAGCTCTACGCAGAGTAAAAAGAGCGTCGGAAGACATTTCGTAAGTTATTTCCGTAAGTTTATTTTCGACGGATCAAGGAAAACTGAGGATCTCTCTCAACATTTCTCGCACACAGGTGTCTAAGATTTTCGTACACACCCCCTTACACGCCCCCACCTCCTCAAGCAGCAGCAGTGTCACCTTAGTACTTTCCTCAATCACGTTGAACGAGTCGTGCAAAGTCGCTCTGTTTTAGAGGGGGTGATTTTTTTAAAATAGGATTAGGGTGTCACCCCGGGCTCATCGAACCCCCTCTCGCGCTTACCCTAAACTCGTCTTGAAGAAGCATCCCTCCTCTGCAGCGTCACCCACGCAGCATCCCCCCCGCAGCTCTGTAGAGGACCGACACCGTCGAGCCCTATAGAGTTTCCCACAGCCAAAAAAGGGCTCACTAACTGTGATCTAACGAAACAGTAATATCGATCTTAACAGCGTCCTGACTTAATTTTTTTGCTCACGAGAATTTACAGTCTTTCTTAAATATCTGACAAGTTTCCACGGGAGTAATCTCGTCATTCTCACAAGACTACCGCCAGTGCACTTTTTGGTATCGCCATGGCGGAAGCACAATTTACTCAGAAACCAGGAATCGCAGACCGCCTCCAGAGAGAATTTACGGACAATGGAACGTCAAAAAATTTTCGAAATTCACTGCTATGTGCAACGACTTACCAGCTTAATTATTCTGGTTCAAAAAAAGCTTTCGTTGGGCTAACGTACGACGAAACTCTACAAAAGTACAAACCAATAATTCAATTAAAAAACAGTTATTATCCCGAGGATTAGATTTTGAAATAAACACTTGGGAAGAAATCCAACAAAAACTAGGAGAATATCTAAATATTTCAACGCTTCGTCGGGCAACTTATGCATACAACAAAGGAACGCAATAAAGTTAAGTAAAATCGACATCATACTTACCACATCCTACGGAATGAAGTCCGTAATGTTCTGCAAAATACAACCGGAGCCACCTTTGAGGACCACATCTTACGTCAGAAAAAGAAGAGAGCTGTGTCACCTTCCATCACCATGCAGAAACGCACATTCGAAGGTTTAAAAAGTGTTATAGTATGTATCAATGAGCGTGCACGACGACTTGAACGTGTTCTTTCAGAATTAAACGATTCTAAAGATTTGTTAATGGACGTGGCTCGAGATAGGTTAACTATGTATCACTACGAAAATTCAAACACCGAACAAACTATTAAAAATCTTATTTTTGAGGAACGTCATTCTATCAAAAACTTTAAAGAATTCAAATCCACAAAATTCTGTATTTTTACAACATTATTTTGACATCCGTTTTTTTCTAGAAATGATTGTACTACCACCATATTTTTCATGACGAAATTTATAATAGATTTGTTTAAAAACAATGCGCAAAAATCTAAATGTATAACATATATATTTATATCTTCCTCTTAAACTCCTCACAAGAAACCGCAGAAAAAAATGCATCCTTAACCCATCACGATAAGCGAAAGTCGATGCAGCGAAAAAAAACAAACGATCCTCGTACCATAGCGTTGCATTTTCAAGACACAAAAAATACAGAGACACCGCCAGGTCAACGATAAACATCTTTACAGTTGCGGCACACCTTCATGTAGCGAAAGTCGGGGCAGCAAAAAAAACTTGGTGCAGCCAAAAAAAAAAATAAATAAATAAAAAATTAACGATCGCTCGTACTACAGGGTTACATTTCTAAGACGCAAAAAAAAAAAAAAAAAAATACAGAGACAGCGCCAGGTCAACGCTAATCAAGGACGCAACAGCACCGCGCTGGCGATTTATCTCAAGGACGCACAGCCCGCGCTGGCGAGTTCAATCTTACATTTGCACTGCCAACGGTATATACGCTTAAAAATGTCACCCCACCTACAATGATATTTATAGCCTATTAAAGATAAAATCTCGACACGTGCTGGTCCCAAAGGACGCGACCCTTCTCTCCCCCCA
>CM053169.1:28369060-28405711 GCA_012977825.3 Pteromalus puparum | reverse complement strand
CCGTACGTGTACATGTGTTGGTTGTTTACAATAGTTTTTAAGGTGTAAACATTGTACCGCTCTTTGAGTGCGCTCGCTCGCCCACACACTCGCACACACACGCACACACGCACACACACACACACACACACACACACACACACACACACACACACACACACACATGCGAACACACTATTATGTAAGCATATCATTTTTACTTTTACTTTCTTGAATAAATGTTAAGGTATATGTAAAATTCTCTTTCTTCTTTGGAGTACAAAAATATCCACTCCCATCATCCCCAAAGCTGAAATTTAGAGTAGGCTTTGCGGCACCGAGTAGTAGGGACATGCATGCACTTTCTTTACAGCAGGGAGCAGAGTCATCGCTAGGGGCCAATAAAGATATACGACCGACAGGTAGACGCCAGCTTCAGAACGGGAAAAGGAGAGCGAGCGAGTGAGAGAGAGAGAGAGAGAGAGAGAGAGAGAGAGAGAGAGAGAAGGCCCTGTAAAGCGGCAGGGCAAGAGTCGCGTCATAGAAACCGAGTTCAGGCCGGTATATAGTAAAAGTGGGGGAGGGGAGCCTCGAGTCGAGAAGTAGGAATATAATATATGCATGCATTCATTTCGATATGCCTCATTCTTCACGCGACCGGCAAAGAAGCAACTCGACAATGGGTCAGGAGCAGAGCAAGCAGCAGAACAAAGGTTCTACGTGGGAGGAGAGACAGCCCCTCATGAAGACGAAGCAGCCAAAGACACCGAACAACCAGTCGTCATTTTCAACCAACACTTTCTCATTTCCAGAGAAAAGTGGATATAATAACCTGTCAAGAAAAGCATCTTCCTCGTCACAGAAGCCTAAAGAATTTTCCACAAACACCTTTTCATATCCAGAGAAAGACGGCTACAGTAAATTAAAACGCTAATTTTTTTATAATCTGAAAAACAATCGGCCCTTTTCAGGGCCACCATATTATCATAAACGTAGAACAATGTCTTTTCAGCATGGATCAGAGTCACCGTTAGGGGCAATAAAGGTATACGACCGGCAGGTAGACGGCTGTTTCGGGACCTCGAGTCGAGAAGCGAGAGAACGTCAGAGACTCGGGCCTGGTATAGAGTACAGCGGTAGGGGAGAGGGACGCACCCGCGCGCTGAGAGCATCGTCATCGTATAAGCGAGTTCGGGCTTGTACGGAGTAAAAGATGGGGGAGGGGAGCCTCGAGTCGAGAAGCGAGAGAGCGACAGAGGCTCGGGTCTGATATAGCGTAAAGCGGTGGAGGGAGAGAGTCGAGGCACGCGCGCTCTGCCAGAAAGAAACGCGTCATCGAAAGCGAGTTCGGGCCGGTATGGTGTAGAAGGAGAGAGAGAGAGAGAGAGAGAGAGGCAGCACGCGCGCGCGGTGAGAGCTCGGGACCGCTATAGAGTAAAAAGGGGGGAGCGAGCTGACACAAGAGCTCCGGGCTGGTATAGCGTAAAGTAGTGGGGGGAGAGAGCCGCGGCACGCACGTGCGCCGAGAGCTCGGGGCCGCTATGGAGTAAAGGGGGGAGGGGGACCTCGGGGCTTGTATGGTGTAGATACGTGGACTATATAGTTTATTTAAAAAATATTTAGGGCACATAAATTATGCCACTTGAATCCTTGTCCCCCATATATATATATATATATATATATATATATATATATATAGGTCAGCGTGGCAGGCGCCAAAATTTAATTATTTAAATAATAATTTATTTATTTAAACAATTGAAAGTAGGTCACGCGAGCGGTGACACACTTTTTATAGCTTGTTTATACAGTAGCGGTCATTAATCTTGCTAATTGACCCACTTAACTACTGTTTACAACAATTAACTACTGTTTACATAATTAGGGGTCATAAATCATGTTAATTGACCTAATTAGCTACTGTTTACATAAACAAGTGCTACTGTTTACATAAACACCGGCTACTGTGCCCCTCCCCCGTCGGCGCCAGGCTAGGCCACGCCCAGTCTCTCCATACGGGCCCATATACTGCTTACATTTGATGAATCTTCGTACTGGATTTTTCTGAGCACGGAATCGGCCAATTGCTTTATTTGCAAACAACAAGGTCACATAGCAAAAGCCTGTCCCTCGACACTTAGTACACAGAGCGATATTCCTTTGACTACAATAACAGCTACAGAGCTAGGTAAACGCGCAGCTCCGCCGTCGTCTTCTAGTACCTCTACTATCTCGTCTAATAACATCGAAGAAAATCGAAACAAAAGCGAATCGGCTCAAGACAAGACCAGCTCTAAACTCTTCAGAAAACCTCGGGCTAAGAAACT
Source organism: Pteromalus puparum (assembly GCA_012977825.3). Taxonomy (NCBI): domain Eukaryota; kingdom Metazoa; phylum Arthropoda; class Insecta; order Hymenoptera; family Pteromalidae; genus Pteromalus; species Pteromalus puparum. The sequence continues at coordinate 28,403,405 of CM053169.1, read as the reverse complement.
CAAAACAGCAGCAGAAGACAACCTCCTAGACAGCCTAGATCCTGACAATAGCATTGAAAAATCACTATCTGAAGTCAAAGTTATGTTGGAGTCTCAAGATGAGTCTGTCAAAAAATTCCCTCTTGATTACAACGCATTGGTTCTATTCGTTCTATTCTTGACTGAGACTTACGGTATATCTAATATTTCTGGAAGTACAACTTCCTTCACTGACGACACGGAAGGCCTTGTTAATTTACTCGACGCAATATATCCATTGATATCGGAAAATAATTTAAAATCAAGAGTTGCAAGAATCAAGAAAAAAATACTCAAGACTCTCAGTGAAACTGACTCTGACGTCTGAGTTTAGATAAAGAATAATAGTAAATTAAAAAGAGAGAGTATAAGAAATAAAATCATGTTAGAAAATTATACATTGAGAATTATGTTCTGGAATGCTAGAAGTATTCTGAGTAAACAGCTTGAAATTCAATCGAAACTCAACCAATTTGATATCATCGTCTGTGTGGAATCCTGGCTCACCAGCAATAACCGCATTCAGTTCCCGGGATTTCTCACACTGAGAAAAGATCGCCAACACGGAAGAGGAGGAGGTATCTTTTTTTTTTATACGCAAAAACATTGGCTTTATTGAAATCCAAAATTTGGTTTCTCCTGATCAGTCTGTAGAACTGTGCGGCATCAAAGTTACAAATGTTAATCCTGCTTTTGAAATAATTGCGTGCTACAGAACTCCAGGAGTCACCCTGACTCAAAGTCAGTGGAACGTTATTGCTCAGAACATCACTAATACTAACACTTTGATTGTTGGAGACTTCAATTCTCACAACGTTTTATGGAACTGCTCAGCCACTGACAGAAACGGTGAAAGGCTGGAAAATGTAATCGACTCATCTAACCTATTTCTGCATAATGAAAATACGGTAACGTACGTAGATCTGAGTCGTAATTATACATCTAACCTTGACCTTGTTCTTTCAACTATGAATCTTTCTGACAAAATTGACGTTCGAGCTTCCAACGACCCCTGGAGTTCTGATCATTTTCCTCTGTTCATCAACGTCTCTTTGGAAAAGTGTCAGTACAAAAAGAATTCTTTTAAACTTTATACTGTTAAAACTAAATGGGCCGAATTTTCTCGCTCACTTACTGATAATATAACTCAATTTTACAGCAATGAATATGATAGTTTAAGTACCACTGAAAAGTATTCTTTTTTCACTGACCTTATCACTAACACAGTTAAATCTTGTACTCCTAAGAGAAATTATAAAAAAGAAAATTCGACTAAAACTGTTAAGAATCCCGTTGCGTGGTGGGATGACGATTGTAATGAAGCGAAAAAACTCAGAAGCACCGCATGGAAAAAATGGAAGACGTCTAATAATTTATCAGACCTAATTAGTTATAAAAAAGCGTAGCTTTCGCCAGAAAAACCTTCAAGCAAAAAAAGAAACTTTATTTTATTAATTTTGCCAATACAATTTCTTTTAACTACGATCCAAATTACGTGTGGAATACGTGTAAAATACTCAAAAATAGTTGGATTAAAAACTATAATCTAAATACTACTCAGAATTTGCAAAAAGAATTAGTCTCCAATGCGTTAGATAAAATTTGTCCTCCGTGGGTCGAAACTAATCCCACGATTTCGCCTACCTCAGTACCTAATGACTTTTTTGATCGACCTTTTGAGTATGCTGAATTTAATGCTGCTCTTGATACAAAAAATACTAAATCATCTCCCGGTATAGACGGAATTGACAATTTTATTATTAAAAAATTACCGATTCAATATCACTTGATTCTACTAGATATTTTTAATCAGATTCATAGCAGTAAAAGTTATCCTGAAAGCTGGAGACATTCCTTCTTGCATTTCATTAGTAAACCCGACGGCAAGAGTCTAAGGCCAATAGCCCTGACGTCTTCATTGTGTAAGCTTTTCGAGTCACTGCACAAGAATCGTTTACAGTGGTGGGTCGAGACTAAAGACATGCTCCCAGACAGTCAGCATGGTTTCAGACAGGGGCGCTCGTGCACTGACAGCTTATTAAATTTAACCTTGAAAGTGGATGAAGCGCTTCTAGAAGGCGAAAATGTCGTGTCCGCTTTTCTCGATGTTAAAGGAGCCTTCGACAACGTCAATATTGACATTTTGCTAGCCGAACTCTCTAAGCTGGGCTGTTCCGATACGGTTATAGAGTTCGTGAAATTCCTCACGCACAGTAGATATATACATGCCGATTGTCTGGAAGGTAATGTTAGAGCAACTTTCAAGGGCGTACCACAGGGAGGCGTGCTGAGCCCTCTATTGTACATAATTTATGTATCAGCGATTACCAAAAATTTACACAAGTCTGTTTGCATCTCACAATTTGCTGATGACATAGCCCTATATGTAAAATCTAAATCTGTTAAATGGGCGAAAAATACTATTGAAAAAGCCTTCCACACTATATCCGCCAATCTGAAGGAAAAAGGTTTAGAATTAGCTACAGAAAAAACCCAACTAATGCACTTCAACAAGAAACAGATCCATCCTGGTTCCATTTCTATCAATGTTCAAGGATGTACAATAAAATCTAGCGAAACTGTTAAATTCTTAGGCATACACTTAGACTATCAATTAACGTTTGAAAATCATGTCAATCATCTCGTCTCGAAATGTAATAAAGCGCTGAACATTATAAAATTTCTTTGTGGCACGTGGTGGGGTTCTGATCCTGAAACGCTAGTAATATTTTATAAAAGTTACATTCGATCTATAATCGATTACTGTAGTTACATTTATTGCCCACATAAAGCTAATCTCTTAGAAAAAATTCAAAAAATTCAAAATTCTGGAATTCGAATAGCACTAGGATACAGAATCAGCACTTCTACTAACGTTATGCAGGCCGAGTCAAAACTTGTACTATTTACACACCGAACTAAATACCTATGCGACAATTATCTTTCCAAAGTAATGTCCAACACAGGATCTCTGTCCTACAAATGTATACAAATCTATTATAGCAGATTTATGAAAAAACCTCCTACGAAAATTAGAATATTGAGTCAAGGTATCTGTGATATTATGAATATAGAAAATCAAATCATAAAAAACGCTAAGTATAATTCTTATTGTTATAACTACGAGGCCATTACCGCTAATGTTACCATCAACTTAGAATTTAGTAAAAAAATTAAGGATTCAGCTGATCTCAATGGTCTTTNTGCCCCCTCTTTACTGACGGTAGCAAGAGTAGTAATAATGTAGCCGTTGGATCTTCAGTTCACTGCCCTACTCTCTCACTAAATATCAAAACCAGCTACAGCCAACATATGTCGGTTTTCTCTGCTGAATGCGCGGCCGTGGCTAAGGCTCTTGAAATAACGCTCGAAAATAATCTAACTAACGCGGCAATTTTTTCCGATTCTCTAAGCGCCTTGCAAAGCTTAGCTTCTAAAAGGCTTACAGTCAAAACTAACCCTTTTATCTTCTTATGTAAAAAAATTTACTACCAAATAATTATCAGTAACCCAGACCATTTGCCGAGATTCTACTGGATTCCAGCGCATGTGGGTATTCAAGGTAACGAACAAGCGGATTCACTTGCCAAGCTAGCCTCCCTTAACAACGATGTTATCTCACCAGCTGTACCCTATACCGACCACAAAGAAAGTTTCAAAATGAGTATGCTGAATAAAGCCAAAGATACATTGTTGACACAGGGTCTTCTTAAAGGCAAAAAGTACTTTGATATTTTTTATCGTGACTCAAAATACCCTTGGTACCGTAGTTGCCGGTTTTCAAGGGCTTACATTGTAACAATTAATAGGTGTAGAGCCGACCATTATGGATTAGCTGAATCCTTACATCGCTTAGGAATAATTAATGATGCGCAATGTAAATGTGGCTATCATAGTCAAGATATCAATCACGTGCTCTGGCAATGCCAGCTCTATGAGGAAGAAAGAAAAGAATTTATTCAAAAACTTAACAAAGTCAAAATATTTTTACCATGTTCAGCCGACATATTGCTATTCTCTCCTCACAGTTCAGCTTGTCAGTTCATGTTTGATTTCCTCGACAAATGCAAACTTAATGTATAATAGACCAGAAAGACCATACCCTCGCTTGTTAATGTTAAATCAATGTAAATAAGTAAGTTCTCTGTAAGCTGAAATAGGCCTCACGGCCTCAAATGCTTAATAAATGAAAAAAAAAACAAAAACAAACAAATGCACAGTACAAGTAGTGGCAAAAAATAAATTTGGCAACATGCCAAGAGATATTGCAGTATACTTGCAATTAGCTGATCCTAAATCATACACAGGACATTGTTTTCGTCGAACCTCTGCAACTGTGCTAGCTGATTCCGGAGCCAATATGACAACACTAAGAAGGCACGGAGGATGTAAGTCAAGTACAGTTGCAGAAGGCTATATAGAAGAATCAATACAAAACAAATCAAAGATTGGGTCTTTAATAACAACAGCAATCACCACAAACACATCGACTGTAATCGAAGAAAATTCAACCAGAGTAGAAGAACCACCATCAAAAAAGATGAAATTGGACGATGCTGCTGATCAAAGTGAAACATCATTAATAGTTGCATCAAATGAAACGAAATTTTTTAATTTTCATAATTGCTTAAGTATAGTTATTAATTACAAAAAAGCCTCAGATTAAATCAATACATAATTTATGACAATTAATCTAATTTTTTAATTCTACGTAAAAGATACTTTTTGTTTGTTACTTTTATAAAGATTAACTATATAATAGTTTATATAAAATTTAACTTCTTCGTTAAAAAGTTATGTATTTCTTCGAGTTACATGAAAATGTTTATATTTTAATTTTGTTTTGTAATTATAATCAAAAATAAAATTTTAATAACATTGGGATAAAAATTGACTATGTGCTATACTAATGTACATTATTTATATTTTTGTAATAAATATTATAATAAAATTACACACACTTTTTTCTATATATATACAACACATTAAAAATAATAAATAAATTGAAAAATTGATCTAGTAAGAGTGTGGTTGCCGCATCTGAAAAAAGTTGCTTCAGACCCACTCAATATATCAAAAAAAAACGAGAAAATCTATACATGCGTTACAAAAAATATGGTGTGCACCAAGGGCTAAGTGGGCTTTTTGGCCTCGTGTGGTTGCAGTACTCGTCTGCGGCTAGTAAACGTCCTCGCCTTCGGCTCGGGCTAACTCGCCTTGACTCGTACTGCAAACTCCACACTCGGCCTAAAAAAGCCCACTTTACGCCCTTGGCACACAATATACTATTTTATAGTACTTGAATTCAAATTATACACGCGAAATTTCATAAGGTAGCCAAATTCGGAACTATCCTATTGGTGGAAAATACATTGATTTATATGTAAGCTGTGACTGTGACGTCACGCTTAACTAACCGAATTCCATCCCGTTCATAAAGTCGTGAATTTTGTGCAAAGATAGTTTATTACATAATTTGAACAGAAAATGTATTAGTTTTATTATTAGCTAAGCAAAGCCGAACAGCTGTTCGTTGGCTCTGTCGAAAGGAGGCAGCGAGCTCGACCACTGCGCATACATTGTGCGCATCGATCTGGCGACATGCCCATGCAGCCGTCTGCCGTGTGTGTTTTGACGTTTTGAAGATGCCTCCCGGCCTCCGCAAACCGCAATGTTTTGCTTTTTTTACCTTTTCGGCGATATAAGTAAGTGCGTAGTGAAAAAACGGAAACGACAACGCGATGCAGCAATGTTATATGTAGTTTTAAAATCAGAACAGAAGTGCTGCTATGGTGCCTATACGTGTTTACAAGCAACATCTGCTCACCGCGATCCCGCTCGCGGATCAGCTGCTCGCGGTTGTTGCTTTGTAAGACAGTGCAAAAGGTATTCAAAAGTGATGCACCCAGAATGGCCCCGACGATGCGATGTGTGAGCAATGTGAATGTCAGTTCATGAAGGAGTGCTGCAGTATAGGAAGACATGTAGCTCCAACAAGAAACTTGAGTTTTTGCTTGGAGGTTATCCTTTGTTTTTTGGATTGGAGTACTCCTGCGAATGCTGCTCCTGCTCATTCTATTGATGTGCTGATACATTCTTCTTGCAAGATGCTGCTTGGATGAAGATTCACTATCGCATAAGATCTACGACTTGTTTTCCTTTGTTATATTTCCTGTGTTCATTATGTTTATAACAGATATCTATTGTGGTATGTGCAGTATAATCAGTGTAATTTTCTAATCTGTTTTTTAGAGTTGTACTCTCTCTCTCTCTCTCTCTCTCTCTCTCTCTCTCTCTCTCTCTCTCTCTCTCTCTCTCTCTCTGGTGGTGCTGGTTGGCGTTTCTAGGTACTTCAACAGCCTCAATACGACTCTGGAGCTGGATTTATGGTATCTGATCGTGTTGTTTGGCATCTCTGGCTGATGTCATCACCAAGAGATAACCTTAGAATTACATTTGAACTTTCTGCAAGTGCTGGTTGGCGTTTCTAGCTGGCTCAACCACCTGCGAATGATCCTGGAGCTCTATTTCTACTATACGGCAGTCCTGTTTGGCATTTCCAGCTGATTGGATCACCTTGAGACGATCTTGCAACTGAATTGATGCTGTCTTGGAGTATTGGTTGGCGTTCTTGAATACTTCAATTATTTTAATACGAATCTGGATATGGATTTATACTATCTGAGAAGGTAATTTTGGAAATATTAGAATAAACTTGAACTGTATGTTGAATTTATATTGTATCTTCAATAAGTTTTAACTTGAAACACTTTGTCCCCTATGATAAGTTCAGTAAACAGATGTCTAATGGCTCGCGGATACCTTTTCAGTGTTCATGATGATAATCTTCTGTTTGTAAATGTGAATTATGTGACTGAGACATGTGGTTTGACGGTATTCATACTTAAAAGCTGCCTTGTTTCAAATTTTTATGCAGAGATCAGTGGTCTGAATCTCTCAATAATTATTTATGAGTTTGATTTTGTAATATTTTTCTGTATATCGAGGTATATAAAAACTTCTGCATTTGTTGGATTATGGTCTACTGCGTCTATCGGAGTCAACCTAAGGATACTGATGGTGTTGATAACTGAGCTATCAAAATCTTGGAGTTGGAACGTAACTTAATTCAAGACTATGGCACTACTATACTTCTACTATACGTATCTATAATCATGTATTTTAGAGGCTGGTTTTTCTTTAACAGTTAATTAAATTATACAGTCATTGTTTTCTAGTTTATTTCAGGTAATAGCATGGTAGGAACAGGAATCGCACCTACTATATCGTCACCAGTGACTCCATTACCAGCAAGTAATATTGCTATGAATGGTAGCATTATACACACCTCAGTATCCACGAGTACACCTCTGAGCACAACTGTCAGACCTCTTAGCACAGATAGAGTGGGGTCTGCAGACTCTCAGTATAGTCAGGATTCCATCAGCTCACCGCAGACCGTGGAATAGTCCGTACAATATCAATCAAAATTGAAACTTGTTACCTAACTTTTTAATACGTGAGATAGAGAATTCAGCATATTTTAGAGGGATGTAGTAAGCTGCTTAGAGCTTTTCTTCAATCTAAGTAAATTTTCTTATTATTGAGTTGAGGTTTTTCTAGTTCAGTAATAATACACTCGAATTTTGGAAGTGAATTGTACTGATTGAACTTAAAAGACATAATTTGCATAGTATGCATAGTTTGCATAGTATGTACTTCTTTGAATTTTCACTAAATAAGTGGTATCATCTTGTATATATGTACGAGATAAAGACCAAAAAGTAATTTTCAGCTTTTAATAATATAGGAAAATTGCTGAAAATATTTGGGTTGGATGGGGCATGTTGCACTCAAGTTATTATTGTATCTATGTATTTAAAAATCGCTTTTAGGGTGTTTGTATGTCAAAAAAAGTGTTAAAAAAATGTTTGCCACGGTAAAAAGTTGTATTTTTTAAATGTTTACAGCTTTTATATTTAACATTTTCGTGCAAAACGTAAATCCGAAAAGTTTTATGGCAAATAATTGTTTTTTTAGCTGTAAAAAATCGATTTTTGGCTGTTAACTCGAGTTCTAAGCATTTTCATGATTTTTTGTAAATGGAAAAAAGTTGTATTTTTGAATGATCTACAACTTTTTTTTGTAGAATGCTTAGAATTTGATTTACAGCCAAAAAGCCGTTTTTAGCGATTTTTGGAGGTGGTCGCATTCTGCGTATATGTGCGGGATTAAGCTGAAAATAGAACCACAAGGTTCTGGAGGTAAGAGGAGTTTGTACACAAAGTTTTAGCCTGATCGACTAAAGTCTCTCATAGATAATCGTGTAACTCCAACATTTTTATATAAAAATACGCGTAAAAATCGAACAAATTGTGCTTGCATTTCAAAATTACGTAGAGGATCGGGATAAAAAAAAATAGTTTTTTAGTTTTTGCAAGAGGAGACTCCTCCTAAAATTTCAGCCCGTTCGGTCGAAAACTGCGTGAGATATCGCATCTCACATATTTTTCGTACACGAAACTATAAGGCACTTCCGTGTCGCGGTCGTGCCTAAAAAGTTATCACGGGTTATCTTTACTCAAAAAAAGTCACTGAAAAGTAAAATGAAAGGTAGTTTTTGAGTAGTTTTCCCTTGAAACCTGCGACAGTCAATATTTTTTGTGTTAGCTCAAAAGCTAACCTCATTTTTTGAATGAAATTGGTTCCACTTATTATCGGTAAAATCGGAAAAGGACATTCTAAAAACAAGGTTAGCCTCTTAACATAATAAAGAGGATTACCTATCTTAATATCTAAAATTTCGTGAACGCTATCACGCTAGCTACCATACGTTATATATACTGTTTTGCTTAACATTTAATAATACTTAATTAAAAATAAGCCCCTTTAAAACTTTTCTAAAATAATCATTTATTTTGTCTTAGCCCTACGATCATGTGTTATCACAAGCAAAGATAACGGTATCATCCGTATCTAAAACCATGGCATTGCTTTGTACATCTTTCAGTAGATCATTGACATACAAGGTGAACAATAATGGTCCCAATATGGTTACATTACCTCTTATACTATATCTTTCTAATTTATCTACAAGTTACTAATGATCGACCATATCAAAGGCTTTGCTAGATCTAAAAATGTGGTTATAATTGAAGTATTTTTGTCTATATTATTGTAAATAATAAATGAAATGTAATCTCACGCGACCACAGTTCCTCTATTCTTATGAAACAAAATTGTTTATTAGATATTACATTACATTACGTTAGAAACATATATAATTTATGGTACGTGATTTTCTCAAAAACCTTTGCTACGTTTAATATCAGTGAAATCGCTCTGTCATACGACATCCATGACCTGTCGCCAGCCTTATATATAGGAATTGTGTCATGTTATGTATCCACGTTGGGAAAGGTTCGTGGGATTTAAAGCACAATAAATAAAAACTGTATTTGTAACGATGCTTGAGATTTATTCCGAATCGTAGACAAGTGTGTATCCTCTACGAATAGCTAATCGTATATACCACGAGGGCTACTGCGTCTCTGTCTTGCGACTGCCCCACGCTGCTGCTCCTGCGCACTAATTTCTCACTTCTTTCTCACGCATACCAACCGCATACATGAGTACTGCGAAGCAAGCGCTATACACACATACATAACAATCAGCTTGCTTTAGTACTGTTGGCTACGAGGCTTATTGTATACACATATTAAAAATGTGTTCTAATGGTTTCACTGAATGATTTGCCATCATTTTTAATGTTTTAGCATTAATATTATCATCACCTCCAGTTTTATTTTTCAATGAATCTAAAATATTTCGTATCTCAAAACTGTTTGTAGCATATAGGAAAATTGTTTTCATGATACGTGTATGAAAAGGAGAACTTTTGTTGTAGTATAGTGTCCTGTATGGAAAATTCCACTGCGTGGTAGGTACTGTAGAGTACAGTATAGCGCGCGAGAATGAATGAGCGCGCTAATGAGTGTGCGAGGTAAGTTACATGACTACTAGCGGTGCCGAGAGTATACGAGTCTCGCACATCGCTCTCTTGAGTTCGAGACGTCGCACAGTACACATGGTGTACACGACGCATAACTGTAGCTGTACATATTGAAGTCCAATAAATACACTTTATTGTGTATTGTAATCCTCTGCCTTACCCCATTTTCTTATCAACTTTCCATGCATGTAAAATGAACGAAAAATCGAGTTTTTCTCAGCAGAGAGAAAAACTTGTCCCCTGGGAGGAAAAAACTTTGTCCTCCAAATCTCAAGGGAGTAATTTTTACCTCAAGGGAGTAGTTTTTCCCTCACTCTGCAGCCTGTCCGATGAATGTGTGTCTATATAAGTATTTTTAAAAGTTCTCTAATTCAAAAAAATTAAATTTAAAGTGGGTGTGTGTGTGTGTATGTGTGCGTGTGTTCGTGTGTGTGTATGTGTCTGTGTCTGTGTGCGTATCTGTGTGTTTATGTGGCGTAGACAGAACAAGCTCTGCACAAGTGGCCCTTCGACACTGGAACCCCACAGGCACCATTGTTAAACAATACATCCGTGGGGCCCGTTAATTAGCCTAGTTAGATTCTTCTTTAGGTTTTGGCATTTCCATACATCACCCATCTACTCGTATCCGTCTCGAGCGCCTGCGGCTCCGTCGACTACCAGTCGTGCTCAATCATCATCCTCGCTTGAAAAAGCCAACTTTCGCCCCTAGTTGTGTAATGTACTATTATATTATGATTAATAATCATGTTTTTTTCAAGACGTTCGACAGTCAAGTTCTCTAGTTATAATACGGTTTTAAAAACTTGCACTTTTTGATGCATAACAAAGAAACGCCGAACAATAATCTAAATTTTTCACGATATAGAAGTAATCAAGTGGCGCGGTAGCGCCACGAAGGCGAGTTTGAGCAAGTTAAGTTATATAATGGTCAATTAGGAAAAACTCTTAAGATACTTACTACGTAAATTGCAATGACCGTTTTATTTTGTTTATTGGCGAACAACTAAAATTTTCTTTTTTTGTATTAGTACGTTATAAAAACACCATAAGTACAATGAAACGGGCATAACAAGTTACGTAGTAAGTATCTTAAGAGTTGTTCCTAATTGATCGTTATATCACTTAACTTTGAGGTAAGTAAGCCCTTTATTGACCAAATAAATTTTGTTGCTTCATTATGATTAAATATAATAACTTATAATAAATAAAAACTTGACTTTGTTTGATAACCTCAGTTCTTTTTTATCAGTTATTTCGTTGCGGAATCTACTAAACCCACCTAACCTTTTACTTTTTTAGAAGTTAATCTTAATATCTTGTAGAATTTAGTCATTTACTTTTATCAATTCTTTCGATAAAATTATTTAAAAAAAAAAAATCTGAAATTATTTTTATAAGAAATTCTTTGTGCGCATCCAAAATCAATTCGATAGCTTCAAAATAAATGCTAATAGATGACATAAATATAAAGCAGCATTTGTGTGTGCGTGTGTGTGTGTCAGTGTGTGTAATTATAAAGTTTTCATGAATTAAATGCTACTTATCAAAATTAAAAGTATGGGCGTTTTCAAAAGATATTCCATATCGGAATAACGATTCATTATTAAATGAAAATGAATTGCTTTAGTCCCCTCCCTTGACTCGCTTATAAAAGATAGTAGTATCTTTAAGGGGCCTCGAAAGCATCAACTTGTCAGTTCGATAAGACTATTATAAGGTCTACGTCTAGAGTCATTTTTATAAATCACAAGCTACTACCCAGACAAAAAGTATTTCTATATAAATCACAGAAGCGTTAGTGCAGAATTTCGAAAATATTTTTATAAACAATTAACTACAATAACGATGAAGATTAAATTGTTATTATCAATTATCTGTATATACAATAGTTGTGGTGAGAGATACTAACTTTATTAATTTTAAGATTTAAAACTAGTTTTAAATTACATTTAAGAAGAATTTTATAGTTAATAAGTTTAATTAATCAAAAGTAAATGATACTAAATTTTGAACAAGTTGAAATTGTATTCCTTTTCCCAGTGATTCAACACAAGTATACTCTTATAAAATAATTTACAAGGAGATAATCAATTAAAATAATTTCTGATTGGAAATTATAGATATTCTGCAATTATTTTGATTGATAATACTTATTTAAAGTATAATGTTATTATCACAACTATATTATTCATACTTCATTTCATTTTTGTATCGGAAATTTATGGATAATAAGAGATTACTTTAAGCATCTTGTCTATTTTAAATTGGCGCTATTCTAACAAGAAGGGCATTTTTCAATTTTTGTTTTGCAAAGTTAATACAAAGGTCTGTTAACAGACGTGATTAATAAATTAAGGACCTTGCGTAGACTGATTATGAGCATCGCCAATAATTAAGCATGTTACTTATTGTTTATTTTATGTTTAATACTTATCCTGCAAAACCTTTTACTTTCTAACTAGAGTTTTTCTTTACAGTATATTTGCTTAAGATCTTTGAACATATAAACATTTATCATGCAAAAATGTGATATTTATGAACTATAACTATGAACGATTTACTTATTAAAATTTAAATGATGACTGATATGCATATACACACACACACATACATATACACACCCACACACACACACATATATGGGTAATTCTTTTTGTACGTTTAAATCAGAGGCTCAAAAAATTCCTGTCCAGGCTTGAAATTTAGCTTAATATATCTACGTTCCATGACTAAGTAGCCTCTTTGAAAAATTCAAAATGGTAGGCTGGTACAGCTCCAACAGTACACGAATACTATAACAAGCACACTTTTTCAAATAACAATTCTTCAAGGATTAACATACAGTCGCAAAATTTTAATGCTTTATGTATTTAATATGAATTAAAAAATAATTCTTATCGAACAAATTAATATTTTGTAGTGAACGGATTCAAGATCATGAAAGTAACATATATGTATATTCTAAGTAATTTAAAAGTATTTATATTTTTTTTTTTCATATCGTTTAGAACAGAAAGCCAAATCAAGAATACTAAAAAAATATCCTTCTTGGCCATTTTAAATTGCTTATAGAAAACACGTGTTACGTATTATCATACACTGGGAGAAATTTGATAGTAGAAATTACTTTTTGGAATAGTAATTTTTACTATTTTCAATAGTAAAGTGAGGACAGACTTTTAAAATAGTAGATTTTACTATCCAAAGATAGTAATTTTTTATATGAGTTCGAATTTAAACAAATTTAATTTTCAATTTCGCTTATTTCTATATTTTACACCTATATGAGGTACTTGCTGTTATATTAATGTTATTAATTATTATTATGTTATATATAGAAGAAAGAAAGAGATTAAATTTGTTTTCCGGTGACGGGACTTGAACCTGGGACCTTCGACGTGCAAGTCGAGTGCGCTGACCATTTACCTAAATAGATCTGTTATGAACAAAATTTCAGATCTGATATATTAATTACCTTCACGTATGAACTAAAGTTAATAAAAATTAATAACAATTAATAAATAATAGAATCGAATTAATAGACACAGATACTCATTATAATAAAATAAATGTTAAATATCAACTAAAATATGTTAGATAACGACTTATTTTAGTGTAGAAATAAGAACACAAGGCATTTCAATGCAAAATGTATAATTCCGTGATCCCAATATTTTACATGGTAACCCGACAATATCAACGTATATCTGCTTTCTTGGATTCTTCTCCCAAAATACGATGCGCTCACTAGCGCAGGCTCAACCAGACTGACGTTGCCTCCCGCGTCCCGGCATCCCTCCGGCCACCAGGTCATCCCTCGATCGGCAGCAGCATCGTAGAAGCTGCCGGCCAGATGATGCGCAGACGCTTCGTTTTGGCGCTGTAAAGGCCCTGCAATAAAACCCGGCGCTGTCCCTGCCGATGCGCCCGAGGATGTGCCTTTGTCTGACTGCTTAATCCGTCGCCAGCCGTTCTTTCCATAAAAACCAGGGAAAGTCTCGGGGAATCGCGTCGTATGCAGCTACGCTCGAAAACGCGCATTAACAAATACTGATTACCGCAGAAAAAAAACTAAGTTCAAACGTTACCGACTGACAATATTATAATTTTTCCTATATTTTATAGTACAATTTACTATCTTAGATAGTAAAAATTTCGTTTCGAAAGTTCAATGAAAACCATAACAATTTTTACTATCTGAGATAGTAAAAACTAATATCACTTATAGTGAATTTTACTATAAAAGATTGTAAAAATTAGTACCATCCGAGTCTGTCCTCACTTTACTATCCGAGATAGTAATTTTTACTATCAAATTTCTCTCAGTGTAAGGAAATAAAATGTGCATGTGTTCTCTTTGTGCAAATAATTTTTTGGCAGTTATTACAAAATAAAAACCACTGCCAATTCATTGGCACGTAGCTTCCTCCAACGAAATATATTGTAATAAATAAAATATTTTTTAAAATACAGTTGCGAATACTATTACAAATATTTCCAAGTTTAATTATTTTGCTGTAGAAGCAATTTTCTTATTGCAGAAGATATATAACAATTAGAAAGATTCGATCAAAATCTCTAAAATAGCGAAGTTACAGAATTGATCGATCGATTTAATTTTGAATATATATATATATATATATATATATACTAGGGGAGGTTCCCCCCGCTCGCTCCGCTCGCCAACCCCCCAATTTTAAATTTAAAAACAGATTGATGAATAATATATTACATTTCTTAAAAAATGTATAAATTAAAAAAAAAATAATAAAATCTTGTGAACATTATATGATTGTTATTGAACTATTATATAATTAAGACATTATTTAAATGCATATGAATTATTTTTTATTTTTTCTTAGATTTGACGTAGATAATATATTATTATATACTGTTTTTGTGCATTTATTTCGGAAGATCAAAAATAAATCTGGACATAAAAAATGCCTGCTCTCCGAAACTTTGCCCAAACTTTACATTTTCACTCTCCCGCTGCTTATGAGTTTGTTAGGCGTAGTTTTTTAAAATGTTCGCCGACTGTTTAAACCTTAAATAGCTGGCTCTGCAGTGAGCAATGTAAGCCAGGTATTTCTTAAGAAACTATAGATACTATATCAGATATAGTCCAAAAGGAAGCTAATAGAAGTGACAAGAAGCTTGCGTTCAATCTCATTTTTGATGAGATGAGCATTAAACAATTAAAAGAATGGATAAGTGGTCAGGTACATGACGTAAATAGTAAAGGTCAATCTAAGATTGCAAGCGAAACGTTATTTCATGCTTGTGTATGTAAATAATATGGCACAGGATTCAAAAATCATGTGCCATATTATTTAATAAACTGATTAAATGATATGTAGAAATATATTTTGATTTGGGATTTACTGCTTTAATTACACGAAAAACATATTAACGCTGTTAGTTGTTTAAAGTTTAAACTATTTGTACATAAAGATCATTATTCCAATTGAATATATTCTATGTATGACATAAATATACAAGCATAATGTACTGACTAAGTTAATGTTGTTCAAGTATAAATAGTATAAAAAGTGATGTCTATGTGTTTAAAATCAACAATGATGAGGCTAAGTGATTTCCATAGACATTTCCATCTCATCAGTACATGAGTCATTGGTTACTGTCGATCTCAGAATCATCACTTTATATCCTTTAAATAATTTTACCACAACGATATGCTATTAATATACAAAAGCATTAAACTAATTACAGCACATTTATTCATTTCAAATCAAATATTTTATGAATTAGACATTTAATTGTTTAGAAACAAGTTACCATAATAGTTTTTACTTAAATATCTTTGTTCGGCTTTTCATCTTTAACCCTATGGCTTTAGCGACAAAATCTATACATAGGCCTAAATAAGAAAATAAAAACTATAACCCTTAAGATAAGATAACTATATATATTATTTTATCATGTTGAAACAAATCATCATGCAAAATTTTAGCTATCTAACAAGTATAATAGTTTTTGAATGAGAGGGAAAATAAAATTTCCGAAATTCTAAATGATTACATTATTACTTGCTTTACAATTTTGTTTTCTCTCTCATTCAAAAACTATTATATTTATACGGCTGAAATGCATGCATGATGATTTGTTTAAACATGATAAAACAATACATTAAATTGTCTTTATCTTAAGGGTTACAGTTTTATCATAATGACAGTAGCCAATGGCTCGTGTACTGATGAGATGAAAATATCTATGGAAATAACTGAGCAGACCTCATCGTTGGTGATTTTAAACAAACACACCCACACCACTTTTTATAATATTTGCACTTCAAAAACATTAAGTTAGTCAGTGCACTGACTAACTTAATGTTATGACTGACTGTATTATACAACTATTTAAAGAATATACAATGATAAATACCATTTATTTACAGTTTTGCAATTTCATCATTAGTCAGACAACTGTAAGAAAAATTTCAAGTCATTTGACCAACCAATATCTTACATTTCATTTTTTATTAATTTTCCTTAAGGTGACATTGTTCTAAATTATTACTATCCGGAAATTAAACTTAAGTAAAAGTCTAAATATTTCGTACAAGTAATATATTTCAAGACATATACATTCTTATATANAAGTAATATATTTCAAGATATATACATTCTTATATACATTCTTAAGTAAGACTGGACTCAGGTATATATATTATTTTATCAAATAATAATTTTACGAAAAATATTGGTTTATTTCAAAATGGATAATTTTAGAATTATTAAAATTCTTGGCGATGGTAGCTGTTTATTTAGATGCTTTTCTTATTTTATGCATGAGAATCAAAATTTTCATATGGAGATTCGATTGAGTATTGTTCGATATATTGTATCACATTGGAGCAGTTTTAGTTCTTTTATAATTGGGAATAATTATTATACAGATATAGTTAACTTTGTAGATTATGAACGTTATATGTCTCAATCTTCCATTTATGGCAGCGAAGTTGAAATTGGAGCTTTTTCAGAATTATACAATGTATGTATAAAAATATTTTTAAATGATCAAACTAACTTCATCATTGAAAATGATTTTCAAAATTCTAAATTATACTTACGATTAAGTGGTGAACAAGATAATGGTCATTATGATATTTTAATTCCAAATAATACTAATAGATTTCAAGTTCATAATTATAGAAGTAGAAACAATCTTAAAAGAAAAATTTATACACAATCCTTCGATAAAAGCACTTCATTTAAAAAGTCTAAACTACGTACTATTTCAAGTAGAAACATTAAAATAAATGAACCAACTTTTTTTGGAGAAATGAGTTTTACATGTAAATTTTGTTCAGCTGTTTTTTGGAAAGAAGAGAAATGTAAAATCTACTTGTTGCCATAATGGAAAAATTGTATTATCTCCTCTGCGTACATATAATGAAGAACTAAATCAGCTCTTATTACACGATAATCATTTTAGATATTTAATTAGGTACTATAATAATTTATTTGGCTTTGCAACATATAACACTAAAGTAATATATAAAAATAAAAAAGCTATTTATAATTTCAAAATTCAAGGTCAAGTCACTCATACCTCTCCGAATTCATTGATACTCTTAGAAAATGATGAACCTGTATGTGGTCAGTTATATATTTATGATGATATAACTTCTATAGAAAAAAGATTACAAAAAAATGAAAAGTTAACTAAATATCATATAGAATTATTAACTAATATTATGAATGATAATCCGTATGCTAAAAATTATAAATATCTGAATCAACTATCAAATATACAAAATTTACCAAATTACAGATTATATTTTGTTCGTAAAAATGATAAACAAAAGCATAGATATAACAAACCACTTACAGCTAAATGCGGTGCCATCATTGTTTCTAAATCAGTAATTCCAGATGATTATGATCTCTGTATTTATCCTAAAGCCAAAGACAATTCTGATTACATAAAAATTTATTTGAGTAAATTATCTCATCATGTAGACCCTATGATTTTCCCTTTGCTGTTTCCATCTGGAGATTTAGGATGGAGTATTGGGTACAGTAAAAAACCAGATTCTGAATCAAATCAAATTTATGATCTAGATATAAACAGTAGTAAGAATAAAAAAAGAAATTTAGAAAATCTCACTCTTTTACAATATTACTCTTATAGACTATCATATAGACCAAAAATAAAATGTTTCTCTCCTTTATTATTCGGTGGTAGACTAACTCAACAATATTTTATACATGCACTTGTTATGGTAGAGAGTAATAGAATGAACTTCTTCAGAAATAATCAAAAACAATTAAGAATTGAATGTTATCAAGGTTTATTCGATCATGTTTATAATTCTGCTTCAAATATTTCACAAAATTTTGAACAAAAAGAAAGATTGGGTAATTTGTTTATACTACCAGCTACATACATAGGAAGTCCCCGATATATGCAGCAACATTATCAGGATGCAATGGCAATAACCAGAGCTAAGTCTAGACCAGATTTACTGATTACCATGACTTGTAACCCTAAATGGAAAGAATTAAAAATGGTTCTAAAATATTTTCCTAATGGTACTACTCCAAATGATATTCCAAATATTACTGTTAGATTATTTTATGCAAAATTTAATTCGTTTTTAAACGATATTTTAAAAAATAAAATCTTTGGAGAAGTACTTGCTTACGCGTATACGATATAATTTCAAAAAAGAGGCTTACCACATGCTCATATAGTTGTGACATTGCATCCTAATAACAAGATTATGACACCAGAATCAATAAATAAATACATTTCTGCTGAGATTCCAAACAATTCTAATAAAGATTTACAATAATTAGTAATCAAACACATGTTACATGGACCACACACAAATACATCTCCTTGTTTAAAAAATAATAAAATTAATAAAACTAAAACTACTTGTGCTAAAAATTTTCCGAAAGAATTTTGCGACAACACAACTTTTAAAGAGAACGGTTATCCATTATATCGTAGACGAGATAATACATCTGAAAAATACACGTATTCGACAAAAAAGTATAAAGAAATTATTCCAGTAGATAACCGTATGGTCGTTCCTTACAATAGCTTCCTACTGCAAAAATATAAATGTCATATAAATGAAGAATTTTGTGCATCTATTCAAAGTATTAAATATATATTTGATTACATACATAAGGGTGGAGATGGATGATAGATAGATATGCATTATGCAAAATTAAAAAAATGGACGATAAAGAAAATGATGAACCAGTTCATGATGAAATTACTCAATTTATTGATGGAAGATATTTAAGCGGAATGGAAGCAGCTCGGCGACTACAAGAATTTCCATTATGTGGTAGAATACTGTTACACGTTTAGCAGTTCATACAAAAGATCAACAAAACATTATTTTTGAAGAACATAAAGAGTCAGAAACATTACGTAACACAGAAACCACATTAACAGCATGGTTTAAATTAAATAAATTAGATAATTTTGCAAAAAATATTAAATATGTTGAAATTCCGCAACATTACAAATTTGATCAAAAAACAAAATCTTGGATAAAACGATCGCGAAATTATAAATATGGTGATTGGACCATTAGACGATTAAATGTAGTATCTCCAAAAGATAGTGAAAGATTCTTTCTGAAGTTGATACTAAACAGAATAAAAGGTGCTACTTCTTTTGAAGATTTACGAACTTATAAAAATACACTGTATCAAACTTATAAAGAAGCAGCACTAGCTATGGGTTTAGTAGCTGATGACTCTTGTGTTTATAATATTTTTGAAGAAGCTTGTCAAATAATGTTACCATTTCAATTACGTAAATTTTTTGCTTGGTTCATATTAGCAGAAAACATCCAAGGAAATACAATTTGGAATAGGTTTAAAAATTTTTCTTACTGAAATTTTAAATAAAATATAAAGACAATAATGCTGTATCTCATATCCAAAGTGATATCAGAAACAGAAGAAAAGTATTGTAAGCGATTTTAGTTACCAAGAACTGACATCTTATCTCATGATGATATGTCTTCCGAAAACTATAATTCAAAGGGGTAGGGTAGCGTGAGGCGGGTGCGTCAGGGAACGTGGAGGGTAAGTGGAGGGGAAGGCTGAAGGACAGTTGAAGGCGGGTGGAGGCGATAGTGTAAGGGGTGGAGGCGGGCAATTTATGAAACAATAAGTAATTTATGAAACAATTTCTAACGTTATTAGGTGGAGGGGGGTGGAGGGGAGTGGAGGGGGGTGGAGGGGCAAAATGCGAAAAAAATAATGTGAATTTTGAAACAATTTAACGTTATTAGGTGGAGGGGGGTGGAGGGGAAGTTGAATGAACGTTGACTTTCTAACTTGCCTTAGGTGGCAGGTTAGTTATTATTAATGAACAGATTATTTTGTTAAGTTAAATAGTTAAGATAATTTGACTTTAGATTCTTATGATTTTACACTGTTGGATAAAGGTTTACAATGAAAACACTTGTTTAAGGGAAAAAGCCGTTCGGCATAAAAAACCCTGATTTATTAATATTTAAGCAAATTGACACAATAAAAAAATCGCAATGATATTTAAACGATAAAACGAGAAACCGCCGAACACGCACACAAAGCACTGATTGCACTCGCACAGACAAATCGTTCGTTAAGTTAATGTTATGTGCCAACAAAGGCGTTAAAGTTAATGCTAAAAAATAGCGTTGATGTTGATGCCTAGAAAGGCGTTAATGTCACGGTGTGACAGAGGATCGGAAATCCTCGTTAAAGGTAAAATAAACGTTAATAATTCGGTTTTAGTCGCGATTCAGATGTGAACGCTGCCGAAGTCATTGAACTAATGCCCGTTCACGCCCGCAACTCCGAGCTCGCAAGAAAGGGGCCCCCGGAAGGTGCTGCCCTCTTTCATTACTCTCATGCAAACACACACATAACCCATTCGATGATACATGCGCATGCATGTTGCGTGTTGCGGAAGAGGTACGACGGAACAGAAGTGGAGGGGGTGGAGGGGATTTCAATTTAAAATCACGCTTACAACTATATAATATAGGAAGATATATATATATATATATATATATATATATACTTAAAAAATATTACCAGAAGCTGCCTAACTTGTAACGCTGTCCTTCTTTATACACTTTTACTATTGTTTTCGAAATACAAATTAACATTTATATTTATTTCTAAAAAAAGTAATCTATTTACTATTTAAGTTATGGTTAGGATAGCTATACACAGACAACCGCGTACAATTTTAATTTGAACTCCATTTGCGCCTGCCTTCAGATAGCTAGAGCACAAAAATGACGCACGTTCCATCTGCCACAGAGGTGACAGGACCGGGCTTATTCCATAATCACGGATAGGAAAGAGACAGTGACAGCGCGCACACAAGCTCCTGTGCCCGTTTCGGTGCAGCCCATTGCACTCGTGCGATGTTCCGTGGCGTACGTGTGCCTAGACTATGATGTGTAGTGAAGGAAAGAGTAGGACGCAGTTTGCACTGCTTCCACGAAGCCCATGCGATCTCGCCACGTCCGCGTATAAAAAACCGCTGCCAATTCATTGACACGTAGCTCCCTCCAACGAAATTTATTGTTTTAATAAATAAAATATTGTTTTAAAATACAGTATGTAAATGCTATTTTGAATAATTCCAAGTTTAATTATTTTGCCGTGGAAGCAATTGCTTCCTCCTAAAGAAAGCTTTGTAATAGTAAAATTTACACTTTCGCTAAAATGAAAAAGGTGATTTAAAAAAAAAAAATAATATCTCTGAAACTAAACAGCATAACCTCACGAAAAAAAAATGTTGATAGGTTACGTGCCAAACAATATTCCATTCAAATTTCAAGTGATTTGACTACTTATTTTTTCAGTAATAACTCGAAAACTGAAAAAAATGAGTTTTTTTGAGTCTCGATTACGGGCGTAAAAAGGCCTCATTGCACTTGAGATTTTGGGAAAAGGTAGATATTTTATATGTTTTGGATGAGTTCATTGTGGATTGGAACAATAAATTTCGTTGAAAGAAGCTTCGTGCCAATAAATTGGCAGCGGTCTTTTTTTCGATTACTTTTTTTGTTATGGCCAATTTTTGATTTTTGAAAAACACTATTTAGCGTTTCTTTCAATCATCCCATCCTTACAAACAATTCAGCTAAAATGCATTTGAAAGATAAAAAAATAACTTTTTAAAAAGTAAAAGTTTAGGCGAGTTTGATCTATTCTGTAACAAAATCACAGATAAAAAAGAACTGAGATCAATCAAACAAAGTCAAGTTTATTATATTTAATAATAATGAAGCAACAAAATTTTTGTTTTTCAATGAAGGGCTTACTCAACTTAAAGTTAAGTTATATAATGATCAATTAGGAACAACTCTCAAGATACTTACTACGTAACTTGCCATGCCCGTTTCAATGTATACTTACCGTGTTTTTATGGCGTTCTAATACATAAAAAGAAAATTGTAGTTGTTCACCAGTAAACAAAATGAAACGGGCATGGCAAGTTACGCAGTAAGTATCTTGAGAGTTGTTCCTAATTGATCATTATATTAGTTAACTTTAAGTTAAATAAGCCCTTCATTGAAAAACAAAAATTTGTTGCTCCATTATTATTAATAGTACCATTATGCACCAAGGGAGTAAATGAGTCGCCTTCAGCTCCGGCGAAAATTATATGCGATCTGAGGCTTTCTCTACTTACTCCCATGGTACATATAGTACTTTTCTCCACGAGGAGCGTAAAATGCGTAGTGTAGTTTCCGCCCGGAGGGCGTACAGTACGCACTTTACGCGCCGTGTGGAGAAAATATAATAAACTTAACTTTGTTTGATTAATCTCAGTTCTTTTTTATCTGTGATTTTGTTACAGAATAGATCAAACTCGCCTAAACTTTTACTTTTTTAAAACTTAATTTTTTAAAGAGATTTCAGTCCTTTTTAGTAATTTTTTTTTGAGTATTTTATATTTAACTTTAAAATAAAGTATAAGCATCCTTAACGAACATAGCTTTTTTGTAACATTTTTATCACTAACATGTATAATTACTGATTGTTCTGATACACCAGCCTCGAACGATTTCTACACCTAGATACTAACAAAACCGCTGCCAATTCTTTGGCACGTAGCTTCCTTCAACCTTATGTATCGCTTTAATATCTAAATTGTTTTTACTTCATATATAATTCTATAAAGTTTTTATGCTTTTTCGTTTGTTTGATGGATAAAATTATTTCGAAATAATTATACTACATAATCAATGCGTAACTGAAAATATTGTTTGTACAATTTGGTTGCGTTAAAATTTATATTGATCAGGGCGGAAATTATTGGCATAAAATAGTATATTGTATATTGCAACTAGGGGGGAAAATTGGCTTTTTCTAGCGAAGGTGATATTTTGAGCACGAGTGGGAGTCGAGGGCGCCGTATTAAGGTAGATATTTTATGTGTTTTGGCTAAGTTTATACCACAGATTCAAAACCACTATGGTTCTTAATATATCAAAATTTGAAGGTTTTTTTGAAAATTTTTTGATTTCTTATATCTCTAAAACAATGTAGTCAAATGCTTTAAAATTTTATATGGTGATTCACCATAAACAAAACTATATGCTGTAAAAATTTAAAAAAAATGTTGTTGAGTAGTTCTTAAGTAAATAGCTGAAATGTAAAAACCAATTTTTCTTGATAATTTTGCCTTTTCTTATAGGGGTGTCGTTACGTCCTAACATCCCTATGAATTTATATATATATATATATATATATAATATAGTCATTTCGCAAAGACCCCCCCCCACCCACCGCCCCCACTGCCCCCCCCGATCTATGGCCCACACCAAATACGAAAAAATGTTTGTATTTATGTGAAGGGAAAATATCAGCCCCCCCCCACCTCCCCCACCAAATTATTGCTATTACCTTAATCAAATGTATAAAGTTTAAAATGTGTTAGTTATATATATACTGGTATGGCGAGACGTCAGTGACGTCATCGCCATACCAGTATATGTAGGGCAGGATAGGTAATTAAAAAGGGGGCATGGTATAACATTGTGTGTGTGTGCTGTGTGCGTGTGTGTGTGTGGTTGTGTGTGTGTGGTGTGGTGTGTGTGTGTGTGGTGTTGTGTGTGAAACAGGGAGAGAGAGAGAGAAGAAAGAGAGCGAGAGAGGGAGAAAAGAGAGAGAGATACTTACCGGCGATCTGCACACGCGCTACGTCCGTAACAGACTGACCTTTCCGGTGTTCTGCGCTCAGTATATTAAAAATCGTACTACTGCGTGCGCGGAGCCTACTCTAAATTTTGGCTCCGGGGATATTATAAAAGAGGACATATGCATATTATATATAAAAAATAATATTTACTGTTTATTTTATAATAATTCGTCCACGTTATGAAAAATATAGTTGTGGTCTGAAAAGACCAATTGGACATATAAATGAAGATAATATTATTTTTAATTTCGCAATGTTATTTTTTAATCT
Source organism: Pteromalus puparum (assembly GCA_012977825.3). NCBI lineage: Eukaryota > Metazoa > Arthropoda > Insecta > Hymenoptera > Pteromalidae > Pteromalus > Pteromalus puparum. The sequence continues at coordinate 28,378,897 of CM053169.1, read as the reverse complement.
GTTATAGCCATCCTTTGTTTGGAATAGCAAAAACTATATGTAGAGAAGCTACTCTTTTTATCCGAATGAATTTTGATGATTGCTTCGAATCAAACAGATTGCAACGACATAAACTGTCGACCAGATTGATTTAGATGCGATTTATCGGTTTTCTGAATGGCGGACCGCCATCTGAGCTCCGATCCGTCTACATTGACGTCAGACGCAGAGAAATGATTCGAATCAAGTGCTTTACCGAATTAGACATAGAATCGAAAGTAACGCCAATAGGTATAAGAGTGGTGGAGGGGGTACATAAAAAACATACAAGAGTTCAGTATATCAATTTTATAAAATTTATTTATAAAAACATTAAGCAAAGTACATTTTAAAAAAATTCTTAAATAACTAATAATAATAACAATAACTAAATAATAATAATAATAATAACTCATAATTGTACGGACACCATACGTGTCACTTAACTAGAAAAAAATACATGTAAGCAAATTAATAGAAATAATGATAATGAATAAACGGAGTAAAAAATTATAAAAAGTTTCAAGCTAATTCCATTATAGATAATAAATGTAGTGATATTTGAGGCAAACAATAAGCAAATAATTCCATTAATACAATATCTAATGAATAAAAATGAAAAGTTGTTGATTCCATGTCGGTTTTAATTTTATTTTCAATTTCTGCTTTTCGTGGAGCACAATAATATACAAACGTTGTAATATCTTTAAGCATATTTTTAATTTCAGCTTTTTTTTCTTCTTTATCGAGTTCGTCTTTTAAATAATCCAAAAGCAATTCGATTACTTTGTTAACCATAGGTGCACATTCTTGTATCATCTTAATTCTTTCGTTGATACACTCACACACTTGTAACAATCCCTCGTATGTCGACGACTGCACAACGATCGTTGAGTTCAGCTCCATATTCTTTTTGTTAGTAGTAGCTGAAGTAGATGATGATCCTTCTTCTCCCTCAGAAGTGCTGGTAACCTCCACCTCATCCATAGATTGCGAGTCGTGCGGTAATTCGATGTTATTAAGTTGCACAGGTGGTCTCTCCTTGATGGATATCGCCCTCGACCCGTAGGACACAGTGAAAATTATGTCGTGATTAAATAGTAGTATTTTTGTCGTTTTTCCATAGAACTGACAAAACGTATACGAATTTTTCAAGTACGCGTTTATTGTCGCCGACTGGTTGTTAAAAAGCTGCCAGCTATTTATATCGAGTGTTACACATCTTGACCCCGAACCACAAAGTTTTACTACGGGCTTGTATTCAACACTACCGCTACCCTTGTTTTCTAAGCCAATGATTACTCTTTTTGAGCTTGATTTATTAAGCGCGTATGTAGTTGGTAGCAATAAGTTTGGAAGTAACTTCGATACTCCCTTTGCAACGCGAGATGAGCTTGCTTGGCTCTCCATTTTAGCGGTTTTAAAAATCGTAGATACGAATAGTGCGGTGACTGACTGGCAACTGTATTGCTATAGAACTGAGAATGCCTTATAAACCTTTCTTCCCCACCATCTTTCACTGTGATTCATACACTATCTCGTTGTTTTAACTGCCAAATAACCAATCGCATGCTTCCCCTCTGACTGCAAAAATTCGTAGGGTACAAACGAGCCGAAAGTTCCAATTTCTTTCTAAGAAGTAATAAAAAAGGACCGGTATCGTTCGTCTATTAATTACGTGACAAAATCGAGGTCACTTTTCACATTTCAGCATTACGTAAAAAGATCAAACACATACCGACGATTATAGAATGCTCATTGTTTTATCCGACAAATACCCACTGTGCCTCCGAAGGGTACAAACGAGCTGAAGGCTCAAATTTCTTTCTAGGAAAGTAATAAAAATTAATGCTATTAATTATGCGAAAAATCGCGGTCACTTTTTACGATCCGTATTAAATACGCGCCGCGAAACATCAATAATCGAGAACAAAGGGAAGCCGAAATTCTGATATTATCCCTCATCTGTGAAATTATAATCCGGAAGTTATAAAATTCAATGCTACCGTTCACCCGTGACTTACGTAGAGAGAAAATGACGCAAGAGGACTGTTACTATAAGAAAGAGGGTAGGTGGGGAAATGATCGAAGAAATAACTGACTTGTTTATGTGAGATTAAAAATTATTACAAATGTTTATTACAAATAATTATAAAAATGAAGTTGAAGAGTGAGTACATATTTTTACTTAAACTAATTACATACTTATATTCAGGATACAAATTGAATAATAGGTATACATATTTGATTACATATAAAACCAGCACCGATTGAACTGTCTCGCGGATACATATTAACTCGACTACGACGTCGACGGGTATCTTGTAATTTTTTCAAAACAAATTTGTAAAATTTGGCTGCTAAGACATCGTTACTACGTGTATTTCGCGTAAAGATGTTACAAAACGAAAGTAAACTATAACCGCTAGACAGATGATAAAGAAACATAATACAATATTCTCCGCACACTTGCGAATCCATGCTCTGTAATTGTTTCTTATTGCAACGATATCGGACGCAATTATTTCTGAGTCGATCGAGATGATGCCGCGAGACTGGTTCTCCGCCGTAGCTGTCGAAGTAGTTTCCATAGCCATTTTTGTCGATATAAATAGCAATCCAATGCCTGGTTTATCCGATGTGTCGATGTTAGATACTATGGCAGCAGGGCGGCTTAAACTTTTTGGCACGTGGTCAGCCGCATAAACGCCAATTGAGTTAGCATTTAACTCACTTATGGCATGCATGATCTGTCGCGTATTCATTCAACTTCCTTCGGTATATATTTTTTATATTCGTCACGAAATCCGTGCATATCAATAACAAAATCCATTTTTTATTAGTATTAAAAAAAAGGATTTTTATAATTTAGCAAAATTTTATTAAAAATAACTACGTCGATAATCTACTGCTACGACTGGAGGTTCTATGGTGCGGGTAGCAACGCTTTAGGTGGACTGTTTTCAAAATTTTTTTAAAATCAGTTATGATTTGCCTACTGGAATCTATTTCTAAAACGTTATCGTATTCGGCATACACAATACAATTTATGGTGGAGGCTACGGCTTCTTCAAAACCCACTTCTATGCGTAAACTGCCGGAACGCACAAGATTCCAGTGTGTTGCACAATGCGCTGACAGATCTGGTGTAAGATCAAAAGCAGTGAGAAAATAGCCTTTTGAATAATTGTAGCGATCTATTCCAAAACCTTCGTTGAGAAAATGCACACCTGTTCCAGAGAAAAGTGTATGAAATGCTTCAATATTTAGCCTGCCTGTACTTCCTGAGAAGCGCGGTTGTAATGGTCTGCTTGGGATTTGCACTCCGTCGACATAAAGTGAGAGATAATTAATAGCAAAGGTTTGAAAATTAGACGGATTAAATTTACGATTTCCATTAAATGCTCTGTTATCTACAAATCCAATAATTATACGTTTAGGAAGTTGACCAAGAATGACATTGTCGATTGTATCCCCGAGAATCCCGGCGTGAAGAGTGAAAGATTTTACCTCTACTCGGGTAATCGGATATTTTGCAGTTGTCTTTGATAGTGCGTTAGCGTGCGCAAGTAAAACGCCGGGATTGATTTTAACACGACGAACAATAAGCGATGCCTCTTTTATGTGTAACTTAAACTTATTTTCACTGGAAGAATCCATTAAGCAAAAAGCATCTTTGCTCCTCACTAAGCGTACTCTCATCTCCACACCGTTAATTAACATTTTATCTTGATTAAAAATGTCACAATGGAGGTGTCCAATGCAATCGAAATATTTACCGCCTTGCGTAAAGTATTTACGATTATTGAGTCCTTCGTTAACTGGAGACGGTGATTTTGCATCCGGTGCTGCATCGAAAGCACCTGCTGTATCATCATACCACAGACTAGACGTTAATAAAGATTGTTTAGCTGCAGGAGAGTAGTTCAGCAATGTTTCTATATAGGCTCTATATGGATACACATTATTCGGTGGTGACACAAGTTTTTGATCCAAAAAAACATCCACTTGATTAAACATAGAATGAAGAAAATTATTAATCAGGGCAATTCTAGCATTTTCAATATCTGTCTCAGCCACAGGTGTGATTTTCGCTTGAATATACAGCATCGTATGTGCGAGATCTATGTAATGCTCGCTTGCACTAGGTACTACAAACTCTAAGGGGGCATCACTCCCATCATTCAGCGATGAAACAGGTTTATAATGCAGATATGTACTATTCTCTATCGATGTTTGTGTAGCCGGGAGAGAAAAAATATCCAATTCGCTCGACATACATTCCGACGAGTGCGAGTGTAAAAAAGCCATTATTTTACCGTGGACCGAATATATCGGTTATATTTCTGTAAGTCAATGAGTTTTTCTTCTTCTTTCTTCTCCCCACCGGTTGAACCGGCTTTTTTTTCTTCTTCTGTCGCCGCTTAACAGTAGTAGTCTGTGTACGCTTTTTACGACGCGTGCTACCTGAAGCACGCTTCTTTGTTGACTGACGTGGGCGCTTCGAAGGTCGTGACTTATAACCCTCGCCTTTCATCACAGCAGCCACTTTATTGACGGCTTTTCTCTTTAGATTTTTACCAGACTCGGTAGCGCGGTATTTAATAGTCTCTTTGAAATTTGCACCGTTATTTGCGACGTCATCTAAAACATTAATACCGGTGCGTACTGCCTCTTTACCTACTGCTTTTGCTCCAGATGTAATATATGGTAAAATTCTACGAAATAAACCTCCAAGCCACGCCCCTGCACCACGACCCCGTTGGTATGTCGCGCCTGAAAATACATTTCGGACGCCACCGCCACCGCCTACTTGCTCGTTGTAATATCGCATATAGTGACTCATTTTTTATTATTAATTATAGTTTTCGTTTGAAATGAAGTTGTTCTCTTATATCATATATGTTGGTTATATATTGACATTATATATTGTGTTGGTCTCTTATATCAAGAATAATTGAGCGAAAACTATGATGTAGCAGGCGTATGTAATGTATAGGTGCAAAATTTCTCATAACATTAGCACCGAATCTATATCTAGAATTATCTAAAGAAACGATGCGCAAGAGAGCGGCCTGTGTATCACCTACTGTATACAGCTCGCATATATCAGTGTATACATATAGCTGATCAGCTATAGCACGAGGAAGCGAAGCTGGCCGGTTAGCTAGCTTCAGAACGCTTCCCAACGGGGAAGTTACAAATATACCTCCTTCTCTTGATTCCGAATCTTCGAAACCAAATATACGACGTAATTTTTCGTTCAATACAAGGTAGTGTTGTTGGTTACATTTACATTTACGTTGCAAAAGATAATAACCTTTTTGAAAATCCGCAGGAATTATCTGTAGATGGTCGCGAATCCCTAACGAATTATTTATTTCTTTGGCTAATTCGTCAGTATTTTGGTAAATACCGTGTGCAAAAAAGAATTGTTAGAATATGCATAGTACATTTGTCTGTACACTATATCAGAGCATCTGTAGATAGGATGCGCAGAAGCGCTGTGCGCAACTACCCGACAGTGAGTCTCGTCTCGTTGCGCACCGTAGGTACTATATATAGTCAATGTTCGACTACGACTGGGTTCACTCGTTGCTGTACGCTCTTGGAGAGCTCACGCATGCTCGGCATGCTCTGTATATATCAATAAACTCTATCATTATTATAACTAATCCTCTCCGTGTCAACCGCATTTCAACAAGAATGTATCAACTTGATCTGTAATGTCAAGTTGAAAAGTATAAAATGCTTCTGATTCTTGTATATGTGTAACTGTACATGGTACATGAATTTCAGCTAACCCTATACACCAATCACCACTCAGTCTTACCTCGCGAGAGAGCTGGGTCGTAAAACAACTCGTTGTATTGTCGCCGTAATACGTCATACTACTATTACTAGGCAATACTAAATAAAACTCTTCACTGTTTATATCCATTGCTTATCTTTTTTATAATTAAATTTTCTTAAGTTCAGACTCTTTTATCCAAGAGTTAAATTTATCCGGATATCCCAACCACTTTACTAGCACCTGTTTTTTTGATCCACGTCCTTTTGTACGGATGATACGTTCAATTTTGAATTGCTCGTCATTTTTCATGCGATTTTTTCCAACGAGTACTAGTTCTTGCGGATAAAAAAATCCATCAATGATTTCACCGTTTAAGTCTTCCAAAATATATGTGTGTAGATTTTGGCGTTTTGAAATGCGTTTAATCTTGAATATTTCTTCGCTATAATTTTTTTCATAACCCTTCTCGAACGTATTTTTCGTGCGACTGATACGAACATACGAACCGGGTGTGTATTTTATACCTGCCGTACTCAACGCCCTCTTTCTTTTTCCAACACTTTGCAAAAATGCTCGTTTTTTCAAATTTTCACGCGCTTTTATAGCATTATACATATTAACTTCCGATGGTTTCATTCGGATTCCAGTGTGAAACGTGTGATTGTAAGCATGTAACATTTTTTGTATAACATCGATATAACGTTTAGTATTTTTATGCGAAAAATAGCGTGACATGCGTTCTCGTATTGTTCTATTTAATCTCTCCACAATCGCTGCTTTAATGTCGGGATTGCGGGCAGTTCTAAATTGAATATTGTATTTTTTTAAAAGATTTTGAAATGCCGAACCGATAAATTCCTTGCCTTTGTCAGATTGTAAGCAGAGAGGTATACGCCCTTCAGAACGCTTAAGAATCTTTTTGAATGCTTCGGCTACGTTCTGCGCCGTCTTGTCTCGCAGTGGCTCTACCCATGCTTTTTTACTGAGTGTGTCTATAACGACTAGCAGATAGCAGTAACCGTCGTTATAATCTTTTAGAGAAGTCAATTGCATTAAATCACATTCCCACAAATCATCAATATTCGAAACGTTATATTGCAATCTAGGAAATTTTCGATGCACTGGTCGATGAAGTGTATATGCGTCTTGATTGCTAAGCCATTCATAAATTTTTTCTTTCTCTTTTTTATTATCTAAGGGTTTTCCTCTCCTGTTGACACGTATAAGATTCCGTGCACCAGCATACCCCGCCTCGTGCGAGGGATCGTAAAATTGCTTCTCATATTTCATTTCAGTACGCTCATTCGGAGCCATTTATTCATAGTTCGTGCCCTCGTCAATACAGGCGGTGGTGATGGTGGTAGTGGGGGATATTCGAATTCTTCGAATGCTGTAGCTTGTACAGATGTCTCGTTCGCTTTTTCAACTTGATCTCGCTTTTTTCTTAAAGCAGCGTTTCTTGTAAGTGCGGGTGATACCGATGACTCTTGATTATGCTCTGCCTTGTTTAACCGACGCTTAGCAGTTTTTAAAGGTGCTGATAGTACTTGCGCAATTTTTAGAACGTCAGTGTTACCAATCAAATTGCTCGGAGTATCTGAGGTTTTAATAAATTTTGCAAACTCCACACGTCCAACAGGGAGCTCGCCTTCCTGTTCGTTCTTTTTACTTTTATTTTTAACAATATAATTTAGAAGTTCTATAATATTTGCTCGATCAATTTTTCGTCCATCTAACGTGATCGTACCTGCATTATCCCATTTAAGCCTTTGTGGTGCAAAATGGTTATTTTCCAGTGCCGTAGCAGAAGTCTTGCTTTTTTTTCGTAGAGTTTGGGTAAGCTCTCTACTATATCGTCATCAGTGAGTGGTGTTAGTGATGCATCGATTTCATCGAGCTCGCGTTCGGCCTCTCGTTCAATGATACGTTCATGATCTTTGAAAAACAAATATCGTCGTAAAGTTTGTAAATAATTAAGATATTTTTAATATTGTTTTTGGAGTGTAAAATTTTGTGCCTTTCTGCATCTAATCTAGATAAATTATCACCGCAAGTTTGCACTGAGTTTTCGTTAGCACAATTATTATTATTATTACCAACAATCATTTCCGATGAGTCTATCCGTAGAGACGTAGGTTGCTGTACTGTTAAAGATTCGTTCGTAGGTGGACGATATTGTTGCTCAAACCGCTCTTCTGGTACAAGAAGCATTTTTCGCGCTCGTTCCATTATGCACTACCAAATAATTTTGAGATCAGTGTACTAATTATAGGTGCTAGCAATAAAGGTAAAAAACCACCACCTCTTTGTAATAATATTTGCTTTTTTCTGCTAACCTACACTGCTAGATGCTCTTCTTGATGATTTTGAGCAAACTAATTTTTGTAGTATGTGCTTATGTTTTATAACGAGTTGCCTTGTGTGCACTCGTTACGTCCCTCTCTCCCCTATATTACATGATCACAATATAATAAACATTATCTCTGTAAACATTCCTGTGTATAACATTCCTTTTCAGCAGCAAGTAAGTGAGCGGAGCAGACATCTATAACACAGAGAGAGAGAGAGAGAGAGAGCCGCGCGCTGCGTGTATGTGTGTGTGGCGCCATCCGAGAGAGTGAGAGAGAGAGAAACTAGACCATTCACGCGGTCGCGTCTCGCGCCGCGACACTTAGAAGCTTACCGCCGTGCAGTGCAGTCGCGCCGATACTGCCTCCTCGTTTCTGTGCTTCTTAGAATCCGTGCGTGCGTTCATCGTCCAGAAGACAGCTACTGCGTCCGTGACCAGAATCCCCGTGTGTCGCTGGAATTATCCTGCGGCTGTTCAGCACCGCGTGCCCTTTGGTTTGCCGTTCGACTTCCTGCTGCACCCGGCCACACACGAGGCTTTGAGGCTTCCGTCCTGCTTTCCAGCGTCGAGCCCTGGTCTTCCGTCCTGCGCCGCTCCGGTCCAAGCCACGAGGCCTGTGTCCAGCTTCACGAAGCACCACTGTAAGTACCTGCCCGATCGCAATACTCTCTCTCTCGGCATTATTCGCTCTGCTCCGTCTCTCTTACTCCGCGCTGCCGTTGTACTGATCTTTGAGTCTTACATAAAGAGAAACTTTACTATTACTCGGCTTGTGTCACTTTGTTCCTGACTCTGCCTACTCCCGCGCGATTCTCTCATAATCTATCTCGCGAACTAGCTACGTAGCCCAATCACTCACGACGCCGCCGCGGGCTCACGTGCACGAGGACGTGCACGTATAGCAAACTGCGCTACGGGCCAGGCTTCGTACAGCCTACAAGAAGCCTGCAACTAGCTGCTACATATTCCTTCTCTCGCTTATTCGTCGATCAGTGGATGCGCCACTGATCGTTTATATTCGGATGAAGACCACGTCATTCTCCTGGATCCCGGTCTACCAACACCGTTATAGTTTCTTTAATTAATTTTTTTCACTCTTTTTGAGTTTAAGAACACCGTGCAAAACGTGTAGAATACACTCGCAAATATACTTTATAGTAGTTTTATCGAACGACTGAAGCAATGCTTTACGCGATTTGCAATCGTTACAGTGTTTAAGAGCATAGAGGAGTAATGCGTTCTTCTTTGTGAAGTTTCGGCCAACTGGTGAAAAAGACCTACTACAAGGTCTTGATGTTGTCACAACCATTGTTAATGTAAGACTATGATATATTGCCTNTTTTGCTTCCTCCTCAAGAGGAAGCTTTGTGATAGTAAAATTTTCAGTTTTGCTAATACTTCGTGGAAACGCATTTGGAGGTGTTTGGAGTACAAATCATACGTTTTTATAAAATTTCCGTGCGGAGGTGTGTGTGTGTGTGTGTGTGTGTGTGTGTGTGTGTGTGCGTGTGTGTGTGTGTATGTACGTATACCACCATAATTTTGGAACCATGCGACGGATCGTAATAAAATTTGACATGCATACATTTTTTCTAATTTTGAATTTAGGTCATTTTTTGTTTTATGATTCTGACCATTTTATGGCCATATTATAGCCATTTTTCTATTTTTGAAA
>CM053169.1:28306075-28365083 GCA_012977825.3 Pteromalus puparum | reverse complement strand
TCTGGCTTTTGTTTTATTAATTCGTACAAAATAAAGATTTTCAGTTACGCATGTGCTATATTCATGGCGATTTTTCGATCACTGGCTGATTTAGATACGACTTCGCGAACGTATGATTTCATTATCATTATATCTCGCCGAACTAAATTTTGACTTTTCGTTTAAAACATCATGGGATTATTGGCCTTAGTATTTTCCTGTTTTTTGTTTTGCTTAATCGCTTAAATCGTTAAAAACAATATTTTCAGTTACGCATTGATTATGTAATATAATTATTTCGAAATAATTCTATCCATCAAACGAAAAAGCATAAAAACTTTATAGAATTATATATGAAGTAAAAACAATTTAGATATTAAAACGATACATAAGGTTGAAGGAAGCTACGTGCCAAAGAATTGGCAGCGGTTTTTTCATGGAATGTACGGATCGTTTGTCACCCGAACCCTGGCTCATTTTTACGCTATAGTCGAGACACACGCGTTAATAGGAAAACGATTTTATGACTGTAAAACGTCATACGAGTGTACGAGATCTCAATGTGAGTTTCGAAACGCGATGTAGACACAACACCTACCAACCGTTTTCTATTTCAATTACTAGAAAACAAGCCATGGCGTTTATACTCAATCTCCGCAGTAGTTAAAAAATTAGGTGAGTGGAAGGGAAAAATTATACGTACAAGAGAAAAGTGGGGAGAAAAATGCTAGATACCATGGGTTGGTGGTAACAGCAGAAGGACTGAGCCGCCAGTTCTAACTCACTCACCATGATGAGCGGTTCCTTCGTAAACACAGTTCGCCTGACAGCAACTCTCGAGAACTTGGAAAAAAAAACGGGCAGTAGTGAAGCGACGCATCAACAGATGCAATATCGAATATAATACCGACGCGTTAAAATTAGAGCAGTTAACGCAGATAATTAATTCACTTAACGAAGCGATCGTTGAGTGTACAAAATAGACTGCATAGCAAAAGTGCAACAACAATTCAACAACAACAACAACCACACCCAGACATTGTGATACCAGGTGATGTACAGTGTTGTGTGTGCCGAAAACAAAATACACGGAGAACCCGCAGTATCCAACACTGGAAACAATGTGGCGATTGCGGGCGTTATCGGTGTTGCAAATACAGCACCGTGTATAATTGTTTGTGCATATATGAACGTGAGGGACCAGCATCACCATCACCACCACAGCCGTCGATACCACCGATGCCGTCGCCAGTGTCACGAAAATTATCACCACCGTCGCGGACTTTATCACCACCTTCGCCACCGCCACCGTCGCCGCAATCTTTAACATCCCCTGTGTCACCACCACAGATGTCATCGTCACGGACACCACCACCAGCACCACCACCGCCGCCACCACCACCACCACCGTCGTCCCCAACCTCTATAGATGGCGAGACATTTATTGATAACGTTGACCCTACTGCGCAATGGGTTCAGGAGCAGCAGCACCAGCACCAGCACCAGCATCCGCAGAAATAGCAGCAGTACCACATACAATACATACATAGTGCGATGGGTCCAGTGGCAGTGGCAACAGTGCATCCCCCTCCCACTGTACAATGGATTCAGCAACAACCACACTATCAAGAATATACATATAGTGCAGTGGGTCCACCAATACCAGCAGCAGCGGTGCATCCCACTCCCGCCGTTCAATGGGTTCAACAGCAGCAGCCGCAGTACCAACAATACACGCATGGTGTAATGGGTCCAGCAGCATCAGTGGCAGCGGTGCATCCCGCTCCCGCCGTGCAATGGCTTCCACAGCAGCCACAGGGAGAGCAGGTATGGCAGCAGCAACAACCAAACGAGCCGTGGGACTTAACCACTAGCTGGAGAAGTCAGCCGTATTGTAATAAGTATTTTAATAGAAATTAATGATTTGTTAGTTAAGAACGTCGGTAGTATTTTGTTTTTTGTACTAAATTCTAAATTAGACTTTACTCCCACAAATAAAAACCGCTGCCAATTCTTTGGAACGTAGCTTCCTTCAACCTTATGTATTGCTTTAATATCTAAATTGTTTTTACTTCATATATAATTCTATAAAGTTTTTATGCTTTTTCGTTTGATGGATAAAATTATTTCGAAATAATTATATTACATAATCAATGCGTAACTGAAAATATTGTTTTTAACGATTTATTAAAACAAAAAACAGAAAAAAACTAGCCAAGGTATAGATTAAAATCCATCAAATTTTTTGATNATAAAACAAAAAACAGAAAAAAACTAGCCGATAATCATGATGTTTTAACGAAAAGTTCAAAATTTAGTTTCCGAGATATAATGATAAGGATATAGTTCGCGGAACGTATCTAAAATCACCAGTGATCGAAAAATCGCCATGAATATACGCACATGCGTAACTGAAAATCTTATTTTTAACGAATTAATAAAACAAAAACAGCAAAAAACGAGTCTAAGTATAGATTAAAATCCATTAATGGAAACTGAGATCGAAGCGATACAGTTTTTAGTTATATAGAGTATACAGGGTAAGAAAATAAAATTTTGAAGCTTAATATCTTTAAAACTAACTGGTATCAAAAACAACCCAAAGAAATATATATATATATATATACACTAGTGGGGCTTCGCCCCCCTGCTCGCTCCGCTTTAGATTTTTGTTTTCAAAATTTATTTTTATGATAAGTTAAGTCAATTATATATATATATATATATATATATATATCATGGTCAAACGGCTGTTGAACAGAGATTAAATGCATATAATAATAACAATTTAATCCAATCACATATTAAGACTTTGACTAGAATTTAAAAAAAAAATCCTACATCTAAAAATTATAAACACTTGCATCAAGTAGCTAACATTCAAAATCTTCCAAATTATAAAATGATTTTTTCACGAAAAGACGGACGACAAAAACATTGATATAACAAACCACTAACCCCTGAATTGGTGCTATTATAGTTTCAGGCTCAGGTTTACCAGAAAATTTTGATCTTTGCGTATATTCTAAAGAATTACTAGAAAATCATTCACAAGATACATATTTAAATAAATTATCGCAATTTGTTGATCCGATGGTTTTCCCATTACTGTTTCCACTAGGTGATTTAGGATGGAGTAATACTTATTTTCAAAATTATCAGCCAAAGGAGAAAAAAAGCTCACTCTTTTGCAATATTATTCATACAGACTTGAATATCGACCGAGTCAAACAAATTTGAGTCCTTTATTGTATGCGGGAAGATTAACTCAACAATTTTTTATATTATCCTTACGTGATGATAGAAAATAATCGCTTGAATTATTTGAGAAGTAATCAAAAAACATTAAGCATAGAATGTTATCAAGGCTTATTAGATGCAGTAGTTAATAGTGCCTCAAATATTTGTAATAATTTAGAAACAAAAGAAAAAATCGGGAATCTTTTTATTATACTACTATTAACATATATTGGAAGTCCTAAATATATGCAACAACATTATCAAGATGCAACGGCTATTATAAGAAACTGCGGTAGACCAGATTTATTCATAACTGTAACATGTAATCCGAAATGGAAAGAATTAAATTATGTTTGCGGAGGAAGCAGTCCTCAGCATGAATTTATCCCTCGGTACTGATTTAAGAAGGGTTGACGGATTTCTATCGGTCTCTCCGAGGCAAGGTAATGTTCCGAAAGAAAAACAACTTAACTTATTTTTTCTTTCGACGACGTTTCGGCGAACAATGTCGCCCTCATCAGGAAAAAAAGAAACTATTGGACTCGACATGCTCGCTGATGGAAAGTTCGAGGCTGCGTTTCCCGTAACTTAATTAAGGGTTGCCCTCTTATCGTTGGAGAAAAAATATTTTAAAAGTTTATAATGGAGAGGAATAACAACAATNACGGTCCTTTGACTTTCAGATCAGCTGATTTCATGATAATGTAGAAGGAAAGACGTTGAAACATTTCGTTTCGTTTTATATATAATAATTAATATACTTGTTAATTTTATTATCTTATTATCTTATATCTTCCTATATTATATAATTATTTTGTGTATACTCTCCCGCCTCGAGCCCCCATCCCGCAGCCCCCAGCGACTTTTTTTGTAAATATAAATTTGTATTTGTTATTTGATAAATTTATATTTTTTCTACGCCACCCAGGAGGTAAATATACAGGTGCGTTTTTTTAATATTTATTGTTTAATTTTTTTCATTGGAAGAAAACAATAATTCTTATAACGTTTTTTCTTTGCTTTTTTATTGTTAACACTTTAATGTGTTTATTCTTAGCATTGACGTTTGCTTTTCTATTGCTGACACTTTAATTAAACTTAAATATCTACCATCAACGTAATTTTTAATTTCATCAAATTTATCATTATTGTTACAATAATCATCTTTTTGAATTTTAACGAATGCTCTATCACTACCTTTATGGGTATATTTAAAGATGCATTTTATGCTTTGTATAGAAGCACAATATTTAACATTTATAGGACATTTATATATCATTAATAAAAACATATTTTATGGTACAACCATTTCATTACTGACTGGAATTTTCTCATTGAATCGAGTTTTATAAACATGATTATCAAAAGTATTATTTATTCTTTTATATTGTGGATAACCATTTTTTTGTATTGTAGTTATATCAGCAAAAGGTTTCGGAAATTTTTTTGTGCATTTTTTGTTTTTATTATTCAAACATAGACTTTTATTATTATGAGGTCCGTGCAGCATATGTTTAATAATTAATTTCTTAAGTTTGTCATTATTTGAAATTATTTCAGCAGATATATATTTATCAATATGTTCAGATGTGATTATTTTGTTATAAGGATGTAATGTTATTAAAATGTGTGCATGTCGGGAAGAGGCGGTCGAGGAAAGTACTCTGCCTATCCTGGACTAACTTCTTTATTCTGGTCTCTGTCTCTCCAGCCTGACTGGTCTGGATCGTAGTCGAAGTGGTAATGAGCGAGGCGCTCGCTCGCGGCGTGAGCCGCTCTCTCTCTCTCTCTCTCTCTCTCTCTCTCTCTCTCTCTCTCTCTGTGGACGGACGTGCCGCCGCCTGTCGGTGGGGTACCTACATGCATGTGGTAAACCTTGTTTTTGAAACTCAACTGTATATACATAAGCTAATACTTTACCAAAAATATTTTTCATGTATTATATCATTCAATATTGATTGTAATTTTGTGTGAAATAATCTAACGGTGATGTGAGGTATATCATTTGGAGTTGCATTTTTTGGAAATCGTTTTAAAATTAATTTTAATTCTTTCCATTTCGGATTACATGTTACAGTTATGAATAAATCTGGTCTACCACATTTTCTTATAATAGCCGTTGCATCTTGATAATGTTGTTGCAAATATTTAGGACTTCCAATATATGTTAATGGTAGTATAATAAAAAGATTCCCGATTTTTTCTTTTGTTTCTAAATTTTTACAAATATTTGAAGCACTATTAACTACTTCATCTAATAAGCCTTGATAACATTCTATGCTTAATGTTTTTTGACTACTTCTCAAATAATTCAAGCGATTATTTTCTATCATCACGTAAGGATGATATAAAAAATTGTTGAGTTAATCTTCCCGCATACAATAAAGGACTAAATTTGTTTGATTTGGTCGATATGCAAGTCTGTATGAATAATATTGCAAAAGAGTGAGCTTTTTTTCTCCTTTGGCTGATAATTTTGAAAATAAGTATTACTCCATCCTAAATCACCTAGTGGAAACAGTAATGGGAAAACCATCGGATCAACAAATTGCGATAATTTACTTAAATATGTATCTTGTGAATGATTTTCTAGTAATTCTTTAGGATATGCGCAAAGAACAAAATTTTCTGTAAACCTGAGCCTGAAACGATAATAGCACCAATTCAGGGGTTAGTGGTTTGTTATATCAATGTTTTTGTCGTCCGTCTTTTCGTGAAAAAATCATTTTATAATTTGGAAGATTTTGAATGTTAGCTACTTGATGCAAGTGTTTATAATTTTTAGCTGTAGGATTTTTTTTTTAAATTCTAGTCAAAGTCTCAATATGTGATTTGATTAAATTGTTATTATTATATGCATTTAATCTCTGTTCAACAGCCGTTTGATCATCATATATATATATACAATTGACTTAACTAATCATAAAAATAAATTTCGAAAACAAAAATCTAAAATGGGGGGTTGGCGAGCGGAGCGAGCAGGGAGGCGAAGCCCCACTAGTATATATATATATATATATATATATATATGTGGAATACTGTAGTTTCAGAAACTTGTTCCTAGTGTGAATCACCAAGTTTCGTTGTGTGTGTAGTGTGATGTGTGTGATCAGTGTGTGTGTGTGTGTGTGTGTGTGTGTGTGTGTGTGTGTGTGTGTGGACTACCTTCATATATTCTAAACAAAATATTTGTTTAGAAATGTTAAAAATAAGAAATATTTTGTTTAAATTGAATATAACTTTTCAAGATTTAATTTACTTACAAATCCCTACACTCATGTCAGAACTATGTGTATTTCAAACATGTTTGTAAAATTTTAGTGCTCTTCGATGCCTAGAAGTAAGTCTGCGGTAAGTGAAAAAATGGAAATTGTGAATTTTGGCCTTCGGAGACATGTTGCACCTGGTATTTGGTACATATAAAAATTGTTTCTTATTCTCTATAGTTTTTTTAATGGTGTGGTTGTTTAATAAACAATTTAATGTTAATATATAAATAAAATCCGATTTTTCATTTTTTGACAATTTAAGGTAGTTAGGTCCCCTTAAATTTATTGTACAGGATGTTCATTAACTTATTTAGAGCATTTTTTGTGCCATCTTCCTCATAAAACCAAATTGTTGCTCGGATATTATGTTCTTCTACAAAATCATATATTCGATTGTAGATAAATCTCTCAAAGATCTTGGCAATATTTAATATGAGGGAAATTGGTCTATAAATAGTTATGTTGAATTTTTCACCAGATTTGTAGATTTGTGTTATTTCAGCTCGTTTGAGTGAATCAGGCCTGATTGCAGTTTTGATACACAGATTGAGAATATGCGCTAATGGTTCAGCAATGTAGTTGCACATTACTTTGAGAGTCTTGGCATTGATTTTATCAACGCCACCATTTTTGAGTTTTAGATTATTTATTATAGTTTTTACTTCTGTCGAGTTTTTAGGTTTGAGAAAAATAGAATTAGGATTCATTTCGGGCAATTTAAGTTTCGTATTATTTGCTTTTACAATATCATCGCTTAATTTACGTCCTATATCACAGAAGAATTTGTTCATATTGTCCGCTATTACTGCTTTGTCAGTAATTTTGTTATCAATAAGCTTGATATAATTCATGGCATTGTCATTGGATATTTTTTACCTATTTTATTGTTTATGATTTCCCATAGTTTTTTTGGATTATTAGCATTTTTTTCAACTAGGTTTTTTTTATATCTAATTTCGGCATCTTTAATAACCTTTTCTAAAGTTTGTGTATAAGTTTTATATTCACTAGGGGGGTTCCCCCCCCCCCTCCTCGCTTCGCTCGCCAACCCCACGTTCGTCGTAGTAAAAAATTTAATCTTAGTTAGCTCGCAATGTGCGTGAAAGCGTATATGCGTGGACTACAATAGGCTGTATACGCGCTGATAACAATACTTAAAAAAATAAAACCAAAATTTTAGAAGTGCGAATTGTGTAAAAGCAATTCTTATCCTCTCTTTCCTTGCTTATTCACGCCTTCATTATATATCATAGCTTGTAGCTACTGCCAAACATTAACCGCGCGTGCGCATGTGTTTTGGATTTTCCTTTTTGAAGAGGTTAACCGCTTTTTAACATTGAACGCTTTTCAACGCGTTTTAGATTTTATATTGCAGCGGCCACCGCCGATTACACATTGATAATTTTGCTCGATACGCTCGATGCGCAACGCCAGCCCGAGCAGTTTTTTTCGCTCTACTCGCGCGCATAATCATTTGCAAATTGACGGTATTAAGGTAGTTGGAAAACGCACCCATCGCTGTGTATGCATTAGCTTTTTATAACGAATCATAGGCGCCAGCTATTTGCTGTAGCTGAGCTAACGCGCTAAACGTATACGGGATTGTAAATCGCATTTGTTGAACTTACCGGTACAAGAAAAGAAAAATTATTATTCTATACTGATTACGAGCTACTGCTGAATTTAGTGTAATCTAAACGCTTGTATAATGTCGAGATTTTTAGGGTCGGTATATGATTGTTTCGGCGCATGTGTTTTGGATTTTCCTTTCCAAGGAGTTAAAATGATAGGGCACGCGTAAACAATACATTTCTTTCTTTCTGTGTTTGTGGAGAAAAAATTTTACCTACAAGAGCTCAAATACGTCTTAATTGTTCAGTATTGATTTGTCGCAATAAATCGGTCGTTGCAAATGTTACGCTGTTTCGAATTTTACAACAACCTGCGTGCACGCGCCTATTATTGTCGTATAGATTGCGAGTCTACCGTAATACCGTACCGGTAATGTAAAAGGCAGAACTGTTATCCACGTTAAAAACTAAACTTTAAAACTACTTAAAAAACATCTTAAGGGAATATTTCGAGATCAAACCAATGCATCTCTTAATTAATTTAAATATATTATAGATCTTAGCAACGTGTAGACGAATCTTAGCAACTCTTTGAACGACGTCATCGATCGTGACCATATTCCTATCATGTCGTGATCAAATCTGATCCGCAACCACATGTCATACAGCGGGTAAAGAAGCTTGTATGTTTTGATCCTAAACTCTTCGATAATTTTAGGATAACTTACGTCAGAAGTCTATCGGCTTGTTTAATAGATTGTAATACGAAGTACCTTCGATCTCCTGAATTGGCACAGCCCTTTCATAATAATCTAAAATCTTGCTAACCCTTGTCAAACCACTTAGAAGTAAATTCCATTTCCTTGAACATCTTGAGTTTCACGATCTTAAAAATCGTCTGCCTGTCTGCGAGAAGAAGTTAATGAAAAAATATAGATAAGGAAAGACTTTTGTGATATTTTATAGTCGGGTATTGAATTGACTGTTAATGCACATAACAGCTTCTGCTCATTGAGTATCAACTTATTTGTCTTTGCTACATACACGGCAATTAGCCGTATTATAAACAATGCATTTTTTGCCTACCCTCTGGTCATACTGATTTGTAATAATATTTTAAATATTTCGTTTGATCTAGCTATGACGAAGAAAAACTATTCTTATTTTTGCTTAAATTGTGAACTGTATCTTTATATACTTATTCTTATCTGCAGCTTTATTTTACTTGAATTTCATGTGCTCGTGACTATTCTGGGACGTGGTTTTGTTTATTTTCAATATTGCTTTTAAACGCATTTTCAAGCATTTGGGAGGTTATGTGATCGGAAAAACAATAAATTATTTATGTGGCTTCAGTAAATACGCTTTAAAAATTTGCCTTATGTCCTTTAGTTTTATAATTATAGAATTTTAGGTTAAAATTTTGCAAGCACAGGACATCTTTTGTCGAGAGTTCATCATCTTCGAGCACAACTTACATCTATCTTTACATCGAAAGCCACGTAGCGCGTTACCGAGATTTTGTTTTTTTCTCTGCCAGACACCTGGACATCGTCTACCGGAGTCCCAGGTGACAGGCTTATAATCTTCAAGCATAACTTACATCTGTACATTAAACGCTGGAATGCTAGTAAATAACAGAGTGCTCCTCTTCTTTAAGACCTTGATAAGCTATCCATAAGCCAAGGCTTCCATTCATTGCGTGACGATTTTGTATCCAAGCGTTTGTAAATCAATGACCAACATTGTCCAATTGGCTTTCTAATGGTAAATGGTTGGCTTACGTTTCTACCAATGTTGTTCTATATAAATATGAATGTGAATTGTATCTTTAAAATTTAAAAGGATTATTATATTCTGTTTCATGTATTTGTATGAAATCTCAGAATAGAAATGGATGTTCATTATTGTGTAAGAAGGAAACAAACCGATTACCCCATGCAAAAGTACACATACCGTTAATTGAAATTTTAAATTCGGGAAACTCCCGCCAGTGCTGGTCACAGGTTAATGGGAAACTTGCATGAAAAAATCTATTAGGTCCGTCATGTCGAATATCGAAAAATAATCGACACGTATTTTTTCTTCTTTCAATCAAACGATTATTGACAAAGGTGCAGCGGGTTGAAATATCGTGTGACATCACTGAATAAGACGATATAGATATACTATACACAGTCCGAACCAGTGACGTCATTCGTTTTAACTCTCTACATCTTTGTTAATAATCGTTTAATTGAAAAAAGAAAAAATATGTGTCGATTATTTTTCGATATTCTACCTGATGGACCTGATGAATTTTTTCATGCAAGTTCCCCATCGAGGATATCTAGAGCCGACAAGCATGCGCTGGACGCGAGTGGCCGCGTTTTGATATAGAGCGCATGCGCGTCGGCCCCAGTTAACAAGCGGCCGGCACTGGCAAACATTTTCGGAATTCAAAGTTTGAATTAACCGTGTGTGTAATATTAGAACTTATTACAGAATAATTATTAACAGTGGTTTAGAGGTAATTGCTGAACGGCAATATTGGAGGTTAATTAAGGAGCAAGAATTAAGGGGCAGTAATTGAGACGCAGTAATTTAGGGGTACTAATTAAGGAGCACAATACTTGAATCGGCAGCGGCAAAACTTTTTTGATAATATATAGAGACTTCAGAATCTATAGTAAAGAATTCTAAAATGTATATTTGAGACGATACGCATTGAGAGGGAAAATTGAGGGGGAAAATTGAGGGGGAAAATTGAGGGGGATTAATTGAGGGGATTGCAGCTTTGAAACTCGAATTTCGCATCGATTACCTTTTTGACTTACAAGCATAAGCACACGTTTATAAACCGCCGCCCACGTGATAAACCTCTGCTACCCACGGCTCTTGATGCAAACCACCCTCCCCCCCCCCCTCTATCCCTCTCTTCTTGATCTTCGTTACTCGCTGCCTGATTTATTTGGCGGTTGATTAAACCTAGACTCGCTGAGTGAGATCACTGCAAAAAAAGGCTGAGTCTAGATGGCTAAATGGTTGCTTGAAAATTTTGCTAAAGTCAATACCGCGGACAATAAAGGCGTGACACCTCTACATGAAGCAAACAGAAACGACAATGCCGAAAAACTATATTGTGAAAAATAGTCAAATTTAAAAGACAGAACAAAGGCAGAGCAATGAATTACTCAGTAAGCACTATCATTTATTTAGAGGGAATAATGAGGGGGAGAATTGAGGGAGAAAATTGAGGGGGAGAATTGAGGGGGAAAATTGAGGGGGAGAATTGAGGGGGAAAATTTCTGAAACGGCGGCGGCGGCGACAGCGGCGAAACTTTTTTTATAATATAGAGAGATACTTAAGTAGTTCATTATTAATATCCATTTGCCATAATTTATATAAAAATTCTTTTGTTTCGCATCACTTTACGATAGCATTTGTGATCCAGCTTTTTCTGCCACTTTGTTTACAATTTCTTGGTTTTGTTTTGGATAACTCAATACAATGTTTAATTTCGGATATCAAGTAATCTGTGACTAAATTGGGGCCTGCATCGACATGATTTTGTTCCAGTTTCTATGTTCTGTTATGTTATATTTGCTAGTTTTCTATAATTTAAATATGCTGTTGGTTTGTTATCTTCAATTTTCATTCTATCAAGTGCAATAAATATTGGGTAATGGTCAGTTATTAATAATTTAAGTTTTTAAGTTGTTGTATTCAAGTTATCAGTTTTTATAAATATGTTGTCAATACAGGATCCTTTTGATATTCCTATAGGCGGTCTTGTGATACCAACAAAACCCGAAATATATTATTTTTAAAAGAAATCGCACAAAAATTCTTGACTTGCCTTATCGTATTCTAATAGATCAATATTAAAATCTCCTATTACTAGATGATTTTTAATATTTTTCTTTTTCCTTAAGTATTTGTTTAGGTTTAATATAAATTCGCTCTTAGGTATTCCATGCGATCTATACATAGCGGAGATTTCGATATTGTTGCTATTAGTTAACTTAATTCTAGTATAACGAGTTGCCTTGTGGGCACTCGTTACGTCCCTCTCTCCCCTATATTATATCATCATATTATAATAAACATATTCTATCTGTAAACATTCTTGTAAAACATTCCTTTCAGCAGCAGGTAAGTGAGAGGAGCAGACATCCTTAACTCACAGAGAGAGAGAGCCGCGCGCGTGTATGTGCGTGTGGCGCTATCAGTGAGAATGAGAGACAGAGAGGGAGAGAGATTGCACTGACCACGCTATTACGATATCGCTACCTTTTGTTACCGCGACTACGCGTACTCTAGAATATATTCGTGCGTGCGTTCGTGTCCTGGAGGACTGTTGCTGCAACCGTGACCAGGTTCTTCGTGTGTCGCTGGGAATCGTCCAGGTGCTGTTCAGCACCGCGCGTCAGGCTCGAGCAGTGCAATTGCTGCCGCTCGACTTCTCGCTGCACCCGGCCACACACGAGGCTTTGAGACGTCATTCCTGCTGTCCAGCGTCGGGCCCTGGTCATCCGCCCTGCGCCGCTCCGGTCGACTAGTATTTCGGTATACTAGTATTTACAATTTTAATCCTAATCTGTTGCACAATTTCAGTGCTTTGTACTATGTTCTTATTTACAAAGATAACTACTCCGTCATCGCTATTAATCCTACTATTGTTGGAGTAGGACTTGTAATCATAATTAGTGTCGACCAATTCATATATATAATTATTTGCTTGCTCAAAAGATTCAGTGCAAATCACAACAATTGGTTTGACTGTAAGGCTTTCAAAAAATATTTTAACTTTGTCGAAATTCGAGTTTAAACTTCTTATGAGTTTAAACTTCTTATGAAAAAACCTCCTTAAAATCTTACAAAATAGCATAAAAAAACCGGCTTCTTATGTTGAAAACTGTTATGACTTCATAGGAAAAATCAAGATTATCAAAGTTCCACCGTTTAATCAGCCTCGACGTTACATCATTGTACACGAATATTGACAAAGCGCTAGTCAAGAGTAGCATAGAAAAAAGATATGTACAAATTGCACAAAAATCAGAAATACCGCTGAACGAAATCTTATTGGCATGTGAATTACTTATGGAGAGCACATATTTCCAATTCAATAGAAGATTTTATAAACAACTATTCGGTACACCAATGGGCTCTTCGATCTCGAGATTTTTCGCTGACATAGTCATGGATGATCTTGAGACGGAATGCCTATCAAGATTTTCTTTCAAACCAAGTTTTTTCTATCGTTACGTTGACGATAAAATCACATGCTGTTATGTGACAACTTTCCCGTGGCTATTATTCGAGATTTTATTTCGAGTATAGCTTCGGGAAAGTTCCACATATAAAAAGCATAGCGAGTATTCAAGGCCACTAAAATATCAAGTGACCAAGAATCTCGCTAAGCTAAACACCTTCCCCGCCGACGGCTGCCTGCGCGGGTGCGATGCTGCGCTTGCAGTTTCGGCACTTGACCGTTGCCAGGCCCCGTAAGGCCTAATGAGTGCAACAAGCGCCGACGCTGTGACGTAGCGGCGGGGAAGTAAAGCTTGGGACAGCGTGGGAGGTCCGGAAGACTTCCGAGCGTCCCCAAGCCAAGCTACTCTGCCACTCCGTGTCGAGCCAAGGTGCCGGACGGACCAGAGATTTTAGTTGAGTAGATATAGATTCAGATTTGAAGTATAGAGATTTATAAATATATTCAACTTAGTACAGATAGACAATTTTGCGACGATTTAATTTAAAAAGAGAGTTTAAAAATAGTTGAATAAAGTTAATTATCAGTTGGACCAATAAAAATAGATTTTGAAATCCTTTATTTGACTCGATACAATAATAATCTTCTAAGTACATGCAGCCAAGCAGAGGTTATTCCAGAAATATCCACATAACAATCAGAAGGTAAGAAATTTGAATAATAATTGATTAGTGAAATATAAAAAGAGAGAGAAAGTTCAGTTTGGTCACGGAGAGATAATTCCGAGTGAAATTCATTCTCTCGATGCTGTATAGTGTCTGACACGCAAGCTCAAACAAAAAAATAAAACAATTGTTCGCGGCTAAAAACCACGTAACACATGCATACCGAGAGACAAAATTAACGAAACTCTAGATATTTTTAACTCTTACAATAACAGACTACAATTCACACATGAAATAGAAATTAATAATTCCATAAGTTTTTTAGATGTCTTAGTAATAAAAGAAAACGATAATGTAATTACCGACTGGTACACAAAGCCGACTTTCTCTGGTAGATTTCTAAATTATAAGTCACAACACCCGTTATCTCAAAAAATCGCGATGGTTTACAATGTCATCGATAGAGCGATCAAATTGTCAAATAAGAAATTCCATAATAAGAACATAAGCATTGTCAAAAAACTATTGCACGAGAACAGTTACCCACCAGCTTTCGTGAACAAATACTTGCGAAAACGATTAACCACAATTACATCTAATACACCAAAACAAATAACAAACCGCAATGAAAAAGGAAACATTGTAAGCCTACCTTATATTAGCGGTTTTTACGAGCAAACCAGTCATGCATTTAAAGCTAAAAATATTGAAACTATACCTAAAATAAACATCTACATGAAAAGAATTATCATCAAGGGTAAAGATACGATTGAAAAAAAACAACAAAAATAATGTAGTCTATAAACTCGAATGCAATGACTGCTCTGCAACGTATGTAGGCCAAACAAAACGAAATGTATGTATACGCATCAACGAACACAAAAAATAAAAAAATAGCGTAATATCCGATCATGTAAAAAATAATAACCACACTTTCAATTTTGAAAATTATAAAATCAAAGACAAAGAAACAAATTTAAATAAACGATGAATATCCGAAATGATGCACATACATTTACAGGATAACGGTGTGAATAAAAAAGAAGCTCTAAGCTCTGTGTATACACACCTAATACATCAACTAAAAACAACAACACACATGACTCATACAACTCCGATATCATAATAGAAAAAAGATATCCAACGCACGCTCGTTTACTCGCTCTCCGATTGCGCTACTTGTAAAAATATCTCGAATAATGTAAAATCGCATCGGACCAACACGCCGCTCTCTGATGATCTCCGAAAATCACAGAGAAGCGAGCTTCTCGATCCTTCCTTACTGTCAGCTGTAGGCACATATGAGCAGCGACGCTCACGTCACTAGCGAAAAATGTCAACAAACCGATTGCAACCCTCGCCGTCTCGCGCAGAGTATAAAAGCAGCGCGGATATCCAACTCTTGCGAATTCGCCTCGAGTAGCTGAGAGAGACAACGACCACACGCTCTCTCCCCGCCGCCGCCGGCGCCCGGCGGGGAAAACGCAGCCTCGAACTTTCCATCAACGAGCCTGTCGAGTCCGATAATTCTCGTAAGCACCTCATATGTCACACAGTCTAAATAATTTTTGTACTCTTGAAATTTTGCTAACAATAAACCGAATTTCTTCTTAGTTCTCCTGATGAGGGCGACATCGTTCGCCGAAACGTTGAAAGAAAAAATGAATTAACTTGTTTTTTCTTTCGAAACACCTTTACCTGCCTCGGAGAGACCGATAGCAACCGTCAACCCTTCTTTTTCTTCTTCTTTGGTAGGTACCTGCTTATGGTAAATTTGGAGTGTCGTCGGTAAAGTAGGTCTCACCAGATAATCAATAGACTCTACGTACGTACATTTTTTTTTAATGCTGCATTGTATAGGATCAATAGGATCATGTTTTATGTCCAGATTACTATTGTATTTACGGTTTGTGTATTCACAATTTAGACATTTCGTGTTACTTGTTTTGCAAGTACTTGTCTTGTGGTCTTCAGCACATTTAAAACATGCACTAGTAATGCTGCATTTTCTGCTGTTATGTCCAAACCTTCCACAGTTGTAGCAGGGATTTATGTTAATTAGGTCGTAGACTTTGCAATTTTAGTATCCCACGAATATCTTGCTTTTGTTTTCTTTAAGGGGACGGATACACTTTAAATTGTCAAAAAATTAAAAAATTGAATTTTGTATTAATAATTATGTTACATTGTCTAAAAAATTGTTTAAATAATACTATACACTTAGAAAAATTGTACAAAACCAAAAACAATGTCTGTATATGTCATATACCAGGTACAACAAGTCTGTGAAGCCCAGAATTCATGATTTTTATTTTTACTTATATTTAGGTTATGAATGTGGGAATTTGAAAAAGAATTTAATTTAAAAATGTTGTCCATAAGGTAATTAAAAATTTTGTTTAAAATTTTAAGAAATGACAAATATTGTGCATTGATCATAGACAACTTTTTTAAATTAAATTCTTTTTCAAATTTTCACATTTATAACGTAAATATATCTATTTCAAGTATTTCTATTAAAGTAGAAGTGCCCTTCGAAGCCCAAATCTGAAGTAAGTCTGCGGTAGCTGCAAAAATGAAAATCATGAATTCTGGGCTTCGAAGACTTGTTGTACCTGCTATATGACATATACAGATATTGTTTTTGGTTTTGCAGAATGGTTCTAAGTGTATACTATTGTCTAAACAATTTTTTAAACAATTTAACATAATTATAAATACAAAATTCAATTTTTTATTTTTTAACATTTTAAGGTGTATCCGCCCCCTTAACATAATTATGTATATCTTCAGGAACCTCTATTAGGACTGTAGTCAGATTATTGTGACTGTTTTTATACATGTGTACGACTATACCTTTGTTTTCGAACCTACTAAAATTTATTTCGTTAATCTCCTTCTCTATATCTTGTTCCTCAAAATTCTTGCAGTTGTCGATTCCAACAATTTTGATCATGGGATTTTTTAATTCATCTTTTCTTACTTCACAGACACCTTCGAGGTTATGTTGCAGTATCTCTATAGTCAGCGAAACACTCTTACTATTCAGAAAGGAGATGACGAGTTCTTTCTCTCCGTTAACGAACATATTTGTTGAGATATATGGTATATTTATAATGTATACTGCCAAGTTCAAGCCAAGTTCAACATATATTGTCAAGTTCAGACCAAGTTCAGTATATAAAGTATAGAGCACGCGAGAATGAGTGAGCGTGCGGACGAGTGAGTGAGGAAACACACACATGTAAGAATCCCCTCTCGCGGTATGCATGT
Organism: Pteromalus puparum; assembly: GCA_012977825.3. NCBI lineage: Eukaryota > Metazoa > Arthropoda > Insecta > Hymenoptera > Pteromalidae > Pteromalus > Pteromalus puparum. The sequence continues at coordinate 28,347,888 of CM053169.1, read as the reverse complement.
AAGTAACATGACTACAAGCGGTGCCGAGACTATAGGAGTCTCCCACATCGCTCTCTTGGGTTCGAGACGTCGCCGAGTGCACATGTCGTGAGCGACGCATGACAGATGTACAAAATAGACGAATAAATCCACATTTATTATTCTATAATTATCCTCTCTGCCTTAAACCTCATTTCTCATCAATATTTGTAGTTTGTATCTTTTTTTCACTAATTAAGCACTGAACCACTTTATTCTTAACGTCCACTGGTTTGTCACTAACATTTTTTACTGTAATTTTTGGCACTTTCTTTTGGAGTGGCTTTGGAAAACTAGTAATCTTTGCGTACGACAAATTTACTGGTAAACTCTTGTTTTGTTTCATTTGAATTTTGTCTTTTAGCATTCTGTTCGTTTCATTTAGTTCATTGACTAATTGTTCTAGTAAAGAGTTTTCGTTCTTGACCAGTTTGTACTTTTCTTCGACTCTCGAATGAGTCTTGTATTGAACTTGATGCATTTTGTAGGAGTTCGTTCCTAATTTCTTCAGATTTGCTTAGTTTAATTTGCGTAATCAACAATCTTACTGGGTCGTTTAAGCTTGCCTCTTCAATTTTTGAGGTTAGGATCCTATTGCCGTGCTCTGGACAGATTATTAAAATTTTGATAAGAAATTTGCACTCGTTTTGTTGCTCAGTCAGACAATTACGATGATACACTGCATCACAGATAATGCAGACGACTGGTGTACTTATTTTCAGCTTGTGACAAGCAAAATTACTAACGCATTTGTCGGAAGGCAACCGCGCTCCCGCCATGTTATATAATATGAATATACAATATTTCTTATAATTAATATTTCGCCTTGCATCACTTCGCGATGCAAGGCACGCAAAACGCTCGCGTTTCGCGTTTCGCGTTTCGCGCATAAGGCACGACCGCTGACGCTCGCCTGTAATACCCCGTACACGTTTCCGAGGATTTTGATAAAAAAAGAAAACATTAACATTAAAATAAACTAAAGTCATTCGACTTTAATTTTAGAAAATCTCAGCAGTTCCCCTGCTCCTGCGCCGAACAGCAACCAGCACCAGTAGACCGGCACAGCGAGCAAGAACATACAGCAGAGCGGCGCAGCGAGCGCACATGAGTGTGAGTGAGAAGCGAGCGAGTATGCATGTGTGAGTATGAAAGCGAACAGTGACGTAGCGACGGCGCGGCGCGCGCACCTAAGTATGAATGTATTGTAATGGGATATGGATGTATGAATGTGATAGTTTTCTCGGCGGCTCGAGTCCCGCTCTTCGGCACTACCTTTATAAAGGCCCGCGCAGCCTACGATTATTCACTAGCTGCAGCGCAATTATCAGCGCACTAGCTCCAGCGCAATTATCAGCGAGGACTAGTCTCTGCCAAGAGCAACCATTAAGCCTTGGTAGATAAAAGACTTAGAATGTTTCTCACTTTTGAAGGACTTATACAATTATTTAGTCAGGCACTCGTTATAGCAATTTAACGTGTATCCGTCTTAGATGTACACCAATTTCTCTAACTATCAAACATTTGTAAAATTTCGAATCATCAGATAACGCAAATTAAGCGTATCGGATTATATTTTCGTTTGTAAAAATCAAAAGCGGATTTACTATTTTATTTCATTTTGTGACATAGAATATATGCAACAATCAAGGCAATATTCTCAAGTCTATTTGAATATATTTATGTTGTTAAAATCATAGTCTTATTATTGTGTTAATCTCCACTACCTCGTATCCCGGACCTGACCAAATTATATAAATATTTTTAAAAAATCATTCTATTTAGTCTGCTGTCAGAAAGACGACACAGACTAGTAAACATTCACTGCTTTTCTCTAGATAAATCATTAAATTACATATTTTTTGCATAAATCTAAATTACTACAGGACCGAGAAAAGTCGTGACCGTTTCACGCCATGCCCCCCGACGCTCGCGCTACGCACCCGCCATGCACACTGGTGCTCGCGCTGCGCGCTCGCTGTCTGACCTTTGTTATCTAATTATTAGTAAAAAAAGCATTGATTTTTCATCTTTTTCATAAACTCAAATGTGTTGGCTATGCATAGCTTAAAAGTTTTTAAATTATTTTTTTTCGACCCTTGATTTTTAATATTGTTGATTCTGGAACAGACATTCATATAAATTTTAACATGTATTCTTTTATCGCAACGAAATTTATTTTAAATATGATTAAAAACCCATTATTATTTCGTAAGTTTAAACAAAAAATTATCTTTTTATAGTACTTTAATTCAAAATATACCCGCGAACTATCCTATAGGTGGAAAATACATTGGTTTATATGTAAGCTGTGACGTCACGCTTAATAAGGCGAATTCCATCCCATTTCTAAAGTCTTGAATTTCAGTCGAAGCGAGGCAGCGAGCTCGACCACTGCACATACATTGTGCCCATCGATCTGGCGACCGGCTAGCGACATGTCCACGCAGCCGTCTGCCGTGTGTGTTTTGACGTTTTGATGCAGCCTCCCGGCCTCCGCTAACCCCAATGTTGCTTGGAGGTTATCCTTCTGTTTTTTGGATAACTTTTGCGATTGCTGCTCCTGCTCATTCTATTGATCTGCTAATACATTCATCTTGCAAGATGCTGTCTGGATAAAGATTCACTATCGCATAAGATCTACAAATGGTTTTCCTTTGTTCTTGCGTTCATTGTATTTACATCAGATATCTATTGTGTTATGTGCAGTACAATCAGTGTAATTTTTCATCTGTTTTTTAGAGTTAAATCAGTGTTGTGATTCCGATGCCTCCCAAGATCACCCCGGACTTGATTCACTTTCTCTCTGGTGGTGCTGGTTGGCGTTTCTAGGTACTTCAACAGCCTCGATACAACCCTGGAGCTGGATTTATGGTATCTGGTTGTGCTACTTGGCATCTCTGGCTGATGTCATTCCCTGAAGTCAACCTTGGAAATATATTTAAGCTTTCTGGCAGTGCTGGGAGTTGCTAAGGAAAACCGACCTTATTCAAGGTCCCCGGAATTTGACTTTTCCAGTGCAAAAGACTCCCGTTTGGTCTAGCCGGTGCACCTGCCTGTTTCCAGATCGACTTTTTGATGACACCCGATCTCTAATCTCACTGCTACAGTTATCAAGACGATATTATCCTCTGTTATCTGACGGTATTATCATTTCGACGAAACTAGCCAAAGCACGGCTGACCATAAATCGCGAGAAGAACCATTTTTGTCAGTCAGAAGTCTAATTGGCGTACTCGTCAATAGGAACGCTTCCCGTCCGGATTTGGACAAAATCGCTCCGATAATAGAGTACCCAACTCTCAAAACGTTGAAACAACTGCACAGGTTTCTAGGGATGCCATCGTAGTGATGCAAGTTCCTCAAGGATTTCGTGAATGATAGTCGAACCTATGAATCGGTTGCTAAAAAAAAGGAACGAGTTATGATTAGGGAGAGGACCAAGATCGTGCATGCGAACAGACCAAAATGCTAATAGCATGTGTACCCCTTCGAAATGCAATAATTATTAATTGCAAGTATTAAATATTAGAAATATTTGATACAATACGTACATTAGTACGTATTATTTACGTATGTAATTATTTATTGCAAATATTCAATGTAATTATTTATTACAAATAATTTATCAAGTAATATTCTTTTTTTGCAGCATACAGATGTCCCATGCTCTTAATATGGTGTTAAGTCACGATTTTAGGGTTTATCGCTTAGACGAATGAACTTACTTGGTGACGCCTGTCGTGGACCAGAACCCTGCTGCTGTAGTTGATAGCGCCTGATGTAGATTGGAATGCTGCTGCTGTAGTTGGGACAGTCGTGTGTAGGATCGGGACAAGATAGGGAACCAAGAATGAACACTCGTGAATTGTAGATTTTCTGCTGTTTATTGAAAAACCCGAAATCGCGGTTTAAGTCTGGTAGCTCTTGGTAGCGACGGATAGGAGCGTCGTCCAAAAGTCCAGGTCGAGTGTATAGTTACAACTGATCGCGCGGAGTATACTTTATTATTACTTATATACATAGTATACTCATAAACTTCGCTGATCTACTTATTATTCGGACTCATCAATTTCGAATTTTCGGCTTTGCAATGACAACGCTGATGTTGCTTAACTGTAATACGTCGTAGGACGTAACAATGGTATAATTACCCATGCTCTTAATAATTATAACCCCTACCACGTTATCATTATTATATTTCTTCTCAAAATAGGATGCATGCATTATTAAAAACCGCTGCCAAGTCATTGGCACTTAGCTTCCTCCTATTCTGCTAGTGGAAGATAATTACATGGGACAATCAACTCATTCTTTGATTTAAATATTCGCTACTATTCGATACTAAAAGGATAGGTTAGGAAGACACTTGTAGGGGAGGGGTATCAGGGGACTGGGGGTTAATGTCTGTTTCGCATTATCATAAACGGGATTATGAGCTGGCTTGTGTAACTCCACTTTTGAAAACCATGAAAAACTCTCTAAATAATAATATAACTAAGCTTTGTATTATTCAAATTATAATGGTTTAATCCACGAAATCATATTATGCTTTCAGTCACAAGATGTATTACAGGGCCGCAACAAGTCGACGTCCTTGACAGAAATTGAATCTTAATATCTTCTCCTAAACTATAAGCGTTCTCATACACGCTACCAAAAAAAAACCTAGCCGCACGCCGCGAACGTTGTGCATAAAGACCCAATCTTTTCCTCAAAATTTCAACTCAATTTAAACCTTTTTACTCCGCCGTTATCGTCTCGACTTTATAAATAAAAAAACCATTTTTCTAGTTTTTGATTTTTATCTCACATAAAACTAGGTCGCCAAATTGCCTTAAATATTTTACTACTAGGTTAGATTATCGTGTTCGTTATTGTCAGAATTGTGGTTTCACACAATATGTAATCTATATTTTGTAGTTATAATAGGTTTTTATTCGAAAATATTTACACTTTATTTATATCGATAAAAAATGAACAGATTCAGTTCAAATCTAGAAAATCTTGCAGGCGAAAAGAAGTAGACAAATTTCTAATGCTTATCCCTTTCTAGGGATACACTCGTAGCTTGAATATATGTATAACTATCGATATCATAATAATAAAAAAATCTAATATAATATTTTCTTCTAAAACATCAGGTTAAAAATGGTCTCTTTATATGACTATAAGGCTTATATAACATGTCGAATTCCATAATTAACACAACAAATAAAATACATCGGATCCTTAAATCAGAATTATGTAATAAATGTTTATTGCAATGTCCAAATTAATTACGATCCCCCTGTCACTGTCGTCTAGTGGCTTCCAAAATTTATGGCCCGTATACGCTAATCACACGTCACTATCCACACCACACACACAACCAACACACACGACACACAACATCACATACATCTAGCCATAAAGCCGCACACGCGACATTTTCTACTAACGTAGGATGATTCGTACTCCAACAACTTACTCCAAATGCGTTTGACCACGACAGTCATTAGAACCAAAAACTTGTAAATCTTACTATTACAAAGTCTCCTTTGGTCAGCCGAGGAAGCCAATCTCTAGAGATCTAAAGCCCTTAATATAAATAACCCTATGTTGTTAAATTCTTCGAATAAAACCACCGACGGAAAATCATGAAATTTTCCAAAAGCCTATTGCTTAAGCGAGCGATACCTGCTCACATTAATAATGTATATAAACTGAGAATCATTCGACTTAGCCCTCGATTAAACGCAATGCCTCTTTTGCTTGCTATATATTATGAATGAAATAATATGATTCTAAACTTGAGTTTTTACTTTCTCTAAAAAAAAGCTTTGTGATAGTGAAAATTTTGATGGCAAACATTTTGATAGATTTCGATGTTTTCGAGATTTTTGTGTCAGAAACAGTGATTTTTGAAAAATGTATGTATGTATGTATGTATATATGTTTTTCCCTGATGAGAAATCTCACATTAGATCTCAGGTCAAAATCTCATCTAAATAAGGAAGGCAAAGTTAGTTGAAGACCATAAAACCTAATAAATCAGTTTAAAGTGTTAATTGACATGCCATATTGGTACTACCATCTGAATGATGCATCGGAAAATGGGGATACAAAAGTTTTTTAGAGCGAATTTTGCGATTTTAATTTTTACAAAACTATACATAATATTTTACATGAGATCTCACTTAAGATCTCAGCTAAGATTTTACAGTAGGGATCTTATGTGGCGTAGGCAGAGCAAGCTTTTTATAAGGGGCCCTGCGAAACTGGGATTCCGCAGGCACTATTGTTGAACAATCTTTCTGTATAACCTTTTAATTAGCCTAGTTGGCTTCTTTTTTAGGATTTTACATTACCATACGCCACTTATTCACCGAAGTGAGTAGGGGTTTAGGGTCAAACCCGTTCTCTTCTTTTTGCATCAACCCCGTCTTCTTGTTGCTATGTTCTTGATGCTGTTACATCCAACACTTTGCCTGCTATTGCCATCTTTTAAGCTCTTCTTTCTTTTCTCTTCGCCGTGTTTAAGGCACGCCTAAATACAATGCAGCCGCCGGAGCTGGCTACATGTTCACAGTTTTCTTCCTTTTGTCCACCCTCTTTGCGGAGGAAACAGCTTAAATCTATTAACCATTCAGCCATGCGACGATGGACAGCTCTACACTTAAGGCAGAGGTTTGACTTATCTGCTTAATTGCACTCACCCTTACATTGTCCAAAGCTTAGGCACTAATGGCACCACACTACCTTAACAAGCTTTCGAATCCTGCAACTCACAAGGCCCAACCGGATGTGTCCTATTTCTAGTAGCTCCTTGGCCTCTCTCTCGCCAAGTATTACTATGGCAAAATTCTAACACCTCTTATGTTAGGCTTTAGTAGGGTCACCCTCCTGCCATTGTCCGTCTTTCTAAGTGCTTCTCGTATCTCTGCTCTCACCTCTTCTTTCGTAGCTTTCGAGTCCATGCTCGTTTCTAGCGTGGCCTTACGTTCTTTCTTTTTGACCTACTAGATTTGGCGCAGTGCGCTGCGCGCACTGTAGTAGAATATTAATTCATTAACTTATTAAATGAAATATAAATGCTTGATTGATATTTTTAATATTTGTTTTGTATTACGGAAATATATCAAACTTTACAATATATGATTCATTTCGCGCTCATGTAAATTTCAAAATTGCCGCGGTTTCGTCACCAACTACCTTTTAAAATTTTAAGGTTATGTCTCAACTCAGTTCGTGTTAACGTTCACATCATGTCTCTTTTTGTAACAATGATAATATTTACAATAGAATATTATAAATACACAAATAATAATTATTGATATGTATTATAGTAATATATTACATTCTTTGTATTAGGATCAATTTTAGAAATCAAAAACAAATCAAAAAATTCTAACGATACTTTTGACGCATGCGCACTACACGAGCCAATCATATTGACGCATTCTTGGCTTCACTTCATCCGGTCATGACTTTTTTATACAGGGATCCAACAAGGCCGAGCACTGCTTTTTCTATTCTGGGGGTAAAAGTGTTGAAATATGGTACATTTATAATGTATACTGTCAAGTTCAAGCCAAGTTCAATATATACTGTCAAGTTCAAGCCAAGTTCAATATATACTGTCAAGTTCAGACTAAGTTTAGAATATATAATATATTATGCGCGCTAGAATGAGTGAGCGCGCTAACGAGTGTGTTAGGGGACGCACACATGTAAGCCTCCCCTCTCCGCGGTACGAGAGACGCTGGAACTGCGCGACTACGACTCTGTCCACTCGTTGCTGTACGCTCTTGGAGAGCACATGCATGCTCGGCATGCTCTGTAAATATCCATTACAATAAACTACTTTATCATAAATAATCCTCCCGTTTACCTCACTCATTATTAATAAAAAGTCTCACGTTGCACTGCTGTTTTCTCATGTCGTTACTTCTTTCTGACTTGCTTTTCCTCGCTCTACTCTTCAGAGCTATTGGTCGGGCTTTCCCTTGACCTCTTGCTTCCGGCACTAGCTAAAACCGCGTCTTTGCACGTCTCCTCGCTTTTTCTTGTGTCTCGTGCCACGCTTGATAGTATTCGACGGTATCTTGATAGCTTTCATCTTTCAAATTTCCCTTTCCATGTTTTTTTCTTAGTTCCTTTAACAGAACTTTAAGTTGTTTGGCCCGCTTTGCTATTTGTCCTAAATTCCTAAGTGGGGACTGGCAGTCTCCGATATGTTCGTCTACTTCTTTCACTAGCTTCACGAGCTTTCCTATGCGATCCTCTCTTTCATTACGCGCTATTATGGCTTCTTGTCGTGACTCTCTGTATGCTGCGATTTGTTTCGTTGACGAGTTGCTGTCTATGCTTCTGACACTGACAATGCTTGCCAACTGATCCGACTTCTCGTTCTTCGTCCAAGAGATTTTTCTTTTAAGCGTAGCTGTGAAACCTTAACGAGGGACATACTTTCTTCCTCAAATTTTCCTAGCTCTTCCATCGCCTTCGCGAGGCCCGTTCTAATCGGCCCGTGAACGTTGGTTCTGCCCTCGGCGTACTCAATTGTTTCCCTGATTGTATCCTTCAGAACCGTTAAATGACTGCCTTGCATAGCCGGATCGGAAGTTTGGGTCCAAACCACCGAGACTGACACGTATAGCCATAATTATTATTACTAATCGCGCGAGATTTTTATTATGTTAACAAGGAGAAAAAAGGCTCACGATGCATCACCTGTCAAAGTCGAGTAGCAAACGATGCGCCGAGACAGCACACGAGAGCGAGCGAGAGAGAAGTCTCGAGTCAGCACACGAGAGTGAGCGAGAGAGGAGAAAGTCCGCCACTGCCACACCAGTAGAAGCGAGAGGGGAGAGGCTGCCGCTGCCACGCTAGTGCGCGCGATAGAGAGAGTCGCCACCAGTGAGGGGAGAGCTGCTGTCCCACTCACTTTCGTGCGCAGCATAGGAGGACCACGTGCGGCCGAGTAGCCGTGTACTAGCGCGCTGTGTAAAGAGGGTGCTGTGGTGAAACAGCTGGCCAGTCACGAAGGCCGCTGCGGCGGAAGCAACGTTCGGTGTGCCACTTGGCAACGAGTGTCAGCCATCTTGGCTTGTGTAACGGTGGTGCGTGCGAGCTCATGCATGAGCGAAGTCATTGTAAATTCTTTTATTTTTTTTAGCGTAAAATTAGAGTTGTTTTGCAACCACACGTGTTTACAACTAGTTTTGTTTTATATTTGCTTAGATTAAATTTAGAGTTGTTTTTCAACCACACGTGTTCGCAACTATTGTGTAATTTGGTCGAAAGGAAAGGTGTGATAAAGTTATGATAAGTCACTCAAATAAGTCTTGTAACTCCGAGAGAACGGGCGTGCGATTCGACGCGCGTATCAGACCGATTTGAAATGAGTCACTTATGCTATAGTGAGTATATGAGTTCGAGTTTACAGCCCAAAATAGATTTTTTACAGCTAAAAAAACAATTATTTGCCATAAAACTTTGCGGATTTACGTTTTACATGAAAATTTTAAAGGTAAAAGTTAAAAACATTTTTAAAATACAACTTTTTACCGTGGCAAACATTTTTTTAAACACTTTTTGACGTACAGCAACACTAAAAGTGATTTTTTGATATATAAATTCAATAACAACTCCGGTGCAACATGCCCCATCTGACCTGAACATTTTCAGGAATTTTCTTATATTTTTATAAGCTTGAAGTTATATTTTAAACCAATTTGAAGTGAAGCTTTCTAACACAGCAAATAAACTCAGTTTATTTATAACATATTAGGGTGGAACTTCTTTTCTGTTAAGTACCTGCTAAAATGATGAAATACAAAGATTGATTGGTTTAAAAAAAAAAAAAATTTCAAAAATAATTTTGGAAAATACAATAAACGGCCATAAAATAAGATTTAGCTAGCAAAATTGAGAACATTTTTTTTCCCCGAATTCAGAATCCAAAAAAGGATATACATGCCAAATTTTGTAGAGATTGATAACCTGGATTCAATAATATTGTGGTATACACACACACACACACACACACACACACACACACACACACACACACACACACACACACATCCATACGGAAATTTTCTAAAAACAAGTGATTCGTACTCCAAACACCTCCAAATGCGTTTCTACGAAGTTTTAGCGAAAGTGAAAATTTTACTATTACAAAGTGTTTAGAGGATGGGCGAAGTAAACTCGTACAAGCAGTGTCGGGTTCATGATGACGATTATTGCGGTTGATATTCAGATGGGCGTCCGTCCCAGATGGTGGCTGGAGTTGAACTGAACTGGGGAGAGAGTCGAGCTTGCCGCTCGGAAGGATAGATAGAGGGGATGGGACGGTGGCGAGGGCCATCTAGGGGTGGAGGCGAGAGCCATCTAGCGGCTGCCTAAGGGTCGTTAGGGATTGTCCAGGAGGGAAGGGCTTCGCTGGTGGCCGTCCGCCGTGGACGTCCGTTACCTACTCTGGTTCCTGCGTTCGCCCAGGCTCACGCCTGTGGCGTGGGGAAAACTCGCAGTGAGAAAACTCACGCCGGGAACAGAGGCCGCGGCTTGCGGTCAGGTAGGCCCGTTATCTGGCTCGTCCTGAGGGGCGTTGTCCTGCTCTGGCACGTCGTCTTGAAGAGCGCGGTCCTGCTCTGGCTCGTCGCCTTGGGGAGCGTTGTCCCGCTCGTCGCCTTCTTGATAGTCTCCTGGCTCGTCGTTGTCGTTGGGGAGGCGTACCAACTTCGTTATCGGTCTGGTGTAGCTGCTGTGCTCGGTTTTGATGCAGGGTGTTGAGGTACTCGTGACTTCAGCTGTCCCAGAAGTGGTCCCTGAGCCTGGTGAGGGGCTCATCTGCGGCTGATGGTTGTGGCATTGGGGCGAGTGATCGGCCGATGGCAAAGTGCCCAGGTGTGGGGGCGCTCGAGCCGTCGGGATCCCCCGAGAGGGGGGATTACTCTATTTCGACGAGCAGCGTGGAGAACTCCTCGTAGGTGAGGTTGCGTGGGCCGATGACTCTTCGTAGGTGGGCTTTGGTTGATTTCACCCCTGTTTCCCAGATCCTTCCGAAGTGCGGGGCTGAGGGTGGGATAAACTTCCACGTGATGCCGTGTTGCGCGAGGCTGCCTTCGACTTGGCCCCAGTCAATTTCTGCCGCCCAGAGGAGGCGTTGAAGTTCGCGGTTGGCTCCTTAGAAGTTGGTGCCATTGTCGCTCCAGATCTCTTGGGGCTGGCTGCGGCGGCCGGTGAACCGCGCAAGGGCGGCGAGGAAGCTGTGGGTTGTCAGGTCCCCGACGAGCTCGAGGTGGACTGCCTTGATGCACACGCACACGAAGAGGGCGATGTACCCTTTTGTAGACTTGGCGCCACGTCCCTTCGAGCGGAGTATGGAGAATGGTCCTGTATAATCCACGCCAGTACGGTAGAAGGCCGGGGCTGGGGTTACCCGGGCTGCCGGGGGTGGTGCCATGACCTGAGTTATGGGTCGAGCTCGCGCCGCTGCGCAGACGGTGCAGCGTTGCAGGTAGGCTCTGACCTTGGAACGTCCGCCAATGATCCAAGCCTGTTGGATTGCGAATGAGTAGGTTACGCGGAAAGATTCGTGTAGGCTCAGGAAGTGAGCCCAGTCGATTACGAGAGAAGCGAGGTGACTTTTCCCGCTAAGGATGACTGAATGCATCTGCTCTGCGGGCAGCAATGAGTTCCAGAGTCGGCCTCCAACCCGCAGGACCCCTGCCTCCTCCAGGAAGGGGGCCAGTGACTGTAGTCGGCTGCTGCGGGAGACTGGCTGTCGGCGACAGAGGTGTCCAATTTCGACCTGGAAGTGATGTCTCTGGCTGGGTTTGACGCACGCCAGAAAGGTTTTATGCCGCTCCTCCGCTGTGAGTGGGGCCAGGAGGCTCGGCGTTCCAGCGTGTGTTCGGCCGTGGAGAAGTCGCTGACATCGTGAGATGCTCCGGGTAAGTCGATTCAGATTGAAGACGCGAGGTATCGGGTGGGGGTCTTGGCTGGACGTGTTGGTGGCGGCGCATTGAATCCGTTCCGTGACGAGTCCAGCGGGTTCTCTCGCGCTGGTGTGCGGCTGGGGCCACGAAGGCTCCTCGGCCTGCAGCCTGGAGCTGGGGCCTTCTCACCATTGCTTGAAATTCTCTAAGCCGGTCACGTTCATTCCCCGCGTGGCTACGTCCGCCGGATTGTCGTTGGTTGGGACGTGTCGCCACTCCACCGCCGGGGCGAGTTCCTGTACGTGGACGATGTAGTCGTCGACGGGGCTGTGGCCCGTTGGCTCGCTGGAGTGGAGCCAGTGAAGTACGACCTTCGAGTCGCTCCATGCGTAGCAGTCGGAGAGCGGAATCTTCAGGCCTTCAGCGACGAATCGCAGCAGGCGGGCTGCCAGCGTGGCCGCGCGGAGTTCGAGTCGAGGGATGGTCATTCTGGCTGTCGGCCGGGTTGAGGGCGCGAGGCTCTTGATTGGCGAGAGCTTTGTCTTGGCCCAAGTAATGTGACGGAGGCGTTGCTTCCGTCGAGGTTCGTGGTTCTGCAGTAGAGAGCGGCTGCCATGGCGCTTCGGCTTGCATCTGCGAAGGCATGGAGTTGGATGCGTCGCGCTTTTTCCATTCGGACCCAGTGGGGTATGGTGAGTCGGTTGACGTCCTGCATTGTCCCTCTGAACTCGTTCCATTTGCGTGCCCATGCTTCGGGGAGGCTTTCGTCCCACTCGAGCTTGGCTCTCCAGAGATCCTGGATGATCATTTTCGCGACAACCGTCATGGGCGAGAGCCAGCCCTGGGTCGAAGATTTGTGCCAGTTCGGCGAGGGCTGTCCTCTTCGTGAAAGTTTGATTGGGTGGGGCCTGGGGGGCCCTAAATCGGAACTGATCTTGGGCTGGATCCCATGCGAGGCCAAGCTCGTGGACGGGGCTGTCGATGGTGAACTGCATGCACGTTGGTCGGAGGTGGTCCTCGGCAGGTATGTCGGTAAAGAGTTCAGGGGCGTTGGCGACCCACTTCTTCAGAGTGAATCCTCCTGCCTTCACTAGTTATATGAGCTGATCGCGTCGGCGGCGAGCGGTTTTGAAGGTCGTCGGCTCCGCTTAGGAAGTCCTCGACGTAAAGCTCGCGTTCGACGGCGTCCACGGCTTCTGGTAGGTCCTTGCCTTCGTCGATGCAGAGCTGCTTGAGCGTTCTCAGCGCGAGATGGCCGAGCGCCGTTCAAAGGTGGCCGGCCGGAGACGCGTCCGGGCGCTCTGATTCTAGACGGCGGACCGAGGGCACGTCGGAACTCCACGTTCCAAGATGGCCGACCGGCGCGTCGGGACGCTCGGGTTCAAGATGGCGGACCAGGGACGCGTCGGGACTATACGCTGCGTAGATGACAGGTCGGAGAGCGCGTCGGGAGACTGCTCTGACGTACGCTCTCATGCGAAATTTGAGCGTGTACTGGATGGCCGACCGGAGGGCGCGTCGGAGTGGCCCTCCTGCTACGACGTGCGCTTTCATGCGAGATTTGAACGTGCGACCGCGCCATCCGGTGCCGTGAGCACGTTGTGGCGCGCCTCGGTCGGAGGCCGGTCGTAGGGTTGCACGTGAGTCGACCGCACAGTTTAACTTACTTGATTCGCCTTCCATGGTGATGGGTGCTGGCGGCTAGTTTCGTCGGGACCGTACTGAAGTAGACGGGGCTCCGTGGGCTGGTGATGTTCGTCGGTGTGAGGTTGCGATGAGTGCAACCAGGTGATCCGGCTCGAAGGACCAATGTTTAGAGTATGGGCGAAGTTAACTCGTACAAGCAGTGTCGGGTTCATGATGACGTTTATTGTGGTTGATATTCAGATGGGCGTCCGTCCCAGATGGTGGCTGGAGTTGAACTGAACTGGAGAGAGAGTCGAGCTTGCCGCTCGGAAGAATAGATAGAGGGGATGGGACGGTGGCGAGGGCCATCTATGGGTGGAGGCCAGAGCCATATAGCGGCTGTCTAAGGAGGTTCGTGGAGGTGAGAGCCATCTATCGGCTGCCTAAGGAGGTTCGGATAAACACAAAGCTTCCTCTAGGAGAAAGCAAAAAACATTTATTTGTCCAAACTTGTATATGATTTGAAAAAATAAATACAGTATTAAACTTAATTTGCAATTATTTTCTTTTTATTTGTATCCTATATAATTCATACAATCTCGTTTTTAGGCACGGCCGCGACACGGAAGTGCCTTATAGTTTCGTGCGCGAAAAATGTGTGAGATGCGATATCTCACGCAATTTTCGACCTATCGGACTGAAATTCTAGGAGAGGTCTCCTTTTGCAAAAGCTAAAAAAATATATTTTTTTTTTATCCCGATCCTCTACGTCGTTTTGAAATGCGGGCATAATTTGTTCGATTTTCAGGCGTTTTCTAAATAAACATTTTGCTGTGATGCGATTATCTCGGAAAGATCTTAATCCATCGGGCTAAAAATTTGTGTATAAACTCCTCTCATAATAGTACGCTGACAGATTTATTTTGGACTTGATCCTGCATGTATACGCAGAATGCGGTCACCTCCAAAAATCGCTAAAAACGGTTTTTTGGCTCTAACTCGAATTCTAAGCATTCTACAAAAAAAAAGTTGAATAAAAAAGTTGTAGCTCTTTAAAAAATACAACTTTTTTCCGTTAACATCAAATCATGAAAATGCTTATAACTCGACTCTACAGCCCAAAATAGATTTTAAAAACAGATAGTAGTTATTTTTTTAATTCAATCAGCACAATTTACTTTCAAAATTATTGTATATTGTACTGAACTAGAAAACCTAAACTAGATAATAATGGAAATAACTCAGTTTAAAGAAAGGCTTTGAGAAGATTGACACGTCCCTCTAAACTAAGGCTATAATCTAAACAATTAATTTTATCAAATTAAGCCCTACAACCAAATCAAATCTTCATTGTATCCTCTTAAAATTATTATTCCTTGCTGCAACTGCTTGCCATTATATTTAATTTTTTTAGCTAAAAAAAGAATAAAATTAAAATTAAAAAATAACCTCTGCAGTGTAAATAAAATAATCTAAGTAAAACCATATGCACTGAATGCATGATTATACATACGTATGACCTGCATCTTAGAAACACTGCATCTGCAAAAATAAAAATTACATTAATTACATGAAATGTATTTAAATTATATAGAACATATTGTACCTGAGAGTTACAAACTAATTAAGATCCAGTGTTATCGATGATCAGGCATAAGACCAGGGCCCTTGATACTGCTGCTCCCCATCCAGCAGGTCGTGATATCTTCAGTTGTAGTATGACATACACTAGAAGAGAAATCATATTAAAAACTCATACATTAACAAATAATTATTTAAATCACTGATCTCACCTGATCAAATCACTCATACATCATATGCTGGAGTCTTGATGAAGATTTCTTCCAACTCCAAGATTGTGATAGCTTATATATTCCAATGCCACAATATTTGTAGTTATACTCTGGTGCATGTAGTAGACTGCGATGACAATGAATGCAGCATTGCTCGTACACCTAGACCTACAAGAAAATATATTACTAACTTTTCTCACAAATAATTATTGATAGATTATTGACAGACCATTGATCTTTTAGTATAAAAATTTTAAACAAGTCGGCTTTTATGTATTAACACCGTTAAAAAACATTTTTTAGTCACATTATTCATATTTACAAACAGAAAACTATAGAAATTCATTAATAATCACTGTTAATGTACCCGTAAGTAATAAAAAATGAGGCATCGATTTTTAGGTACTGGAAAGTTTCTCACCGCTCCAGTTTTACTCCTACCTCAGTTAATATATGGCCCAGATAATGCACTTCCTTCAAATCAAAAATTCGCACTTGTCTGGTTGCAAAGATAAGGTAGCGTTTTCCAAACGTTGGAAAAATTGTCTCACCTTTTTCTCATGTTCTTCAAAATTAGACGCACATATTATTACATTATCCACGTCATTCGACGTCTTGTAGTCCCAATAAGACTAAATTCATCAATCTCTGGAAAGTAGCTAAAGCGTTACGCAATCCAAATGGCATTCTAGTGTACTCATAGTGGCCTGTTGTGGCGCTGAAAGCAGTCTTCTCCTAATCACTGACGAGATCGAAGGTGCTTAAGTACTTAGCACTTCGATCTCGATTATTTGAGAAAGTGGGTGTGCATCTGGCTTTGTAAAAGCGTTTAAATCTCTGAAATCAATCACTATTCTCACCGGTTTTCCCCCTTTGAAAGACTTCGTAGGCACGATTAGCACAGGACTGTTGTAAAAAGACACCGAGTGAACGATAATCACTTTTTCCAGCAATTTTTGTGCTATGTTGTGAGATTCTTCCTTCTTCTGCCTATACTCTTTGTATTTTTTTACATTTATTGGCATGTCGTCAATGGTTGGTATTGAGTGTGTTAGTATATCAGTTACTTGTAATTTATCTCCAAGTAAATAAAATAAATGTGGGAAGTCCTTGACAATATTTAATACGTGTTTTCTTTCCTCGTCATTCAGATGATCTAGGCGTAGCAGCTCCTTAACCTTGTCGAATCGATTCTCGGGCGCCACGGGGTCTGTGTCGCTGTAGTCCGCTGGGAAAAAATCTTCGGAATCGTCGTAAGTACATTCCTCCAAAAATTGTTCTGGAATTTCTATTTCCACGTCATTGTCATAAGCATTTCTAGCCATAACGTAGCACTCATTGTTAGTATTATTTACCGAACCTTCGTCAAGAAAAATACTGTCAGGTGTTTTTATGCGAGGCAGGTAACCAGAAGATAATTCTGTAGGCTCAAGATTTATTTTAAGCGGTTGTTTTGATTGAGCTTACAGAACGTACTTCGTTGTTTTCGGTTTTCGATACTCAATATTTTTAAAACGTATCAGCCTTACTGGCTGTGATGCAGTAACAAGAGCATTATGGTGAAAGGATATTTCAGCTGATTCATTTTTTGAGAAATCGATTCCCAATATGCTCTTAACTGGCAGAGGTAGATCGTCAGGAAATACTTGAAATTTAATTGGATTATCAAAAAATGTCAATTTGGTGAATCTAGCAGTGACCAAACTATTACTAGTGATACCAGTAATTGTCATTGCTTCGTGTGCGGCAAATATAGTTTGTGGTTTCAATAAGGACAAATGAATCAAATTTAAGTTCAGGAGCATTTAAAATAACTAGTGGTGCGGCTGCTCTTCCGGTGCTTCCTTCTGAAGTTCTGCCGCTGATCAAAATTTTACTGTCACTGGACGCTCTGATGTTTGTTGGCTCGGCGAGGCGTCCATTTGTCGGGCAGACTGCTTGTTTAAATTTTTGCTACATTTTATTTGCATCATTGGCTGCTGCATCCTATAATAGGGTGTATATGTTAGTGGTGGCATTGATCCGTAAGGCGGAGGAATAGGCGGAGAATCGTGGCTAGTGTTGCGGCCAGGTAGAGGACAAACGCAAAAATAAGAACACTTGGGTAAGGCAAAACTGATAATACTATTTATTAGGAAGAAAGGATAAATAATTTCCGTGTTTGCGCTCTCAGGACGTGTGTTCTCTGAGGCTGCTCACTCCAAAGTGAAGTCGGCTGGCACAAGCCGCACCGCCGAACGTCTCCCTGATCACGTGACCAGGATTCACAAAGTCTCCGCGTGTCGCGCTGTAGTTTTTTGACTCTATACTTTACAACATTGATTTTTAAGAAGCGCGACATATAACATACGTTTAAACTAATTATTACGTGACTCGATATAAAACAAAAATATTGGCTGACAAAATCTAAAACATAAGAAAAACAAATACCACTGATCCAATCTATTTTCAACATTCTCCCACCTTTTTGATGACCAAGTGCGTCACTCAAAAACGTTGACATAATCTGCAAACTTCTTCGGTTTCTTGATAGACCGACCGGAACGAGTTTTCATCCTTCTTGTGTGATCGACGGCAAGCGCGTCTGGTACGGCTACGATGTTGTCTGATGGTGAAGTTGTCTTTTCCAAGGCTGTTCCTTCTTCTTCTGGTTTTTCAGCTAATGCCTTCAGACATTCTGCTGAATCCTTGGTTCGATTTTCCGTGGTTTGATCGACAGCATTCTCATTCTGCTTGGCAATGCTGTTATTCTGTTGAGCATCACCTATCTCGGACTGAATTGGTTCGCTCGTTGTATTGTCGTGGCCTTTCGATATGGCTGGAGAACTTTCAAGAACGACCAACTTCTGAAAGGGTCGCACCAATTCTCCTGTGGCAGTTTTCACTCTTGCGATTCGTGCGATCCCATAGTTTCCAGGTATTACTTGGATTACTTTGGCCAACGGCCATGCCAAACGAGTCTGATTATCGTTAATCACTAATACAACATCTCCTTCTTTTATGGTGAGGTTGTAACGTTTAGATTTATTATATCTACTCAGCTGACCCAGGTATTCTGAGCGAAAACGCTGTTTAATTTGTTCTCGTAAAGTTTGCCTATACTTTAGGCGTTTGCTTAGAGAAGTTTTTTCCGCCCAATCCAATTCAGGTAATCCATCCTGTTGGATTTCTTTTAGAAACATTTCTGGGGTTATGGCTTCTAATTCTTGATCATCGGATAAGTAGGTCAGAGGTCGAGCGTTTACTATGGACTCGCATTCACATATCACGGTACACATCTCTTCGTAATTTAAGGAAGCTTTTCCCAAAGTACGTTTAAGTAAGTCTTTCATGATGCGGATTAGACGGTCCCACCATCCTCCCCACCATGGAGCTGAGGGAGGGTTAAATAACCACTGGATTTTCTTCACACTACTGAACGCTTGAATCTTGTCCCAGTCAATCGAACGCAAGATGTTACTAGCGCCAGTGAAATTAGTGCCATTGTCACTGTAAATTGTAGAAGGTCGACCTCGACGAGCTACGAATCTTCTCAGGGCTTCGATAAATCCTTCGGTAGACAACGTTGTCACGAGCTCTAAATGTACTGCCCTAAATACGGCACATGTAAACAAACACACCCAGGCCTTGCGTCCGTCTCGTAAGTACAAAGGCCCAGCAAAATCAATGCCTGTGATTTCAAACACTGCGGCGTCTCTGACTCGGTTTCGTGGTAGGCTGGCGGGTGCAGCTTCTAGAGATTTTCCTGCGAATCTTCGACAAGTCACGCATCTTTGCACAATCGAACGAACAGCTTTTCTACAGCGTATTATCCACACCTGTTCTCTCAAACATGACATCGTAGTGCTGATTCCGGCATGATTGAGGCGTTTGTGCGTGTACGCGATCAACGATTGTGTTACATCATGACTAGGATCTAGTATGACGGGATACTTGAACTCAAACTTGTCCGTTCTATTTGATATTAATGTTTTTGTTCGTAACAATTGCTGTTCATCCAAAAAAACATTTAATCCTTTGAGGCGTTTGTCTGTTTCTCCCGTAAACGATTCTCTCTGTGACTTTTTGAAAACTATATTCTCGGCATCGCTGTATTCGTGAGCAGTGAGTTCGCCTTTCAGGCGCAAATCCTTGGCTACTCGCACGTTCTTCGCAAATCGCATTATCCATGCTGTCGTACGTACTATTTTGATATAATGCGAGAATTTGTGAAGGATTTCTAAAATTCTATCGTTTTCTTGAATTAAGGCTGTGCAAGCTGTGTCTGAAGAAACGTCAGCTAGTGATAGTTCAGCGCTTTCTTTAGATCGTTTTTGACTACCTTTGCTTATCTCGGCCTCGATGGCTTCTTGATCTACGACGAGTTCTTCCTTAGGCCACTCTGATGATGCAGCTGCCAGCCACTTGGGACCTTCCCACCATCGCGACGATATGAGCTCTTTTGCGGTGCATCCACGTGAGGGGAGGTCGGCTGGATTCAGGCAGCCTGGAACATGCCTCCATGTCTGGATATCAGTGAGCTCTTTGATCTCTCTCACTCGATTGAATACAAATCGCGCCCACTGCCGTCCTTGACGCAACCAGGACAAAACAGTAGAGGAGTCAGTCCAATACGTAACGTCAATCTGCGGAAATTTCAAAACTTTTATAACCGAGTTAAATAATCTGGCGCCTAGAGTCGCTCCTAATAGCTCCATCCGTGGAATCGTAATCGACTCAGTAGGTCCTACTCTAGACTTAGCCTGTACAAGGTGAACTCGAGTTTCTTCAGGTCTTTCTATTCGCACAAATACGGCGGCTGCATACGCTTCTTTACTGGCATCCACAAAAACATGAAACGAAACGACGTCTTCCTTTCTCCCAAAAATCCAGCGTGGCACCTTGAGTTCCTGTAGAATTGAAATCTGACCCATCCAGTGTGTGAATTCCTTCTCAATTCCTGGTCGCACTGCAGTATCCCATCCGGTCTGTTCCTTCCAGAGCTGCTGTAACATCAGTTTGGGCTGTAGTGCGGTCGGGCAGGTCCATCCTAGTGGGTCGAAGATTTTATGTGCTGCTGCTAAGATTTTTCTTTTCGTGATGGGCTTCTCACATTCACCTGAAACATTTAAATTTAATAACAAGGTATCGTCGTTTTTATCCCATGAAATCCCCAAGATAGAAGTAAGATTTTTCTGATCCTGATCATGAGTATGCTCCCATCCTCTCAAATTGAAACCAGCTTGGTGCATGATGCTCGACGCTCTCTCTTGAAAATAGATCCTCTCTGCTTCGCTGTTGACGCTTGTTATGCAGTTATCCACGTAGAAGGATCGCTTCAATTTTTCTATGAGGTCATGCTCGTTCGTTGACGTCTTCTGCAAAATCTCGTTCAAATGGTGTTCTATCGTAGCTCCCAGTAAGAAAGGGCTGCTATTGACGCCGAATACAACTCTGCGGTGGCGGTAGACAATCATCTCTCTCCTCGTCTCCTCCCACCATAAAAACTTCAGGAAATTTCGATCAGCTGCTGTCACTAAAATCTGGAGAAATGCCTTTTCAATATCGGCTGCCATACCCACAGCATTTTCCATAAATCTTAGCAGGACATTCGGTATGAGCTCTATTAAGTTGGGTCCTGCTTCTAGGCATTGGTTAATAGATGGACCGTCTTTCCCAGCAGCTGAAGCGTTAAAAATTGGTCGGACAGGAGTCGTGCTGTTTGGCTTCACTATAGGTCTATGGGGCAAAAAATAGTCGTCTTCTTGTAAATCTATCCAGGGAACTCTTTCTATGATGCGTTTCTGCAACCAATCTTTGAAAATCTTATCATATTCTTTATACAGGTTTGCTTCGTCCAACTTTTTTGTAGTTATGTGTAGCATCTTTTCTGCAGACATTTTATTGCCTTTTATCTGAGGGTGGCTTTCTTTCCATGGGAGATGAACCTCGTACCTTCCCTCTACCTCATCAAATCGAATAGTCTGCGAAAATTGCTTCTTAATATTATCTAAATGTTCTTCTTTTGATAGTGTAACAGCTGGGTCGGTGATCCCTAGTACATCTAGTTGCCATAAATCTGATATCGTCGCATTTCGACTGAACATTGATAGCGCAACTAGCGTAGCATCTTCTCGGCCTGTTTCTCTATTGTAATTCTTGCCCATAAGAGTCCAACCAAGCTTGGTTTCTAGTGCTGTAGGCCCTTCGACTAGCTGTTGAATCTTGCCAGTGTACAGTCTCCCTGCTACGTCGGCTCCTAGTAAAAGCGCAATTGGTTCTTGACCTCTTCCTATATCGCTAAGCGAAATATTCTTAGATTTCAAGCTGTGAATCCAATCACCCATTGGAACGACAGGGAGATTTTTACAGATTTCGTCCTGATGAAAAGCTTTTAAACTGCATACACACGAGCCATCTATACTACTGATTATAACTTCATATTGATTGTGTACACGAGGCTCTGTCTTTCCACCTCCAAAAAGTAAATGAACCATTTTTTGTTGTCCGACGACTCGCAATTTAACCTGTTCTGCTACGCTGCCTAGTACGTAAGATCTATGCGCTCCAGGGTCAATGAGTACACGAACGACACACTCACCAGCTGGCCCTTTAAGAATCACACGCAGTGTCTGTAGATACACGTCTGAAGTTGACGAAACATTCTTGGAGAAAGCACTGAGATTCTCTATGTTCTTTTGTTTATCATCCTTTTTCTCAGTCGCTGGCTCCTCTTTACTAACATCTCTGCACATGAGAAGTACGTGTCTTCGATTACACCATGGGAAATTTTCTCTATACCGACATTTCTGATAGCCGTGACCTAGCTTGAGACACTTAAAACAGGCTCTTTTATCCTTTGATATTGTCTGTCTCGCGCTAAGCGGCATTAGTTTAGCCTGTGAGCAATTCGCGTTCTCGTGTTGTTCTTGGCAGAAAATGCATAGGTTAGGACCTTTCGTCTCTTTTGCAGCAAACAAACCTGCTGCAGTGGCGACACCTTAGGACGCGTTGTTTGCGGGCTTTACTTTTCGAGCGACTTTACCTGCTGTCTCCACTGGCTCGGTCGGTAACTCAAATTTCGCTTTAGCCATGGAGATTCTCTCTTCACTATGAGTCTCTTCTTCTAAGAATTGCATCAAGGCTTTTAGTCGTTCGTCTGGCTTTTTTCCGCCGTTATTTTGCCTTTGCCATGCACGTAAAACATCCTCTGGCAAGGAGGACTCAACCAGCGGGTACAACATGGCCGCGCACATTGCCGTCGTTACACCTAGCGACTCGAGCCCACGTAACTGCGTTTCCAACTTATCGTACATACTAGTGAGTGTACCGTTCGATTTGTTTAACATCAATTTCACTAACTCTCGCATGTACACTTCAACCAGTAAGTCCTCACGTCCAAATCGATTTTTTAAACTTTCTATCACTTTGGAGTAATTCTCTGCAGTAGGCGGGTAACTATTTACTAAATCGCTAGCTCTCGTGCCTTCGACCATTGTTTGCGACAGATACTGAAATTTTTCACCTGGAGAGAGATGCGTATCCTCGTGTATGTTTTTGAACATACTCCAAAACGGTAGCCATTCGATGAGTTCACCAGAGAATTTCTTGAGTTCAATTTTTGGGTATTTGAATTTCCGCGTATTGTCGACCGTTGCGTCCGTTGTCCCTGTTCCGGGAGGTGGGGGAGGTGTGCCGCCTGGCACGCCGCTTGGCTCTGGCGCTGGGTCCATGGTTCTAAGAAATGCCTTCGCTTCCAGCTTTACTGTTTCGAACTTCTTGAAATACTCATCGACGCTATCCATTTCTTTATTGCAGTCCTCTTCTGTTGTATCAGCCGCAATCATCAAATCTAATATTTCCTTGTTAACTAACTCCAGCTCTCCAAATTTGTTTTCCAATAGAGCCAAGGAGGTTAGCACGGTGTTTTTATCCGGAGATTCCTTCTGGAGTTCCTCGCTTAATCCTGTGATAGCTTTTGTAAACGAGCTCCGTATAACTTTTCTTCCCTTCTTAGCCTTATCCATGATTCTATCACTCGAGTTCGAGGGTGTTTTTAACCTCTATCTGTTTACTTTACACTAGCAACACTCACTCACTAGTCCTGTCACGGTCGCCAAAATGTTGCAGCCAGGTAGAGGACAAACGCAAAAATAAGAACACTTGGTTAAGGCAAAACTGATAATACTATTTATTAGGAAGAAAGGATAAATAATTTCCGTGTTTGCGCTCTCAGGACGTGTGTTCTCTGAGGCTGCTCACTCCAAAGTGAAGTCGGCTGGCACAAGCCGCACCGCCGAACGTCTCCCTGATCACGTGACCAGGATTCACAAAGTCTCCGCGTGTCGCGCTGTAGTTTTTTGACTCTATACTTTACAACATTGATTTTTAAGAAGCGCGACATATAACATACGTTTAAACTATTATTACGTGACTCGATATAAAACAAAAATATTGGCTGACAAAATCTAAAACATAAGAAAAACAAATACCACTGATCCAATCTATTTTCAACAGCTAGTGCGGAGGCAGGAAACGTGGGGAGGGTCTTCGGGAATCCTTTACAGGATATTAAAGCAATTTTTAATTTATCTGAACTCTTATCTTCATTCTACGAGACCTAAAATTACCACCACGTGCCGTCCGGCTGGGCTGGCTACGTCAGTTTTCTAGTCGGTTGTTCTAGGACGCACGACGTTTACTGTTATTGATAATTAACCATCATCGCAAACTACCTTGTACGTATTGTTACGTGTGGATACACGTCACGGGTGTCTAATTACTATAAGAAGACGAGTAGAAGAGGGCAACGCTGTGGCGGCCGTGGCGCGACGACAGAACGTCTGCCTTGCAAGAAAGAGGTCCTCGGTTCAAGCCCGGGGTCCGTCACTTTTTCGTTGCACTCTTCACTCGTAACAGTATAACCCTCGTCACGTAAAAGGTCATCACTTGCATTTTGCGTTTCAACATAACTCAATTACGCAGTATTTTCGTTACATTATTATTTTCTATTAACGAATATCCTGCATAATTTGTTTAGTATTATAAGACCTGTTGAAAACAGGACTTGCTTCCGTGTCGCAGGTGAATCTATAACAAGTTTGTTTCAATAATTTTTGCATTTTTTTTTCGTATTACAAGTAGCATCATCTAAATTTGTACCACTCGTTTCAATCATTTCAGTTCAATTATCATTTTAATAATTCATCCCTTTCGAACTATAGTCCATCTTATGACAGATTTAACATATTCATTAATTAACATTCATTTTATAACTTTCTGATCATTCAATAAATGTCTTTTTTTGTACAATAATTATAAACGTTTCTTTCAAATATCAAGCAATATTTATCATCCTATAATTATTGATTTGTATAATTTTAACAATATTGTATTTGAGTAATTTTCCGCCTTGTATTGATTTTCTCGCTATTATTTAACACAGATTATATATTTCTTTAATTTTCCGCCTCCCCAATCAATTTTTTTTCAGGCTCAGTCAGTTTCAACAATACTGAGATTATTCGTTATGGGAGGTTAAAAGTTCATATAAATTTACATTATACGAAACGTTATTATGAAATAAAAGTCCTCACGAGAGTTATCCGCCGGTTCGACGCTCTAGAGAGCTGAGCGCGCGGAGACATAGCATTGCATGCTTCATATCATACCTAAAATATCAAGAGAGAGCGAGAGAGAGAGAGAGAGAGAGAGAGAGAGAGAGAGACAGACAGACAGAGAGAGAGAGAGAGAGAGAGNCCTAGCGCTATATTGTCGAGAGAGAGAGAGAGAGAGAGAGAGAGAGAGAGAGAGAGAGAGAGAGAGAGAGAGAGAGAGAGAGTGAGAGTGAGAGCTGCAGTAGAGAGCTAAGAACACGGAGCAGACAGAGTGCTTTCGTTAGTTAGTCAGAGCCATATGGCCATATCAAAGACTCCAGGTACCTACTATACAGGTGTGTAGGATGTAACGACTTAAAGCCTATGATCCTCTATAGTCGTCAGTCATGTTCCCTTGGTTGAGGTCCATAAGTTCATCTGCACTATAGTTTGCAAAATCTCCCCAGGTGCACCTAACCTTTTCTTTGGAACGTATCAAGCAAACGGCAGTGTTACCAGAAGTACAAATCATTTTGCAGCTTAAGTGTTAGTGTCTCTCACAATAGACTCTTCTCCCATAACCTTATTTGCTTATTCCTCCAAAACATGTCGAAGACGGCAAGGTCTAATTTCTTAATTTTCCGTCACAGCAACATTAATCTTAACCTAAGCGTGACTCCGCCTCGATCATAGTCAACCTGAACTCGGTCATATGCCTCACATGTTATCGGTGTTGCCGAGTTTACCGCAGCCGCGTTGACGGACAGCAAGCGACATTTCGACTTCGCGCTTAAGACCAAGCTCAAAGAGGATCAGAAGCCTGCGCTTGAACAACAGCTATATTGCGGCTCCTGGGTGGCGCGTTAACAGGGCGCGACTATGACAACGATTCCATCAAGTTTGAGCACGAGGAGGAGGTAGACGTCAAGAAGGAGCTGACGCTTTCCTAGGAGATCGGTAGTACCGAAGACCGTCTAGTCTTAAGCTCAGCGTACCCACGATATCTCGCAACAAGTTCAAACCTACTACTGCCAGCATTATGTGCTACGGTCACTGCTAGCATACCGCAATGACAAGAATTACGTGTCTTTATAAGCGCCGAGCGCTCGCTAGCAACTCAAGCACTTGAGTATATCGCTTACATCGTTACAGACACGACGTGTACGTGAATGCTGGATACAGAGACTAAACAATGTAAAACTACAGAAGTGCTATAAGCACTGGAAAATTGTTTCATGACTTACCGAACTGCGGGGGAGCTCGACTATACCTTCACCAAGTTTTCGCTAATGTAGTTTGACAAAGATCCTGTCAGCTGCAATTATAACCTCAACGACCATTTTGGCTTGTACCAGAGCCATATACAAAGGCAACAGAAATTGCTCTAGTAAGTATAGTAAATGACTCTTACCGATCTTACCATATCTCGTCTGTTCTCCACAGCCTCATAACGCTTGTTTGAATAATTAGGATGCCTTCTTCTTTTTTTACGGCCCACTGCCCGAGAACGAGTTTGAAAAATGTGACTATGGCAACGATCTCACCGTGTCCTGAGGGCGAGAAAAATGACGTGGACATCGAGGATCATGAGCAAGAACTTGCGGGGATCGCCGCAGACACGACGCAAACGCGTGAATTTTGTATGAAGATAGAGAATAGCGACATAGGCCGCTAGATCATAACGATTGACTAGACACTGGACATCAAAAAATCACTCTAGCAGAACATGCGATAGTATGATCAGCGGTCACTCTAAGCTCGTCTTCAACTTCACGCACTCTTTCCACTTGTCTTTGACGACAAACCAGTCGGTTACAAGGACGACCTCCAAAGCTTGTCGTTCGATTTGTTTACCAGATGCTTCTCAGCGGCAACAGGTACTCTCATATTAAGACCTCATACGTTTAATTATTCCCCTGGAGTCGAAAATGAACGACAAGATTTCCTTGTTTCGTTACAGCTGTTTTAACCTTGGCATTAGCGTGATTATGACGACCAGGTTGAGCAATTTTTAGGGTTCTAATCAAAAGTTATAAATTCGCTAACTAGTTCTTACTGGCTGCATCTCCCCTATCACCGCTTCCTACAAAAACTAGCATAACTCAGATTTCCAACAAAGACTAGCGCTATTCAATATTTTTCCATTTTCTTTACGAAAAAATACTTTTCTAATAAAAAGGCAAGAAAATTTGAATTGTACCAGTCTTTCTTGGAAATTAGAATTTTGTTAGTCTTCGTAAAATGCAATAATATTAGATAACCATCTCTTGAGAAATTGTTTGTGTCAAAAACATTTTATTACAAGTTTGTTTAATTAAACTTATTAAAAAGTTATATAAAATCAGTTGAAAAACATTTTTAATCAGGTAAAACAATGGCAACTATAAGTTATGTGTCTATCCTCACCAATCCGTATCTTAGTATAATAAGTATAATTTTTCCTTTAAAAATGTATGACATTCTTAAAGAGATTGTCAAATC
The DNA here is from genome assembly GCA_012977825.3 of Pteromalus puparum. Lineage (NCBI taxonomy): Eukaryota > Metazoa > Arthropoda > Insecta > Hymenoptera > Pteromalidae > Pteromalus > Pteromalus puparum. Next base: position 28,320,465 of record CM053169.1, on the reverse strand, counting down.
TTTATAGCTTACAAAAGGTTTTGTGCATTTTTATCTATAGTATACGCTAATGAATTGCGACGGTGCCTTTTGCACGTCGCATGTACGCGGAAGGAGAGAACCACTGACGACATTGTTTTAGTCTACCAGGGCTCTCCTAATCATTCGAGGTTTTTGTCCGAGGTGAACGCGAGTGTGAACTGTGCACACGGACGAGGATCATCTCCGGAGCAGAGGAAGACAGCGCCGAGGAGCAGGAAGAAAGAAGAGAGAACAGCACGAGTGTAGCGTACGACACTGCTGCGACAGTGTAGTTAGGAGCGTGAGTGTGAGAGAGAGAGAGAATGTGTGAGTCAGCGCACGGACCAATCGGCGCGCAGCTACAGCTGCACACCGTCGAGGCGACGAAGCACCGGACCGAGCATGCTACGCGAGAGCTGTGAGCATCGGCTAGCGGCCGACGGGACCGTGCGCGCCAGACCGCCGGAGAAGGGGGAAAGCCGGAGCGAGCGCCGAAGAGAGCGCTTTCTTCCCGTCGGCGGCATTCTGGGAGTGAGTCCCGGGAGAGTCGCACGCGCCAGAGATTTGTAGAGAAAGAGTTTTCGAGCCATTGTTTGAGATTTTGATCGTGGGAGTTAGTGTAAAACTTGGGTTTGTCGAGGGACGCGGAACGAGCCAGCCAATCGAGAGGACGACCTGGACCAAGTGGCAACTTCCGAGAGAGAACGAGAGGAAGATGCTGCTGCAGGCCCGGTCATCGCTGAGGGTTCGCCGACTCGAGAGCCACTACCTTCGATCAGGTGACGAGGAGGCGAAGCACGTGGATACTTAGAGGCGAGTTGAAACGCGATAGTGCCGGATCGGGCGAGTTATTCGAGAGAGAAGAGAGAGAGAGAGAGGGAGAGAAGAGAGAGAGAGAGAGAGAGAGGAGAGAGAGAGAGAGAGAGAGAGAGAGAGAGAACAGGAGAGTGTCGGATATGGGGCGGCGACCAACAATACAAATTGAGCATAAAGTTGATCTACGAGTTTTCTTTCCGATTACCCCCTCGTGAACCCGAGCGAGGGAGAGAGGATTCGGCGGAACCTCCTCCGAGAAAACACGGAGAAATCGTTAAATAAATTATAGTACTGGACTTTCGGGCCTCGCGGGAGATTTTCTATCACCGTGAGTTTGGCCACGTCACAGAATGTTGTGAAATCTGTTTAAAAAATGTCAAGTGTTTAAAATTACGACACTGACAGAAATAATTTTTTACTCCAAAAAGAATTATTTTTACTTTAGCTCTAAGATGAAAATCCGCTTCCTATTTCGTGATTTTCCTACATCTAATCTGAATCTTTTATAACTATAATCCGAATCATCTTGTGCAAAAAATCAGCAAAATCATGAGTATAAAAAAAATCAAGCAAATCCCACTTAATTATAAAAGAATCATTTAAACACAAAGCGGATTTTTATCTTAAAGCTACAGTGAGGCTAATTTTTCTTGAAGTAATAAATGATTTTTGTCTGTGCGGGTAAGCTAGAATCTACTGACTAGTTTATAAAAATTAAGATGGTTGTATTTTTCTGAATTATTATTTTATTGCTTACTTTCCGTCTTTTTGTCTTATACTCTATCAATAAACACTTAAGTTATTATTTTCAAGGTGTGAATCTGTTAGGTAATATTAATTGAAATTACATTTTTTTAAATATAATTTAAAGTGTTTTACTACCAGCATGTTGTAAAAATCTTCACAGATATATTTGTTGTAAAGAAAAAAAATTACAAAGCTAAATTTAATAATTTACAAAACTAGTTCTTAATTTTGGAATCATAATATACTACGAAGTAATCAATAATTTGTTTTTAGTATAAGTATGGATATGATTTACTCCATGCATCGTAGACTACAAGACAACAGGACACTAAGTAAGCATTAAAATAATAATCTAGACAAGTAAAACCATCCTAATTTTTATAAAATAGTCAGTAGGTTCTAGTTTACCCACACTGACAACAAACATTTATTACTTCAAGAAAAATTAGCCGCACTATAGCTTCAAGATGAATATCCACATTGTGTTTATTTATATTTATGATTTTGTTCATTTCTTTGCACAAGATGTTTCGGATTATAGCTATAAAAAATTCAGATTAGATATACGAAAATCACGAAATAGAAAGCGGATTTTCATCTTAAAGCTAAAGTGATAATAATTCTTTTTGGAGTAAGAAATTATTTCTGTGAGTATGGTGATTTTAAACACTCAACTTTTGCTTCCTTCCTAAGGAAGCCTTGTAATAGTAATTTTTGGAGTTTGTGTAAAAACATGTGGGAAGTGTGTTTTGATGAATTTTTAGTCGAAAAATGGTGTTTTTAGAAAATGTCCGTACGGATGTATGTGTGTGTGTGTGTGTGTGTGTGTGTGTGTGTGTGTGTATGTATACGCCTGTATCTCAGCTTCTACTTGGTGGATTTTAACCCACCAAGTCTCATTTTCTTTGTTTTTGCTAGAAGATAGTGGGACGAAAGTCCGTTTTTACAATTTATATACGCGTTTTTTTTTTTAGTGATTTTTTAGTTTTGAGATTTCAGTTTTTGCCAACAAAGTTATCGGAAAAGTTAATAAAAGTAAATTGCTTAATATGTACCTGAAAGAGAATAAAATTGCCTATGTTTTTACCTTGAAAAATTTATATTATCGTTCGTCGTTCTTTTATTATACACCATACAGTGCAATTTTTTTAAATCGTTATAACTCAAAAACTAAATAGCGAATCATTCTAAAAAAATATATGATTATTGAAGGTAATTAGAACTATATACCACTTAAATTTTAAGTCATTTCATGGGGCAGATCCTGAGAAAAACATCAAAAACTGAAAAAAATCGTTTTTCTACGTGACGCGATAACTGGAGTAAAAAGGCAATAATCAAGTTCAAATTTTGGATTTAATTAGCATTATACAGCACAATGATCCCTTTCTTTGGGGTTTTTATAAAACCAGTTAGTTTCAAAGATATTGAGCTTCAAACTTTTGTTTTTTCACCCTGTATACTATGAGTCGTTTTTTCTACGTGATGCGATAACTGGAGTAAAAAGGCAATAATCAATTTAAAATTTTGGATTTAGTTAGCATTATATAGCACCTTTATCTCTTTCTTTGGGTTGTTTATGATACCAGTTAGTTTTAAAGATATTAAGCTTCAAAATTTTGTTTTCTTACCCTGTATACTCTATATAACTGAAAACTGTATCGCTTCGATCTCAGTTTCCATTAATGGATTTTAATCTATACTTAGACTCGTTTTTTGCTGTTTTTGTTTTATTAATTCGTTAAAAATAAGATTTTCAGTTACGCATGTGCGTATATTCATGGCAATTTTTCGATCACTGGTGATTTTAGATACGTTCCGCGAACTATATCCTTATCATTATATCTCGGAAACTAAACTTTGAACTTTTCGTTAAAACATCATGATTATCGACTAGTTTTTTTCTGTTCCCCCCTAGTTGCACAATATACTATTGTAACACGCAAACGATTTTCACGTTTTTCGTACCTATTAATCGAAACTAAAGTGACTCTTTTTTGACTGGCGGGCAAAGAAGTTATTTTAGCGGGCAAAAAAAACTTTCTTGCCTACTTAAGATTACCATTTTTGCCCACTAAATTTTTTTTATAAGTTTAATAGTATACTGTGCAACTAGGGGGGAAAATTGGCTTTTTTAGCAAGAGATAGCCCGAGACGGACATGAGTGCTCAAAACATCACCCAAGTCTGAAAAAACCACTTCCCCTTGTTGCACATCGTACTTTTTTTGATAAGTGCATGAATAGGCCGCTTTTCATGCATCCAAACAGAATAGAAAATTCGAGAAAAATTTACTCCCTTGGAAAGAAAATAGTACATAATGCAACAAGGGACGAAAGTAGCAGATTTTTCCCGCGGGTGGGTTTACTGCCAGAGCGAGTAGATTTTTCGCGAGGGTGCGTTTACTGCCCGAGTGAAGCGAGGGCAGTAATCATCTGAGGGAAAAATATTCTCGCGACGGCAGTAATCACCCGAGGAAAAATCTACTTTCGCCCCGTGTTGCATATGTTGCATATGTATTTTATTCCACTTTCGGCCAAAAGGCCACTATTTGAGCCTGAATAGCGGGATACATACAATTTGTATATTAATTTATTTATTTGCAAATTTGTTAAAGTCTTTAAAATTTTCAAAATTTTAAAAATTTTAAGAATTTGTAAAAATTTCTAAAATTTTTGAAAATTTTGAAAAATTTAAGAATTTTTGAAAATTAAAAAAAAAATTTTAAATTAAAAAAGAATTTTTCAATTTTTTTTCCGCTAATTTTACTTTTTTCCGCAAAATTTTACTTTTTATCTGCTAATTTTACTTTTTTCCCGCTAATTTTACTTTTTCCCGCATATTTTTCTTTTTTTCCCGCTAATTTTACTCTTTTCCCCGCTAATTTGACTTTTTTCCCGCTAATCTGATTTGCGGGAAAAATGTGCTACTTTTGCCCCGCATTTCAGGGATAAAAAGTGGCCATTTCGGTCGAGTGTGGAATAAAAATGTTTACTTACCTAGCAGCGGGAATTGTCACTTTCCACTCTCTAGGCAAGTAAAATCGTATACACACCACGAGAGGAAATTCGGACAGCCCTTATCTCATGTTTGCCACTCTCGCCTTCGGCTCGAGTGTCAATTTACACGAGATATGGACTGTATAAGTTTTTTCCTCCCTAGGTGTGTAATATACTATTTCCTTCCGGAAAAAAGGAGGAAAAAACTTTTTTTTCCCAACGGAGTAATTTTTTCTGGTAGGAAAGCATTTTTTCCTCCCGCTGCTAAGAAAAACTGGATTTTCATTCATATTACATGCATGGAATGTGGCCTTTTTCATGCACGTATCATAAAAAATAAATTTTACCCTTTAATACTGAGTGAACAGACCGGCGATGGCTCCGTGGTAAACCACCTGCCTCCTGGTCAAGGGGTCGTGGGTTCGAGCCCCCATCAGCGCGATCAGTTTTTTCTGATCCGATGGAAATCTTACTCACGACACCGGGTTTGAGAAAGGCGTAGGTGTGATGAGCCTACCCTGGAAACTTTCGAACGCTAAAATTCATCTAGAAACACAACACGATACGTTGTGAGGCCATGGACTTTCGAGTTCGAAAAAGCCACCCATTTTTTTGACTTGAACTTGACAGTATACATTATAAATGTACCATATTTCAACATTTTTACCCCCAGAGTCCCTCACAATGAACCAAAAATGGTGGCATGTTTTTTTTTTTTATGTTAACAAAAACAAGTGTTTAGAAGAGATACTAGTTACAGTGGGGCAAAACAAGATGTTTGTGGCAGTCCTGGAAAAAATCCGAAAGGAAGTAAAGCCCGACACCACTAAAAATATGGCGCTGGGAGTCAATTGAATAAGAAATGAAGACGTCCTACTAAAACTAGGGAGAGGATCTGACAGAACAGCGTTCACTGCGGAAGTAGAAAAAGCAGTGCTCGGCCTTGTTGGATAGGTCAAAAAGAAAGAACGTAAGGCCACGCTAGAAACGAGGGCATGGACTCGAAAGCTACGAAAGAAGAGGTGAGAGCAGAAATAGGAGAAGCACTTAGAAAGACGGACAATGGCAGGAGGGTGACCCTACTAAAGCCTAACATAAGAGGTGTTAGAATTTTGCCATAGTAATACTTGGCGAGAGAGAGGCCAAGGAGCTACTAGAAATAGGACACATCCGGTTGGGCCTTGTGAGTTGCAGGATTCGAAAGCTTGTTAAGGTAGTGTGGTGCCATTAGTGCCTAAGCTTTGGACAATGTAAGGGTGAGTGCAATTAAGAAGATAAGTCAAACCTCTGCCTTAAGTGTAGAGCTGTCCATCATCGCATGGCTGAATGGTTGATAGATTTAAGCTGTTTCCTCCGCAAAGAGGGTGGATAAAAGGAAGAAAACTGTGAACATGTAGCCAGCTCCGGCGGCTGCATTGTATTTAGGCGTGCCTTAAACACGGCGAAGAGAAAAGAAAGAAGAGCTTAAAAGATGGCAATAGTAGGCAAAGTGTTGGATGTAACAGCATCAAGAACATAGCAACAAGAAGACGGGGTTGATGCAAAAAGAAGAGAACGAGTTTGACCCTAAACCCCTACTCACTTCGGTGAATAAGTGGCGTATGGTAATGTAAAATCCTAAAAAAGGAGCCAACTAGGCTAATTAAAAGGTTCTACAGAAAGATTGTTCAACAATAGTGCCTGCGGAATCCCAGTTTCGCAGGGCCCCTTATAAAAAGCTTGCTCTGCCTACGCCACATAAGATCCCTACTGTAAAATCTTAGCTGAGATCTTAAGTGAGATCTCATGTAAAATATTATGTATAATTTTGTAAAAATTAAAATCGCAAAATTTGCTCTAAAAAACTTTTGTATCCCCATTTTCCGATGCATCATTCAGATGGTAGTACCAATATGGCATGACAATTAACACTTTAAACTGATTTATTAGGTTTTATGGTCTTCAACTAACTTTGCCTTTCTTATTTAGATGAGATTTTGGCATGAGCTCTCACCTGAGATCTAATGTGAGATTTCTCATCAGGGAAAAACATAAATACATACATACATACATACATTTTTCAAAAATCACTGTTTCTGACACAAAAATCTCGAAAACATCGAAATCTATCAAAATGTTTGCCATCAAAATTTTCACTATCACAAAGCTTTTTTTTAGAGAAAGTAAAAAGTCAAGTTTAGAATCATATTATTTCATTCATAATATATAGCAAGCAAAAGAGGCATTGCGTTTAATCGAGGGCTAAGTCGAATGATTCTCAGTTTATATAATATTCAATTGAGAGTATCCTGTTTAACAATACTAAAATTTAATGATTTTCTGTTCATTTGAAAATTTAACAACATATTATTTTATATTAATCTTTAGATCTAGAAATTGCTTCCTCCTCAAGAGGAAGCTTTGTAATAGTAAAATTTTCAGTTTTGCTAATACTTCGTGGAAACGCATTTGGAGGTGTTTGGAGTACGAATCATACGTTTTTAGAAAATGTCCGTGCGGATGGCTGTGTGTGTGTGTGGTGGTGTGTGTGTGTGTGTGTGTGTGTGGTGTTGGTGTATGTGTGCATACCGCCATAATTTGAACGCTATGCGACGGATCGTAATAAAATTGGACATGCATATATTTTTTTAATTCTGAATTTAGTCCTTTTTGTTTATGATTCTGGACCATTTTTAATGGCCATATATATAGCCATTTTTTCATTTTTGAAATAATATTTTGCTTTTTATATAAGATTATCATATATTCAACAATAGTGTATCTAAAGAACATAAATGGTCTACTTTTTCCCGCAAGATTTTCTAGATTGACTGATCTGTTCATTTTTTATGATATAAAAGGTAATTTTTCGATAAACATTAAAAACCCAAAAAATAAATAGTTAAATGTTTTGAAGCAATTCATGACAATAAGAAACAACGATATCTACTAGTTGTAAAAATTTTAAGCAATTTTGGCGACTAGTTTTTGAGATAAAAATCAAAAACTAGAAAAAATGTTTTTTTTATGTCGTACGATTACGGGAGTAAAAAGGTTTAAATTGAGTTGAAATTTTAGGAAAAGATTGATCTTTTGATCACTTCGGCTAGGTTCTTTTTGTAGCTTATGAAACCTTTTAGTTTTAAAGATATTAAGATTCAAATTCTTCAACTCTCACCCTGTATACTCTGTGTGACTGAACATTATTATTTTTGTTAAACCATATAATTTGATAATTAAAGCTTAGTATATTTTGAGAGTTTTCATGGTTTTCAAGGAGTTCACGGAGCTCTATCCTTTTGATATCCACCTTAACTCCCAGTCCCCTGATACCCCTCCCCTACAAGTGTCTTCCTAACCTATCCTTTTAGTATCGAATAGTAGCGAATATGTAAATCAAAGAATGAGTTGTTTGTCCCATGTAATCATCTTCCACTAGCAGAATAGGAGGAAGCTAAGTGCCAATGACTTGGCAGCGGTTTTTAATACTGATTGAACGAGAGCGTGATTGCCGTGTGAAAAAATATCCACACCAACCCCGCTTAATACGCACAAAAAAACTCAAAAAAAAGTCCACGCGTCACAAAAAATATGGTGTTCACCAAGGGCTCAGTGTGCTTTTTGACCTTATGTGGTTGCAGCACTCATCTGTGGCTCGTATACGCCCTCGCCTTCAGACTCCACACTCGGTCTAAAAAAGCCCATTTTATGCCCTTGGTACACAATATACTATTCTTGCTATGCAGTGATGATATTTATGCATAGAAAATGCGGAAACAAGCTTAACTTTTGTCAGAGACTGAAGTAAATCACTTGCTTAATTAATCTATATGCTCGTGCACATACACATACAAACGCTCGCGCCCACGCACGCACGTACATCCATGCATATGCACAAACACGCGCATACACAATCAAGTAACTTTCAAAACTATTTCTTTCAAACTTCTAAATTTATAGATAATCACATAATAATAATAAACTTAAACAAATTTTAAGTAACAATTAATAGAAATTAATTCTTACACTATGTTTACATAGCTCAAAGAATAACAACTATTCAACTAGATGGTGTTCAGTACTATATCTCTCGAATGAATCCCTACAGTCCTGAATTAAATTATTTTTTGGCATATCAATATTGCCGTTCTCTTGGACTACAACTTGTATCTTTTGAAACTAAGGAAAAGGCTGACTTAATGGTGAAATATTTAAAAAATGCGGGATACGCAAAATATGATTTTTGGACTTCAGGAAATCATCTTGGAACGGACATGTTTTTGTGGATGAGTACTGGATTACCTTTTAATTCGACCTTTGATTATACAAACAAGAGTAGTAAAGATGCCAAACCACAAGTATCTCAAAAAAGGTATATCTCTTGCAAATTTATGCTTTCTTTTAGATATAACTTGCATAACAAATATTGTTTCTAAAATATTTGTGAAAATGTATATGTGCATGGTTGGATCTAATCTTAATTTAACAGGATACAATGATGCGAATTTTTTTAAATTTAGAATAAAGTTTTTTATATCGATCTACTCTGCGGCCGTGGCAGCGACAACTGGACCGAACGCAAAAAATCGTCACGCCCAAACCTAAGAAACTTTTCATGAGTTGCCAACATACATATTCTATGGGCCGACTGCTTGCGTTCATTGCTTTACATGCAGTCTGACTAACAATCGTTAAATTTCCTAATCGTTCTGCGCGCTCAAGTAAGAGCAAGAAAATAAATTTGCTTGGAGAGAAACATAGAGAGTGTGAGAAGGAAAATGACTCCAAAATGCAAGAAGAATTGAGATTTTCTCGTGCGCTTGCTTAATTGCGCAATCATCGATTTTTGTAGATTATTTCTATTTACCTGGCTTCCAGGTGATTCGCGTTGTTAGTTCAATAGAGCATTTATCCCAGATGGGGATCAGCTAAACTGACATCTTGATACACGCTCTCCCGCAGTCCCTTGCGCACGATTTTCCCTCACTCCGCGTACGCGTCGGAGCGAAGCGCCGAAAATATTTAAAAAGGCGGCCGCGCTCTGGCTGCGCATTAGTAATCTCCTGGCCCCGGCCTGGTGCAGATCTCCCGCTTTCGTGCTTGACCAGCGAGCCCGAGAAGCCTCTATCCCGGACGATCAGTCTAAGAGAACATCAAAGGAAATAAACATTCATCGAGTTAACCTGAGCTTCTTCTTCTTCATTCCCTGCACACCGAAAAGAACGCGAAGCGAAGGAGCCGAAATGCCAGACTCTCTCCGAGGTCCGCGCCTTCAGCTATAATCACCGAACGCGACGCGATTCGAGGGTCAGTCAGCCTACGCCTCGACCGCATCTCCGCATACCTGGATATCGGCGTCCCTCTTTCTAGATCAGCTGTTTGGGCCGCGTCTCCGAGGTATTGTAATGCCCTCAGCGGAGGACAGTAGTTTAGTTTTTAGCCCGACACCGAGTCTGAGCAGTTGTGAAGCTCTCAACTGTCTCGCTCATATTGTATTTTCTATTTTTCGTTTGAATAAATACATTTACATATCAAGGAAGTAACTCTGTTGGTCTGTTCTTTATTTATCTATCACGCTGATAGATAATTATTCAACAGGTTAGGGGCCTAGCACGCTTCCACTGCGCGTAAATTTGTTCATTAAGGAAAATATTGCCAAGCTGGCAATACAGTATAAGTGCCGCGTCGGATAAACTCAGGCAAGTGCCGTTCGTATAGTTTCGTGAGTGTTCGCAGCAGTTTTCTTTTATCATGGCTGATAAAGAAAGCTTTGAGTTAAACAAGCTCGATGAGACGAACTACGAAGTGTGAAAGTTCGGCATTAAATTTTTGCTTAAAGGCAAACAGCTTGGTGGCTTTGTCGATGGGATCAGCGAGGAGCCCGACAAAGAAAAGAAACCTACTGATTGGAGCAGTTGGGAAGCATCCTCCTCGCGAGCAGCCACAATTTTGTTAAGTTCGGTGGATAAAAAGCTGCACCGTTACTTAATGACTTGTAAAACTCCCAAAGCAATGTGGGATAAATTAAATGAACTCTACGGGACATCAAGCAGTGATACGGTGGACAGCGCATTTCAGGAGTATTATGACTTCCGTATTAAGGACGGCCAAGCAGTTGCACCGCAGATAGAGCATTTTGAAACTATCTGCACAAAACTCTAAGATGCGGGTGAAAAGCGGTCGGATAAGGAAATAGTGTCGAGACTGTTGAACGGTCTACCGAAAAGATTTTCGGCTTTCCGCATGGCATGGGAGTGCACTCCCAAAGCCGAGAAAACCAAGAATGCCCTCGTTGTACGGCTTATACGCGAGGATAAGTGTCTCTGCGAGACAGAAGATACTACGCAGTCATTGGCTCTTCAAATTGAAGCTTTACAAGTGCAACTTAATAAACAGAAGTCTACACAAGCAGACCCAAAGACATCGCAGACAATAACCGCTGCCAATTCATTGGCACGTAGCTTCCTCCAACGAAATTTATTGTTCCAATAAATAAAATATTGTTTTAAAATACAGTGTATGAATGCTATTTTAAATATTTCCAAGTTTAATTATTTTGTTGTAGAAGCACTAGACATCCATATAAGAGGAAGCCAAATTTTTGAGAAAAATCGGTCACATTATCAACAATAAAACGTCCGTAATACCAAAAACAGAAAATAAACAAAAAATCACCCAACACCCCAAAAACCAAACACCGAACAATAAAAATTATCTCCAAATAACACACCATTAAATTAAAGAACCAAAAAAGAACATCCCAACATAACGACGTATAAAATACAATCAGAAGAACCCTTAAAATCCGAAAAAAACACTCCCGGAACTGGCGGACGGCGGACACACTGTAAGCAACAGCAGAGGGCTGCGTCTTAGAAGGAGAAGCAAGCCCGCGAACAGCAACAGCGCATCTGCACTGCCAACAACCAATAGAAGACAACAACCGAGGTCGTGAGGCATGAAAGAAGTACGAGAGTAGACGTGAATTCGTCGTAGCTCAGCAAAAGACGCATATTAATACAGAAAAAGAATCCTAGACCTCACCCTCGTGTAATTAATATACGAATCAAACGGCGGCGACTCTAATCCACAAAAAGTGAAATACACTCTACAGGGAGCAAGGAAAAAAAAACCCATCGTCGCTAAACAACACATAGAATCGCCCTTTTTAAAATCAACAACAACAAGTCTAGAAGACCATAAGGAAATGCAGCGTTAGCCTCTGAGTTGATGTACTATTCCGAAGGTTCACATACTACCTATGTCGTAAGGATCGGTGAGCGTCATTTCGAGTATATAAGCCCTGGTCCGCCGGCTAAAAGGAGCCTCTCACAATTCGCGCACGCGAAACTCTGGCCCGAGCAGGACTCACTTACGGTAAAGGCGCCGAAGCTCTGCCCGAGCAGAGGTCCGGTCCGCGATTTACGTAAAATTAAGAGTTCGATATATTAACATTTGATAAGAGTTTGAAGGAGTTTTGTAAATGTTTGAGTCACTATAATATTCCTCTGTACGGACAGAAGTCGCCGGTATGCCATATCGACCTGGGGACACATAGAGTCGCGAAATCAGATCAGGTAACTGCAGCGCGATCTGGTCCGTTTTGTTTTCTTTATTCGCCGCCATTACATAGAAGACGACAAAAATTTTGAAAGGCACAAACTAAAGAAAACGAAATGATATAAAAATATAGTACTCGAGCCATATCGTTCTGCAAGGAGGCAGAGCTCAGTCTATTCGAACAGTTGCTCGAATAGTCACCTCTCCTGCCTCTGAAATTTCAGCATCGCCCTGAATTCTTCTTCTTTATATTATATATAATATATCAGTGGGGCTTCGCCCCCCTGCTCGCTCCGCTCGCCAACCCCCATTTCAGTTTTTGTTTTATTTTTATTTTCACAACTGTTATTTTCAGTTATCTGATGATTAAGTCTAGTTGGCCAAGAACTAATCTTATTGTAAAATTTATAAAAATTTGTAGAGTCATAAAAAGGTCAAGAATTAATGTTTGTCGAATAGAGAATCGAAAGAATAAAAAAGTAAAGAGTATCTGAATTAACACCCGAACTTCTAACTGCTTATGCATTTAAAATATATAGTTTTTTTTTCAATTTTTTGGGAAATTGGTTTGAAATTAATTTTGATCTTCCGCACTTTCAAATATATGGTTACCAAATTATACATAAATCTGGTCCACCTACTTTGTCTCTGATAATCAACCATTGCTGCGTGAATGACCTGTGGCCTCTAATATATTTGATGATCGATCTTTTCGTTTTTTACGGTAGCAACATAGGAAACAAATAATGCTTTTTTTTTCAATTTATTAATCGTTTTAGTTTCTAAAAAACGTCAATATCCTAAAAAATAAAATTTTTGTTTCCACCTGGGGAGAGCTTGGCATTTGACCCACAGACCCAATATAAGTAAAGATATAAAGGCACAAATACATATACAAAAAATTGGGATCCGGACGTATTTTCTTGTCATCGTCAAAATGTCTTATTTCTATACGCGAATTTATCGATCTCCGCGAAGTTAAATATACTATCTTAAAATCTTAACTATGTTAACCGCTCATTTAGCTTTATTTAATTTATGTTTGTCGAACATTTTTCGAAAACCTTAAGTTTATAATCATGCACCGCTAACGGTACCATGTGAGTTACAATTTTTACTCGCAATAATATTTTAAGGGCCCTCGAACAAATCGGCCTATATAATATATATCTGATGGCCTATCGGGGTACCACTTTTTTTGTTTAAGAACTTTGATATATAATTCAATTTATGATCTTATAAAGTTTTACAATGCAAGTATAAACGACGCAAAAGTGATATAAAAAAATGTATACAAACAAGCAAAAGACAAACCTGCGAAGCATAAACACATCAAAGTGTCAACCAATACAAAAGCAAAAGTCAATTGGCTAAGTATACGCCCACATCAAAGTGTTAACATACAGAAAGCAAAATAAAAAACCTTATAGAGAATTATGTTACTTCCCCAAACTAAGTCAAACTTTAAGTCAAACTTTAACAAAAAAAAAAAAACCTCCTGTCTATTTACCTCATAGGTGGTGTGGGAAAAATAGAAAATAAAATTAAGTTATACTCTCTTATATAGTGGTTCATCTCTACTGTTATAGATATAGTCTTGATACTGATCTTGTGCTATGTACTTGTAGAGGCTTGGAAAGTTTCTACAAAGGATGTAGATCTTCCCGAGGCTAAAGACATTATTTATCCAAAATGTATTGTATTGCTCGATGTCGTTCTGTTGGTAGAGGTCGGAGGAAAGTAACCTTTATACATCATCTTAATATAGTCTAACTAATATTACCTAATTATATTGTTAGAAAATCGAAATAATAGGGAACGCTCGGGGAGCGGAAGGTACAGCGGACTAAAAATGTCGTTAAAATGATCAAAAAGTGCGAAATTGATCCGAGTACTCGTATTTACTATTACATTTGTTGTTGAATTTTTTTTGGCTTAATAAAAATAACTTAAAACTAACAAAAAATTGTACTAACAATTATTAATTTTAGAAAGTCTGCGAGAGAAGGAGGTGACGATAGGGGGTGCTGACACCGGGCTCGGGGGGGTGCGGCGCTTGGGCTTGGGTGGTGGGGGGCTGTGGCGGGGGGCTGCGGGGGGGTGGGGGCCTGCGGGGGGGCGCTGGGGCCGGGGGGGGCTTTTCACATGATCCAAGATCACATGAAAATGAAACGATTTTCGCCCCTATTTGCGGGGGTGGGCTTTCGGGGGGTTTGCGGGGAGCGGCGGGGGGGGTCGCGGGGGGACGTATCTCCAAAACACACTATATAACATAGGGTAGATATATAGC
>CM053169.1:28149560-28301485 GCA_012977825.3 Pteromalus puparum | reverse complement strand
TTGTGTGTGTGTGTGTGGTGATGTATACCGTCATATTTCTGGACACTACTTCGTCAATTTAATTCATTAACATGCATATTTATTTTTGAATTCTGAATTCGGGAAAACATTTTTTTTAAATTTTTTTATTATTTTTTTTTATGGCGATTTTTGATTAAAATATTTTTTTTTCCGTTTTTTTCAACATTCATTGTTACAAACAATTCAGCTAAAATGCATTTTAAAGATAATAAAATTAACTACTTTTCCGTTTGGTCCTCGGGATCGACCGCCCGTTCGGCAGATAAAATGAAAAAGGTGTATTTCTTTCACACACACACACACACACACACACACACACACACACACACGAACACACACATCCATACAGACATTTCCTAAAATCACGTAATTCGAACTTCTAACATCTCAAAACATGTTTCTATAAAGATTTAGCGAAACCGAAAATTTTACTATTACAAAGCTTCCTCTAGGAGGAAGCAAAATCCGAAATCGAAAGGAAAGAGAAACATTGAAAACCTCAAGAAACGGACTAAGTGCGGTATTTGCAAGGAAAAGGGACACTGGGCAAGGGAGTGTACAAACAAGAAAAGCAGCAACAAGCAAGAAAAACAGTCCGCAGGATCTTCGTACTTAGCATCAGGATATGTGTGTGACGTAAGCGGATTTTACTCAAAAACAAGCGATCTTGATGAGAATATCTGGCTAGCGGATTCAGGTGCAAGCAAGCACATGACGTTCAAGAAAGAGTTCTTTACGTCATTAAATCCCGTTAGTGAATTTCGATACGTCAAAATAGCCGATGATAAACTCCTGCCCACCGAAGGATCAGGTACGATTATTATTACTGAGCGCATAAATGGACAGGCTGTTGAAAGAGAACTGCAGAATGTTTTATTTGTGCCACAAATGCGTAGAAATTTATTCTCAGTTTCCACGATTAACGATAAGAAGTTTTCGTTTCATGCATATGAGAAATTCTGTGAAGTGCGCGATAAATACGGAAATTTAACCTCAAGCTGTGTAAGATACGGAAATCTTTTTAAAATGCAGTTCGAAGTTAAAATGCCCAAACAGTCTAATCTCGTAGAAACGACGAAAAACACGCTGAAGCTTTGGCATGAGCGCATGGGGCATGTCAATGTGCGGGCGTTGTTAAATACAAGCAAAGTATTGAATGACCCCGGATTAGTGATAAATAAAGCTGAAGATTTTAAATGCGAGGCATGCATTATGGGAAAGCAAACCCGTAAGCCTCATGTGGCAATTAAGCGTGATAGCAATTTTAAGCCCGGAGAGAAAATACACACGGACGTGTGCGGCCCAATTAACGTAGAATCTCCGCGATGAACACGCTATTTTTTGTTATTCAAAGACGAGTGTACGAGTTTTCGAAAGATGTATTTTTTGAGACACAAATCCGAAGTTTTTGGAAAATTTAAGGATTTTCAAAGTTTCGTTCAAACTCAAACGGGGCATAAAATAAAAGTGCTGCGCTCTGATAACGGAAGAGAGTATATATCCGACGATTTTCGTAAGCATACGACAGGCAGCGGTATTATACACGAATTTTCTTCACCGTATATTCACGAGCAGAATGGTCGCGCCGAGAGAGAGATACGTACCATTGTTGAGAGTGCACGGACAATGCTAATCAGTAGCGGAGTTGATCTGAAACTATGGCCTGAAGCAGTCAATACGGCTTGTTACATACTAAATCGCGTAGCAATGCAGGGACAAGATAAATCACCGTATGAAAAATGGTTTAATTGCAAACCAGCGATTAAGCATCTGCGTGTTTTTGGTATAGATGCTTATCTCAACATACCGAAAGAAAGAAGAAAGAAGCTCGACTCGAAAAGCAAGCCGTTAATACTTGTTGGTTACGAAGGCGAGTCGCAAAATTATAGACTCTGGGATGATAAGTTAAATAAAATTCACGTCAGCAGCGATGTGAACTTTATAGAAAACAGCTACAGTACAGCAAATAAAGAGGCAGCAGTTTACTGTGTTAAACTGGACTTTGATGTACCCGAAGAAAACGAGCAAGCTGAAGTGAATCATCAACCAGTTATTGATAACGTCGCCCCTAATCAACAAGCTGTTGATGAAGTGGGAGATGAGATTGAAGCAGAAGAAGAACAACCGATTATTGATGACCCACCGCAACCAGCACGACGACTGCGCGATAGAGCACAGCTCAATCCAATCGATCGCTATGGAGTTCCGTTCGCCTACATCGCGGACACCATACCGATGACGTACTCCGAGGCGATGGCTAGTCCAGACGCAGCACGATGGAAGGAAGCCATGCAAGAGGAGATCGATGCGCTCCGAAAAAGTGAGACTTGGAAGCTTCAAGTATTGCCAAAAGGTAAACGAGCGATTGGATGTAAATGGGTATACTCGATCAAGAGAAATGCGCATAATAACAGCATTCGATTCAAAGCGCGACTAGTTGCAAAAGGCTACTCACAGCGAGAAGGCATCGATTATTTCGAGACTTTTGCGCCTGTAGTCCGCTATGAATCCATTCGCATTCTCTTAGCGATCGCAGGAAAGAAAGACCTTGAGATAGCACAGTTTGACGTAAAGACTGCGTTTCTTTACGGCGATCTACAAGAGGAAATCTACCTACAGCAACCCAAAGGCTACACCACTGAAGAAGGCCTTGTCTGCAGATTACAACGTAGTCTTTACGGCCTAAAACAGTCTCCACGCTGCTGGAACGATAAGTTCGTCGGATTCCTCGAGAACTTCAATTTCAAGAGCATTGAAAGCGACAAATGTGTGTTCGTTGGTGATGTGAGGGGTTTTAAAGTTTACTTAGCCCTTTATGTAGATGACGGTTTAGTGATTTGTAAAAGCCAGTGCGCGATTGACGAGGTACTGCATTACCTAGAAAGTCATTTTAAAATAACCACTGACTCAGCAAATGAGTATGTTGGTATGCCAATCAAGCGCGATCGTGTTAAGCGAACCTTAAAAATAAGTCAATCTAACTATATTGAGAAAATTATAAGTAAATTTGGTATAAATGACGCGCATGAAGTCAGCATTCCTGCGGAACCTGGCGCTTTTCTAAGAAAAGCTGCGAATACATGTGAATTGTATGATAATATACCGTACCGCGAAGCGGTCGGCTCACTCCTGTTTGCTGCCCGAGTGTGCCGACCAGATATTGAATATGCGGTAAATTATGCAAGTCAATTTTTGAATTGTTATAGCCAAGAGCACTGGAAAGCCGTTAAAAGAATTATTAGATATTTGATTGGCACGCGTAATCACGGTATCGTATTACGGAACAGTGGGAGTTCAGATATTTGTGGCTTTACAGATGCTGATTATGCCGGATGTCTAGAGACACGCAGATCGCGAAGCGGCTTTATATTTTTACTACATGGTGGACCAATCTGCTGGTCCAGTCAAAAACAGAGTATAGTAGCAACGTCAACAGCGGAAGCTGAGTACATTGCTTTATCGCACGGGGCTAAAGAAGCTATCTGGCTGCGCCAGATATTAAATCAATTAGGATTTCCTTGCGGTTCAATCCCTATGTATGTAGATAATCAATCGGCTATTAAGATGGCGAAAAATTCAGAATTCCATAAGCGCTCTAAACATATAGACGTTAGGTATCACTCGATTCGAGATGTTGTGAATCGTAAAGAAATTGAAATTAATTATGTACAATCTAAACTTAAATTAGCTGACATATTTACGAAGCCCTTAGCTAAACAGCAATTTTGTTTCTTACGCGAAAGACTAAATATTTTAGATATTTCAAATTAGGTGGGAGTGTTGGATTTGCAGATCCATAGGTATAATAATATAATTTAGAAATATAATTTATAGTTTTATAATTACTCCGGGAAAAACCAAAGTGCAGACGCTGTGCAGAGTTCGTCGCCGAACTTCGTAGCGCATCTGCATTTTTATTATTATAAGCTCCTCGGAGACGCGGCGAGTTTATTGCCGACCAAATATGTGCGATAAGGAGGGCAATTGAGGATTAGCGAGAGACGCACACTCCGCAGAGTGCGCGCCACATGATGCCCAGGTGAGCGGCAGCGGCGTCGAGGGCCATAAACCGAGGGTCAGTCAGCCTACGCCTCGACCGCATCTCCGCATACCTGGATATCGGCGTCCCTCTTTGTAGATCAGCTGTTTGGGCCGCGTCTCCGAGGTATTGTAATGCCCTCAGCGGAGGACAGTAGTTTAGTTTTTAGCCCGACACCGAGTCCGAGCAGTTGTGAAGCTCTCAACTGTCTCGCTCATATTGTATTTTCTATTTTTCGTTTGAATAAATACATTTACATATCAAGGAAGTAACTCTGTTGGTCTGTTCTTTATTTATCTATAACGCTGATAGATAATTATTCAACACTATCAATTTTTTTTTGTTTGATGGATACAATTATTTTGAATCAATTACATATATATAATTAAAGCTCTCTCTCTTTCTCCCCCCCTCTCGCGCTCTCTCTCTCTCTCTCTCTCTCTCTCTCTCTCTCTCTCTCTCTCTCTGTTCCTCTCTCATATTGTTTACGAAACTGACTGGTTTCGTAAACAACCCAAACATAGGGATCGAAGTGCTATATAATGCTAACTAAATATAATATCGCGTCCCATAAAAAAAGGCTTTTTTCAGTTTTTGATGTTTTTCTCCGATAAACTTACTTAAAATTAAAGTAGTATATAGTTCTAATTATCTTCAATAATCATATATTTTTTTAGAAAGGTTCGACATTTAGTTTTCGAGTTATAACGGTTTCAAAAAATTGCACTTTATGGTGTATAATAAAAGAACGACGAAAGATAATACAAATTCTCCGCGGTTAAAAGATAGGTAATTTTATTCTATTTCATGTGCATATTAAGCAATTTACTTTTATTAACTTTTTCAATAACTTTATTGAAAAAAACTGGAATCTCAAAACTAAAAAATCGCTATAAAAAAAAACAAGCCTACAAAATGTAAAAAAGGACTATTTCCCCATCATTCTATAGTAAAAACGAAGAAAATGAGAGTTGGTGGATTAAAATCCACTGAATAGAAGCTGAGATACAGATATCGACGAACACACACACACACACGCACGCGCGCGCGCATATCCATACGGACATTTTCTAAAAAACACTATTTTTCGACTAAAAATGCATCAAAACACCTCCTACATGTTTTTACACAAACTCAAAAAATTACTATTACAAGGCTTCCTTTGGAAGGAAGCAAAATCTCAAAACTAAATTTAATAATTTGAATAAATAGTAAGTAGTTTTGGAATCATAATATTATTTTTACTTTGATAATGTTGCTTTACGATCTGTCTTGTTAGAAAAGGCGATAAATTTTCATATTTATGTGGGTATCGATCGTTAAGTAATCAATAAGTTGTTTTTTGTTAGCATATGATTTACTCTATGCACATCGTAGACTACAAAACAACGGGACGGCAAGTAAGCATTATAAGAATAATTTTGAAAAGTACAACCATCGTATTTTTTATCAAGGGGCGCGGTAGCGCCCCGATAGCAAGTATAAGTTTTTATACAGTGTGCCGTCGGGGAGCCCCGCGACCCTATTATACTTTGAATTTGCTTTTTAACCTATTTACGTTTTATTCATTCTGTCTATATTTTATTTGATCCGTTGTTGACTCATATGTGTGAGTATCCTATTTTGAAGATTTTAAACAGATCTTTCTAATGACCGTAGTATTTTTCTAAGGAAATTGCTCCTTCATAAAAATAACTAAGATCAAAAATTAATTTGCGATAATTTCTTAAAATTTCTGGCCATGCGATTCTCTTCTTTTTAAGTACAATAATACAAGAATATGTCAAAAAATATAATAGGTTATAAGGTTATAATATCTGTAAGTTGATACCCTCTTGATTACGACTACGCCGCGAATAAATAATTTCCAGAGCATCGTTTCGTTTTGGAGTCCACCTCGCATTCTTCGTAACTTGGAAATCCTGTATAAATACGCACTTGTACTCGTTCATGTTCGAGTCGGATATTTTGATTTCGGCTGCTTTGCCACTTGGAATTAACAAGTTGTTTTGATTTTTATATACAATTTTTCGAATGGTGCATAATTGGTGTTTTCAAATTTTAAGTATCAACGGCAGTCGAGATAGTATATACAAAGAATATACTCGTGCTACAGCTAGTGCATCGCCCGTCAAAATTTTTGTGTCAAAGCGTCGAGCGCTGGTCAGGACGACTCAAGCACTATAGCGTGGATCGCCAGAGATCAAGAGCGAGATCGACAGCGTAATCGGTAGCCCTTCCGAGCTCGGCTTCAACTTCATCGAGCGCTCTCACCGCTTGAGCTCGGCGACGACCCCGTTGGCTGCAATATACCATAACCTCACTTTCGCGTAAACTTCCGTTACGCGTTGAAGACTGCAAGGTCTAGGTAATTCCTCAATCTTCCGTTACAGCAACAACTTTAATCTTAACCTGAGTGGCGCGACGCCCACGCCGCCTTGATCATTATCAGTCAACCTGAACTCGGTCTTATTTCGTAACAGCTATATAGCGGCTCCTGGGCGGCGCATTATGACAGTGAGTCCAAGAACTATTTCATTGAGTTTGAGCACATGCAGGAGGAGGTAGATATCAACAAGGAGCCGACGCTTCTCCAGGCGAAAATCAGCAGTCCAGCCTCAAGCTCAGCATACCCGCACGATATTCCGCAACAAGTCCAAGCAGATCGTCACCGACACGACGTGTAGAAAAGACTCAATGAAGAAGTCCGTGCTTATAAGCAAAAGCTGCAGCAGCTGTCGAATGGTGCGTCAGGCCCAAGCAGAGCCCAAGAACTTCGAGTCGGAATGCGATCGACTATGGCAACAATCTCATCAAGTTCGAGAACGAGGAGGAGGTGGACGTCATTGAACCGACATGGTCCTGGAGATCGGCAGCGACAAAAGTCCCACCAGCTTCAAGCTTAGCATACCCGCCGTAACACCCAATAAAAAGTCATATAGCCTACTACGCTGCTACTGTTGGGTCGATATCAATATTTAACAATTCCAACGAAGACTAGCGCAACTCAATATTTGCCGTTTTCCTTACAAAAAATGACTACTAAAAAAAGAGCAAAAAATGAGTTGTGTTAGTCTTTGTTGGAAATCATAATTGTGCTAGACTTCGTAAAAATCGTCAATATTGAAGCAGCCCCTTGAGGGATTCTTTCTGTCAAAAACATTTCCATTGTAAGTTTATTTAATTAAAGTCATTAAAAGGTTATGAAATCAGTTCAAAGAACGCCTTTTACAAGGTAAAATGTTGGCAACCATATGTTATGTGCCCATCCTAAGGAATCTATCTTAGTATTATAATTATAATTCCTCCTCTAAAAATTTATAAAATCCTTAAAGAAATTGTCAAATGTTTACAGCTTACAAAAGTTTTTCTGTATTTTTATTATTATACGCTAATGAATGTAGTGAAATCAGTTTTAAAAATGTCAAGTGTTAAAAATCAGGACACTAACAAAAATCATTTCTTACTCGAAGAAGAATTAATCTGAAAACTAAGCCAAATCATCTTGTGCAAAGAAATGAGTAAACTCATAAATATAATAAAAACAAGCAAGTTCCTCTTATTTATAGAAGAAATTAATTCTTCTTGGAGTAAGAAATGATTTTTGTCAGTGCAGGTAAGCTATAATCTGTTGACTAGTTTATAAAAAATAACATAGTTGTACTTTTCAAAATTATTCTTATAATACTTACTTGCCGTCCCGTTGTCTTATAGTCTATCGATGGAACACTCGAATTATTACTTTTAATGCGTGAATCTGTTAGATAATATTAATTCAAATTACAACAGTTTTTATTATAATCTAAAAAGCTTTACTACCAGCATGTTGTCGCAAAAATCTTCAAATATATCATGATTGTTGCAAAGAAAAAATCTCAAAACTAAATTTAATAACTTGAATAAATAGTAAGTAGTTTTGGAATCATAATATTATTTTTACTTTGATAATCTTGCTTTACAATCTGTCTTGATTGAAAAGGCGATAAATTTCCATATTTATGTGGGCATTGATTGGTAAGTAATTAATAAGTTATTTTTAGTAAGTATGCATATGATTTCTGTGCGTCCAGAACGGACGGGTGGGTGCCTATCACCACTACACAGCGCGTCCTTAGGTTGCGGATAGAGGAACGGCCCCTGAGAAAGAGGTTAGCTGCGAATAAATCGAATAAGCAGCCGCGGACAGCCGATAGGCCCGGGCGTGGGTGTGATGAGCCCGCACTGGCGATCAAACGCATTCATCTAGAAACACTACGCAAGCACCGCAACAACGAACACTCAACAATATTTCTTATTTCACTTTCTCTTCCTACCTAACTATGTCTATAATCTATCTCTTTTAGCACATATTACAAAAATCCTGCTGTCGTGGGGAATGCGGGAGCGATGACAACTGCCCCGAAAGGGGATGTGTAGAATGATTCGCCACCTGGTCTTACGCGGCAACGAAGCCAGCGTAGGCGCGCTGCCTTGCAGGGGGGCGTTAGGATACGAGCGTGATTCCGTAGTGTGTCCGACGATGAGCTGACTCCGTCCTCATCAAAGTCGGAAAGCTCTCATACTTAGTTCTAGAGAGGTATGGGAGTTATCGCCTCTAGAACGGATGATTCACCTGCGATTGGAAACAGCATCCAAAACGCGTGGGTTTCACATACTATCATGGCTCAAAAAAACCAAAACAAAACCAAAATCAATAGGGACTTAAAGGTAGGAACGTGGAATGTGCGCAGTTTATACAGAGCAGGCGCGTACCGGGAAATCTTAAAAGAGGCTGACGGGTACAATCTAGACTTAGTAGCTATACAAGAAACTCGGTGGCAAGATAGCGGTATGTTAGGAAACGAAAACTTCACCTTTATGTACGGGGGCGCGAGCGGACATTCCCTAGGTACCGGATTTCTGATTAGCAAAAGAATTATACACGCGGTTAAAAGTTTCAAATTCGTAAACGACAGACTCTCGTATATCGTCATCGAAGGAGCGTGGTACAATTACGTGGTTATTAACGTGCATTGTCCTACGGAGGACAAAGAGGAAGAGGTGAAGGATCTTTATTACGAAGCCTTGGAGCAATTAATCGACCAGTTCGCGTCTTACGACACCAAAATAGTAGTGGGGGATTTCAACGCTAAAATAGGGAAAGAGGAAATGTTTAGGCCCACTATAGGCAAGGAAAGTCTGCACGAAACCAGCAACGATAACGGTATTAGAGTCATAAATTTCGCGGCGGCAAAAGATCTTATAGTAAAGAGTACGTGCTTCAAGCACAAGGATATACACAAAGTAACGTGGACATCGCCGGACGGAGCCACGAAAAATCAAATCGATCACTTTCTTATCGATAAGAGGCGCCACACGAACGTGCTTGACGTAAGAACCTATAGGGGGGCGGATTGCGACTCGGATCATTTTCTAGTAGTGGCCAAATTAAGAGCCAAATTAGTAGCTGGGCAAAATAGTAAACGGGTGAGCAAAGTAGAAACGTTCGATATTGAAAAGCTACGGAACGGGATAGAACGAATTAAGTATCAAGTAGAAATAAGGAATCGGTTTCAGGTACTCGAAGAAACGGATGCACCGACGGAGGTAGATGACGACCCGAACAGTCTTTGGGGGGATATCGAAAAAACGATAAAAGAGGCCGCGAATAAAGTGCTAGGTAGAAAGAAAAAGCCAAAGAGGAAACAATGGTTTGACAAAGAGTGCGAACTCTGGTTTGAAAGGCGCAAAAAGGCCAAATTAGACAGCGTACACAATAGGGGCGATAGGGCCGTAGAAGAGTACCACGAAATAAGAAGGCAAGTGGGGGCGATTTACAGGAACAAAAAACGTGAGTATCAAAAGAATCAGATTAGAAAAATAGAAACTAATAGTAAGGAAAATAACCCGCGCGAGATGTACAAAGGAATTAACGCTATTAGGAAGGGTTTCCAGAGTAGATCACAATTAATGAAAGATGAGGGCGGGAATCTCGTCACAAGCGAAGGTGAACTGTTAAAGCTGTGGAAGGGCTATTTTGATAAGCTGCTAAACGTACATGAAAACTGCGAGGAAACGGGAGACGAAATCCACACTGCTGAACTCCATTTGGAAGAACCGACCTACAAAGAAGTAGAAACCGCGATCAAAAAACTAAAAAACAATAAGGCCGCGGGAAACGATTCTATACCAGCGGAACTACTTAAATATGGGGGCACTGCGCTGACATCGAAAATTTTTGAACTAGTACGCTCTATTTGGAAAAATGAAACAATGCCGGAAAACTGGAAAGAATCCATCATCATACCGATTTTTAAAAAGGGAGATAAGACAGACTGCAATAACTATCGGGGAATCTCACTTTTAGCTACCTGCTACAAAGTTCTGTCAAACGTAATACAGGCCAGACTCACACCCTTCGCGGAAGATATAATAGGAGATTATCAGTGTGGATTCCGGCGTAACAGGTCGACGAGCGATCAAATGTTTACTATAAGACAGCTGTTAGAGAAAAAATGGGAATATTGCGAAACAATACACCAGTTATTCATAGATTTTAAAAAAGCGTATGATTCTATCAAGCGAAGCAAAATGTATCAAATCCTTGTGCTCCTCGGCGTGCCAAAAAAACTTGTGAAATTAATACAAATATGTCTGAACGGAAGCACGGGAAAAGTACGAGTAGGCGGTAATGTATCTGAATCGTTCATGATACACGACGGTTTGAAACAAGGGGACGGGCTCTCCACGGTACTCTTTAACTTAACGCTAGAGTATGTTGTTAGACAAATGCAGACTAGCGGGCTGGGCGCAACACTCAACGGAAAAACGCAGATTCTAGGATATGCAGATGATTTGGACATAGTGGGGGATAATGGCGAAACGGTAGCGAGAAACGCGGAAATACTCATAAATGCGGCCGAGGAAACGGGGTTAGAGGTGAGCGAATCGAAAACGAAATATATGATTATGGATAAACTGGGCATTTGCGAAGGAGAGGGGGATCTTAGAGTCGGAAATTTTACTTTCGAAAAGGTTAGCGAATTCAGATATTTAGGCACAACTATAAATGATCGAAACGAAATCAAAGCCGAGATTAATAAGAGACTACATTCGGTTATGCCTGCTTCTACGCCGTGAACAAATCTACTAAAATCAAAACTGCTGTCTAAAAATGTAAAAATTAGGATATATAGGACTATAATAATGCCGGTAATCTTGTACGGATGCGAAACTTGGGCGCTCACTAAAGCAGAGGAAAACCGTTTTAGGGTGTTTGAAAATAAAGTTCTGCGAAAAATATACGGGCCAAAGAAAGATGAGGAAACCGGGGAGTGGAAGAAACTTTACAACGGCGAGCTACATAACTTATACGCGTCACCGAATATAAACAGAACAATTAAATCGCGAAGACTAAGATGGGCAGGGCACGTTGCAAGAATGGGAAATGATCGCACGGCAGCGCGTATAATGAAAGGAAAGCCAAATACGTCGCGACCTCTAGGTAGACCTAGGCGCAGGTGGGAGGACAATGTAAAAGCGGACTTAACTGAAATCGGGCAGGACGGCGCAAAATGGATAGGGTTAGCACAAAATAGGGATACGTGGAAGGCTTGCGTAGATGAGGCGATGAACTTTCGAGTTCGAAATGCCACTTAACAAAAAAAAAAAAAAAAAATGCATATGATTTACTCTATACACATCGTAGACTATAAGACAACGGGACGGCAAGTAAGCATTATAAGAATAATTTTGAAAAGTACAAGTATGTTATTTTTTATAAACTAGTCAACAGATTCTAGTTTACCTGCACTGACAAAAATCATTTCTTACTCCAAGAAGAATTAATTTCTTCTATAAATAAGAGGAACTTGCTTGTTTTTATTATATTTATGATTTTACTCATTTCTTTGCACAAGATGATTTGGCTTAGTTTTCAGATTAATTCTTCTTCGAGTAAGAAATGATTTTTGTTAGTGTCCTGATTTTTAACACTTGACATTTTTAAAACTGATTTCACTACATTCATTAGCGTATAATAATAAAAATACAGAAAAACTTTTGTAAGCTGTAAACATTTGACAATTTCTTTAAGGATTTTATACATTTTTAGAGGAGGAATTATAATTATAATACTAACATAGATTCGTTATAAACTAGTCAACAGATTCTAGCTTACCTGCACCGACAAAAATAATTTCTTACTCCAAGAAGGATTAATCTCACTATAGTTTCAAGATAAAACTCTGTTTTGTGTTTAGATTGTTCTTCTATAATTAAGAGGAACTTGCTTGTTTTTATTATATTTATGATTTTGCTCATTTCTTTACACAAGATGATTTGGCTTAGTTTTCAGATGAATTCTTCTTCGAGTAAGAAATTATCTCCTATAAAAGAACTTTTTTAAAAGGTAAAACATTGGCGAGTAAAAGTTTCTTTACAAAAGTCGTGAAATCTCAAAAACAAACATAACTGATGTCAAGTAGTTGTTTTTTATATTTTTCTGGTATATATGCATGCAGGATCATTATTTTATAAAATAAAATATTTTTACTTCAATTCTTAGTTGATACAATAGTTTAGATTCATAAATGAAATTTTAAATTACTCGTCTTCCTTGGCATTTCCAAAAGCATATTCAATCATATACTTTTAATCCATAGTTCAGAGGGTATTTAAATAATTAAAACCATATAATATTGGAATGTACGACTCAAGATTTTAATATTTTGCTTCCTTCCTAAGGAAGCCTTGTAATAGTAATTTTTGGAGTTTGTGTAAAAACATGTGAGAAGTGTGTTTTGATGAATTTTTAGTCGAAAAATGGTGTTTTTAGAAAATGTCCGTACGGATGTATGTGTGTGTGTGTGTGTGTGTGTGTGTGTGTGTGTGTGTGTGTGTGTGTGTGCGTATGTATACGCCTGTTTCTCAGCTTCTACTTGGTGGATTTTAACCCACCAAGTCTCATTTTCTTTGTTTTTGCTAGAAGATAGTGGGACGAAAGTCCGTTTTTACAATTTATATACGCGTTTTTTTTTTATAGTGATTTTTTAGTTTTGAGATTTCAGTTTTTGCCAACAAAGTTATCGGAAAAGTTAATAAAAGTAAATTGCTTAATATGTACCTGAAAGAGAATAAAATTGCCTATGTTTTTACCGTGAAAAATTTATATTATCGTTCGTCGTTCTTTTATTATACACCATACAGTGCAATTTTTTTAAATCGTTATAACTCAAAAACTAAATAGCGAATCATTCTAAAAAAATATATGATTATTGAAGGTAATTAGAACTATATACCACTTAAATTTTAAGTCATTTCATGGGGCAGATCCTGAGAAAAACATCAAAAACTGAAAAAAATCGTTTTTCTACGTGACGCGATAACTGGAGTAAAAAGGCAATAATCAAGTTCAAATTTTGGATTTAGTTAGCATTATATAGCACAATGATCCCTTTCTTTGGGATTTTTATAAAACCAGTTAGTTTCAAAGATATTGAGCTTCAAACTTTTGTTTTTTCACCCTGTATACTATGAGTCGTTTTTTCTACGTGATGCGATAACTGGAGTAAAAAGGCAATAATCAATTTAAAATTTTGGATTTAGTTAGCATTATATAGCACCTTTATCTCTTTCTTTGGGTTGTTTATGATACCAGTTAGTTTTAAAGATATTAAGCTTCAAAATTTTGTTTTCTTACCCTGTATACTCTATATAACTGAAAACTGTATCGCTTCGATCTCAGTTTCCATTAATGGATTTTAATCTATACTTAGACTCGTTTTTTCCTTTTTTTGTTTTATTAATTCGTTAAAAATAAGATTTTCGGTTACGCATGTGCGTATATTCATGGCGATTTTTCGATCACTGGTGATTTTAGATACGTTCCGCGAACTATATCCTTATCATTATATCTCGGAAACTAAATTTTGAACTTTTCGTTAAAACATCATGATTATCGAATGTTATTCTATAGACTACTTTAATTTTAAGTAGTCTACGGCAATTACAAATTTTGAAATTTTTCAAAATTTTCAAAATTTTCACAATTTTTGAAAATATGCTATGCGTCAAAGAGTTATGAAACCAAATGGTTTCAAAGCTATTAAGCTTCAAAATTTCGTTTTCTCACCCTGTATATTGTATACTCTATATAACTGAAAACTGCATCGCTTAGATCTTAGCTTCTATTTGATGGATTTTAACCTATACCTTGGCTAGTTTTTTTCTGTTTTTTTGTTTTATTAAATCGTTAAAAACAATATTTTCAGTTACGCATTGATTATGTAATATAATTATTTCGAAATAATTTTATCCATCAAACGAAAAAGCATAAAAACTTTATAGAATTATATATAAAGTAAAAACAATTTAGATATTAAAGCGATACATAAGGTTGAAGGAAGCTACGTGCCAAAGAATGGCAGCGGTTTTATTTTCTTTTCGAAATGCACTTCCAAAATGCATATCTTTTATGCAAAAATGCATTTTGCTTCCTTCCTAAGGAAGCCTTGTAATAGTAATTTTGGAGTTTGTGTAAAAACATGTGGGAAGTGGGTTTTGATAAATTTTTAGTCGAAAAATGGTGTTTTTAGAAAATGTCCGTACGGATGTATGTGTGTGGGTGTGTGTGCGCGCGTGTGTGTGTGTGTGCGTATGTATACGCCTGTTTCTCAGCTTCTACTTAGTGGATTTTAACTCACCAAGTCTCATTTTCTTTGTTTTTGCTAGAAGATAGTGGGACGAAAGTCCTTTTTTACAATTTATATACGCGTTTTTTTATAGTGATTTTTTAGTTTTGAGATTTCAGTTCTTGCCAACAAAGTTATCGGAAAAGTTAATAAAAGTAAATTGCTTAATATGTACCTGAAAGAGAATAAAATTGCCTATGTTTTTACCGTGAAAAATTTATATTATCGTTCGTCGTTCCGTAGTAAAAGCAATTTAGATATTAAAGCGATACATAAGGCTGAAGGAAGCTACGTGCCAAAGAATTGGCAGCGGTTTTTCTACGTGATGCGATAACTGGAGTAAAAAGGCAATAATCAATTTAAAATTTTAGATTTAGTTAGCATTATATAGCACCTTTATTTTTTAAATAATTTATAAATTTAGTTTACAATGTTTGTGGATGCTCTCACGAATCGAACGCAAATAACCGAATTAACATTAGGTACTGCTTAAAACACCGATGGTTCATTGCTTCATTTTCTCGACTATTGAAATTTTCGCGACGTCAATGACGTTGCCACGTGACCGGAAGAATGAAAAATCTTGGGAGAGGAAAACCGTCCCAACGAAAAGAAAATTACTGAGTTTAATTTCAGCATGCAATGCTTCGCCAGTAAAGTAATCTTTTCGAATTAATCTTTTTCCTCGAGAAAGAGTAATAGATGCCCAGTCGATAGCGATACAACGGGCATAGGTGCAATAATCATGCTATAAATACGTTTGGGAAAATTATTTTGAGGTTAGAGAACCCAATATCAAAGTATATAAGGGCCGCGACCCGCGCCGCCATCGTGTCGTATACTTCGTATACTTTTACTCGCTAGCGCGGCACTGTCGCGGCTCTTCATTTTTGTTAGTGTGCTGATTTTTAATACTTGACATTTTTAAAACTAATTTCACTACAATCATTAAAATATAATAAAAAACCGCTGCCAATTCTTTGGCACGTAGCTTCCTTCAACCTTACGTATCGCTTTAATATCTAAATTGTTTTTACTTCATATATAAATCTATAAAGTTTTTATGCTTTTTCGTTTGATGGATCAAATTATTGCGAAATAATTATATTACATAATCAATGCGTAACTGAAAATATTTTTTTGAACGATTTAATAAAATAAAAAACAGAAAAAAACTAGCCAAGGTATAGATTAAAATCCATCAAATTTTTTGAAAGATTTCAAAATTTTTAATTGCCGTACACTACTTAAAATTAAAGTAGTCTATAGAATAACATTCGATAATCATACTGTTTTAACAAAAAGTTCAAAATTTAGTTTCCGAGATATAATGATAAGGATATAGTTCGCGGAACGTATCTAAAATCACCAGTGATCGAAAAATCGCCATGAATATACGCACATGCGTAACTGAAAATCTTATTTTTAACGAATTAATAAAACAAAAAAAGGAAAAAACGAGTCTAAGTATAGATTAAAATCCATTAATGGAAACTGAGATCGAAGCGATACAGTTTTCAGTTATATAGAGTATACAGGGTAAGAAAACAAAATTTTGAAGCTTAATATCTTTAAAACTAACTGGTATCATAAACAACCCAAAGAAAGAGATAAAGGTGCTATATAATGCTAACTAAATCCAAAATTTTAAATTGATTATTGCCTTTTTACTCCAGTTATCGCATCACGTAGAAAAAACGACTCATAGTATACAGGGTGAAAAAACAAAAGTTTGAAGCTCAATATCTTTGAAACTAACTGGTTTTATAAAAATCCCAAAGAAAGGGATCATTGTGCTATATAATGCTAACTAAATCCAAAATTTGAACTTGATTATTGCCTTTTTACTCCAGTTATCGCGTCACGTAGAAAAACGATTTTTTTCAGTTTTTGATGTTTTTCTCAGGATCTGCCCCATGAAATGACTTAAAATTTAAGTGGTATATAGTTCTAATTACCTTCAATAATCATATATTTTTTTAGAATGATTCGCTATTTAGTTTTTGAGTTATAACGATTTAAAAAAATTGCACTGTATGGTGTATAATAAAAGAACGACGAACGATAATATAAATTTTTCACGGTAAAAACATAGGCAATTTTATTCTCTTTCAGGTACATATTAAGCAATTTACTTTTATTAACTTTTCCGATAACTTTGTTGGCAAAAACTGAAATCTCAAAACTAAAAAATCACTAAAAAAAAAACGCGTATATAAATTGTAAAAAAGGACTTTCGTCCCACTATCTTCTAGCAAAAACAAAGAAAATGCGACTTGGTGGGTTAAAATCCACCAAGTAGAAGCTGAGAAACAGGCGTATACATACGCACACACACACACACACACACACACACACACACACACACACAGACACACACATATATCCGTACGGACATTTTCTAAAAACACCATTTTTCGACTAAAAATTCATCAAAACACACTTCTCACATGTTTTTACACAAACTCCAAAAATTACTATTACAAGGCTTCCTTATATCCTTATATCCTATAACTATAATACTAAGATAGATTCGTTAGAATGGGCACATAATTTATAGTTGCTTCACAATACTTCTAAACATAGATAGCTACTACATGTGGTCAAAATAAATAGAATAATATATGTCAAGTTTTTAAGTATTCAAGTCTTGATATAGTAGTTAAAAACATACTTTGAAACCGAAAATTGACGTTAAGTACGCTTGTCTGCTAGACTCGAACGCGCCGCCAAGCGCCAGAGCAATGCATCGCACGTGCGCGACGCGCCGCGCAGCACCTTTGAATTTTGCAGACAAGCGTACTTAACCTCAATTTTCGGTTTCAAAGTATGTTTTCAGCTATTATATCAAGACTTAAATAATTAAAAAACTTGAAATTAATTAAAAATATATTATTCTATTTATTTTGACCACATGTATTTGTAGCTATGTATGTTTAGAAGTATCGAGAATAGTCAAAATACTGTCGGCCTGCATAAGAGCTAATGTAGTTTCCCGATAATCCTCCGCCATTTTGGTAGCTATATAGGTGGTGTCATATTACCCAATACCCACATGAAAAACAGTTAGCACGATCTGCGGTGCTGCCATAGGCAAAAAAGAGCGCTTCACAAAGCACGGCGGTGCTGCATGCCCTTTTCGCTGCGCGGTACAGTGGAAAAGCCTGCCTGTCACGTCTATTTCTGTGCTGACTTTTCTTCTTCTGAACTTGTCGAGATTCATTTTTTATCAAAATTTTCATAGATATTTTTACGCAAATTTGTTTGCAGATCACGAATTTCGCCATGAATATGCTTCAATGCTCAAAGGAAAAAAGTTATGGCTGTTCTAAGGTCAAAAATATTTTCTTTTTACAGTTTAGTTTCTATCACTTGCTATCACTTGCTTCTCTCACGGATTGCGTCGTAGGCGAATAAAGTAAAGATGCATGTAGTTCGTTATAACCCTGGCGGAAATAATCTCATTCACATAATTGTTAATAAAATTTATTAGCTTTTATTAGCTTTTATTAGCTTTTATTAGATTTTAATAACCATTTATAAAGTGTGGAATTCGAACTCTAATAATAGTTAATAACACGTATTTTTTTTTTTTTTTTTGTTTTTCCGGAGAGTTGGAGAAATGCTTAATGCACCATGGCAGGAGCCGTGCGGGACTCCCCGTGTGTAGGACTCTCCTGGCGCGGGACAGACGCCAGGCATACCCACTAAAACTCCACCTCTCATATGGCCGCGAGAATCCGCCCGGTAGCCGCTTTCGCATTCCTTCGGGGGGTCGCCTGTCTTGTTACGACCTATAGGTCATCTATCGTCGTCTAGTCAGTTAAGCACCCGTCACTATTTTTCGTGCGGAGAATCGTCTCCANAGAACCGTCTCCACGAACGCCGTTATGTCGTCCCAATTCTGCTTGCTAGCAAGCATCGTTTTCACTACCGTGTCGGGCGTAAATGCCCCTACCGTCACCTCTAAGATTCTTCGCCTATCAGCCCACCGAGGGCAGTCAAAAAACGCGTGTCTCACGTCGTCCCGTTCGTCACCGCAGTATTTGCAACCAGGTGTCGCTACCTTGATCATCGCGGACAGGTAGCTCCTGAAGTAGCCGTGTCCGGAAAGAAATTGGGTGAGATAAAAATTGACCTCCCCTCATCTTCTTCCTCCTTAATCAATGATTTCGTCCATTTCGCATGGCGGCATTCACTCCATCCCTCCTGCCATTTCCGCATCATCCTATTGCGTTCCTCGGTTCGGATTTCCACCCTAGCCGATTCCCGGAGACTCTCGTAGATCCGCTTGCGTTCAATTGCAAGCAGATCCACGGGAATCACCCCCGCGATAACCATTGACGCGTCCCCGGATACCGTTCGGTACGAGCACGCGATCCGAAGCGCCCCTCTTCGTTGCACCGCCATTATCTGCTTACGATACTTTTTCTTCTGCATGGCATCGGCCCACACCTCCGCTCCGTATAAAAGAATAGAGTTTGTGGTTGCCATTAAGAGTCGTCTGACTGCCGGCCTAGGCCCGCGCACGTTGGCCATTAATCGACTAAGCTGCGCCACCCTAATCGCCGCCTTTTCGCATACGCTGTCTAAATGCGCCCCGTAGTTCAGCTTCGTATCTAGGGTTACCCCAGGTACTTGGCTGTCGGCTTCGTCGTTATTGTTACGTCTCCGACTCGCATCGGTATGATGGTCGAGACACGCTTCTTAGTCAAGAGAACTATCTCCGTCTTTTGGAGTGCTAGCTGTAGTCCGTGGTCGGTCATCCATTTTAGCACCCGGGCCATTACCGCGTTCAATTTGCCCTGCGCGATCTCCACATTTCTAGCTATTATAACCGCCGCTACGTCGTCCGCGTACCCGACGAGTTTAACATCCTCCGGTACTTCTACTCTGAGTAACCCATCGTACAGAATGCCCCAGAAGTCCGGTCCCAAGATTGAACCCTGCGCCACCCCTGCCGTTATGGGCCTGCTCTTACGTCCCTCCGCGGTTTCGTATTCGATCGTGCGCTCCCTCAGATAATCCTCTACGAGTCGCATGATGTACCAAGGCACCCCAAACGATCGCAGAGAATCCAAAATGTCGACCCATCTAGCCGAATTGAACGCGTTTTTCACGTCTAGTGTCACGAGCAAGACCAATGGCCTGGCCGCATGACACGCTTCATCCGTTTTCTTGACCGTGTCCGTTACTTCTCTGATCGCGCCGATTGTTGAGCGTCCCTTTCTGAAGCCGTATTGCTTGTCTGAAAGGTCTCCCGCCTCCCTGACGGCGCTTAATATTCGCGGTTTTATTAGCGATTCGCCTGTCTTTCCCATAGTGTCGAGCAGGCTCAACGGCCTGTACGATGGCTTCGCGCCCGCCTGACCTTTAGCTTTTTCAATTAAGACTAGCCTAGCCCTTTTCCACCGCGGACTGAACACGCCCTGCACCAGGCACTGATTGTACATTTCCAGGAGCAGCTCAGGCCGTTGTTTGGCAACGGCATTAAGTATTTCCGCGGGAATGCCATCTAGTCCCGGAGCCTTACCGCTCTTCAGAGAAGAATTTGCCGCGATAAGTTCGCCCTCGCTAAAAAGGGGTATCTCATCCGTCAGTTCGTCCGTCATTTCTAATTGAGGTCGGGTGGGATGGGTGGGAAACAGCTTGTCAATTATCTTCTCGATCGCCTCTGCCGCCATCGGTTCCATTCGCCCCATTTCTCCTATTTTTCGCGTGACGATCGCGTATCCCTCGCCGAACGGATCGTTCTCTACATCATCTAGGATCTTGTACCAGCAGCGGCCGGCGCTTACTTTCTTTGATTGGAACATTAATATTGCAATTTTTTAAATCACACTTAATTCATATATTACTTTTTTAATAAGGTAGCTGTCGCACAAAGGGAATCACTCGAATATTCCCCATTAAGAAATGAACAAAATAGCCGTTTTAGAATTTTTTTCGTTTTAAATTCGAACGAAGCACGAATTTTGATCACTTTTTTCCGATTTCTGCCCACTGTGCGTCGTGCCGTATACTTCGTATAGTTTTACTCGCCAGTGCGGCGCTGTCGCACCTCTTGATAATTACGAAAAACTTTTAATCGTATTTCTTACAGTTATATCACATATATAAATTAATTAATACACATGCAGTGTTTGTTTTGATGTTTGAATATCGTGCTTACTAGTTAACTTAGATCTCGTTTAACTTCGAATCATTAATTATTTAATTGTTTTATATAATACAATTTATTTTAATAAATTATATTATATAATTTATTTTTGATTAAAAACATGTTTTTTACAACAACATATTTATCATTATGTGGAATTTTATGGAAAAATAATTTCCCATGTTTTAAGAATAAAGTAGATGTAATTATAAAAGATATTGAAAAAAAATTATTTTTCTGTAGCAGAATTGCAGCAAATAAAAAAACAATTAATCTATTCTTTCATATATGATTATAATCAGAGATTGAATAATGTTGGTCGTAAAAAAGAAGCATTTATAACTTTGAATGAAGATTATTTACAAAAAAATTTATTGTTACTTTTAGAACAATGCAATTATTGTTCCGGAGGATATTCGGTGTTACGTGTGGATACACGTCACGGGTCTCTAATTACTATAAGAAGACAAGTAGAAGAGTGCAATGTCGTGGCTGCCATGGCGCGACGACAGAACATCTGCCTTGCAAGAAAGAGGTTCTCGGTTCAAGCCCGGGGTCCGACACTTTTTCGTTACACTCTTCACTCGTTGAACATTTTCTGGCGACAGCGGTGGGATCTGTGTATGATTTTAAACTTAAGTCGTTGTGCACCTTATCCTGAATACGTTTTTTGAACTGCTCGTATTGCTCTACAAATTTAAAGTCTCCCAAATGCTATTCCTGCTGCTGCGCTGTATCTAGCTTATTAAAATAATTTCCGATAGGGGGTAAACCGTAATTTTTGAAATCGGGTATTTCGTCTATCATTGATCGTTTAAGACGTTTATCGGCGGGTAACTATTCGATAAAAGTTGATGAAATGACTGGCTTTCTGTCATAGGGATGTTTAACCGCGTTTGGAGTACTATAATTCGCTATGCACGATGTCACGAATAATGGGCTTCTTTTCCGTAAAGTATTCGTCCATATTTTCCTTGAATGGATCGTCTTCGTTGAATAATTTAGGGATGGTTCCGTTATTCTGTGCGATGGAAAGACCGTCTCGGTGCCACGTTTTGTCGTCTGTTTCCGACCGTACCAGTTCGTCTCGGAAGTTTAGTAAGTGTTCCTTCGCGACTTTTAATAATTGCAGTTTATCCATTGGAATTAATTTTTTTCGTCGGAATACGTTCTGTGTGTGATTTATCGCAGTGTCTTTCGTTTCTTTCGATGGATGTGCTACTGCTACGTCCGCGAGTTGCAACGCTATCGTCAATTGTGTTTGTAAAACTAGCCCCGGTTCCGCTGGCGTCTTAAATTCTTGCAACCGTCTATGAAAAGATTCGGGATCGTCGGCCTCGTGCGCGAATATATTTTGTGATCCCATTTCAGACCGTTCATTAAAGTTGAATGTTTGGTTATCCGATACATTTGTCCTTGCCATTTTTGCAATTTGTTACGGTATTTAAGGCCACGAAATTCAATTTTTGGAATAATTTTTAGCTACTTCAGTTAGCTTTCCGAACCGAAAAACTTCTCACTGATGTTAGTCCCAGGGTATATTTGTTAGTTTATAATAACTTGTATGACTTACCTTAAGGTGGCTGCGATGATGAGTAGACTGGCAAAGTTCATCCTTTCTTCCTGTCTATTAGATTGAAATAACAACCGAGTAATCTATCACTATCGCGATGTCAAGTGATGGATCGCGGGTGGTGAAGTAGAGACCGAGCGCCTGTATGCACCCTCTTTTATAGCCTCCTTGGGTGGTGTGATTTCTACCCGCGCGGTCGTCAACCTTCAGCCTATCTTCATGAGCGTCCCTCTTACCGTCTCTTCGCCGTTGCGGAGACTCGTCTTGACTCTAGGGTTGCTGAGGAGCAGATTGGTGTGGAGAAATTTTTCCTGATAAGACAGGATCGGAACTCAGATGGTGGGGGTGGCCTTGTACGTCCATAACTCGCTTAAGGCCCCCTTTATCGCGTGTTTGGACATTGAGCAGCCAGGAAAGCCAGGAATCCCTGAATATTTAATTTGTAGCGTTCAACAGGGCCGTGCAGTGCCGATGTTTGTTCCAGTCATACACTGTCCTCCCCATGTACCGTTCATTAAAGGTACTGACATGGTTGAGCAGCTCCTCCCGTGCGCTGGCGACTTTACCCATAAAATAATTGCGGGTGACCTTAACGCCAACCTCTTCTCTGCATTATCCGATGCGAAGTTTGTGCGTGACCTTGCGAGCGATCTGGCTCCGAGGATTATAGATCACGGAGCAACGCATCACACGGCCGTGTCTCACAGGTGGATCAATGTGATTCTCCTTGACGAGAACGATGAGGTCTCGGGTTCGGGAATCATCTTGCGCCTTTTCGCAATCATCACGCCATATTGATTTCACCGTAAAACTTCACACCATAGCGACACCTTCTTCTTCCACCTTCACTTACCAGAATTTTAAGACAATAGATCCATCTAATCTCACCTCTGCTCTTTCAAGCTGCGATTGGACGCTCCTTGATTGTCGAAATCTGGACGTGGATGCGGGCTTGGCATGTCTAAGCTCGAATCTCCTGCAGGCCTTGGAGACCGTGGCTCCCCTGAAGACGTTTACGCTTAAACATAGGTTGCATCCCTCGTGGGTGGACGATGATCTTCTCAGCCTTTACAAAAAGGAGGACGGGGCTTGCGACCTCTGGGAGGAGTACCCGCGCAGCTCCTTTTTACAGAAAAGAATCTTCGAGGATGTTCCTAACTGAAGTGAGGTGAGAGGGTGAATAATTAAGATCAAAATAATATGTTTTCAATAAAGTTAAATGAATATGTATTAATGGAAAAATCACACGATAAAGTACAATACAAATATAAAATGCACGCAAATAAACTTACGATAAAAGCACACTTTAAACACACACTAAATTAACTATAATTAACGGAATAACGCAAAAGTAAAATATCAAAGCTAAACACGAAAATAGAATACGAAAAGCTAATGAATCCCAACGAGAGGCTAAAAGCGAATGACGACGCGTCGACGACCCGCTCCACTGCAGACCCGAAAGCCCGAACCGCCGAAAACTCAGGCCCGCTAAAACAAAGGCGCTTTCCCGAATACAACCGAAGGGATTCGAAGCAGTGCGAACGCTCCTCTATATCTATAACTACGAAAACAGTCATATTCCTCGTGCGAACGCCTCCCACCGCTCGACCTCTGGCCTGGCAGTCACAGATCAGCCCGTCGGCTTCTCTGCACCGTGTTGTCACTGCAAAAATCACTCCTAACCGTTTTGGCCTGACGCCATGAATCGCACTGCCGATTCGCGCAATGAGGATCGAATGGCTGGGAAACGTTCGCTAAACTATTGCAAAATTATGAATAAATATAAAATAAATGTAAAACGCGTCGCACTTTCTCGTTTTCCTGACTACCCCTCATTACGTCTGGAACAGAGGCGCTAGCCGACAAGAAGTATATTCGGAAGGAGTTGCACGCTCTCGGTCTTTTGCCCTCTTCTAGGGAGGAACTGCATGGTTTTGCCCTGGATTATTCTTAATTCTTATTTTGCCGGCGTATCGGTCTCCGACTCTGAGTGCGCGAGGGAAATGAAGGATATTATGGCATCGGCCTCTGAGGAAGGCTTTGGCTTTTCCTCGCGCGCTGCGGGTGAGGTCGGTATCCCTCTTAGAGTGGTGGCTAAATCTCTTCCTGTTATCGGTCCGCGACTAGTCAACCTGTTCAACTCATTCCTTTCACGTGGCATTTTCCTGGGTGCTTGGAAGAGAGCTCATTTATTGCCACTAAAAAAGACCGTCGCTCCCTCCTCATTGCTATCTTAAGATTTTTATCAAAGGTCCTAGAGAAAATCGTTCACTCACAGCATATGGAGTTTCTCGAATCTAATAACATCCTGAATCCCCTTCAGGCGGGTTTCAGGCGTTTCCACAGTACGCAGCCTGCGCTGCTTGAGCTTACGGAGGATATTCGTCTTGGTGTTGATGGTGTCGAGGTGCTTGATGCCAATAACCATAAAAACCTTTCTAAACTCTGAACGGCAACAGAAAGTTGTTACTAAAACTCTCGGACAGTCCGACTGGCTTTCAACCAATCTTGGGGTTTCACAGGGCTCGGTTGTCGGCCCACTGCTCTTTAGTCTCTGTATTAACAATATCGGGGAGACGCTAAATATAAGTCAAATCAAGCATCTGCTTTACGCAGATGATCTCCAGTTCCATACGAATGTGGAAATGTTGCTCGACCTTGGAATTGCGCGTTTGACGGATGTGGCGAGATCGGTGTCAGGGTAATCGAGGGCATCTGGTCTCCATCTAAATGTCCTGAAGACTAAGGCTGTTTATTTTGGATCCGATCACAATGTCAATATTTTGAACAACTTTGGTCTCCCGGGCATTGAACTGGAGGCTAGGGCTCTTGTCCCCTTTACTGGCACAGTGAAAAACCTTGGGTTAGTCATTGACTCCAAGCTCTCCCCAAAGCCTCACGTCGAATGCATAACAAAGCGTGTCAATCGCGCACTATACGGATTAAAGTTCTTCCAGACTTGCACTACCGAGGCCCTGCGCAAACAGCTTGCCGAAGCCCTGATTATTTCCTATTTGGATTACTAATCGATTGTGTACCTTGTCGTGTCCAGGGAGCTTCGGGTTTGACTTCAGCATCTCCAGAACGCATGCGTACGTTATACCCGTGGGATCAGCCGGTACGATCACATCTCCCCTCATCGGCAAAAGCTGTGTTGGCTTACTGTGAAACAACGAGTGAATTACTTCTCCTCGCTGCTTCTTTACAAAATTCACCGCATCAACAAGCCTTCTTATTTGTGGTTTTTCTTTCTTTCGATCTCTTTATAAAAAACTCCGCTCGTACATCTGCCAGAGGTGAGGGCAGGGAGCAAGTCATGCCTCGCTCCCGCACAGACGTGGGCCGTAATTCCTTCAGAGCTCATGAAGCGAGATTTTGGAACGCGTTACCTCGCGACCTTAAGCAGGTGCCATCGCTGAATGCGTTCAAGTTAGCGATGCGAAAATTATTTTCCTCATCTCCTTTGCGTGAGGAGTAAACTGTACATACCGTGTTGTTCTGCGAATCTGTAACTTTACTGTCGTGCGTCCACTTGTATGTTGTTTTACCTGTGATTCTGCGAATTTGTAATTTTACTGACGTGCGAATTTATAATTTTACTGACGTGCGAATTTGTAATTTTACTGACGTGCGGACACTTGTATTTGTGACGACTTTCTTTCCGATTAGCTGCTAGCGGCGCTCAAGCGCTTGTCCGTACGTACTTGTTGTTTCAATTGTACACTTTTGTTAATTCAAATAAATATCTATCTATCCATCTATCTATCTATCTATCTATCAACAGGCAATTAAATAGCTATTTATTTTAAATTGATCTATATGAACAAACAACTAATGCTGGAACATTTTAGTATTGACAATGGAAACATCAACAGTTGCGTGGCAATGTCTTCCCCAAATTTTATATGGACAACTATGGACTGTATGTTAGTAAAAGACTTTATCTGCGAGCAAACTCGGTGCTATCACTACGATTACAGCAGCACTTCTGTTCCAGCATCACTAAGGTAAGAAGAAGAACCAATAATTTAACAAGCGCGCCACGGGCGGCCTCAGGAGTATAAGGCACGAGCTAATGCTCAGACTTCGTGCTTGCCATACCCCTTAACGCTTGCGCTTTACACTAGCCATGTCTCCCGAGATTCGCGCTTTGCGCTCGCCAGGCCCACCCGTGCTCGCGCTGCGCGCTTGCTATCTGACCTTCGGTACCTAATTATTAGTAAAAGAAATCCACCAAAGGATATTGATTTTATATCTTTTTTGTATACAAAAATGTGTTGGCCATACAAAGCTTGAAAGTTTTGCGACGGGGTGACCGTCTGACAGCAACAACGTCCTCTCTCTCTCTCTCTCTCTCTCTCTCTGTCGTCTGCTCTCCGTAAGTACTAAACGCCTTCACTCGACACTCCTCTTTCGAACTGCTATTCTGCTGCTTTCTGCCTTCGGGCGTGTTTTTTTTACAGTTCGTTGCACGCTCCTTATTGCAACCTTCAGCCTGTCATAATTTTCGCTGGAGGCTGCACTCACCACACGCTGTTAACTCAACTGCAACTTTCGCACTCAACTCTAACCTCAAATTGTTTCGCTTGGCTTGGCTTCGCTTTTCTCTTGCTCTTCCTGCATCTCTACTCTCCAATCAGCACACGAGGCGACATCTCACGAGACGACGGGGAAGATCTACGTCGGTCAACATCTACACGGGTCGGTGCGTTTCTCTGTCTCTTCTTTCTCCTCATATTCTCCTCCAACTGCCATTTGGTGAGGAGCTCAGCATTCATTTCTCTGTCGGTAACTTCCAACTACGATCATCTACTCCAACGCTCTACATTATCGACTGCCAGTAAGTTGCCGGCAAGAATGAGTGTAACAGGAGAGAAGGTTACGGAGGCGTACCAAACCATCTGCGAACACTGCAACAGGCCTATACAAACCAAGGACCCGAAGCAGTGCGAGGTTTGTCGCAACTCCTTCCACACACGTTGCGTAACCTTTCGATCTGTGGTGTTGAAAGGCGTCCCGACGCTCGCGTGTGCAACGTGTGCTGACTTAAACACCAGAGCCAAGCTAGACGCTTCACTCAACGCCAGCACGTTGCAGAGGACTGGCAAGAGGGCCAAAGCAACATCAGCGCCCTCTTCGACTAGCACCTCGCGCAACCAATCGCCGGTGCGTCCATCAGCAACTTCCTCTGCAAGGA
Source organism: Pteromalus puparum (assembly GCA_012977825.3). NCBI lineage: Eukaryota > Metazoa > Arthropoda > Insecta > Hymenoptera > Pteromalidae > Pteromalus > Pteromalus puparum. The sequence goes on along the minus strand of CM053169.1, from coordinate 28,273,822 downwards.
AGGACGTCACTCTGCAGGAGATCCTTGCAGCAATAAAGGACGTCCGCGCGAGGCAAGATGAAGCGGCGATGTCTTTGAGAGATAATTCCACCAAACTCTCGGGGTTAGAGACGAGGTTGGGCCTACTGGAGCACCGACTCATCGCCCTGGACGACCTGCCCTTGCTCCAAACTCGCATAGCAAATGCAGAGCAGACGATCCTGGAGCTAAGGGCACAAGTTGAAGATCTGTCGTCCAGGCCCCCTCCTGCGCAGACCCCTCATCACATCTCGTCCGACAACGTTTCCCCTTCTAACAATGTCCCCTCGGAAATTGCCAGTCTCCGAAGGGAGCTGCTGAAGATCAAGCAGCAGCAGGGGAACAACAACAACAACGTCGTTGTTCTGACAGGGCTGCGCTACACGAGGGAAACATCCATTGACCTGCTGGCCTTCGCTGTGGTGTCTGCCCTTGACCCCACGGTCCTCAAAAGGGACATAGCCGGGGCAAGGATCATGGGAAGAGTGAATGAGGCCGCTGACACCCAGGCTACTGACAGCAGACTTCCACCGATTGCTGTCACCCTCTCTTCTCATGCTCTCGCTCGCTCAACCATCAGAGCGAAGATAAAGAAGGGCAAGCTGCACACGGCGGAGCTCGACGTAGGTATCCTGGAGGAGGCAAAGGCCCCAAACCATCAGGGGCTAATCAACGTCAACGAGCTGCTTCCTCCAGAGATACATAAACTGCGCGTCAGGACCAGACAGGAGGTCAAGAGTAGGCCCGGATGGAGGTCCTACGTCAGGGACGGTACAATCTTCGTCCGGTCCCCCAACAACTCGGACAGGGCCACCATCGTCAGCAGTGAGGAAGACCTGGACGCTTTTTTAGCCAGGATCCCTCCAGCCAGCACCAACAGCAGCAGCAACAACAACAACAACAGCACCATCATCCACTGAAGACGACGCTCTCACACACTCACATCATTCGTCCTTCGCCACCATCATCGTCATCTAAATCAACATCAACATCATCCAAGGTAACTCTGTCCGAGGGACTAAGGGCCTGCCATTTCAATGCTAACTCTCTCACGGGTCACATTGAGATGGTAAGGCTCTTTTTGTCTACTCGTCCCTTCTTTCACGTAATTGCTGTAACTGAGACCTGGTTAGACGACAAAATCAAAACCATCCCTTTACTGGACAACTACATTCTACTCAGACGAGACAGAAACCGGAATGGTGGAGGTGTGGCCCTCTACATACACAACTCTCTCACAGCTAAAATCATCACTTCATCCGACGGCACTTGGTTGGGCAGGCCAGGGAAGCCTGAGTATCTCTTCTGTGAGGTCTCAGCGAGGGGAGTTAACCCTATCTTTGTCGGCGTTGTTTATCGACCACCCCATGCCCCTTTCATCCAGGGCAGTGACTTTATGGAAAAACTAACCACGCACATGCACTGTTACTCTACTAAACTTGTCATGGGTGATTTCAACGCTGATCAGCTCTCCTCTTCTGAGGATGCCAATTTCATCAGGTCATTCATAGATGAGAACTCACTTCTGTCGGTTCCCTATGGTGCAACGCACCACAAACAGGACTCCGACACCTGGCTTGACCTCTGCTTAATTGACGAGCAGGATCGCCTTCTCGCACACTGGAAGACCGACACTCCATTTATTAACGGACATGATCTTATAACGGCCACACTCGACGTACAGATGCCACTTCACGTACCTCAAACTTACTCTTACAGAAACTACAAAGGCATCTGCGCCGAGAAGCTAAGGGACTTCTTGGGTGCGTGCGACTGGTCATTGCTCGCTACATCATCACTTGACGACTACATCACACTGTTGAACGCTAACTTGACTAACGCCATAAATCATCTCGCCCCATTACGAACAGTGACCCCACGAAAGAAACGTCACCCGTGGTTCACCACGGCTCTTCGTGACCTAGTGAAAGAGCGGGACAGACTCTATCGACGTTTTTACAGATCGCGTCTCCCCTCAGACCTACTAATCTATAGATTAGTTAGGGATGACGCTCATCGGCAGGTCGAGGATGCCAGGCTGAATTATTACTATTCACGCTTGGCGTCTCTGACTGACGCCGGTGAGATCTGGAGAGAGCTACAGAGACTTGGAATCACCACCTCCAGGGAATCACCTCCCTCTCGTTTCTCTACTGAAGACCTCAACAGGCACTTTAGCGGAATTTCCACCGATCCGCTGGCCCCTGACGTTGCGGACTATCTGCTAGGGCTCGAGAGTCTGAACACCCCCGCACACTTTAACTTCAGGGAGATAACGGAATCGGACGTTTTAGCTGCGATAATGCACTTTGACTCCCAGGCAAGAGGCAGCGATGGCATTCCACAGGGCATAATTCAGAAGGCATTGCCAGTACTCGCTCCCTTTCTCTGTAGAATTTTCAACCTGTCCCTGAGCGAGTCATGCTTCCCCTCTGTCTGGAAAAAGTCTCTAGTGCATGCGCTAAACAAAGTCAGTTCCCCAACATCTCTTACTGACTATCGTCCGATCTCCCTTTTATGTTTTCTGTCAAAGGCACTGGAATGGCTGGTACACAAACAAATATCTGAATATCTGGAATCGAGGCTCTGCCTTGATGATCTACAAACCGGTTTTCGCTCCGGACACAGTACTCAGTCAGGCCTGATAAAGTTGACCGACGATATCAGGCTAGGGATAAACAAAAAGATGGTTACACTTCTCCTCCTCTTCGATTTCAGTAAGGCGTTTGATACTGTGTGTCACGTCAAACTTCTCTCTAAACTAACCTCCTTCGGTTTCTCGAAACAGGTCATCCGCTGGCTTGCTTCATACCTTACGGGCAGAGAGCAGGCTGTCATTGGTGATAAGGGCGAGCTCTCCACCTTTCGCCCTCTCAACACGGGAGTCCCACAGGGGTCCGTCCTGGGCCCCCTGCTATTCTCGTTATACATCAATGACATCGGCTTCTGCCTTGACTCAGACACCTATCACCTCATTTATGCGGATGACCTCCAGATCTACTGTCAATGCCCCCTCGAGGAGCTGGACTCCTGTTCCGTTAGGATGACAGCTAATGCCGAGAGGATTTCAGGCTGGGCAGCACAAAATTTCCTGAAGTTAAACGCCAGCAAAACTCAGGCGATCGTCCTGGGCTCCCCATACTACATAAACGCTTTACCAACTGTAGCTAACACCTACATAAACATAGGAGGAGTCCGGGTCGAGTATCAATCATCCGTGCGCAGTCTCGGGTTATTGCTAGATTCGAAGCTAACCTGGAAAGAGCATGTCAAGCAAATATGTAAACGTGCTCACTCTTTAATGTATCGTCTAAACTTCTTTCGAAAAAGCACTAACCTTAGACTGCGCAAACATCTTGTGCAGGCTCTCCTGTTTCCCATCATTGACTATTGCTCACTGGTATACTGCGACTTGACTAAAGAACTAGACCTCAAACTACAGAGACTGGTAAATACAGGAATTCGTTACATCTATGGTGTAAGAAGGGATGAGCACATCACTCCTTACAGGCGTGAGCTCGGCTGGCTCACCACCGCCGGACGTAGGAAGTACTTCATGGCTTGTTTTCTAAGAAAACTATTTAATACTGCTGTACCATCCTACATCTTAGCCTATTTTAACTTCCACGTCGCCCTCCGCCCAGTGAGGGGTGAAGTGAGTCCTCTAGACATCCCCCCTTTCGCCACAGAGACGCTGAGGAAATCATTCCACATCAGCGCCTCATATCTCTGGAATTCCCTACCATCTCACTTACGTAACAATAGCACTATTTCTTGCTTCAAGGCGCAGGCTAGACAATACTTTTTCGCTCAAGAAGAACCGAATGGAAACAACTGAGCTCGCAACATTCTCTCACACACTTTCACAAACAATAGTAACTATCACACAAACACCTCATGCATAACTTTTCGCTATCTCATCTCACCACCATCATTTAACATACTTCATATCATCTATCGCTCAAACCTATAATTAATCTGTAAATATTTTCTATAATATTATTTGTACAACATAATGTACAGCAATAAATACATAAAATCTAAATCTAAATCTCTCTCTCTTATGCTGCTCTATCAAAACTGCATCACCATGAGTTAAAACTTATAACTTTGGTATGCGTTTTAGAGGGAAAAAGAGATGGAGAGTAGCCGAGCTAGAGTAATAAATTTTTCCGCCGCTCGTCTGAAAATCTTGCCGACAGTGGAAGAAAAATTACAGCCACAAGAATAAACCGTACCGCTAACCACTTGGCGAATAGGGGTTCACAGAAGTGATCTCATGGTTTACCCTCGTGTCTTTTCGGCTTTAACGGGACAATAAGTGGTTGTTGATAATTGTCAGACGTTCGGTAGTGCAAATTAAATTTTTTCGGAGCCGCAAAAATTTAGTTATTACAAAATTCAGAGCCGGGAGAATTTTTGAAAGAACTCTGACTAAGAAAAACTTTTCCGACGTTTAGCCGTGTATTGAAATTTGTCTTTGAGTGAATTTAAATTGCAGTGGAGATTCTGGAGACTTTTGAGTGAAATTAGTTTTTTTATCGTGATAAATCGCAGTTGTGAATTAATAGCCGTGTCGACGACCACGTGGCGAATTGGGGTTCACAGAAGTGAACTCATGATTTACCCTCGTGTCTTTTCCGACTCTAACGGGACAATACGTGGTTTATAATAATTTTCAGATGTTCCGTAGTGCAAATAAAAATTTTTGAACTTAATATGAAGTAGTAAAAAATTTATTTTTTTTTATAAAATTCAAAGCCGGAAGAGTTTTTTTTTGAGCCTTGATTAAGTAAAAATTTTCAGACGTTTAGCCACGTAATAATTTTTGAGAGTGAATTTTATTCACATTAAATTTGTGAACATTTTTTTTTGTTGTTGTGCGGAGCTAGTAGAGATTGTGAAGTGCAAATTTTTGTGTTTGTTTGCTCACAACCGTGAGACAAACTGCTTGGCAGAATCGTATAAGCTAGTAGAATTTTTCTTGGTGAAAATTTAGTGTCGGCCAAACATCGAAATAGCACCCGTGACTTGATTAAATAATTTTTTTTTGTAAATAAAAATTAAAATCACAGCCACCTCACTGCCTATCGAATAGCCAAACGAATTTAAAGGAAATTCACGTAGTTTAATTACCGAATAAGTCAAGTGGCGGCAAAATAAGATTTGCTACACATATATAACTAACAAATATACATGTTGCATGCACATATTTATCATTACATATATTTATTATTATGATGATGTTTATCCTTATTTAATATTGATTTGATAATTTATATATATACATATATCCTTAACGAAACTTTTTCCTGGGTAAATTAAAACTGAGTTACGATCTCTCGCTGGATTAGGGCGAACCGCGGGTTAACAAATTACATAGTGTCCCTTCTTCCCAGTAAAAGTAACAATTGTTTTTTTTTTTTTTGAGCCGGTTAACAGTTGAACGGCCAGAAAGTAAAACCTAAAGAGACACGAAATACTGGAGTTGAATAAATCGCACTGTAGCTTGACAATTAATTTAAACAAGCTACGTGCTTGTCTTTCAGAAAACTTAAGTAATTTTTTTTTTTTGACAAGATTTGAGACGTTTCGCAATAATAGTGGCGCTTTCTAAAATGATTTATTTTTATACGTTATTAGCCGGATTTTCCAGCGAGAGAGACAGACCCTGGGGGGCCCTATGAGATATTGGAGTGTCGCATTTCTCTGGTGAAACCAGAGTTCAACCCCACCAAATACTGATACAGCCTACTCTAGAAAAAATCTGTCCCTTTGGCTTGGTATTGTGCCTCAAATATACAAAAAAAATATATATATTCCCTTTTTGCCGAAAGTCGCCAGCGAAATACGAAAGTATGATGAAGGCGAGTTGATGGAGGAACTGAAGTCATTGAAGATCAGCACACTAGGTAGTAAAGCTATCTTACGAGATCGCTTATTGAGTGCCGAGATACTTAGAGCCGGGTTGAGCGAACAAGTGCACTGGTACGATTGGGATAACGGGGGCGTTATCCCGCCGGGTTTAGAAGAAGCTTTTACGCCATCCCCAACCATAAAAAGGTAAAGACCAAGAAAAGTAACAAACGAAACAAGGAAGGGATACCGGTTGGTTCAGCCTCGCCGTCAGAAGTCGAAGCCGAAAAGGAAACAGAGAATGAAGCCGGAAATGAAAGTTTCGAGGAGATGGTCAATTCTTCATTGAAACAGATTCGAAATTTGTCGAACCCCACCTCCGAGGATGATGAATCGATTGGTCTTAGAAACCAATTAACAGCCTTTAACAAACTACAGCAAATCATCTCTGCACAAGTACTCGGCGCCAGTCGGGATCCGCCAGGATTTAGCACCACTCGAAAATCAATCGACCCTACATCGTTATTATTCGTCAATAAAACCACCAAAGTTCAGCCAAGTATCATACCAGCGGGCCATTTTCTTTCCAGCCCTGCTCTCGACACTACGATGGGAACTCCTAACTTCATGGGAATCTGGCCTTATCCTGAGACTAATAGAAACACGGTACCGCCGAGCACAGGAGCAATCAAGAAAGCACACGTACTACGTAGATCATTATCAGACGATGGGAATGGAGTGAGTCAACCACAAACATGGGAATTGAGAACACCAAAGTCGAAATCCAAGTCGCAAGTCCAGCCAGCCCACCTGAATCCGGAGTTAAACAAACCTACCAACGTAGAAGCCAAGAAGCCTGTCGGGGCAGGTGAACCTAGTAAATCAACTGAAAAGAAAATTACGCTGCAGTCACCTGATTTGCCATGGTTTGCTAAGAATACTCCGAAGAAACTAACGTTACAGCCTAAAAATAAAAACCAGTCTGATGAGAGTAGTAGCAGTAGCGATGCAGATAGTGACAGCGATGTGTCGGAGGAGGAACAACCCAAAATACAACCTAAAGAGGCGATGCCAGCTAAAACCATCGGAGTTAAGAGCAATCCCACGATTATAAAGAAGTTAAAGAAGAAAAGGCCGAGTAAATAGAGTGCGAGTAGCAGTTCTAGCAGTGATGACAGTACTAGCAGCCAGGAGAGTGACTCAGATAGCTCGGATTCGGACGATCAAGATGGCAAGAAAACTAAGAATCGCAAGAAAGCATCCTCCAGACGGATAGAGACGGAAGGTAAATTAGCTAAACGACTAGAGAGATAAGATAAATTAGCCAGACAGCTTTACCAGCTGCAAATTGTACAAAGTTGGAACATAAAATTTGCCGGGGAGCCGAAAGACGACCCCGAAGAGTATTGGTCTCAAATAACAGAATGCAAGGAAAGCCTAGGCCTCAAAAGCAGCGAGATTTTAGCCGTGATCCATTATACCTTATCCAAGAGAGCCAGTATGAGGTTTAGAACGGAGAAAGAACTTTCTAACTGGAAGTCTTTTAAAAAAGCCTTTGAGCAATCGTTTATTAATCAGATGAAAAACAACGACGTGATGGAAGAATTATTGAGACGTACACAAGGAAAGGGAGAAAAGATAGCCACGTATATTATGAATTTTAAGTACATAGTTGCTCACTTAAAGAAGCCGATGAAAGTAAAAGAACAACTGAGATTATTCACAGAGAGACTACGACCAGAGTACCGCAAGGTAATTAGAAGGAAGAAGATAGAATCCTACGATGACGTGAAGAAATACTGTCGGACATTAGAGGAAGAAATGGAGCAGGACGCAAGATATACACCTCCACCAAGTATTGAGAAAAGCCGACTCCTAGCCGCAGCCTGGACGCAGACTTCAAAAGCGAAAGTAACAGCCACCAAAGTAGTTGAAGAAGCAGTTGGAGTTACTACTGATGCTAATTCCAACGACAGTCATGCCATACAACCGAAGCCAGACGCGGTTCAAGCCAGATTCCGTTACCAGTCGGTGTATCCCAGTCGGAACTTAGAGGAATGCCAAGTTTGTGGCCAAAGAGGAGTGGTTTTTCAAAACTGCCCCTCATGCGCCACACTTCGTCATCGGTTGGGAAATGGCAACGCGGGAGCAACTCAGAGGTCGATGCTACGCGCACTGTCTCACAACAGTCCTCTGTAAGAGTGAAGAAGCCCTTGGATGGAGTTAGGAGCAAAGTCCCAGGAGAGATTCATCGCAGCCGCTGACGTAACTCGTCGGGCACGCAACTTGGAGAGGGTAGAAGACGAGAAGACAACCTTGGAAGTAAAATTATGTTGAGAAGGAAGTTATTATAGAAGAAGAGAAATTGTTTGTTGAAGAGGAAGAGAAATTGTTCGTAGAAGAAGAAAATGTATGTAGAAGGAGAACGTTGGAGTATGTGGAGGAGAAGAAAACGTATGCGAATGCTGACGCAACCCGTCGGCTCAGCAACGTTCCAGTTACGAAGCCAAGGACAATCGCTAGTGCTGTCACAGCATGGCCGTCTAGTAGTGACGAGGAGGACGAGANGTCTAGTAGTGACGAGGAGGGCGAGGAGAGTAGTAGATGTCGAGTAGTGAAGTTATATCGGAGTGTGATTCCAACTTCAATTAATAATTGCCTGTCATCACACAAGGTTGCAGATCGCCAGGAAGATACAAACATACCACCAGTCCAGTTAAAGACAGCAGCGCACCGCCATGGCCGAATAATGGAAGCTTTAGCTCAAGACGAGAAGACGAACGAGTCGAGAGAGAACCCAAGGTTTTCATCGATCTCAATATTGCAGCCTAGAACCCATTTTCAACCGGTGTCACAGCCTGAACAACAAGGACAAGGTGATAGCAGTACTTCGGATGTGTGGCCAGATGACGCAATTACAGAGTTAAGGAAAACAGCATTCGTGGATGGAGAGGAATTGTTGGAGCGGGAAGTTGTTGAAAAGGTGCAAGGAGTACTTGCTAGAGATGGACGAGAAGGACTGGTAACCAAGAAAAACACTGCCTTTGTTCTCGAACCAGACCGAGAAGTTGAAGTTGTGAACGAAGATGTGGGAGTGGTGAAGATCGTTGAACCGAAGGTGAATTTAGCCATGCTTGACGGAGAATCTGACGGTACTGACCGGGGTTTCGCTGCACTTGAGGAGAGATATGTAGGAGGAAAGGACGTATTTAGAAGGAGGACACTCGTTGAAGCTGGTTCACCGTCAAATACCGTAAATATCCGACTTGCAAAGCAAAGAATAATTGATAGACTGAAAGCTGTGAACGATCCCACGGTACTGCAAGAAATGCTATCTAGGATAAAAAAAAATCTTGAATGAAGGAATAGATAATCAGTTAGAAATGAAGAAGATCGTGAAGTCAACATCAGTAGAGAAGATCTGGAAGGGAGAAGCAGATGATGAGACGAAGGACAAGAAGATTGTGAAACCGACTAGTGAAGAGAAGATCTGGAAGGAAGAAGCAGATGATGAGAGGAAGGAGAAGAAGATTGTGAAAACGACGAGTGAGGAGAAGATCATGGATGAAGACGTAGATGAGAAGACGAAGGAGGAGGTCGTGGGTTCGAGGGTTGAGTTGGAGAGAGAAGATACTTTTGAGCCTCTCGATGACGAATTTACTGCCCAGGTCCTGACCATAAATGAGCCAGGAAAGCTAGTGCAGCACTCGTGTCCTGAGCCAGTTCATGAAGAAGAGGGAAGTCTGAAGGCCAAGGAGGAGAGAAGAACCTTCGTTTGGATAGCAGTCAACTGCCAAACAGTCTTTGATAGAGGTAAGATACTTGATGAAATATACTTGCTAATCACGATCATTTTAGGCAACAATAAAGACGCTTGGCCAATGGACTTAAGGAGAGTTGCTTATCGAGCTCTCTTCGATCGTGGCCGGATTCACAGCCAGTCCACCAAACTACAGAACATTTCCAATGCCAAAGTGGTTTGGAAAACCACGTCATACCCGAGCTGGTTATCACCTAAAGACAGAGTAGAAGATGTTTCGCGAACCACTACACCCGCCAGTCAGAGCCTTGACCGCCCACTACAATGGATTGAGCCGCTGACGAGAGACCCTCGTATTTCACTGCCACTGTGTAGCCTCGAAACACCTGCTGTGGGAATAGAGCCGGATTGAGGGAAGGATCACAGCCAGAAATGTAAGTTGCCTTAATCTACTCCGGGTTATCGGCACAGATTTTTTTTTTGTTGATGCCTTACCTTAACTTACCTTACCTAACCTAACTTACCTTAGCTAACCATACAATTCTTACAGCCCTGCAGTCGAGATAGTAATCACAAGGAGAAGAGAGAGAGAGTGATATGATCTTCTTCCCTTTATAGTGGAAAACTGAAACATTCAGGGTATGTTTAGATTTGGGAGGGGGAATGCGACAGGGTGACCGTCTGACAGCAACAAAGTCCTCTCTCTCTCTCTCTCTCTTATGCGGCTCTATCAAAACTGCATCACCATGAGTTAAAACTTATAACTTTGGTATGCGTTTTAGAGAGAGAAAGAGATGGAGAGTAGCCGAGTAGCCGCCAGTGCCGTGACGTCACAGCGCGGGTCACAGTCACACACACGCTGACACCCATCGAAGCGCGCGAGTCGAGAGAAGAGCAGGCAGCTGGGGGGGGGGGGGGGGGGGGCGGACGACGAGAGCTTGTGTATGCCGTGCGCGCGTATATGTGTGAAGCCGAGTGTGTATTGGCGTCTAATCGGTGTTGTAAAATTGAATGGTTAAATTATAATGATATGATGCCGGTAAAAGATTGTAACTATAAACGTAATATTAATAATTATGTACGAAATGTTCTGCCGGAAAAGCTACAATAACAATGTAAGGTGTGCAAGTATGTAGTGCGCATGCGCGAGAAACTATGCGAGGCGACGCGACACGAGTCGAGGAGAAGACTCGTTCACTTGTGTTCCAGAGACAGACCAGCTAGCACCCTCCGGTTTTTGTTCTATTAGAAATAGGATTCGTTAGTTGTTTTTCGCGCGACTTTTCAGGAAACGAGACATCGCAGAACGAGAGGAAGGAAGTCGTAGCCGTGAGCCTAAATGTATAAGTGAGTCCGTAAAAATACGAAAACCCTAGTCGCCGTGAAAAATCGTAAAAGTCGGAACGTTCTATCGCTGGAGTTGCTGTCTCGTGGCATTTTTCCGTTAAGCAGTAGTTTTGTTATTCGGAGTTTGTTGAGTCGTATGAGTGTTGAGTAATACTTACAGGCGGTATTAGTAAATTATTGTTGCGAAACCAAGTTTTTGTATAATCTTTTCAGTCGGAATTACAGTCGGAATAACAGTCGGAATTATTTCATTAAAGTTTGTGCAGTGTTACCAAAGTGAGTGATTTACATTTATGTTCCCCATTTTCCTCGACCGAATCTCCTCCGAGTGCGAGAGTCTAGATTAGTCGGACACGCGAGTGTAGCAGAGCAGTGTAGCATAGGTGTATTCCCGACCTGGCGCCTTATACAAATTTCGGTCGGAGTCTGAGTATATGTATTAACGAATGTGACCGCGAGTAGCCTATTAACAATAAACTATTCTCATCATTACAGTTTTTAAATTATTTTAGTTTTTCACTCATGATTTTTAACATTGTTGATTTAGAAATAGACATTTATATAAATTTTAACATAAATTTTTTTATCGCAACGATTAAAAACCAATTATTATTTCGTAAAATAAACAAATCTTTTTATAATACTTGAATTTAAATTATACACGCGAAATTCCAAGGTGGCCAAATTCAGAACCATCCTATTAGTGAAAAATACATTGGTTATTATGTAAGCTGTGACGTACAAGCAATTTACATCCCGTTCCATCCCGTTCCTAAAGTCATAAATTTTGTGCAAAGATAGTTTATTACTTAATTTGAATAGAAAATTATTAGTTTTATTATGAGCTAAGCAAATTCGAACAGCTGTTCGTTGGTTCTATCGAAGCGAGGTAGCGAACTCGACTACTGCGCATACATCGTGTGTTTTAATGTTTGAAGCAACCTCCCGGTCTTATCATTTTTAATCACAATGTTTTGCTCTGTTCAAATTTTTTGCTATATTATAAGTGAGTGTGTAGTAAAAAAATGGCAACAACGACGCGATGCAGCAGTGTTGTAAGGATAGTTTAAATATCAGGCAATTGCTATGGTGCCTGTGTGTGTTTCAAGCAACCTCTGCTTACCGCGATTTCGCTCGCGGATCAGCTGTTTTCAGTTCTTTCTTTGTAAGACAGGACAAAAGTATTTGAAAGTGATGCACCCGGAATGGCAATGATGATGCAATGTGTGAGTGTCAGTCCATTCAAGAATGCTGCATTATGTGAAGATTCGTAACTCTTCTTCTACTGACAGCTATACGGAATTGGTATCAGAGGACAGACATAATTTACTATTTATCGTTACCAATTTGACCATGCAAGCACTACCTTGGTGCTGATGCGCACTATACAGACAGTGCTGGCTGTGAAACACCTTAAGGTGTCTGGAAGTGATTCACACTATTTAAGCAGTGCAGGCTAGCGTTGCTGACTTCTGCAACTACATCAAGATGACCCTGGAGCTAGATTTACTCTCCCTGTGATGGTGCTGATTGGCGTCTCTGGGTATTTCAACATTATCTGCTTATGCTGCTTGGTGTCTCTGGCTGGTCTAGCTACCCAGAGACCAGCCAGAGGTCTCTGGGTACTTTGGGTAGCTAGACCTCTGGTATTTCCTCTGGTATTTGGAAAACCAAAAAGCCAAGGAAACTTTTTGGCTTTCCTGGAGATATTTCTAGTTGCCTGAACCACCTGGAATTGGCCATGGACCTGTATTGTTGCTTTCTGACGGTCCTGGTCGCCGTTGCTGGCTGCTTGAACCACATCAATCTTTCTGCTGGATTCATGCTTGCTGAGAGTATTGATTGATGTTTTTGGATACTTTAACCACTTTAATATGGCTCTCAAGATGGGTTTGTACTATTGGACATGGTAAGATTTAAAATAAGACAATTACTTGTGCTGCTTGTTTAATTGATCATATCTTTACTAAGTTTTAATATGAAATGCAGTGTGCATGTTATAAGATTTTAAATAGATATTTGTTATTGCTTACGGGTACTTTAAGAGTGATTATTAATATATTGCTAGTTTTCTGCTTGTACATATAAACAATGTGACTTAAAAATGTTTTTTGACAGTGTACTACATATTAATACATAAAAGCTGACTTGTTTAAAATTCTTATACCAAAAGATCAATGGTGTGTCAATAATCTATTAATAATTATATGTGAAAAAAGTTGGTAATATATTTTCCTGTATGTCTAGATGTACGAGGAATGCACCGGAGTATAACTAAAGATATTTTTTTTTAATTTGAGATGCAGTATGCATTTGTGTCGTTGGTATCTAAACCATCACAATCTTGGAGTTGGAAGAAAGCTTCATCGAGGCCTTAGCACTATGATGTATGAGTGATTTGATCATGTGAGATAAGTGAGCTAAAGAATTAATGGTTCGTGTAAGTTTTTGATATGATTTCTTTTCTTTTCTAGTGTGTAAGTCATTCTACAACTGAGAATATCATGATCTGCTGTATGGGGAGCTAGTATCAAAGGTACTGGACTCATGCCTGATCATCGATAACACTAGGTCTTTGTTAGTGTTTAACTTTGAGGTACAATACGTTCTATATAATTAAAATATATTTTATTTAATTAATGTAATTTTTATTATTGCAGATGCAGTGCTTATAAGATGCATGCATTTATCGCGTCCATGGTTCTACTTAAAATCGAGTGGCGCGGCAGCGCCATGAAGGCGAGTTTGAAAAGCAGACGACACTTCGGCGCACGAAACACTGTATAGTTCTATATTAATGTCCCGATTTTTCATTGTAAAGAAAAGTATGCTTATGTCTATTGTATCTGCCTTATTTTACGTATATTAGCATATCATACGATAAACTTTGATTTTCAACAAAAATAATAGCCAACAAGTCTAATATTTATAAACAGTACGCTTGGTCCGATCAGTGGTTAAATCGTTAAGTTGGCCATTGACAAGGTGTATTAGCTTGATGAGAAACGTTGCCTTTGCACAGTTTTCTTCATGCTGCCTACAATATCAAGTGGCGCAGTAGATGGGGACGTTCAGGTGGGGCGCACCGTGTTTTTTTTTGTGTCTATGTGTAAAAATCATTTAAGGGCGGTGTCTAGGTATACGGGGTGGCCGAAGACGTGGTCTAGCTAGCTCACACCGTGGTTTTTTGTGTCTAGGTGTAAAAATCATACAAGGGCGGTGTCCAAGTATACGGGATGGCCGATGATAAGGTCTAGGTAGTGTGCTACGTTATACGTAGGTTTTGGTCTCTTTGTAAATAAATCATATGAAGACAGCATCTGGGTGTATAGGGTGGCCGATGACGAGGTCTAGCTAGTTTTCACCGTGGTTTTTGGTCTTTAGGTGTAAAAATTATACGAGGACAGCATCCAGGTGTACAGGGTGGCCAATGATTGCAGTCTGGGTGTAATAATAATATTCGTGGACAGCGAAAATGTACACATATCTATATTTTTCTAACATTTATTATGGCGATCATTTTAATGTTTTGAGACAGAACAATCAGTGTTTTCAAGTAAATAATAAAAATGTTACAAAAAAGGCAAGGTAAAAAGATGGTAAGGTGCTTATATTTTTTTTTCAGGAAAAATATGCAATACTCAAACAAAGTTACTAAAAAGGACTAAAATCTCTTTAAAAAAAAAACTATTAAAAACGTAGAATGTTCGGCAAGTTTGATGTATTCCGCAACAAAATTACAGATAATAACCGCTGCCAAGTCATTGGCAATTAGCTTCCTCCTATTCTGCTAGTAGAAGATAATTACATGGGACAGTTACCTCTACCTTTGATTTAAATATTCGCATTCTTCATCTTAGAACAATTTTCAATTACATAATAGTACATTACTTATTGCTTTGCTCGAGCAGGAGCGATCTACTTTGTGCACTCGTATCGTATTTTACTATTTTTTGAAAAAAGTTTTGCAAAGTCCGTGCACACGAATTTTTGTGCAATGTGCTTTTTTCCCGTAAGCTATTGAGCATGGAGTATATAATGAATTATTTTAACGTGCGGCACAATGAATTGTTTACGGTTTGGCGTCGGGGAAAGAATAAATCGTCGTCTCGTGTAACGTTTTCCTATTGCAAAATCTCATGTGTAATTTCAAATGTTTGAAAACCTAGTTTTTTGAACTTCTTTAGGGGGGGGGGGCATCTGCTCCTTATAGGCGTCACTGAATATTAAAAAAACTCATTTTTCATTAAGTGAGAGGATCCAGCAACCAAAATTAAAGATGAGAATTTTCAATATGGTTAATATTACACGAGACGAGGAATATTTTTATACCGCACGCAAAAACGTCAACAAACCATTCCCGAACGCTAAATTATTTACTAATTTTAAGGAAATTTTTAATATATGTTGAAAATTACATAACGAAGGGCAGTATGTCATGTAAGTTTATATTTTCTTTCAAATTTATAAATCCAAAGGGAAAGATGTATACGAAATCTGTCACGTGTATGAAGATTTCTATATTTCAATTTGACAATATATACTTATCCTTTAACACCTCTTAAATATTATACATAAAAATAAAAGTAATAATAATTTCCCATTGTAGAGTACAAAATAGAATCAGAAAGTCACGCAGTCACTCAATAAAATGAAAAATTCATTCTTAAAGTTGTATTTATTGTATGTATTATGTTAATAATGATATATAACTTAATTAAAAAATATTTATTGTTTACTATATGTAATACATTTATTTTTCCTCGACTTGAAGCGGAGAGGTGGATACCAAAAGGATAGGTTAGAAAGACACTTGTAGGGAAGGGGTATCAGGGAGGTGGGGGTTAAGGTGGATGCCAAAAGGGTAGGTTAGAAAGACACTTGTAGGGGTGGGGTATCAGGGAGGTGGGGGTTAAGGTGGATGCCAAAAGTAGAGGTTAGGAAGACACTTGTAGGGGAGGGGTATCAGGGAGGTTTGCATGCTAAATGCATCAAGCAAAGGCGGGTGAATGGGTCCTTTGATATTTAATTTCGGAGATATGCCTTGATTCGCAAAAATCACCTTTTTCGCCTTTGCTGCCAAACAGTGCGGTCGATCTCGAGAGTTAAGCGGGGATAGGAAGATAATTTTATTATTTTTCAAATGCGCTACAGCTATATTTTTGTATAACATTAAGATTATACGAAAAATGTCAAAAATAATTTTGCAAAATTCACTAAACGGTCATAAAATGAAATTTAGTTAGCACAATTGAAAATAATTTCTTTTCCCGAATTCAGTATCCAAACTAGCGCGCCACGCTGCATCGCTTCGCGTTTCGCGCATAAGGCACGACCGCTGACGCTCGCCATGCCCCCCGACGCTCGCGCTTCGCGCTCGCTGTCTGACCTTTGTTATCTAATTATTAGTAAAAAAAACATTGATTTTTCATCTTTTTCATATACGAAAATGTGTTGGCTATGCATAGCTTAAAAGTTTTTAAATTATTTTATTTTTCGACTCATGATTTTTAATATTGTTGATTCTGCAACAGACATTCATATAAATTTTAACATGTATTCTTTTATCGCAACGAAAATTTTAAATATGATTAAAACCCATTATTACTTTGTAAGATTAAAAAAATTATCTTTTGATAGTAGTTTAGTTTAAATTATACCCGCGAAATTCCATAATATTCAGAACTATCCTATTGGTAGAAAATACATTGGTTTATATGTAAGCTGTGACGTCACGCTTAATAAAGCGAATTTCTTCCCATTTCTAAAGTCTTGAATTTCGTGCAAAGATAGTATATTATATAATTCAAACAGAAAAATTATTAGTTTTATTATATTAGCTAAGCAAAGCCGAACAGCTGTTCGTTGGCTCAGTCAAAGCGAGGCAGCGAGCAGCTCGACCACTGCGCATACATTGTGCGCATCGATCTGCCGACCGGTTAGCGACATGCCCACGCAGCCATCTGCCGTGTGTGATTTGACATTTTGATGCAGCCTCCCGGCCTCCGCTAACCCCAATGTTTTGCTCTGTTTAACTTTTCGGCGATATAAGTGAGTGCGTAGTAAAAAAGGAAATAACGACGCGATGCAGCAGTGTTATATGTAGTTTTGAAAACAGAACAGAAGTGCTGCTATGGATCAGCTGCTCGCGGTTTTAAGACAGTGCAAAAAGTGTTCAAAAGCGATGCACGCGGAATGCACCGACGATGCGATGTGTGAGTGTCAGTTCATCAAGGTGTACTGCAGTATAGGAAGACATGTAGCTCCAACAAGAAACTTGAGTTTTTGCTTGGAGGTTATCCTCCTGTTTTTGGACTACTTTGGCTGCTGCTGTCCCAGCTCATTCTATTGATGTGCTGATACATTCTTCTCGCAAGATGCTGTCTGGATAAAGATTCACTATCGCATAAGATCTACAACTGATTTTCCTTTGTTCTTGTGTTCATTGTGTTTACAACAGATATCTATTGTGTTATGTGCAGTACAAACAGTGTAATTTTTTATCTGTTTTTTAGAGTTAAATCAGTGTTGTGATTCCGATGCCTCCCAAGATCACCCTGGACTTGATTCACTTTATTTCTGGTGGTGCTGGTTGGTGTTTCTATAGGTAATTCAACAGCCTCGATACAACCCTGGAGCTGGATTTATGGTATCTGGTCGTGCTGCTTGGCGTCTCTGACTGATGTCATCACCCGGAGACAACCTTGTAACTATATTTGAGCTTTCTAGCAGTGCTGGTTGGCGTTTCTAGCTACCTCAACCACCTGCAAATGATCCTCGAGCTCTATTCTCACTATCCGGCAGTCCTGTTTGGCGTTGCCAGCTGCTTGGACCATCTTGAGAGGATTTTGCAATTGAATTGATGCTGTCTTGGAGTGTTGGTTGGCGTTCCTGGATACTTTATCTATTTTAATACAAATCTGAATATGGATTTATGAAATCCGACAAGGTAATTTTCAAAGTATTAGATTATTATATAAACTTGAACTGTATATTGTAGTATGTCATATTAATAATGTATCTTCAATAAGATTTAACTTGAAACGCTTTGTCCCATATGATAAAATCAGTAAACAGATTTCTTATTGCTTGCGGATACATTGTACAGTCATTTTTTCTCGTTTTATTAATTTAATTCTATATTTCTTTCAGGTGGAAAAAACAATTAAAGTGGAAGGAAGGACTCAAGAGGATTTTAAAAACAATTAACAGAAGATTAATATCTAAGTCAAGACTTAATTTAGTAACAGGGATTAATTTGGAAAATGGACCGCATCTCACACATTTTTTACACAAGTTAAAGGCATGTTGCACCGCAGTTATTATTGTATTTACCAATGCCCAGTCTACCAAGCAGCGGTTAAAACGAACAAAAAGCCAAAATGAGTATAGTTCAGCTAAATTTCAACCATTCTTCGTCAATTTGTACGAGAGCGCAAGGTCGATGTCGCTCTTATCAGTGAGCAGAACAAGGATTTGAACAAGCCATCCTGAGAATCCGACGCCACAGGTAAAACAACAATCTGGGCATGCGAAGATTTTACCTTCCAAGACAGGATGATGACCAAAGAAAATGGCTTTGTGACAGCAAAGATAAATGGCATACATATATACAGTTGATATGCCCCGCCTAGCGAATCAATAGAGCAGTTTCAGCAGTTATTAGACTGGCTGGTACAAGACGCTAGAAATAAAAAAACAGCTATAATAGCCGGAG
The DNA here is from genome assembly GCA_012977825.3 of Pteromalus puparum. Lineage (NCBI taxonomy): Eukaryota > Metazoa > Arthropoda > Insecta > Hymenoptera > Pteromalidae > Pteromalus > Pteromalus puparum. The sequence goes on along the minus strand of CM053169.1, from coordinate 28,255,124 downwards.
ACTTTAATGCATGGGCGACTAAGTGGAGTAGTCACAGAATCAATAGTAGAGGACGGGTGCTACTGGAGGCATTCGCGCTACTGGACTTAGTATCGCTAAATCAAGGCGACGCGCCCACGTTTAGAAGAGTAGATGCAGAGTCGTTCATAGACTTGACATTTTCAGTAACTGTCTCGTAAGGCAGGTGGAGAAATGGGTAGTAAGTAAGCAGTACACGTATACTGACCACTATGTCATAATACTGGAGCTAGGAATTCCAAAAGAAATACCATGTGCAAATTCCAGCAGTGCAAGAACCGAATGGAAAGCGAAAAACTATAGCAAGGAGCTATTCTTGACGGTGTTGAAAAATACCCAATTTGACGGGATCAGCAGACGACAAGGCTACACAAATGACGGGTCAGCTTACCAAAGCCTGTGACGCGATAATGCCAAGAAAAGTTTCTAATCACAGATGTGTCACAGCATATTGGTGGACTAATAAAATCAAACAAGCGCGCAGCGCTTGCCATCGAGCAAGAATATCGGAACAACGGGCGAGGAAGAAATTCTACTGAACGGGTAGAGGAAAGGAGGTGGCCGAGAGCTGCCACGAAAAATTAAGGAAGCTAAACGCAATCTAAAAAGGTGCATAATAGTACATTATGCAACAAGGGGCGAAAGTAGCAGATTTTTCCCGCGAGTGGGTTTACTGCCAGAGCGAGTAGATTTTATGCGAGGGTGCGTTTACTATCATCCGAGGAAAAATCTACTTTCGCCCCGTGTTGCATATGTATATGAAAGGCCACTATTTGAGCCTAAAAAGCGGGTAATATACAATTTGTATATTAATTTATTTTATTTGCAAATTTGTATAATTGTTTAAAATTTTCAAAATTATTAAAACTTTTGAAACTTTTGAAAATTTTAAGAATTTTTAAAAATTTACTGTAGGTTCTTCGTAAGTCCCCCCCTGCGAAGTTCGAATTGCTGCTGGTTGTGTCAGTAGGTACTTTTATTGGCTGCTCTTGCAGGTCCGTTCCTATGTCATTCTGCCCTCCCGTCGACAAGATCGAGTTATCCTCCAGGGTCGCAGTCCTTTTACGTCCTGCCGCACCGGATAACCATTAGGTCAGCGGACCGTGTGCATTGCTGCCCAGAGCCCGATTTCCCGTCGGTAACACAAAGGGGTTCTCTACCGTCGAATTACTAGGCGTTACCGCCCTCCTATTGCCGGTGGTTTCGCCCCTCTCTCCACCCTTAAAGTTTTTATTTTGCTTCATAGTTTTCATTTGGGTTCTACGAGAAGCTAGGGAATTGAGGGTCCGCTACTGCAGAACCCCGCAAGCAGTAGTAAGGCTAATTACCCAAAGAGAGCACCAGGTATCCCTGGGTCACCGTTAACGATAATAATGGAGATCAGAAAACCAAAACAGAGATCCAATGAGAGTACGAAGATAGTAAGAGTCGGTTGAAAAACAAAGGATCAAGACAAGAAGACATTCCTGCTGGCTCTGGCAGAAATACAGTTATGCGGGAATGCGAATGATAAGGTCGAACAGGTGATAGAAAACATTAACCCAGCCTGCGACGCAACGAGGTTAGAATCGATTTGTTTATTCTAATCAGCTGTAAACTGCAAATTTTGAGTTCGTAAGTCTACAAAATTTTCAAAATTTTCAAGATTTTTATAATTTTTTAAAATTTTCAAAATTTTTCGAAATTTTTTAAAATTTTCTAAATTTTTCGAAATTTTTTAAAATTTTCAAAATTTTTCGAAATTTTTTAAAATTTTCAAAATTTTTCGAAATTTTTTAAAATTTTCAAAATTTTTCGAAATTTTTCGAAATTTTCAAAATTTTGAATTTTTTGAAAATTTTGAATTTTTTGAAATTTTTAAAACAAGATTTGAAACAATATTTGTTTAGTATTAATAAGTATTAACAAAATTAACAAAATTTTCAAAAATTTTAAAAATTCTTAAAATTTTCAAAATTTTTAAAAGTTTTAATAATTTTGAAAATTTTAAATAATTATACTAATTTGCAAATAAATAAATTAATATACAAATCATGAGGCGCGATAGCCTAAGTATACGAAGTATACGACACGATGTCGGCGCGGGTCGCGGCCCTTATATACTTTGATATTGGGTTCTCAAACCTTAAAATAATTTTCCAAACGTATTTATTGCATTATTATTGCACCTATGCCCGTTGTATCGCTATCGACTGGACATCTATTTACCTAATCTTCCTCGAGGAAAAAGATTTATTCGAAAAGATTACTTTACTGGCGAAATATTGCATGCTGAAATTAAGCTCAGTAATTTTCTTTTCGTTGGGACGGTCTTGCTCTCCTGAGATTTTTCAGCCTTCCGGTCACGTGGCTCCCGTCATTGACGGCGCGAAAATTTGAATAGTCGAGAAAATAAAGCAATGAACCATCGACGTTTTGAGCAGTACCTAATGATAATTCGGTTATTTGCGTTCGATTCGTGAGAGCATCCACAAACATTGTAAACTAAATTTATCAATTATTATAAAAAAATGAATTTTCGCGTTAAAAATATGCATTTTGGAAATGCATTTCGAAAAGACAATAAATACAAATTTACAACTCGGTAAATATTGAAGGAAATGAGTCCAGTATTGCCACTTGGGGGTTTTCGGGGTCGCTAAACTCAAATATCGCGACAGACCTGGTCTCCGAAGTACCTGGTGCCCAGGGTGGACAGTATCAACGTCGTCTCCTCGAGTTATACGGAAATTTGTAACATATTTAGTTGAAACTCGTTACTCGGGGGTTTTCGGGGTCGCTATCCTCGAATATCGGGACGGCTACGGTCCTGGAGGTACCTGGTGCTCAAGGTGGACAGTACCAACGTCGTCTTCTGGAGCTTTATGGAAATTTTAAACATAATTAGTCGAAACTCGTTACTCGGGGGTTTTCGGAGTCGCTAATCACGAATATCGCGACGGCAGCGGTCTTCGAGGTACCTGGTGTCCAGGGTGGACGGTATCAACGTCATCTTCGAGAATTATCTTGAGTATTACATATTTTTACTGTTGGTATCGTATAATGTAATAGATGTATAGTCTCTATAAATATCTTAAATATCTAGGTATAACCTTAGATGCAAGGCTGACCTTTAAACAGCACCTGGAATTAGCAGGTGAGAAAGCCGCAAAAACTACCGCAGTGTTGGCACGGCTGATGCTAAACGTGGGTGGGACCGCACAGAACTGCAGGATACTACTGGCAAGCGTTAGTACATCGATTATGTTGTACGGTGCCCCGATGTGGGCTGACGCTATGCTGGTGAAAGTATATAGAAAAAAGTTCTCCTCAGCTCTCTCCACAGACACATTGCCTAATACCAAATATAGAAGACTGGACTGAAAGAAGACATGGGAGAAGTGAACTTCTACTTAACGCAGTTCCTGAGTAGACATGGATGCTACCGGGCGTATCTACACCGATTCAATTTGGAAGATTGTCCGGATTGCATAATGTGTACGGATGCAATCGAGGACGCCGAGCACGTATTCAGTAAATGTCCACGCTATCAACGGGAGTAAGAGGAACTGTAGTGCTATCTGCAGACTAGAGTAACTTCTGAGTCTATCATGGTAGCTATGATGACTTCAGCCGACGGATGGAGCACAATAAGCAATTTCGCTGCGAACATCCTTCAGAAAGTCAAAAAAGACGAAGAAGGAAAAAGAAACAGACGACTGGACCATACGGTAAGAAATAGACGGCAGACGACAGAGGAGATAAATGACGAAAGACTGTCTTCGTGACGCAAACGGAAGATCCGAGAGATGACAACCGCATCAAAAGACAAGGGCATTAGCCCAAAAGTCTCCCTGCGAAGCAATACTTAACGGTATTACCGCGGGAAGGACATACCGGAGACTGAGCTACGTCCAACTCACTTAGGTTCGGTAAGGAGGACGAAGAGGATTCTGTTACTGTTGAAAGTTTAAAGCTAACAGTAGCGAAGGGTTTAGTGGACACACAGGTGGTACCAGTCGGTGCCATATCGTCCATAATGGATTGGCCTTTAACCTCTCTCTTTATAAAGACAAAAATATATACACACAATATTGACGTGTAGAACACACTTTCTCTTATTCCAGAATTATCGCTTCTTCCAAACCTAATATCTTCACAAAAAATGAAGATATCGATCTAATATTTTTCGAAATTCAATTGTAGGTTGTACCGATTAGGAAGAAATTATTGAGAATGCTAGCATTCCCCACTGAGGGGTTGAGATTGGTGGGTTAGCGGCTTGAGACATGGAAAATCACAAAAAAAAAATACTGCAAAGGGTCTTTGCGGTTGCTGAAAACGATTAGGACAATGATTTTATTAACATTCCTTACTTTGAGCATTCACTTCGTACTCTAGGGGTAAGATTAAGGAATAAGAGCGTCGAATTCCAGTATTTTCTATTCTAGGGTTAGAGAGTGCATACTTTAAGAATCAATATTATTTTTCGTTTTATTCTGGTATATCTTGAAGAAAAATAGAGCTATTAATAATAGTACATTATGCAACAAGAGACTAAAGCCGTGAATCATTCTCGCGAAGCAAAGCAAGGGCAGTAATCACCCGAAGGAATGATCGACTATAGTCCAGTGTTGCATATAGATTATTTACGCCTCAAATGTGTAGTTTAGTTGTTATCTTGAAAAGTAGGATCCACACATTTATTAATTGTACGAACTGAATTAAAAAAACCGCTGCCAATTCATTGGCACGTAGCTTCCTCCAACGAAATTTATTGTTCCAATAATAAAAATTTTTTTTAAAATACAGTATGTGAATGCTATTTTAATATTATCAGTATGACATAAATTCGTAGAGAGGGACTTTACTACGTGCAACAACAACCCTATAAGAGGAAACCAAATTTTTTAGAATAATCGGTTTTTACATTTCAGTTCTTTACTTAAGAACCGCTCAACGAAATCGTTTGAAATTTTAACAGCAGATATCTTTGTTTATGATGAATCACCAAATAAAATTTTGAAGCATTTGACTACACTGTTTTAGAGATACAAGGAATCAAAAAATTTTCAAAAGAAAATTCAAACATTGATATCTTAAGAACCATAGGGGTTTCAAAGCTGCGCAATGAACTTAGCCAAAATATTTAAAATATCTACCTTTTCCCAAAATCTCAAGTGCAATAAGGCCTTTTTACGCCCGTAATCGAGACTAAAAAAAAACTAATTTTTTTCAGTTTTCGATTTATTACTGAAAAAAGAAGTAGTTAAATCACTTGAAATTTTAATAAAATATAGTTTGACACGTAACCCATCAATATATTTTTTTTCGTAAGATTATAATGTGTAGTTTCAGAGATACGAATTTTTTTTTTTAAATCACCTTTTTTATTTTATCTGCCGAACGGAGCGGTCAATCCCGAGGAGCAAACGGGGAAAAGTAGGTAATTTTATTATCTTTTAAATGCATTTTAGCTAAATTGTTTGTAACAAAGGAATGATTTAAAAAAAACGAAAATAATGTTTTTCAAAAATCAACGAATGGCCATAAAAAAGAAAGTAATTGAAAAAATTAAAAAATAAACGTTTTTCCCGAATTTAGAAATAGATATGCATGTCAAACTTGATTGATATTGACGGAGTAGTTTCAGAATACATATATACACACACTCACACACACACACACACACACACACACACACACACACACACACACACACACACACACACACACTTCCGTACGGACATTTCCTAAAAACACGTAATTTGAACTTCTAACATCTAAAAACATGTTTCTATGAAGTTTTAGCGAAACTGAAAATTTTACTATTACAAAGCTCCCTCTAGGAGGAAGCAAAATTATTCAAGACTTTGTTTTTCAAATTTTTATTTTTATTTTAATTCTTCAAAAATTTTTTAAATCTTTTAAATCATCAAAAATTTCGATTTGCGAGAATAATAGTATATTGTGTACCAAGGGCGTAAAGTAGGCTTTTTAGACCGAATGTGGAGTTTGCAATACGAGTCGTAGGCGAGGTAGCACGAGCAGAAGGCGAGTGCGTCTCCGAGCCAAAGACGAGTACTGCAAACCACATGAGGTCAAAAAGCCCGCTTACCCCTTGGTGCACACCATAGTTTTTGTGACGCATGGCTATAAAGCGGGGGTTAATTGGCTGTTCTTTTACAGAGCCACTACACAGCCATGAATATTTAGAAATTATAGTATTATAACGAGTTGCCTTGTTTGCACTCGTTACGTCCCTCTCTCCCCTATACTATATCATCATATTATAATAAATATATTCTATCTGTAAACATTCTTGTATAACATCCCTTTCAGCAGTAGGTAAGTGAGAGGAGCAGAAATCCGTAACACAGAGAGAGAGAGAGAGAGAGAGAGAGAGAGAGAGAGAGCCGCGTGTAGTGTGTATGTGCGTGTGGCACCGTCTGCGGGAATAAGAGAGAGAGAGGGAGAGAGATTGCACTGACCACGCGGTCGTGCTTCGCGCCGCGACACTTAGGAGTATAGCGCCGAGCTGTTAAGTCGTGCCGATACCGCTACTTTTGTTTCCGCGACTACGCGTACTAAAAGAGATATTCGTGCGTGCGTTCGTCTCCCGGAGGAGCAACCGTGACCAGGTTCTTTGTGTGTCACTAGGAATCGTCCAAGTGCTGTTCAGCACCGCGTATCAGGCTCGAGCAGTGCATTTGCTTGCCGCTCGACTTCTCGCTGCACCCGGCCACACACGAGGCTTTGAGGCGTCCGTCCTGCTGTCCAGCGTCGGGCCCTGGTCATCTGTCCTGCGCCGCTCCGGTCGAAGCCACGAGGCGTTTATCAAGTTCTACGAAGCACTTCTGTAAGTACCTGCCCGATCGCAATACTCTCTCTCTCTCGGCATTATTCGCTCTGCTCCGTCTCTCTTACTCCGCGCTGCTTTTGTACTGATTTTGAGTCTTTACATAAAGAGAAACTTTGCTACTACTCGGCTTGTGTCACTTTGCTCCTGACTCTATCCATTCCCATGCAATTCTCTCTTAGTTTATCTCGCGAACTAGCTACGTAGCCAAATCACTCACGATGCCTCCGCGGGCTCACGTGCACGAGGACGTGCACGTACAGCATACTGCGCTGCGGGCCAGACTTCGAATAGCCTTCAAGAAGCCTGCAACGAGCTGCTACATACTTTTCCTCTCACTTATTCACCGATCAGTGGATGCGCCACTGATCGCTTATACACGGGTGCGGACCCCGTCGTTCTCTAATATCCCGGTCTGAATCCCCGTTATAGTATTGTTGTTTATTAACATTTTTATTAATCAACACAAGTATTAATACTTATTAATACTAAACAAATATTGAAAATTTAAAATATTTTAAAAAATGTTCAGTTTTAAAAATTTCAAAAAATTTTAAAATTCAAAAATTTCAAAAATTTTCAAAAATTTCAAAAATTATAAAAATTTCGAAAAATCTTGAAAATTTTCAAAAATTATAAAAATCTTGAAAATTTTGAAAATTTTGTAGACTTACGAAAGTTTACAGATGATTAGAATGGACAAATCGATTCTAACCTCATTGCGTCGCAGGCTCGGCTAATGTTTTCTACCACCTGTTCGACCTTATCATCATCAGCATTCCCGCATAACTGTATTTCTGCCAGAGCGAGCAGGAATGTCTTCTTGCCATAATCCTTTGTTTTCCAACCGACTCTTACTATCTTCGTACTTTCACTGGATCTCTGTTTTGGTTTTCTGATCTCCATTATTATCGTTAACGGTGACCCAGGGATACCTGGTGCTCTCTTTGGGTAATTAGCCTTACTACTGCTTGCGGGGTTCTGCAGTAGCGGCCCTCAATTCCCTACTCACTAAGACTGAATCAGTGAAATTTTCACTGATTGGATCAGTGACCGACTTTGTCACTGATTCATCAGTGATTTTTCAGTGAAATTTCACTGAAAAATTAGTGACTTATTGTACGAAAGCTCCAATCGCTGATTAATTAGTTATTTTAGCTGAAATATTAGTGAATTTAACTGATTCATCAGTAAATTGTATTTTTTAAAGTTCTATATTTTCTTGTAAATTATTATCTCTCTCTGTTGCATTAGTGACTTTAGTCGTTTTTTGTTCATCGATTTATTCATCAAATGCGTCCGGTCCGTCATGTCAGTATGAAACCATACGCGTATGAAAATCTTCAAACACTTTACGTTGAGTCATTGCGCATGCGCTTAGTGTGTCATGGCGGCCGACGCGTCTTAAGAAGTATAACCTGTGGAAGCGTCATGCGGAGAGCATGTGCACAGAGTGGAAGGCCCCTACCAACAGGGCCTGCTGTAGTCTGGAGCGTCAGTTCACAATTGTTGGAGGCATCGCCGAACGATTGAGCCGAATTTATAGCGTTTCGGAATAAATCATACTACTTGTGTTCTTGTGTTTGTTTGTGTGCAAGTCGGTTGACCAGAAAGTCGCGAGGAAATGTGATTACCGTAAAATTAGCAGTAAAAGTACTGTATGCTACAGAGAAGAAGCGTGCACGTATGTATGCCTCCATAGAACTGAACGATGACATCGATGCGAGGCCAATATCGTCAATGAAACTAAGAACGACGATCCATATATGATTGTGATAACGACGCTTTCGATGAATAAATAAAAAAATTAATATACGTTGAATTCAATTTTTGTTCATTTAATACCATTTTTGTAACTGTATATAATCAGTAAATAGTCGCTGATTCGCAGTGGGTGATTCCTGGCTTTTTCAATCAGTGAATGTTCACTGATTTTCAGTGAAATTTCACTGATTCAGTTTTAGAGAGTAGCTTCTCGTAGAACCCAAATGAAAACTATGAAGCAAAATAAAAACTTGAAGGGTGGAGAGAGGGTCGAAACCGGCAAAAGGAGGGCGGTAACGCCTAGTAATTCGACGGTAGAGAACCCCTTTGTGTTACCCGCGGGAAATCGGGCTCTGGGCAGCAATGCACATGGTCCGCTGACCTAATGGTTATCCGGGGCGGCAGGGCGTAAAAGCACTGCGACCCTGGAGGACAACCCAATCTTGTCGACGGGAGGGCAGAATGACATAGGGACGGACCTGCAAGAGCAGCCAATAAAAGTACCTACTGACACAACCAGCAGCAACTCGAACTTCGCAGGAGGGGGGACTTACGGAGAACCTTCAGGTGAGTTTCATAACCGATAGACTGCAGTCTTTAAATGTGCAGGCTAGGGAAATCCCAGGAGCCCACAAAAGGAGGCTAAGAGCAGAGAAGGAGCGTAGGGCCGGGACGAAAGCTCCTACGGAGCGATTGAACCAGTACGTGCCGCCCCCATCACAAGCAACGGGATCTGCGGGGGAGGGAGGACCCCAAGCGTCAAACTTTCTAAGGAGACTATCCGGGCATTATATCAGCCAGGATGATTGGCCTCCTTACGAGGGCAGACGTGTGCGAGGGCTATTTTGATAAGGAGCTGACGCAACAACAGTTAGCACTTGTCAGTGAGGCGTCCTGTCAGAGGTTGACAAGATCTCCAGTGGACCTTGGCCCAAGTACCGCGATTCCTTTGTGAAGCTGGGGGCCATCATCGTGGTCGCTGAAAATGGATTCTCAAGGAACTGGCTGGAGGAAGTTGTGCCCCAGCTAACACTTTGGGAAGGTGCTTATTTCTTCATGGTTGGGATGGGTGTGGTTAGAAAGCCAGAGCCACCATCCGGATACCGGAAAACAAGCTGGACCCAGAGGTGGTACTGGGCCACCTGGAGCATCGACATCCCGACCTAGAGGTGCACTGATGGAGAGTAATGCTCAGTGCTTAGAACAGGGAAGGACCGGACTGTGGTACCTTCCTGGTGCTCAGTATCCCGGAGGCATCTGTCAGGCTGCTAAGACGAATCTCTGTATATTAAACAGGGGAAGGGAACCCACCTTCTACAATTTTGTTAGAAGTAAGGTCATTGACATGACCCTGTGTACTACAGGAATAGAGGGGTGGCTCGGCAACTGGAGGGTCTTTGTCACAGCTATTCTTAGTCATTTAAATCATTTCTAAGGGTTTTTCGCTACTATTGTACCATGAAAACAGAAAACAAAGGCCTCTGCTATTCTGGCTCTCGTACAGGTACTGGACTATCAAACGGTATCTTTCTACTGTACAAAAGTGGTCGGAATCCGGATCGAACACTGTTCGAACACAGTTTTTCACATATCAAGGTTTAAAATTCAAATAAGGTAGCCTAAACATGTACATATGAATTTCAAAATATTTTTATTAAAAAACTTCTGAAATTTATTTAAAAAAAAAAGTATCAAGGTAGTTTTAGTTAAAAATCCATCCATTATGAGCTACAAATCATTGGAAATAGACAAAAAATGCAAAAATTGCTTAAATCGCCAACTTCTACCAGCTATAACTCGAAGCCAAGTCAAGGGATCGCTCTGAAAATTTGTTTCGGAAGTCAGAAGCATATTTAAGAACATATATATTAAGTTTGGACTGAACAAAATTTGCCATCTTTGATTTGACAGAGACCCACCAGAGAACCAGATTCGACAGGAAAAAAAAATATATATATATAATTGCTTCCTCCTAAGAGGACGCTTTGTAATTGTAAAATTTTCAGTTTCTCTAAAACTTCGTAAAAACACATTTGGAGGTGTTTGGAGTTCGAATCATGCGTTTTTAGAAAATATCCGTGCGGATGGCTGTGTGTGTGTGTGTGTGTGTGTGTGTGTGTGTATGTGTGTGCGTATACCGTCATAATTCTGGAACCACACGACCGATCGTAATAAAATTTGACATGCATATATGTTTTTTGATTCTGAATTTGGGAAAAAAATAATTTTATGATTCTGATCATTTTATGACCACTTTATGGCCATTCTTCGATTTTTTAAAAAATATTTTTACATTTTTTTTAATGATACGATTTATACAATATATTCTGTGACGAGACATAAGTCTCGCACACGAGATCAACAAACACGGCGCCGAGTAAATCAGCTGACGCCAGCGAGCGCGCGCGCGCAGCGAACAAAGGCGAGTCCGCACGAAGCGAGGTGAGCGCGCGGGCGCACCAACCGAAAGGCCAGTCCGCACGAGCGCGAGATTCTACTAGTAACTCAGCGGCGACGCGCCAGGCGGCGCGAGCGGCGCGCTGCGAACACACCTATATAAGGCGGGCCGCGCGGCATAGCGAGGCAGTTCTACTCGAGCTGAACTCCTAGCAGCATCGTGCGCACACGTTACCGAGAGGAACAGCTAGAACTAGACCGACGCCAACAACGTCGGCTCGTAAGCACACGTGACGACATTGTTGGCGAACCCGAAACTCCGAGTTGCCGTCGTGCGCACACGAGACAACCAGGAGTAGCCGAACAGCGCCGAGTCTCGTTTATGTGAGCACACGTAGCCGATACTCGACGTTGCTACCTGCTCCTGAACATCCGTCCCAAGGGACTGGTTCTTTTCCCGGCCACCGTGAGCACACGGGGCTGAGAAAATAACTAAAGCCCCGCCGACGATTCCCCAGGTCGTGCGCACACGTCCTGGTGAAATACCGGCCAACTCCTGCCTGTACAAAACCGTCGACCCGCCGACCGCTCGGGATTCGCCTGGTCACTGTGAGCACACAGGACCAGGGGAAGAACGAGACGAGCGACCTCGATCCGTAGGGCCGTGCGCTCACGACCCATGGACTCGAGGGAAACCTAACCTCCGAAAACCCGTCGTTAATCCGAACCCGTTTCACCGTCCGAAACTCCGATACCGCGTCCGTAAAGCTGATAACCGCACCGAAACCACGTAACTCCGGCAACGTCGTGTTAATGTACCGTAAACCGCTATAGATTAAGCTAAACCGATTGTGAAGGCGAAATATTCTAAACCACCGCGATTTCGATTTCTGTTATAGATGGAGACTCATATTTGAATTATCACCTTGTTAACTTAATTATTATAATATATCTTTATTATTATTAATTGCATAAACAAGTCTCTTCAATTAACCTTTCCCCTAACCAAATCCTGACGTCCGGCCGACTACTCAACACATGGGGAAAGTCGAACCGTTACAATTCAACAATAGTATATCTAAAAGAGCTCAAAATTGCCTACTTTTTCCCGCAAGATTTTGCAGATTGGCCGTTGATATTGTAACAGGGTTAACGGGAACTAAAATCGCACAAAAGTAAAGCTACTAGGAGGATTCGTCCTAACGTCTCCGTCTATTACATTTGAACAATAACAAAAAGCGAAATAGGAGGAAGCTAAGTGCTAAGGACTTGGCAGCGGTTTTTTTTTTGAAAATTTTTTGATTCCTTATATCTCTTAAACAATGTAGTTAAAATTTTAAATGATTTCGTCGAACAGTTCTCAAGTAAAGAGCGGAAATGTAAAAACCGATTTTTCTCAAAAGTCAGAATGATCTGCTCCTCCAAGAACTGGCAGATATTTATCTGCCGCTGATAATATAAAAATTCATCGTAATCAAATTTCTGCGCGATGTTGTTTCTGCGACAGCTTGAGTAAAACGACGCAAAATACTTTAATTCACTTTTTTTTTTTTAATTTTTATTTTCATTGCCACACATTTTTCCATAGCAACTCGTGCGCTACTCGTCAATATTATGTACCTTTTATGTTATTGTCATTAAAACTCATGACGCGTGGGGTAGCAAGTTGGAGAGTTTTGGTTATATATTTGTTTCTTGCTTACGCTCACCTTCTTTCGATTTCTACATATATATATCTTCAAAATTAAACGATCGATTCTGCAACTTCGCTATTTTAGAGATTTTTTTATATTATATATATTTTGCTATAAGAAAATTGCTTCTACAGCATAATAATTGAACTTGGAAATATTTAAAATAGCATTCACATACTGTATTCTATTTATTTATTTAAAGTATATATATTTAACTCCAGAGTTACAAAACGCACAATAACACATTATAACGACGCAATCCTGCAGAGGAAAAAAATATTTCCTGTTCGCAGGTCCGGATTAACAATATTAAACAATACTAAAAATACTTTAGAGTACTGGTTGGTTATTGCTGTATCTCCAGCAATAGCTTCCAGTCATATAACATACCATACAATACCCATTCATGCTTATGGACAGCATGGGACAATGTCGGACTTCCAGATACAGTTCATACCACCCTTCTCATTCATACGAACATAGGTCGTGTTACAAGAATCATTAGACACTTTTGATCCCAACTCTGATAATAATATATATTATATTCTATCAATAAATTTAACAGTGACATATAATCCTTTTAATAATATTATATAGGAAATTTGTTAACATTTTCTTAAGTATTAGTAAATGATTCTATGATTTGGTCTTTAGTACGAGTAATGTTACGACAACATTAGAGAAACATTAAATAAGATTATATTGCACAATTTTTTTGATTCTATGTTTTTGTATTGTAATTTTGTATTATAAAAAAGAAAAACTTAATATTTTAAATAACAGATTCTAACTTTGTACAGTGTCACTTTTCATAGTTTTCACATTTTGATCTGATTCACCAGTTCCGCACTAACATTTGTCTTGTGTAATACCCCACATCAGCTCCGCAGGGTATCTAATCTAAAAATAAAGACCGTTTCACTTGCTGTCATAAATCTATCCGTTGTTGCATTTTTTTCTCTGATGAACGACATTTTATCTTTTGAGTTGAGCCTAGCTGGGCATATGAGTCCAACTGCACAGGTAACTCTATAGTGTGGGAACATTTCTTTGTGCTAGTTAGATGAGTCACATTTACAGTCTGACATGAAAACTATTTCATCTATTATTACTTTGTCTTTATACGGTGATTGTAGTTTAAGAGAAGACACTGAGTTTGTAAAAACCTGTTTCCCTCTTATTCCTTTGTCGAAGTAGAAAAAGGCTTTGTTCGATCCTTGATAGTTAATATCGCCGTAGGTCATTCTATGGCTAGCTGATCTCGTAATTTTCTGTCCAGATGCGGCAGCCGCTTCTCTATTTCTTGCTTTGTTGCTATTTTCTGCAGCCATTCCATCTATCACGGAGAAACCGTTTCAATTGGTTTATATTTTTCAATATCATGATGTTTGATGTTTTTCAGATCATTGCATATTCCTTTAATGAAATTAATGAATTTGATGTTAGCCTTATTGCTTTTTGTTTTGAGCATCCAATGTAGGTTCTGTTCCGTCAAGACTCAAGGAAAATGCTCCGCCAATACATCGGCGCCGGCTCTTGTCGCGCGCTGTCAGCGAGGTGCCGAGTCAGTAGCTCTTGAGTTGCTAAGCGAATTGCATCGCTGTGCCGAACTCTAGAGATTAACATACGATTTTACCCTTGACACGCTCGTCCGAACGTATCGTCTCGTAATGTCGTCGATTATACAAACTTGTATTTTCTTCGAGGGGGATTTTATGCCGAAAGGCTTTCCCCTCTCATTTTGAGCGAGTAAAGATTCTCATCTCTGCTCAATCAAGTATTTTAATTATTCTCTCTTCTTATCTGTCATCCTTCACGTAATTACAAAATAAAGCAGGAATCCACATCTAAGGGGCTTCTCGCGCGACAATTCAGGTTCTAATATCTAAATATACAAAGTTTTCTGCAGTTACTTGTCCATTATTATTTATTTCTTTTATTTGCTTTATTAAATCCTGTATTTTTGTGGATATACACATTTTCGCTCATTTGGGTCTTGGTTGCATATCTCTGAAAGCCATATTTTAAGTTGCTGGCAATCTATTGTCGTGGAATTTGTTTCTTCACTCATTAATTCTTAACCAGTGTCACAGAAAGGAGCTGGGTAGGTGGGGTGCTCTGGGAGCACGGCAGAACGCAGAGTTGCGAAGTGATGACTTTATTGTTAGACAGGAGAGAAGCTCCGCTCTCGCTCGTGGTCGCCGGTGATCTGCCCGCTCTGCCGTCGACGCGACTCGTCGGCGGCGAGCGGTCACATGTGCAAAGATGCAAACGCTGCATCCTTGCGCGTGAGAACTCGCAGGCAACGGCGTTCCCTGCTGACGATGCTCTGCAACCATCGGAGATGCTACCGGAGAGCCTAGTGCTCGTCCGTGACACCAGTCTTGTATTTTACTGATGTTTGTTTCTCTCCGCATGTCTAATATTTTGAGGTCATTTGGTAGTTTATTATGGATGCTGATAGCCTTGAATTAGCTATTTTTTGTGCTAACAGTTTTATTATACCTCGGTATAATTATTAGTTTATTTCTTGTTCTGCTTGGTGAATTAATAAACTGATCTTTAAGTTTATTATAATGATATCGTAGACTTTCATATGCGAATAGTTGCTGAAGGTTAAGTGGATTAGCTCTTTTCAAGGTATTTTTATTTATAATTTTTAGGATTCTTTTTCGAACGGTTTGTAATAGTCGTAAGTTATTTTGATACGCACCACTCCACGCAACTATTTCATAGTTAATCAGACTGTGAAAGAATGCATAATAAATTATTCTTAGAGTAGTTGTGTCCATAAATTTTGACATTTTGCTGAAGATAAAAATGAGGTATCTAGTCTTGTCTATGAGATATTCAATATGTTTATCTCATCTCATATTCGAATCAAATATCAGGCCTAGGTATTTCGTTTCATCAACTCTCTTTAGTATTTCATGATTTATTTTAAATTCAATTTTCTTTGAGACGCTATCGCAATAGTTTCCAAAGGTGATATATACTGTTTTTTTAATATTTAATGTTAGTTTATTGAGCCTGAGCCATGTAGAAATATCTTCAAGGTGTTTGTTCATTTTTACTTCAACTTCAGACCATGTTTTCTCACTAGCTATCACTGCCATGCCATCTGCATAGGATATTATCGAGTTTTCTGGCATATTCATCAGTAAGTCATTCACATAAAGTATAAAAAACTATAGGCCAAGTATCGTCCCTTGGGGGACTCCAGTATTTACGTTTTAGAAATTGCTTGTGTGTGAACCTACTTTTACTCTTTGTTTCCTATTGTTTACCCTACTGGAAAAAATCACGTCAAAATCACATGATAATCACGTGATAATTGCGTGATAATCGCGTGATAATTGCGTGATTATCACGTGATATTTTCAACCGATTTAGCACGCGATTATCACGCGATAATCACGTGATTATCGCGAGATTTAAAAAAATTATGAAATGTTATTAAAAATACTAAATATGATATCTATAATTTACAAAAGTGGACAATTCTTAATAAATACGGGTGAAATTGAAAAAAAATTTTTTTTTTATATTCTCCGACCCAGGTTTGAACACAGGACCTCAGCGTGACAATCCATTGCGTTACCCACTGAGCCATTTGCTTTCTTTTACGGATTTTTTTTTATGGATTTACTAATATAGATTTACCATGGTAAAAATACAGGTAATATAACCTAATATCAGTATAAAAAGTATATTACAATGATAATTTATTTTTGTTATTTTTTATAAGAAGTTTATTTTTCAGAGTTTAAAGGTGGTGTGCCCCCTTAAACAGCTGCTCTGTCAGCTCTACAGGGTGGCCGATGACGAGATCTAGGTAGTGCGCTCCGTAGTTTTTGGTGTCTAGGTAAATAAATCATATGAGGACGACGTTTAGGTGTACAGAGTGGCCGATGACGAGGTCTGGGTTGTTCGCACCGTGGTTTTTGGTGTCTAGGGGTAGAAATAACTCGAGGGTGATATATCAGGACAATCAGTGATTTCATGTTAGTGATAAAAATTTTTTAAAAAATTTAAAAAAAGCTATGGTTGAAAGGTGCTAAAAGGTGCTGAAGATGCTTATATTTTATTTTTAGGACGAACTCACTAAAAAAAATTTAAACTCTAAAAAAACCTTAAAAAAGTAAAGGATTAGGCAAGTTTGATATATTCCGCAACGAAATTACAGATAAGAAAGAACTGAGATCAATTAAACAAAGTCAAGTTATACTTAATCATAAATGAAGCAAAATTTTACTTCCTCCTAGAGGAAGCTTTGTAATAGTAAAATTTTCAGTTTCACTAAAACTTCATAGAAACATGTTTTTAGATGTTAGAAGTTCGAATTACGTGTTTTTAGGAAATGTCCGTATGGATGTGTGTGTGTGTGTGTGTGTGTGTGTGTGTGTGTGTGTGTGTGTGTGTGTGTACCGTGATATTTCTGAAATTACTCCGTCAATATCAATCAAATTTGACATGCATATCTATTTTTGGATTCTGAATTCGGGAAATACATTTATTTTTTAATTTTTTCAATTACTTTCTTTTTTATGGCCATTTTTTGATTTTCGACCAACATTATTTTCGTTTTTTTTAATCATTCCATTGTTACAAACAATTTAGCTAAAATGCATTTGAAATTTAATAAAATTACCTACTTTTCCCCGTTTGGTCCCGTACTCGGGATTGACCGCTCCGTTCGACAGATAAAATGAAAAAGGTGATTTTTAAAAAAAAATTCATATCTCTGAAACTACACATCATAAACTCACGAAAAAAAATATGTTGATGGGTTACGTGTCAAACTATATTTCATTAAAATTTCAAGTGATTTGACAACATATTTTTTCAGTAATAAATCGAAAACTGAAAAAATGAGTTTTTTTTGAGTCTCGATTACGGGCGTAAAAAGGCTTTATTGCATTTGAGATTTTGAGAAATGGTAGATATTTTATATGTTTTGGCTAAGTTCATTGCGCAGCTTTGCAACCCCTATGGTTCTTAAGATATCAAGGTTTGAATTTTTTGTTTGCAAATTTTTTGATTCCTTATATCTCTAAAACAATGTAGTCAAATGCTTTAAAATTTTATTTGGTGATTCACAGTAAACGAAGATATCTGCTGTTAAAATTTCAAACGATTTCGTTGAGCGGTTCTTAAGTAAAGAGCTGAAATGTAAAAACCGATTTTTCTAAAAAATTTGGCTCCTCTAAAAGGGTTCTCGTTGCACGTCCCTCCCTACGAATTTATGTCATATTGATAACATTAAAATAGCATTCACATACTGTATTTTAAAAAAATATTTTATTTATTGGAACAATAAATTTCGTTGGAGGAAGCTACGTGCCAATGAATTGGCAGCGGGTTTTTTTTTTTTTTTGTTTAATGAAGGGTTTAATTTAAAGTTAAGTTATATAATGATCAATTAAAAACAACTCTCAAGATACTTACTACGTAACTTGCCATGCCCGTTTAATTGTACTTATGGTGTTTGTATGACGTTCTAATACATAAAAAGAAAATTTTAGTTGTTCACCAATAAACAAAATGAAGCAGGCATGGCAAGTTACATAGTAAGTATCTAGAGAGTTGTTCCTAAATGATCATTATATTACTTAACTTTAAATTAAGTAAACCCTTCATTGTACAAAAAAAAAAATTTGCTTCATTATGATTAAATATAATTAACTTAACTTTGTTTAATTGATCTCAGTTCTTTTTTATCTGTAATTTCGTTGCGGAATATATCAAAGTAAGCGATAAAGCAGCAAGAGTTGGCGCAGCTCTATCACGATTGATGCCAAACACAGGAGGGCCTTCGCAGAAACGTAGGTTGCTCTTAGCCAGTGTAATCACATCGATTATTATGTACGGGGCTCCAATATGGGCAGATGCCATGTTGGTGAAAGGTACGCACGAAAGATATCGACAGTGTACAGGAGAAGTGCACTTAGGGTCACATCAGCTTACCGAACGGTATCGGACGAAGCGGCCTGCATCATAGCAAGCATGCCGCCTATCGACCTTTTGGTAATAGAGAGGAAGGACGTATACGAGGCAAAGAGACGGATTAACGACAACACCCATAACGAAATCTGGGATTCCGCAAGGAAGCAGACAATGACTGAGTGGCAAAAAAGATGGAACTCGATAAGGGGCGATGGACACATCGCTTCATACCAATAATAGAGGACTGGACGCAAAGAGGACATGGGGAAGTTAACTACTACCTCACACAGTTTCTGACGGGGCACGGATGCTTTCAGGCGTACCTACACAGATTTAAAATAGAGGACCATCAAAACTGCCCAGTTTGTTTGGACGCTAACGAGGATGCGGAGCATGTCTTCTGTGACTGTTCGCGATACCAAATGAAGCGAGAAGAACTCGAGTGTTACCTCCAGACAAGTATGACACCTGAATCTATGATGACAGCCATGTTGTCGACGGAGGATGGTTGGCACGCAGTAGACAACTACGTCAGGACCATCCTCAAGAAGGTTAGAAATGACGAAGAGAATAGAAGGAAAAGATAAGGCAAAACAGCCTCACGCTATCAACAAGAGCGAGAGGACATCGAGTGTTACTTCCAGACAAGAGTGACGCCGGAGTTAATGATGACTGCTATGCTGACATCGGAGGATGGATAGTACGCAGTAAAGAACCACGTGAAAACCATTCTCAAGAAAGTCAGAAAGGCCGAAGAGGAAAAAAAGGAAAGACAAGGCGAAACAATCAAGTTAAATGCTGCTAGACGAAGGCCACTGAGTCACAAGTACGAAATGCTCCTCTGACTGATGCAGAGGAACGTAGGTCATAGAGTTGAGCTCTCACTCCCCTGCCCGATGCAGAGGAACGTAGGAGCTAGGGTTGAGTACCTTTAAGTGCTCCTCAGACCGATGCTGAGGAACGTAGGTAACTGAGTTGGGGCCCAGACTCCCTCACCTGATGCAGAGGAACGTAGGTATCGGGGTTGAGTCTGTCCAGAGGATGACCGGACGATGCTGCAAGAAATATACGATTGGACGATGCTGCAAGAAGCAGACGGCTGGAAGATGCAGAAAGAAGAAGACGAGTTTGATCCTGAACCCCTAATCACTTTGGTGGATGGGGGATGTATGGAAATGTCAAACCCTAAAGAAGAAGCCAACCAGGCTAATTAATAAGCCCCACAGAAGTATGTTTAACAATGGTGCCTGTGGGGTTTCGGTGTCGGAGGGCCACTTGTGCAGAGCTTGCTTTGCCTACGCCACATAAAACACACGCACACACACACACACAAAGCCATCTGTACAGCCATTTTCTTTCTCCTGAAACCATAAATGTTCTCAAAATATTCTTAGTTTTAGTTAGCAAGTTTAACAAAAATAATAATAAAATATAATTGCAAGAGATTCTCTCTACTGAAATGTAAAATGAAAACCTGTACATTTTGAAATTATCGCTAATTATAAATAAATTCCACAGCTTCCTGATGAGGGCAGCATTGACTGCCAAAACGTCGGAATGAAAAGAAAAATTGAATAATTTTTTCTTCATTCAAAGTTGCCACGGGTAGACCGATACAGCCAACAAAACTAAAAATAATAATATTCAGTCATACTGGGTATACAGGGTGAGACACAAAGAATTCGAATCCTAATATCTTTTAAACTAAACGTTCTTATAAGCTACAAAAAGCAACCTAGCCAAGGTGATCCAAAGATTGATCCGTTTCCAAAATTTCAACTTAATTAAAGGCTTTATACTCTGATAATCGTACGACATAAAAAACACAAGTTTTTTAGTTTTCGAATTTTAGCTCGGAAACTAGTTGTCAAAATGGCATAAAATTTTTACAGCAAGTAGAAATTATTGTTTTCTATTTTCATTATTTTTTTGACAACGTTTGACTGTTTAGTTTTAAAGATGAGAACTTTAAAAAAAAAAAAAACACTTTTTTTATCATAGAAATCGAAAGGAATGGACAATCTGGAAAATCTTGCGGAAAAAAGTAGAAAATTCTATGCTCTTTTAGATACACTTTTGTTGAATATATTGTATTGATTATCATTCGAAAAAAAGCAATTGATTTTTTTCAAAAATCGAAAAATTGCTATAATATGGCCATAAAATAGTCAGAATCATTTTTCCCTAATTCAGAATCAGAAAACATATATGCATGTCAAGGTATACATCAACTAGTCGAGTTAGTCAAGTATACATACACGGAAAAACTTTTGGAATCCTGGGGACTCCGAAATTTGGAGACTATAAAAATCCGAGAAACAGTGCATGCGTATGCGTCAAAACTTGAACGTATTAGCTTCCAAATGGATGGGGTGTATGTACTCCAACAATCTCGGTTGTGCAGCGTTTCCAAAATGAGGTTAGATTAGGTCATGTTGGAAAGCCATGGACTCCGAGATTCTCGGTGGCGCGGGGATTCGCCTGTTGGAGCCGCCAGGCCCCCATTCTTGGAGTCTCGGCAAGTCGACTATTAACGCCGCTCGCCGCGCAGCTTTTTATGTTTTTGTATTATATATACCGTTTTTCTTTATAATATAATATATGCATATATATATTGATATATTTTTTACTGTTATTTATAATTATTATATTTACTATATATATATATATATACGTACACACAGATAAGTAATTATTTGATGTGCAAAAATGTATTTAGGATATAATGTAAATAAGTTGAATAATATCTATTTCTCAATATTGTTTTATTTAACAAATCATATAAACATTTAAATATCATACCTCGTAATAACGTACATATCGTTTCTTAAATTAAATAGCAAACAAGAATCGATTCTCGGTACATCAATTATATTAATTAGTGTATGTGATGATTGAAATGCATCTTTATAAGCATGATAATGATGCTTAAAATAAATACTGACAATATCAATTATTACAAAAAAAGTTTTTTCATTGATTTGAAATATCGTTTTTATTTGTCCAAATAGTGGACCATCGTCAGTAACTTTTGTTACAATAATGGACCCCTATGAGTATTTCTTTCCACAAATGGTGATAAATTTGTAAGATTTTGCATGAGAAGAAGCGAATTGAAAATAGTGCTGTACTTATCTTTTTCGGCATCCACAATACCAATGAACATATCATGATTTACTTGTATACATTGTTCCTTAAAATAGCATTGTTGCAATTGGCTTTTTAAACAAACGGACCAAGGAATATTTTTATGCGATGTTGAGCTAGCTATTGTGTCCTTTAAGTGTTTGTTCTTTATTTCAAATGGCATACACCAAAAGTGAACAAGCGGTCCAAAATCTCGCATTATATCAGGAATGTGCACCATAAAATGCATTTTTGGTTTGAGTTGACCAAATAATTTAATATACATTTCATTATGCTTTTTCATCAGATGCTTTACGTGGATAACATCAAATTCGATCAATCTTGGCGATAATAAGATGCCCAATATTTTTCTTAAACTCAAATATATCTGCCAATACTCATTGTTTTCCGGGACTAAATCGCCAATGATTGCACCGAGATATCGACTTAAGCACACCATTTCCGAAGATGATTGCTTTAATCTTATTTTATCTTTAAATGTGTCATTAACTTTCTTTTTTGAAAATTCTCTTATTATTAAACGTGTCTTATTAGAGGTGTCTACGTCACCGTAATTAAACTTATCAATACGATTGTTTAAAGTTAATAATGCAAAATATTTCTTTTCATAAATTAGAATAGTTAGTATTTTTGATATTGTGTAGCCAGCCACACCTTCACAAATGTCATGCATCAAATCGACGGATTTGTTTTCGGCTATATGATAATTTTTTATACGATTGAAGAGGCAATTCTCTTTTATTCCACAATGATACGATTTGGAGTTAAAAAAAATTTCCTGTACATTTTTTTCATAATTTTCACGATTCCTCAGAAGAGTGCAGTTTTCTTCACACATCAAGCTGCACTGTTCAGATGTTGCAGTGCATATTCTGCAATAATGAAGACTCTTACCAAAACTTTCAACGAAACCGCATGCTGAGTTAAGCCCTAAATTATCCCCTACAAATAAAAGACACTGAAAATACACTGATTCTTTCATTCCATTAATATTTATTTCTAATCCATTCTCAGTCAAAGAATTAATATTTTCTATAACTCGATTAAAAACAGCGTAATTGCCTAGTGTTTTTCGATGTTTAGTATAAAATACTGATGCTATAAAAATATTGTTCAATTTTGCAACTAAGTGAGGTGGTAGACAAGGTAAAGAGACGTAAACTCCACCTAATACTTGCTCTCCTACGTGACTACCTAGAGCATTTCCTGTTTCGAAGTCATCGTAATACAATATTATAGGTAACATTGTTTTATTTGTTACATTACTATACTTTTCACGCCAAACTCTACCTTGTATTATATTAGAAATCACAGTTTCTTCAGTTGTAAGTTTAGCCATGCATTGTTTTATTTCTTGAAAAAGTCCGGGTATTTCCAGTGTAATTTTTAGAGTATATTGTAAGGGTACACGACTAGCTTGAGCAAGTTTTCTAACCTCATTAATAATTTCATAACCAACATTATATTTTACTGACATTTCAAAGCCACAATATTTTTTTAGCATTTTGAATCTAAGTTTTTCGCTTGAAAAATTTTCAAAGGGGGTCTTATTTTCGTTTAGTATTAAATAGATTTTACTGCAAATAGTTGTATCATCACCAAATTCTGCAAGAAATTTTTCGTATAAAAACGGAATATATAATTGAGATATAAATTCTTCTGTCTTATTTACGATAAGCTGAACAGAACTACGATTAATAGATGCTTCATTGTATAGTGCTAAAATTAAGTTTACCATGCCTTTTTGTAAAAAATTCTTATCAAACATTTTGAACTTTCAGTAACTGCGAAGTGAGTAATCGATTAATATTTTAATCTAGTAATTTTTTTGTAAGATTCGAAACGTTTTTGTAAATTCCTTTCTCAGTCGTACTGAATATGTAAAACTCGAAAAATTGGCACAAATGTTTTGACGGCTTTGTAACCGTTTTACTTACTAGCAACCCCAATTTCATATAAATATCTATAGCGAGTATCAAATAATCGACTTTTTATTTACAGTCTTTACTTAACACTAAGTACGTTGCTGAAATAGAAGAAAATGAATCGCAAACAACTATATACGGTTTTACGCATTCTTCGGCAATCTTTGTGTAAATATCTTCTAGTTTCTTGTGAATAATCATAAAATTCTGAGGGTCTTCTAGATCAGATACATCCTACAATGAAAATCATTATTTAAAATTCATTTATAAAAAAAAGTTTTAAAGAAAAAAATTATAACCTTTGCTTCAACGATGAAGACGTCCAGAATATCTTGATTAGTTACTGAAGATCCTTTTTTAGTAACGAAAGAGTTTGTAGCATATATGGTAACAGGACACAAGCAAGTATTTCCTTTTCTAAAGAATTTGTTAATTGCAATAGTTATTATAAATTAGTATACCTATTACAATGATTTGTGATAAAACAATTCAACTTACGTATGTTTAACGACTGGTACTGATCAAAAAGTTTCTTGATCACAGAGGTGTCTTTCTCGTGTTCTGCTATACTTATTAGTTTTTGAGACACTTCTGGCCACTTTGATAGCAAGGCTCCGTTTTTCGCACCATAAATATGTTTGAAGTCTGCTAAAATCTGTAGGTAAAAAAGGTAGCGATACAATATTTGTTTTAAAAAAAAAATAAATTGAAACATAAGGAGTAAGATAGAACTTGCTAATTTGTAACCAAGATCACGTGAAAGGCAAGGGTAGAGATCCAAAAGTGTGGATACGCTGCTAGTTTTATATGTTTTCTTCCTGCCCTCGATTCCAGACACCCACTTGCTTATCACGTTATCGTCAATTTCAGTTGCTTTTAATATGCTATCATAATCTACATCAATGTACGCACGTACGTACAAAAAACCGCTGCCAAGTCATTGGCACTTAGCTTCCTCCTATTCTGCTAGTGGAAGATAATTACATGGGACAATCAACTCATTCTTTGATTAATATCGCATAACATCGACTTATCTGGTAAATAGATAAGGTTTATCCTGAAAACTATTGTTGGGACGTAACAGATATGGTGTTAATGCTGACTTCCAACCTTTATGGGATCAGTAATTATTATTCAAACCTTGTGGTACATACTTTTTTGTACAGCTATTGTTCGAATATATTGTATATCAAATGCAATAATTCATTAATAAAATGCAAAAATATTTTTTCAAAAATCTGAAATCATGGCCATGAATGTCATAAAATAGTCAATCTAAAAAAAATTTTACCTCGAATCAATCGAAACTATGTAGCAAGCCGGCGATCTATTACAGATCGAATCACGGTAATTCCAGAATTATAACAGTCATTACTATAGCCCGCAATCGCACGCACTGCACGCACCAACACACAGCACAGCAAACACGACGGGCAAAAACCATATTTGCCCGACATTTTATAAAAACACATCGTACCTCAAATTATTTATGCTAACTTTAATATCATATGATTAACAAAAATAATAATGTCAGGTTCATCAAAAATGAAGAATTTAATTTAATATCTTTAAAACTAAAAGGTTCATAAGCACAAGACAGAAATTGATCAATAAATCATACTTTCCTAAAATTTCACCAATGAAACCTTTTTTAACTTTCCCGCAATCGACGTACACTAAAAAAACCATTTTTTTAGCTTTTGATATTATCTCAAAACACTATCGCCAAATTCTCTTAAAAATTTTTACTATCTATAAGTATCGTGTTTTAATTGATCATGAATTGCAAACTGTAACTATTATTTTTTAGTTTATATATTTTTTACTTCGAAAAATTACTTTTAATCATAAAAAATGATACAGATCATCAATATAGCAAAAATCTTAGCGCGAACAAAGTTAAACAATATTTATGTCTTTAAGATACCACTATCGTTGATTAAGTTAAAACTCATATATTTATAATAAGCAAAAAATTTTTCAAAATAAAAAATATGCTATAATTCAATTAAAAAAATATATTTTGCATGTCAATTTATATACGATCCTTTGCTATGTGTTTCCCAAAATTCATGCGTTATACGTAATATCCTTCACATCATCACACACACTTCACAGTGCCCATACTCCACGACATTTTCTAAAAACGTATGATTCGTACTCCAAACACCTCCAAATGCGTTTCCACGAAGTATTAGCAAAACTGAAAATTTTACTATTACAAAGCTTCCTCTTGAGGAGGAAGCAAAATTCATGAGTATGGAAATAATTTTTTTTTATTAAGTATAGCAGTAGTTACGTACTTGTATCTTTCTGATGATTATCTTTTACGGTGCCGCCAAATATTTTCAGGTCTATAGATCTTTCACGGAATTTTCTATAAGCACTGGACAAAAAACCTTTAGCAGAAAGTTCAGCAGTGCTTGGGGAATACCACTGCTCTACAATTTGTTCTGGTAACAGTTCAGCAATTTTATTTCGTAAGATTATAAATCTTTGTTTTTTAATGCTGTACAAATATTTTGTATAAATAATCGATATATTTCCATATAAAAATCAATCGTTATCAGGAACTTACTCAAAATTTTCATTCATAAATTCATAGTCGATTATAATATTCGCAAGTTCGTATGCATAACTATCAAATTTTTTGAACGGTCCCTTGTACCTTTGATCGTAATCGTAGACAGCTATAATCTGTTTGCCTATGTAGGTTTTATTAAGAAGATTGTAGACTAAATTTTTTTCTTTGCTTCTTCTGCTACTCGAACTTGAGTAGAATCTGTAAATAATAATTTAAGTATAATGAAACCTCCATATGAGCAAGAAATGTCTCACTTTTACTCAATCTAATCTACAATAAATTACAAGAGAGAATTTATACCACTTGATACATTTGAAGAGTCATCATTTCCATCAGCTGTTGAAACGTCTACTTCATTTGTAAAGCCAGTGTTAGTAATTTTCGATGCCTTATCATGGTGTGAAGCCTCAGATGCCTTGCGTTTGTCAGTCAGCTCTGTTTCTTGAGATACGCCAGTAGAGAAATCTAAAGCAACTAATTCAGTGCTTTCATCAACATTATTTGTCGCACCAGGTGTTAGTAACTCAGTATACATTCGCTCGGTATTATTCACAGTATCATTTTGTTGATGGTAAAGTAATTGATTAGGGATGGAAGTATGTGATGCTGGATGAACAGCGTTTGGATGATGATGTGAAAAAACACCTGAAGCAGAAACACAAAGAAAAACTAGAAAAAATATCAGAAAAAGATTGAAAAAAAAGACACCAAAAAAGATACCAAGTTCATGTGGATCGTGCACTTGTGGAAAATTAGTAGGTGCAGGGTACATGGTGAATTAACTGTAAGAACCCTCAAAAAATGAAATTGTTAGGAAAACCATGCAACAATATAAATTCAATAAAAAGCAAAAACATTAACTCGATTAAATACAAAATAAAATCTAGTAAGTGAATCAGTTTTCACTTGAATGATCCTATTCGAGTAGTCGCTTTGGGTTCTATGCTAATTTTCTCATTTAGCGACTGATATTCCTAAGAAGGGTTGTTACAGGGGATGTATCAACCCTAGCGAGTTGTATTTCTGGTTTCTAATTTATTTTTACACGAAGAAACTCATAATTACACTGTCTCTTCTCGCCATGTATTCAGAACAATTTCCACTTTTAAGAGTTAGAGCAAAAATTCTTGACCGGTGAAATACATGGGTGTTCGGTGGGAGATTAAAAGTACATCACTAAATATAAACTTAACTTCAAATATCGTTTCACCATAAAAAAAGAAATGTAAATGCAAAAATTCAGGCATTTATGTATGTTAGTTTTCAAATGAGCGCAATAACAAAATTTGAGAAATCAACTACGAATCAAGAATTTCAGCTCCAACTCTTAAAAGTGGAAATTGTTCTGAATACATTGCGAGAAGAGACAGTGTAATTATGAGTTTCTTCATGTAAAAATACATTAGAAACCAGAAATACAACTCGCCAGGATTAATACATCCCCTGTAAAAACCCTTCTTAAGAATATCAGTCGCCAAATGAGAAAATTAGGATTTAGAACCCAAAGCGACTACTCGATAGGGTTATTCGGGTGATAATTGATATAGTTACTTGATTCTAAATAATTAATGATAAAGTTAAGTGTTTCTTTCAAAGGAGTGTATATATATATATATATATATATATATATGTATACCTCACACGCAATCCTTGTCTCTAATACTTAACCAACACTTACATAAATTTATCATGACCTTTAGCATATAAACAATATATAGCATAAAAATGTCTTGTTCAATAAAACTAAATACCCCTTATACTCACTCACGAAAGCATTCTATATTTGTAAGCACGTTATCACGAACACAAAAAGAAAAAAAATGTTTAGGTTATAACCTCAAATTGTCAAGGAGAATGTATAGCAGATTTTGCACACTTAGACTGCACTGTTATATACACCAAATCACTATTAATATAAAATAGGTATACCTACAATATTAAACTCTATTTCGTGAGCCTCGTATCATTAAAAATATGCACTGGACACTTGACACTGCACGTTGGTTTGCCGCTGGATCATCGATAAAACGCCGCTGCATGAGAAAAAGGCGCGCGCAAATGCTTTTCTCAGCGCTGTTGCGCAGGGATGCCAGGCTTGGGGGCCTGAGAGCTCCAAAGCGGAATCGCCATGATACCGAGAATCTCGGAATGGGGGGACGTTGAAATTGGAGTTAAACGCTTGCGCTTTGGAAGTACCTAGACTCCGAGAATTTCGGATGCTCGTGTATACAAATTTGGACACACCTCAAGTCGAAATTAGTTACAATTTTAGACGGTCGATGGGAATAGATTGAGATCATATATGTCGGAGGTCTACGGATGCGAAAAGTTTTTCCGTGTACGTACACACACATAGCCATCCGCACGGACATTTTCTAAAAACGCATGATTTGAACTCCAAACACCTCCAAATGCATTTCTACGAAGTTTTAGTGAAACTGAAAATTGTACTATTACAAAGCATCTTGTAGGAGGAAGCAAAAGCACATTTGTGGTCACATTCAATAGGCTTTTGCATTTAGTATAATAGTTTCTTAGAAACTAATCATACGCGGTTAGTGCCTAAAACGTCTTTTAATTATGGATTTACAAAAACTACATACGTTTTTTAAAATTATCATCCCGATCATCTAATATCTTTCAGTGTCTTCGCTAAATTAAGACCACGTAGCGTCTTGGCTAAAGCGAGAATAACGCACTCTGTATGTGTATGTACTATTTGTCAGAATTGCTAATTGATGCTAGACGTTATCAATACAAGACTTTGACAAAAGGCACGAAAATTCTAGTGAGTGATTATCATGAATGTACGAAGAAACTTGTCTACAAGAATTTTACCCCAGAGTGTTATCTTGATCAGTGTCGTAAATGTCTCTACATTCTTTAATGAATTATTAAAAATCTTAATGAATGCTTCTATTGATCAAGTACATTACACGTTATTGATGGCAACAGATAGATCTATATTGAATACCGTAGCAGCAGATGTTTCAGATTTTTTTGAGGAATTATGCGATCAACTTCAAATCCTCAAATCTCATACTTACATAGCAAAACCTCAAGCTTCTTATTTTAGCAACCATCTATGCACTTTCTTTCCAGCAATATATTATTATCAAGAGAATTCTGTACTAAAACATCAAAGTGTTATATTTTCATCAGTTAGTTTGAAACATAATACTTCTGCAGTATATGCAATTCAGAAACAACTTATTCCCGAGATAAGAGAAAATGTAAAGAATGTTAACTCATATACATGACAGATAGTGCACAGCAGTATTTTAAAAATCGATTTTAAATCACTGAACTGCTTGACTATAAAGAAGATTTATGAGTGAACGCTGAATGGCATTACTGCGTAACTGCGCATGGTAAGAGCGGATACGACGGATTAGGAGCGATATTCAAGTGAGCTTATCAAATAAGTCTACTACGAAAAAAATGAATGTTATATTGACACTAAATACTCTGTTCTATTGGGCTAGAACCCATTTTAAAGATATCAATAGTATATTGTGCAACTAGGGGGGAAAATTGACTTTTTCTAGCGAGGGTGATGTTTTGAGCACGAATGGGAGTTGAGAGCGCCTACGTGCTCAAAACAGCACCCGAGTCTGAAAAAGCCACTCCCCCCTTGTTGCACACCGTACTTTTTATGATAAGTGCGCGAATAGGCCACTTATCAAGCATATGGAAGGAATGGGAAATTCCAGGACTTTTCAAAGTAATACAAATTTGTATTGAAATTTTGAAAATTTTGAAAATTTTGAAAATTTTGAAAATTTTCAGTTTTGAAAGTTTTAAAAACACATATCGGGTAGTCTGCAGAGTGAGGAAAAAACTACTACCTTGGGAGGAAAATACTTTTTCCTCCCAAGAGAGTAATTTTTTCCCGCTGCTAAGAAAAACTCGATTTTTCATTCATTTTACATGCATGGAAAGTGGCCTTTTTCGTGCACGTATGATGAAAAATATTTTATTTGATGAAAGTTGATCACGATAAATCAACTAGGCACTTAAATAAAATATTTGCAAAAGCTCTGCCTATACCCGAGATTTTGGAGAATCACACATTAACTTTTAAAGAACCAACGGCTGATAATTGAAAGATATTCAAACCCTACGAGAGCTATGGGATTCACTGCTTGGAGTGCATTGAAATACATTTCCGAGCTCAACTCAAAAACTCTATAAAAAAATTAAAAATAAAATAGAAAAAAATAGAAACATGGGCGTGACGTGACTTATCATTTCACTGCAGTCTCAACCCTGCTAAAGACAAAGAGCTCTTTTTAGGCACGACCGCGACACGGAAGTGCCTTATATTTTGTGTGCGAAAAATGTGTAAGATGCGATATCTCACGCAATTATCGATGGATTGGGCTGAAATTTTAGGAGAAGTCTCCTCTTGCACAAACGACAAAACTATTTTTTTTTATCCCGATCCTCTACGTCGTTTTGAAATGCGGGCACAAATTGTTCGATTTTTACGCGCATTTTTTAATAAAATTTTCTACTTACTCGATTATCTCTGAGACACTTTAGTTAATCGAGCTAAAAATTTGTGTGCTAACTCCCCTCATAACAGTAAGGTGCCATATTAATTGTTTTGATAATTATATGTAATTTTCAATACAAATTTTGTTGTGATGCAATTATCTCTGAGAGACTTTAGTCAATCGGGCTAAAAATTGTTTTGGGAACTGCTCTCATGATACTCAGGTGCCGGTCTTATTTTGGGCTTGATCCTGCACGTATACGCAGATGCGGTCACCTCCAAAAATCGCTAAACACGGTTTTTTGGCTGTAAATCAAATTCTCAGCATTCTACAAAAAAAGTTAAATGGAAAAGTTGTAGATCTTTTAAAAATACAACTTTTTCCTATTAACATCAAATCATGAAAATGCTTATAACTCGAGTTTACAGCCCAAAACCGATTTTTTACAGCTAAAAAAAAAACAATTATTTGCCATAAAACTTTGCGGATTTACGTTTTACACAAAAATATTAAATATAAAAGTTGTAAACATTTTTAAAATACAACTTTTTACCGCGGCAAAGATATTTTTTAAAACTTTTTGACATACAACATTCCTAGAAGCTATTTTTTGATACATAAATTCAATAATAACTTCGCTGCAACATGCCCCATCTGACCCAGTGCGAAAAATGTGTGAGATTCGATATCTCAGCCAGCTCTGAGAATCCTGACACGTCCCCCTAACTATGCTATTATAATACATTTTCTAAATGAAACCCTATTACTAAATCAAATCTTGATAAAATCTTGAATCTTCTGTTAACTATCTTTAAAATCCTCTTGAAAATCCTCTTGAGTCCTTCCATGTTAAATTGTTTTTTTTTTGCACCTACAAGAAAAATAGAATTTAATTAATAAAACTAGAAACCAATGACTGTATAATTCAATTATCTGTTAAAGAAAAACCACTCTAAAATACATGATTATAGATACGTATAGTAGAAGTATAGTAGTGCCATAGTCTTGAATGAAGTTACGTTCCAACTCCAAGATTTTGATAGCTCAGTTATCAACACCATCAGTATCCTTAGGTTGACTCCGGTAGACGCAGTAGACCATAATCCAACAAATGCAGAAGTTTTTATACACCTAGACATACAGAAAAATATTACAAAATCAAACTCATAAATAATTATTGAGAGATTCAAACCTCTTATCACTGCATACAAATTTGAAACAAGGCAGCTTTTAAGTATGAATACCGTCAAACCACATGTCTCAGTCACATAATTCACATTTACAAACAGAAGATCATGTTCATCATCATGAACACTGAAAAGGTATCCACGAGCCATTAGACATCTGTTTACTGAACTTATGATAGGGGACAAAGCGTTTCAAGTTTANGCGTTTCAAGTTAAAACTTATTGAAGATACAATATAAATTCAACATACAGTTCAAGTTTATTATAATATTTCCAAAATTACCTTGTCAGATAGTATAAATCCATATCCAGATTCGTATTAAAATAGTTCAAGTATCCAAGAACGCCAACCAATACTCCAAGAAAGCATCAATTCATTTGCAAGATCGTCTCAAGGTGATCCAATCGGCTAGAAACGCCAACCAGTACTTGCAGAAAGTTCAAATGTAATTCTAAGGTTGTCTCCTGGTGATGACATCAGCCAGAGATGCCAAGCAACACGATCAGATACCATAAATCCAGCTCCAGAGTCGTATTGAGGCTGTTGAAGTACCTAGAAACGCCAACCAGCACCACCAGAGAGAGAGAGAGAGAGAGAGAGAGAGAGAGAGAGAGAGAGAGAGAGAGAGAGAGATTGAATCCAGTCCAGGGTGATCTTGGGAGGCATCGGAATTACAACTCTAAAAAGCAGATTACAAAATTACACTGATTATACTGCACATAACACAATAGATATCACAATAGATATAAACATAATGAACACAGGAAATAGAACAAAGGAAAACCAGTCGTAGATCTTGAGCGATAGTGAATCTTCATCCAAGCAGCATCTTGCAAGAAGAATGTATCAGCACATCAATAGAATGAGCAGGAGCAGCATTCGCAGGAGTACTCCAATTAAAAAAACAAAGGATAACCTCCAAGCAAAAACTCAAGTTTCTTGTCGGAGCTACATGTCTTTCTATACTGCAGCACTCCTTCATGAAATGGCACACACACTGCTCACACATCGCATCGTCGGTGCCATTCCGGGTGCATCACTTTTGAATACCTTTTGCACTGTCATAAAAAGCAACAACCGCGAGCAGCTGATCCGCGAGCGGGATCGCGGTGAGCAGATGTTGCTTGTAAACACGTATAGGCACCATAGCAGCACTTCTGTTCTCATTTTAAAACTACATACAACATTGCTGCATCACGTCGTTGTTTCCGTTTTTTCACTACCCACTCACTTATATCACCGAAAAGTTAAACAGAGCAAAACATTGCGGTTAGCGGAGGCCGGGAGGCAGCTTCAAAACGTCAAAACACACACGGCAGACGGCTGCATGGGCATGTCGCCAACCGGTCGCCAAATCGATGCGCACAATGTATGCCCAGCGGTCGAGTTCGCTGCCTCGCTTCGACAGAGCCAATGAACAGCTGTTCGGCTTTGCTTAGCTGATAATAAAACTAATACTTTTTCTGTTCAAATTATGTAATAAACTATCTTTGCACAAAATTCACGACTTTAGGAACGGGATGGAATTTGGTTAGTTAAGCGTGACGTCAGAGTCACAGCTTACATATAAATCAATGTATCTTCCACCAATAGGATAGTTCCGAATTTGACCACCTTATGAAATTTCGCCTGCATAATTTGAATTCAAGTACTATAAAAAGATAATTTTTTCTATCTACGGAGTAAAAAAGGGTTTTTAATTATTTCATTGCAATGAGAGAATACATGTTAGAATATACTATGAATGTCTATTCGAATATCAACAATATGGCAAAATCATAAGTCAAGAACTTAAAATATTGTAAAACTTTGAAGCTATGTATGGCAACACATTTTGCTTCCTCCTCAAGAGGAAGCTTTGTAATAGTTAAAATTTTCAGTTTTGCTAATACTTTGTGGACGCATTTGGAGGTGTTTTGGAGTACAATCATACGTTTTTAAAAATGTCCGTGCGGATGGCTGTGTGTGTGCTGTGTATGTGTGTATGGTGTAGTGTGTGTGTGTGGTGTCTGTGTGTGTGTGTATGTGTGTGTTATGTACGTATACGCCTAATTTTGGAACCATGCGACGAATCGTAATAAAATTTGACATACATATATCTTTAATCTAATTCTGAATTAGGTCATTTTTTGGTTTTATGATTTGACATTTTATGGACATATTTAGCCATTCTTCATATTTTTGAAAAAATATTTTGCTTTTTTATAATGATATGATTTATACAATATATTCAACAATAGTGTGTCTAAAAGACATAAATTTGTCTACTTTTTCCGCAAGATTTTCTAGATTGACTGATCTGTTCATTTTTTATGATATAAAAAGGTAATTTTTCGATAAACATATATAACTAAAAAATAAATAGTTAAATGTTTGAAAAATTATGACAATTAAAAAACAACGATATCTACTTAGTTGTAAAATTTTAAGCAATTTGGCGATAGTTTTTGAGATAAAAATCTCAAAACTAAAAAAATTGGTTTTTTTTTTATGTCGTACGATTGCGGAAGTAAAAAGGTTTAAATTGAGTTGAAATTTTAGGAAAAGATTGATCTTTTGATCACTTCGGCTAGGTTCTTTTTGTAGCTTATGAAACCTTTTAGTTTAAAAGATATTAAGATTCAAATTCTTCAACTCTTACCCTGTATAGTCTGTGTGACTGAACATTATTATTTTTGGGATATTGTTATTCCTCTCCATATTTCAATACATATAGTTTTTGGGAAAACAAAGGTGGGAGGATAACCCAGGTTTTTAAATAATAAACAAAGTCCAAATAGAATTAACTGGCGACGTTTCGTCTCCGGTGAGAGACCTCTTCAAGCCTTTATTAATATAAAAACAAAAATCATACATATAGAAAATTTTGAAAAAATATAGAACATCTTTATGCAAAAAATATATATTTCATAGTAGAGTAGTAGATAGAGTTCTTAGTAGATAGAGCTCTTCTCCTCTCACACAAACAATTTCACAATGAAAAATTTAAATATAGTTAAGAAAATTCTAAAAGAAAATAGTTATCCGGATAATTTTATTGATAGTAATATTCGTTATCGTGTTAGATTTCTCACTTTGGGCAATTCAAAAAATAGAAATGAGAGTTCTACTTTTAAAAATGTTATCTCTATTCCGTTTAATGATAAGTTATTTTTTTCATGTAAATCTTCCTTAAAAAGGTATGGTTTCTCCATAGTTCCTCTTATGTCAAACAAATTAAATAATATTGTTAAGTTAGGCAAAGATAAACTTGACAAATGGTGTGAGACGAATGTCGTATATGAAATTTCGTGCAATGATTGTAATGCTACTTATGTAGGCCAAACTAAGAGGAGTTTGAAAAGGAGAATAGACGAACATAAAAAAACTCCTTTAGAAAAAATATTACCTATTCCTACTCATATAAAAGATTTTTCACACAACTTTAATTTTGATAATGTTAAAATTTTAGATAAAGAAGCAAACTATTTTAAAAGATTAATTTCAGAAAGTATATATATCAATATCAATAAGAATAATATTAATAAACAAGAAGATTTTAATACTATTAGTAAACAATACAATAAATTAAACAAATATTTACAAAAACAAGAATTTTCTACTTTATAACGGTTCTCCTTTTCAAATTTATCTAAGTTCATGTACGCGGCCGTACTTTTATATGTATACGTAGTGATGCTGTATGTGTGTGTGAGAATAAGTGAGCTCGGGTATCTTCGTGCTGTTCCGTTCGCGCATACTCTATACATACTTAGACATATGCTATTGCCACTGACTGATTGTTCGTACGACGAGAGAGACGTATTTACTTCTCTCATTTGATGTTTTATTTAATTTAATTTTTTCATTATGGTGAGACTATGAAATATATATTTTTTGCATAAAGATGTTCTATATTTTTTCAAAANTGAACATTATTATTTTTGTTAAACCATATAATTTGATAATTAAAGCTTAGTATATTTTGAGAGTATTCATGGTTTTATAAAATGTCCGTGCAGATGGTTTTGTCTGTGTGCGTGCGTGCGTGCGTGCATGCGTGCGTACGTATACTGTTATAATTCTGGAACTACGTGATCGATCGATCGATTGTCCCATGTAATTATCTTCCACTAGCAGAATAGGAGGAAGCTAAGTGCCAATGACTTGGCAGCCGTTTTTTAATTGTATACGAAAAAAAGATGAATAATCAATGTTTTTTCATTGATTTTTTTCTAATAATTAGATTAAGTAGTAAGGTCAGACAGCAAGCGCGGAGCGCGATCGTCGGACCCCATGGCGAGTGCGAAGCCCGAGCGTCGGGGCGCATACAACGCGATGTGCGAGCGTTTGGCGTGCACCGGGGCCGTAAGGCCGCGCGTGGCGCGCTAGTTTAAATTATAGTTTTCAATTTCCAAAAACCTTATAACCGTATATATACGTAAGAAGTTGCTTTACTAATTTTTGACCACATTTGCGAATCTTAGCCACGTAAAACTGAATTTTTCGACTGTTTTTTGAGGTTATCGGTAAAAGGTGGCCCAATAGGGCAAAACTAAGCATTTTTTCGTGTTTAGTGGGAAAAAATGCACGCAAATGAGCTTTATCACTGATTTTTCTCTCCCACTGCCAGTTTCAAGGACATGTAACTACTATTCGGTATTCATTTTCTTGTACTGTTGGTGCTGTACGTTACGTCCGAATGAGCGCAACCCACCAATATACTTACTCTATACGAGTTCCTATCTTAATTAGTATTATTCTATTTGGATTGGAAATGGAGGAAATCCCTTTTGGCTACCGCAGACGCGATGACACCGTACAAACTCTACACAAAAATAACCCTACACACTACACAAAATAACTCTACACACATATTTGCTACACAAAAAAACTCTACACAGATATTTACTACACCGTAAAACTCTATACGCATTTTTGATTATTTAGCTACACCGTAAAACTCTACACAATCGTATAACCTATTGTTGCAACAATGGATAACAATAGCATATACGATTGTGTAGGGTTTTACGGTGTAGCCAAATAATCAAAAATGCGTATAGAGTTTTACGGTGTAGTAAATATCTGTGTAGAGTTTTTTTGTGTAGCAAATATGTGTGTAGAGTTATTTTGTGTAGTGTGTAGGGTTATTTTTGTGTTGAGTTTGTACGGTGTCCACTTCTATATTTATGGAATTGAAATAGAGAAAAGTACCTTATTAAGGTGTGTAAGTGTGTGTGTGTGTGTGTGTGTGTGTGTGTGTGTGTGTGTGTGTCGGAAGATGCGCGCCAGCAGGAGGTTGCAGCTGTGGATCATTGGCGCCTGGTCCTTGCGTCGGTGGTTCAGTACGGTCAGGCTGTTGATGGGCCGTCGGCTCTCAGCTTCTCTCCTCAATGGCAAGCAGGTGTGGACAGATGGGCGCCTCGGTGCGTCTGCTTTCTTTTTAGAGACGATAGGATGATGCGCCTTGACGAACGCGAACACGTGAATTTACTGTTCACTATGGACTGTCGACTTGGGCTAAGTCTCTCGATATTCTTAACGAGTGTGTGTACTTTAACTTGTGCACTGCTAACTAGTACTTATAACTTGTTGTTGGTCTGGCGACTGGCAGCAATTCGGTATTGATTGACGTTCGGATACAGACTAACTCTCTTCACCCTTTTCTCCAGGGCTTTATATGCTGGCTTCTAGTATTTTTCCTCGTTCCCTTTTTTGGAGAGGCTGATGTGAAATTTCTTCGCGACTCTTGCTCTAATGAAAATATGACAGGTCAATTCATAAAAACTGAGTTTTATTGCTTCTAGTTTGGGGAATCGAGCTCAAAGCTTAGCTCTCCCGCTGCTTTCCGTCGCCTGCGCTCTCTTTAAAGAGCGCACATGTGAGATCTTCCAGGTTTTTTGCATTGGCACAGTCGTAGATCGGTGCTTCATTCTTGTCGCTGTTTGCCTTTGCTTGGCCGTGAATCTAAAATCGTCCGCCTAAATTCTTTTATTTTCGGCGTATTTTACTTTCACGTATGACAACGTTGCAGGGTTCCGTGATATTTATGAGGTTTGTTCTTTGGCTTGTTTGTTCCGTGTTCTGGTCTATGTCTGCCATTTTTACGGGAGTCGGCTTAGATGCATACTGGTTTATACTGCTTTTTGGTCTATTTTGGTTGGGTGCGACCTCCTTTCTCAGCGGGTGGTTGCTCCGATGGCGGCCTATCATAAGTATAGATGTGTATTTTCGTGTGTGCGCGTGTAATTACTTGGTTTTTTTATTCTATAATTTTTGTGTGCGTAATGGAATTGAGGATTCCATTACATACCGGTCCATTATTTTAAATTATTTTAAAAGGCCATTCAGTAACGTGAAGAAAATATATAAAGCTGAATTTTAAACTTAGGTAGAAATAATCGAGCCTCTGATTTTTGGACAGAGGAGGGTGGTCGGTTTCAAAAAGAATGCCCTATAGATATTATTTATCGGAAATAAAATACATATTAATTATCTAATATCTAATAAAGATATCAATATAAAACCGGTAAAATTATAGGTAATTTTATTCTCTTTTAAGTACGTACTAAGCAATTTATTTTCATCAACTTTTCCAACAAATTTATTAGAAAAAACTGAAATCTCAAAACTAAAAAATCGATATAAAAAAAACGGGTCCAGAAAATGTAAAAACGGACTTTTATCCTGCTATGTACTAGTAAA
Source organism: Pteromalus puparum (assembly GCA_012977825.3). NCBI lineage: Eukaryota > Metazoa > Arthropoda > Insecta > Hymenoptera > Pteromalidae > Pteromalus > Pteromalus puparum. The sequence goes on along the minus strand of CM053169.1, from coordinate 28,216,437 downwards.
AATAAAGAAAATGAGATACTTGGTGAATTAAAACCCATATAGAAGCTGAGCTAGAGGAGATACGAACGAACACACACACACACACACACACACACACACACACATGCACACACACACACGCGCGCACATACACACACACACATCCATATGGACATTTCCTATAAACACTATTTTTTGACTTAAAATGCCTCAAAACATATTTCCTACATGTTTTTACACAAACTCCAAAAATTACTATTACAAGGCTTCCTTTGGGAGAAAGCAAAAACACTTAAAAACTAAAACTAACGCTAGATTTATGAATAACTAGTAGTGGACTCCTCACTACTTTAAACGTTATCTGCATATTGTCACAGACGCACACGTCTGCAACACTAGCTGCGAGACGAGTCTGTGATAAGAGCTGGCCGAGCCGCACTCCGATGCACAGCATGCGCTTGCACCGTAGGCGTAGCTCAGTGGTAGAGCTCCTGATTGTTAATCCGCGGTCCCGGGTTCAATCCCAACCACGCCTACACTTTTTCGCTTTCCGACCGTTCTCCTCCTCGTCCGTTACAATATAAATTATTCCATAATTAACAATTTAACTAAGAGATACATTTTAGGTATCAGCAGTTGGATTTTATTCCTTCTTTAAATTATCGCCGTTGACTCAAATTGCTTATTTCTAACACTTTTAAATTGTTCGGCAATGCATTAAACGTTGAGATCGCTTTAGTATAACAGTTTCTGTTACTAATTCTCTTTTTAATTACCAGTACTATAATATACTTTTATTTCTATAAATACTAGCTGAGTTGAAGTATTGAGCTATTATCATTATAGTATATCTTTAAGGCTTCCTAGGTAAACAATTGTTCAAGATCGAGTGGATTATTTGGTGTGACAAAATTATTTTTATTTATAATATTTAGAATTGTTTTCTTTATTCTTTGTATTAAGGGAACCTAACCACCTTATTGTCAAAAAATGAAAAATCGGATTTTATTTTTATATTCACATTAAATTGTTTAAAAAATGTATTAAACAAACCTATAAACTTAAAAAACCTATAGAGAATAAGAAACAATCTTTATATGTTTCAATACCAGGTGCAACATGTCTCCGAAGGCCAAAATTCACAATTTCCATTTTTTCACTCACCGCAGACTTACTTCAGTTCTAGGCATCGAAGAGCACTAATACTTTACAAACATGTTTGAAATACAAATAGTTCTGACATGAGTGTAGGGATTTGTGAATAAATTAAATATTAAAAAGTTAACTTCAATTTAAAGAAAATATTTGTTATTTTTAACATTTTTTAACAAATTTTTCGTTTAAATTAAATATTAAATATTAAAAAGTTAACTTCAATTTAAAGAAAATATTTGTTATTTTTAACATTTTTTAACAAATTTTTCGTTTAAATTGAAGAGAACTTTTTAATATTTAATTTATTCACAACTCCCTACACTCATATCAGAACTATGTGTATTTCAAACATGTTTGTAAAGTTTTAGTGCTCTTCGATGCCTAGAACTGAAGAAAGTCTGCGGTGAGTGAAAAAATGGAAATTGTGAATTTTGGCCTTCGGAGACATGTTGCACCTGGTATTTGGTACATATAAAGATTGTTTCTTGTTCTTTATAGTTTTTTTAAGTTTGTATGTTTGTTTAATACTGTTGGATTGTGTGGATCAATAAACAACACCGTGAGAATAATATTAATGATGAATATATTGTTTAAGTATAACAGTGGCCATGCCACGAGTAGGCAGTGCGTCCGCTCAGCTTGGAGTTTTACAGGCAAGAGAAAGTGTGGAGTATAGTATAGCATAGTCTGAGTCCACGAAGTATAGTATACAGTATAGTGTGCGCTTGGAGTATATACGCGAAACATGCGCACTATGCTCGCGTTCGCTAGAGCTTGGCTCGTTGAACGATATCGTCGTCAACCAGTAGATGGCGCGACGAGTACCTCTTATATATTACGACTGTATAAATTCACATATTACAACACGCCTCCTGAATTTTACAGTCGTGATATTTTTTACATTATATTTCAATACATTTGAGTTTTCAATTTATCATACAATTTGTTATCACATTTTACATTAATTAAATTAAGAGCATTTCGAGTATACTTGAGTTTTACAACTGAACTTGGATTTTGTATGGACATTTTAGATTAATCTTAAACCTTTTCTATTGTCTAGAAACTTTGTCTTGTCCAGACTCTTTGTAAAGATGTCTGCTAAATTGCATTTTGAGTCAACTCTTACAATATCTATTTCACCTTTTTCTTAGCTTTCATTTATATAATGATATTGCATTTCAATGTGCTTTGAATTTGGAGTAAAGTTTCCGAATTTCGCGATTGCAATTGCTCCTGAATTGCCTTCGTAAATAGTTGTTGGTTCATTTAAAATTACATCAAAAGATTCGCTCAATAAATTTCTTACAAACAATATTTCGGAGACTGCCTCTGATAAAGCTACATATTCTGCAAAGGTTGAACATTTTGTTACCGCACCTTGTTTGTGGGTTTTCCAAAAAATTACATTACCATATAATCTAATTACGTATCCACTTGTGGATTTTCTATCTACATTATCGCCTGCGAAATCGGAATCTACTATACAATCTAGTGTTTCGCTATTTACATTATCACAATATGTTAGTTTCAAGTCTTTAGTTTTGTGTACAAATATTTCAAGACTCGCATCGCATACTTATAGTGAGTTTGATCGTAGCAACTTTGATATCGACTTAAATAATTAACGCTGTACGATATATCTGGCCTTGTGCCTGAGCTTATATATAATAGTTCTCCTATCAAGTTGCTGTACTTTATTAGTTCGTCTATTGGACTAGCTTGATCTAATTTTAAATTAGTCTCCATTGGAGTATCATATAATTTTGCATTTTCTAGATTATATTTGGCAGCCAAAAATTCAATATATTTTGTTTGACTTAAGGTCATTTTGTATCTATCATTGCTATAATCTATATCAATGCCTATATATTGGCTAATTTTGCCCATGTCCTTCATTGCAAATCTTTCCATTAAACTAGCTTTGACTTGATTTATTTTGATTTTATAATTACAACAAATTAGGAGATCATCTACAAATACTAATATATAATAATACTATGGGGCTTCGCCCCCCTGCCTCGCTTCGCTCGGCCAACCCCCCATTTTAGTTTTTGTGTGATTTTTATTTTTCAACTGTTATTTTCGTTATCTGATGATTAAGTTCTAGTACCAAGAACAATCTTATTGTATTATATAAAATTTGTAGATCATAAAAAGGTCAAGAATTTAATGTTTGTCGAATAGAGAAAATCGAAAGAAAAAGTAAAGTACTGAATTAACGCGAACTTTCTACTGCTTATGGCATTAAATATATAGTTTTTTTTTTTCATTTTTTGGAATTGTTTTGAAATTAATTTTGATTCTTCCACTTTCAATTATATGTTACAATTATACATAAATCTGGTCACTACTTTTTCTTATAATAACCGCATTGCTGCGTTGTTGAATGACCTGTGGCCCTAATATATGTTATGATCGATCTTTCGTTTAAATACGCTACATATATGAGGAAACAAATATGTTTTTCATTTATTAATGTTTTAGTTTCTAAAACTCAATTATTTAAAAAATAAAATTTTGTTTCCTACTAGGGAAGCTGTTGCATTTTACAGACCAAGTTAAGTAAAGAAAAGCACAAATCCATATAAAAATTTGGATGCGGACGTATTTTCTTGTTATCTCAATTCTTATTTCTATACGAATTTACGATCCTGCAAGTTAAATATACTTCTTAAATCTTTCCTTGTAACTGCTCTTCTTGTATTATAATTATTTTGTCAAACATTTTTTTCGAAAATCTTAAGTGACTTGCACCTAAGTACAAGTTACAAATTTTACTTACCAATATTTAAGGGGATTATCGGGGATACCACTTTATTTTTTTTAAGACTTTGATATATAATTCAGCATTTATGATCTTATAAACGTTTTTTACAATGCTAAGTATAAACACGCAAAGTGATATATAACAGCCAAAACAATGCTAAGTAAACACATCAAAGTGCTCAACATACAAAAGCAAAAGCAATGCTAAGTATACGCACATCACAGTGTTAACATACAAAAGCAAAATAAAAACCTTATAAGAATTACTTACTTCAAACTAAGTCAAACTTTAATACACTTAACAAAAATATAAAAAACGCTCCTGTCTAATTTCCCTCTAGCTTGTGGAAAAATAGAAAATAAACATTTAAGTTATATCTCTTATATAGTTTATCTCTACTGTTATCAATTTGATACTGGATGTGCTTGAGCTGTTATAGGCTTTGGAAAAGTTTCCTACAAAGGATGTAGATCGTTCCGCTACTAGACATTATTTAGCCAAAAGTATTGTATTGCTCGAGTCGTTCGTTGGTAGAGTCGGAGGAAGTACTATATAATCATCATAATATAGTGCTAGCTAATATTAGCCTAATATATTTAGAAATCGAAATAATATAATCCGTGCGCGAAGGTACACGACTAAATAAGGTAAGAGATCAAAAGTGTGTCATAAATTGATCGATTTTATCCGATGTCTATTACAATTGTTTGTTAGTAATTTTTTCTGCTAATAAAAACTTTAAATAACAAAATCTGTACTAACAATTAATAAAATTTTAGGAAAGTGCTAATCAGAGGTGGCGGGGGGGTGTGCGGGGGGCTGCGGGGGTGCGATGGGGGCTGTGCGGGCGGGCTGTTGCGGGGGCTGCGGGGGGCTCGCGGGGGGGCTTTTCACATTATCAATCACATGAAAATGAAAGAATTATTGCATTATTGTCGGGGGGGCATGCGGGGGTGGCGGGGGCTTGGCGGGGGGGGGTGCGGGGGCGGGGTGCGGGGAGTATCTCCAAAACAACTCTATATATAGTAGATATATAAGGTCCGTGAGCATATGTTTGATAGTTGAATTTTTTGAGTTTTTCGTTAATGTTTGAATATTTCAGGCAGAGTATAATTTATCAATATGTTCGAGCCACGTACTATTTTGTTGCGTCAATAGTTAATATAATGTGTGCATTAGTGGTGAGAACCGTCGTTTTGAAACTCATTGTATAAACCTAGCTATATTTTTCCAAAAATAACTTTTTTTCGTTATATCATTTATTATTGATTGAATTTTGTGTGAAATGTCCTAACACGTGATATAGGTATATCATTTGGATTTTGCGTTCTCGAATTGTTCTTAAATTACCATAATGTTCTTTTCCATTTGGATTGCATGTTACGTTATATAATAAATCTGGTCTGCCCACAATTTTCTCAATAATAAGGTCATTGCATCTGATAGTGTTGTTACATATATACCTCGACACAATATATGTTGCTGGTAATATAAAGATTTCCGACTTTCTTTTTTTCAAAATTATTAGAAATATTTGAAGCACTATTAAACTATGCATCTAAGTAACACCTTGATAACATTCTATTCTTATTGTGTTATTGATTATTCTCTCAAATAATTCAAGCGATCGTTTCTATCATTACATAGATGTATAAAAAATTGTTGAGTTAATCTCCCTGCATATAATAAAGGACAAAATTTATTTCGTTTGGCCGGTAGGCAAGTCTATATGAATAATATTGCATTAGAGAAAGATTATTGTTCTTCTTTTGACTGATAATTTTGAGAACATATACGCCATCTTAAATCAACCTGACGGAACAACATGGGAACAAATTGACAACAAATTGCGATAATTTATTTAAATAATGTATCTTGTGAATGATTTTCTGGTAAGTCTTTAGGATACGACGCAAGTGATATATATAACATAAGCAAAGAGCAATGCTAAGTATAAACACATCAAAGTGTCAACAAACACAAAGCAAAAGTCAAATCTAATATAAGACGCACATCAAGTGTTAACAATACAACAAAAAACAGCTCCTGTTCTATTTACTCATGGTGGTGTGAAAAATAGAATAAAATTTAAGTTATATCTCTTATATAGTTTATCTCTAACTGTTATATATAATTTGATACTGATGTGCTAATGAGGCTTGTTATGAGCGCTTGAGACAAAGTTTCTCAAAGATGTAGGTCTTCCGAGGCAAAGACATTATTTATGCCAAAAAGTTTGTATTGCTCGAGTCGTTCGGCTTGGTAGAGTCGGAGGAAAGTCACTATTATAGCATCATCTTAATATAGTGCTAGCTAATATAACGCCTAATATATTTTTAGAAAATCGAAATAATTATACGCGACGCGGGGAAGTGCCACGACTAAAAATGTCGTTAAGATGATTCAAAAAGTGTGTCATAACATGTGAGCCGATTTTACTCCGAATGTACTATTCCAATTGCTTGTTAGTAATTTTTGCTAATTAAAAAATTGTAAATAAAAAAAATTGAACCTAAACAATTAATAAAATTTAGGAAAAAGCTGCTAATAGGAGGTGCGCGGGGGGGCGGGGGGCTGTGCGCGGAGCGGTGACTGGGGGGGCTCTTCCATACCAATCAATGAAAAGAAAGAATTTGCCTTAGTTTGCGGGGGCAGGCGGAGGGTGCGGGGGGTGCGGGGGGGGTGCGGGGGGGAGTATCTCCAAAACAACTATATAATATAGGTAGATATATATACATACACATACACACATATATATATATATATATATTACTCGATATTATGTCCCATATCCTTTGATTTTGGAATGCTTTTTTAATAGCGATATCGTCCTTCATAAAATATCGCGAGCATATCGCGTATGGTTTCATGTTCGCTCTTTCCTCCTCTTATGCTCAGAAGTTCTTTCTGAAATGACGGCAATATGCGTTACAATAATTACAATTATATAATATGAAAGCATGTACATCTATTAAATTTCTATACTGACCACTTTAAAGGCGTAAGCCTTGTCCCGTAAACTTGTAAAAATCTTTCAAGGTGCTAATGGGAAATCGCTTTCCATCCTCAGAATAGTGAATTTTGGACAAAGAAGAGCCGATATTTGATCGATTTGCTGCATGAGCAGCTCTCACTTCGGCTTGTCCATGAATAAGCTCGTTACACATTCCTATTGAACGCAAAATAGATTAATTTAAAAAGTCACATTTTTTATTTGTAAAGTATTTAACAACGAACTTACCGGCTACATAAAGTATCTTTCCGCCTATGTCGAAATTTTTTAATTCAGCGAGTGGAATTCTTTTGTTGGGTCTTGTTTTTTCATTTAGTTTCTCTATAATAATTATAATTATTATTATTGCAAAAATTTTTAATGCAAATAAATAAATTTAATAAATATATACTGACGGACTGGCTCTTCAGGATCATTGCAATCACGTGAAAATCCAGCATTCACGCCTCTGTTTGTTATAGAAATTTGATGCTTCAATACGATGTCCTGGAACGATTATACAAAGTAAAATTTCGAGTTATATATAAATTTTCATACGATGTAGCTTAATTTTTTTAAATGTGAACCTGCTGAAGCTAATATTTCGGAAACCCCTTGCGTAATCCACATATTGGTCGCTCGCTCTCTTCGATGCTTTTTTGCAGCAATGATTCGAAAATGTGTAAAGGCCAAGCGCATGATTTGCCATCTTTTTGAATCCATGCCTTTGGAATCACGGTATTTGAGGTTTTATTGGCTAATTTGACCAAAAGCCACTTTGCTGAAGAAGTTAGTTGTGATGCAGCTGCCGAATTAACAAAGTTTAAGAAAGTAAAATTCTATTCAAATTTTCGAAACAAATTTATAGCATTAATAAACGTATAACTGACATTTTCAAATTGAATAATTACGTAAAAAATTATCATTATAATTAAATAATAAACGAGCTACAGTTGACATCAGTGTCGAGACTACTTTAGCTGTTGAAAAAAATCTCATTCCAATAGTACCTTTTCGTGAACGAGTCGATACATCTTTAATTGATATCATGCGTGGCGTGCTACCTGATGCGTGAATGCCATCATTATCAATCCTTTCTTTCTCAGCAACTTCTCTCTTCTTATATAACATCAAATTCGCCTTGCCCTTTTTCACGATTGCTTCAGTATACGTTACTAAAACAAATGAATTCATAAACAAATAAGTAATAATAATAACAAAATAATAACAAATAAATTTTCCGTGGAAAGAAGAAAAATTATGAAAGAGTTGTACACAAAGTACGAACCCGTTGATGCAAACATCTTAACGATATGTTGGGAAATTCAATCATCCGTTGGTTTCTCGCATTCGTCAATCGCCTGTTCGACCATTTCTCGAGTTGTGTATGGAGGCCAATCACAGGATTTCTTATCAGATCTTAGTTACATACATGGAATTATGATGATGTTATTTTGCGAAAATAATTGCACTACACACCATTCTTCCGGAATCTTGTTAGTTTTTGTTGTCATTCAAAAAATGTATTTATTAAAACGATCTGATAGAATTAACATATTTTAAAGCAAATTATATTTAATAAATCATATTTAAAGCCTTAAAATTTGATTCAAAATGAAATTTGGCCTTCATTGAAAATTTTCATGATACAGCTTTTAGCATTTAAGATTTGTAAGATTTTTTAATTTTTATCTATGGTCATTCACAATACAGTAAACTGTACAAATTAATATTCACGAGTATCATATAATCTTTCAGAAAGGTTGCGTTTTTAGTTTTCCTTCTTTATCCACATATAGATTTTGGATGATATATAAAAAAATGAAATACTTGACTTTTCACATAATAAAATATGTTAAAAATTGAAACTTTCTGTCGATACCCTGATAGTAGGTGATGGGTTTAAAGTATTTCGATTGGATGTACCCATTGCGGTCGAAACTAACTTTGGTTGACTATGCGAAGGATCTTCTTGAGGTCCTCAGTGGAAGCTACATCTATAAAAAATTAAATAATCAGTTTCTATGCACAAAAAATTTCAAAGTGACTAAAGCAGTTGTATTGAGTTGATTAATGTGTGTATTTAGATTCATTATAAGATGCTAGTATATAGTAACCAATTGAACAACATTTATCTGAATTTTCTTATTGTTAGTTACAATAAGAGTTTAACTATCATGTTGATTAATAGTTTCTTAAAATTACAAACTTACTGCAAGTCATAGCTAAAGAACCAGCAGTATGAAAATTCAATGGCTCATCTTCATTAAGGGCTGTGGACATGCCAGAAAAAAATTAACAAATAAAAACGTATTTTGCAATTCGCTGAGCCTTAAAGTTTGATTACAAATAAGATTTGACCAAAATTGAAAATTTTCATGTTCATCGGTCATTGGTAAAAATACAAACTTTGTCAGTTATACAGATAGAGATACCAGACCTGTTGCAACATAATTTCCAGCTTTTAGCATTTTCAAAAACCTATTTTATCATATCCTTCTCATTTATAGTTCAGAAGCTGTTGTAAATATTGAAAATAATCTCAAAGCTTTCAGCACACTATTCCATTTTATAGTGATTCGACTTTCTCAATAGCTTTTGAACTGGAAAACCAAAGTATAGACTTGATGTGAACAGTACAGAATATAAGATCAAAGAATACTACGGAAAGGTTAAGTTGATCTTATCCTTTCATAAATGTAAGTTATAAAGTTCATACTTTCACCACCGCAGGCATACATATATTACAATTTTTGTCTCATGTCATTTACAAACGATGCTCAAGGTACTGTTGTAATCATGGGACTTTTTTTTTTGCAAAACCAGAGTATAAATTGATATTGATAAATCCTAAGTGATTCAAGAACTTGTGTAGTAAAAAAATGAAATACTTGACTCGATATAACTTTTCACATTATAAAATATGTTAAAAATTGAAACCTTCTGTCGATGCCCTGATAGTAGGTGATGGGTTTGAAGTAAATATTTCGATTGGAAAAATCTCAAACAAATTAATCTCAAACAAAAATTATTGTCAAAACTCCTCTTTGCTCCTGGTATGCGAGATTCAAAAGACGAGTTTCTTCTAACAATATTGTACAGCGTTTCGTCCTAGACTGTTGGACTGGAGATTAATTTGTTGGGTTTCACTCGCATTACCGTAGTACACTTTCAAAAAAAAAAAATTTTTGTAAATTCACGAGTGTTAGATATATATTTTGTAATTCGGCATACGGTTGAAAGAAATGCCGGTAGGAGGCTGACTACTTCCCACAACTGAAGTAGTCGAGGGACTCCTACATATATTGGGCTGTAGTAACATCTTGCAGCAGAGCGTCTAAGGAGGACTGTTGGATCCTTACTAGGAGTCCAGTCCAACAGTCTAGGACGAAAGGCTGTATAATATTGTTAGAAGAAACTCGTCTTTGGAATCTCGCATACCAGGAGCAAAGAGGAGTTCTTACAATAATTTTTGTTTGAGATTAATTTGTTGGGTTTCACTCGTATTACCGTAGTACACTTTCAAAAAAAAAAAAAAAAAATTTTTGTAAATTCACGAGTGTTAGATATATATATTGTAAAGTTAAATCTAATTTCATTTTATGGCTGTACGTATAGAGTTGCATGTACCATTACTTATACTTATAACTACCACATAAGTTCTTGGATCACTTAAGATTTATCAATATCAATTTATACTTTATGAGCCATTGGTTTTGCAAAAACAAAGTCCCATGATTACAACAGTACCTTGAGCATGGTTTGTAAATGACATGAGACAAAAATTGTAATTTATGTATGTCTGCTGTGGTGAAAGTATGAACTTTATAAATTACATTTATGTAAGGATAAGATCAAGTTGACCTTTTCGCAATGTAATTTAATCATTTTATTCCTTTTTGTCAATATTATGTCTATACATTGGTTTTCCAGTTCAAAAGCTATTGAGAAAGTCGAATCACTATAAAATGGAATAGTGTGCTGAAAGCTTTGAGATTATTTTCAATATTTACAACAGCTTCTGAACTATAAATGAGAAGGATATGATAAAATAGGTTTTTGAAAATGCTAAAAGCTGGAAATTATGTTGCAACAGGTCTGGTATCTCTATCTGTATAACTGACAAAGTTTGTATTTTTACCAATGACCGATGAACATGAAAATTTTCAATTTTGGTCAAATCTTATTTGTAATCAAACTTTAAGGCTCAGCGAATTGCAAAATACGTTTTTATTTGTTAATTTTTTTCTGGCATGTCCACAGCCCTTAATGAAGATGAGCCATTGAATTTTCATACTGCTGGTTCTTTAGCTATGACTTGCAGTAAGTTTGTAATTTTAAGAAACTATTAATCAACATGATAGTTAAACTCTTATTGTATACAGAATTCAGAAATGTCGTGTTCGAATTCTGTTTCAGTATACTAGCATCTTTTTTTTTTTTTTTTTTGTTTTCGGAGAGTTGGAGAATTGCTTAATGCACCATGGCAGGAGCCGTGCGAGTGATCCCGATGTGTGGGGGCTCTTTTCCTGGCGCGGACAACGCCAGGACCCCACTCAAACTCACCTCTCATTAGCGGCCGCGGAATCCACCCCAGGTTAGCCGTTTCGCATTCTTCGGGTGGTCGCCTTCTTGTTACGACCTATAGCGTCATCTATCGTCGTCTAGTCAGCTAAGCACCCGATCACTATTTTTTCGCGCGGAGAAGACCGTACTCACGAACGCCGTTATGCTGTTCCCATGCAGACGTATGCAACGTCGCAGGCACGCACAAAGTTGTTGCTGTGGTTTGCGCGGCAAATTTCATTAACGCATAAGGCCCGAGAAAGAGACAGTCGGCCGTGTGCGAAGCCCCGCGTTCTCGGACGTGAAGCTACGATCCCGGGAATTCGCGGAAATTGCAGCGTCGTGAGCTGGAAGAAGTTCGCCGGTCCGAGCTGGCGCGGAGTACGAGCAGCAAGAAGCCGTCTCGAGCGCCTTGCTTGGCCAATCGGATGACGTTTATCAGGACGGGCCCTAACGGCACGGAGAGGGTCGTCCGAGCCGCGAACGCAGACGTGACTCCGGCAGTTCTCGTCTGAGATTCCGTCGACGCAGACAGCGACGAGAGCGAGAAATCGCACGCGGAGAGAGAAAGTGTGCGATGTGCTGGTGGAGAGAGGGTGTGAGGAGAGCGAGCCAGCATCATCCACGACCTAGGACCGCCCATACCGAAAAAAGAGTCATCCCGGGACGAGCTATCCAGCGCCGCCACTGCTGCAATCCAGAGTCGTCGCGCCAGGCTGCCATCTTCCGTCGAGCAGGCACGAGAGGAAGGAAGCCAGAACGGGAGGAAGGACGTTGGCAGGAGAGTCTTCTGTGTGTGTGTGTGTGTCTAGAGTGTGTGTGTGTGTGTGTGTGTGTGTGTGTGTGTGTGTGTGTGTGTGTGTGTGTGTGTGTGTGTGTGGGTGTGTGTGTGTCTATATATATATATATATATACACACTACATAAACGCGCACTCGTACACACTCTTGTATGTAATCATCTGTATTATTATTATTATTATCAACATTATATCAAAACTTGACAAACATAAATATAACAAAGGGAATAAAAATTTTCCAAAATTAGTATGAATTCTAATATTAAAAGCATATATAAATGTACACATATATAAATATATATTATACATCTATAAATATATATTATACATCTATAAATATATATTATACATATATAAATATATATTATATGTATATATATATACATATATATAAATACGCTGAATAAACTGTACTCGAAAATAATCCTACACCATACACAAAAACAATGAAATATTAGTACAAAAAATTTTCGTGTAGTAAATAATTGTATAGAAATTTTTTAAAATTAAACCATAGGTCACGAAATTTAAGGAAAACTCGTTTAGAATTCCAGTATTTCTTATTCTAGGGTTAAAGAGTGCACACTTCAAAACTCAATATTATTTTTCGTTTCTTTATGGTATATCTTGAAACAAAATAGAGCTATTAATAATAGTACATTATGCAACAAGGGACTAAAGTCATAGATGATTTCCGCGGGTGGACAATAATCACCCGAGGGAATAATCGACTTTAGTCCCGTGTTGCATATAGAACTTTATTCACGACTTAACTGTGTAGCCACTTTGTTCCCTTGAAATGTGGGACTTGTGTCAATACAAATTAAATTTTCAAAATTTTCAATTTTCTAAAATTTAAGTTTTTCAAACGTTTTTAACATTAAAATTTTTTAATTTTTCCAAAAAGGTGTTACTGTCAGGCTAGCACTCGACGCACGGCGGCCTTCCTGTCGTTTCTGTCGTCCTTCCTCCGTGCCTGGCCTCCGACGGCGCCAGTGGGCGACAGCGAAAAAATGTGACTCAAAAGAAGTCTTGATGTCACTCTGAAATTTACGGCTAAATGACTCTATAGCAGCCTCATTTTTGGTTCGTTGTGTACTAATGGGGGAACAAAACAACAGTGTATTCGAACATATCGGACAATATACATATAGTATAATCTGGACAATATTATCACACTTTCTCTGCGGACATATACCAGAAATATCGCTTTTTCCAATACCCATATCTCACAAGAAAAATTGAGCACTATTGATCTGATTCTTTTCTAAAATTGAACCCTGGGTAATCAATTCAGCATCAAATGTTGGTCCAATTCTGTTTCAGTATGACTTGACATCTTTTTTTTTTTTTTCTTTTGTTTATCGAAGAGTAATGGAGAAATGCTTAATGCAGTACCATGGCAAGGAAGCCGTGCGAGACTCCCGTGTGTGTGGCTCTCCTGGCGCGGGGACAGACGCCCAGGCATACCCACTAAAACTCCGGCACTCTCATAGGCCGCTGTGTGGGGGGGGTGGGAGTCGGGGTGGTGGCGGAGGAATCACCGGTCGGTAGCCGCTTCGCATTCGTTCGGGTCGGTCGCCTGTCTTGTTACGACCTAATAGGTCATCTATCGTCGTCTAGTCAGCCTAAGCAGCCCGTCACTATTTTTCGCGCCGGAAACCGTCTCACACGACGCCGTTATGTCGTCCATGCCAACGTTTGCAACGTCGCAGCTCACCGCAAAACTTTTTGTGTTGCTGTTTTGCGCGGCAAATTCTCCTTAACGCATAAGGGCCGAGAAAGAGACAGGCGCGTCTGCGAAGCCCGCGTTTCTCGGACGTTGAGCTACGTCCGGGAAGTTCGGCGAAATTGCCAGCCGTCTGAGCTATGGCGAAGGAAGGTTCGGCCGGTCCTGAGCTGGCGCGAGACGAGAGCCAATCAGCCCGTCTCGCGCCTTGCTTGCCAATCGGATTACGTTTATCGGACGGCCGCTAACGGCACAGGAGAGTGTGCGCCGAGCTCGCGAACGCAGCCGTGACTCGCAGTTCTCGTCTGGATCCCGTCGATCGCAGACACGTCGGTACGAGAGCGAGAATCGCACCGAGAAGAGAAAGTAGTGCGAGTGTGTGGAGCAAGATGTGTGTAGAGGTAGCAGCACCAGTCATCACACCTGGACAGCAGTACCGAAAAAAAAAGGAGTCGCATACCCCGGAGACGACTATCCAGCCCGCGCGACACACTGCTGCAATCCAGAGTACTTCGCCGCCGCAGTCTGCCATCTTCCGTCGAGCAGGCAGCGAGAGAGGAAGCGAAGCCAGAACGGGAGAAGACGTTGCACAGGAGAGTCTCTCTGTGTCTGTGTGTGCTGTCTAGAGTGTGTGTGTGTGTGTGTTGTGTGTGTGTGTGTGTGTGTGTGTGTGTGTGTGGTTGTGTGTGTAGTGGGGGTGTGGTGTTGTCTATATATTATATATATAATACACTACATAAACGCGCACTCGTACACACTCTTTAATGTAATCATCTGGTATTATTATTATTATTATCAACATTATATCAAAACTTGACAAACATAATATACAAAGGGAAATAAAAATTTTCCCCAAAATTAGTATGATTTCTAATATTAAAGATAAATAAATGTACACATATATACCCTATATTTATCTCAGTAACTATATATTATAAATTATAAATATATATTATACTATATATAATATATTTATATGTAATAATATATCCATATATATAAATACGCTGAATAACTGTACTCGAAATAATCCTACACCAATACAGCAAAAACGAATGAAATATAGTACAAAAATTCGCGTTAGTAAATAATTGTATATGAATTTTTTTAAAATTAAACATAGTCACGAAATTTAAGGAAAACTCGTTAGAATTCCAGTATTCTTATTCTAGGGTTTAAAGAGTGCACACCCCCCCTTCAAAATCATATATTTTGCGTTTCTTTATGGTATATTCTTGAAACAAAATAGAGGCTATTAATGAATAGAGATTATGCAACAAGGGACTAAAGTCATAGATGATTTCCACGCGGTGGACAAATAATCACCGCGAGGAATTAATCGACTTTAGCTCGCCGTGTTGCATAATAGAACTATCACGACTTAACTGTAGAGCCACTCTGTCCCTCTGAAATTGCGACTCTGTGTCTAAAATTAAAATTAATAAAATTTTCAATTTCTAAAATTTAAGTTTTTCAAACGTTTTGTAACAATTAAAATTTTTAATTTTTCCCAAAAAGGTGTTATTATGATTATGAAAAATTTCCAAAAATTTATTAAATTTTTTAATTTTTTAAAAATTTTTAAAAAGTTTTCCGCGGCCACTTGCGGAATAAAATCACTTATTCCCCCCATTTTGCCGGGAAAAATATACGAGGAATAAAAAGCTACTTTCGTGCCGCTCTTTCAGGGAATGAAGTGCGATTATACTTAAGAATAAAACACTATTTTCAACCCTCTTGCCCATCACTCTCACGGATTTAAAGTAAGGGATGGTAATTGAGAAATCATAAACAATTGGGGGGTGTTAGATAAAATCCATTGTGATAAACGTTTTCCAGCATACACGAAAACCCTTGCAGCATTTTTCGGCGATTTTCCATGCTTTCACGCGCTCGCCCCTACCAATTTACGCCCTAGTGTGTGGAGGATATGCTCAACTGAGGGATGTTGATAAATCATTGTCATAAACGTTTTTTACCATCCATAAAATCCTTTAAAGCTTTATTCACCCCCTCAGTAGAGGATGCTAGCATTCTCATTGGTATCACCAGGGTTCAATTTAGAAAAAATCAGATCAATATCTCATTTTTGGGGAGATATGAGGTTTGGAAAAAGCGATATTTTCTGGTTATAAGAGAAAGTGTGATTAATCGTCATATTATATATATGTTATAGTTGCCGATATTTCGCAATACACTTTGTTTTGTTCCCCATTACACAACGAACAAAATGGCTGCTAAGAGTCATTTAGCCGTAATTTCGAGTGAATCAAGACTTTTGATCACTTTTTTCGCTTTTCCGCCCACTAGTGCGCCGTCGAGCAGGCACGGGAGGAAGGACGCGACGACAGGTAAGGCCGGCTCGTCGAGTCTACTGACAGAGAGAGAGAGAGAGAGAGAGAGAGAGAGAGAGAGAGAGAGAGAGAGAGCGAGAGAGAGAGAGAGAGAGAGAGAGAGCGAGAGAGAGAGAGCGAGATACGAAGAGTTGCGTGAACGTGAGAGAGAGAGAGAGAGGCTTTGCTGTGTTCAGAGGTGAGAGCCTCAGGACTACTGCGTGGCAGAGGGTGTGTTTGTGCGGAGTTTGCGAGTATCTGCGGGCCCTGCGTGGCTACCTTGCGTGGGTGGCTAACGCCACCACGTTGTAGGGAAGGGCTGGGCGAAATACAAGTGCAGAAACGTAAATAAAGTGTTGTTTGTGTTTGACTTCTTTCCTGATTCCCACCTCTCCCCAGCGTACTCCCATACGTCAGCGATCGCGTGTAAAATCACGCGAAATAAAGAAATCCTAGTGCACACCGGCCTAGGCCCGTGCACGTTGGCCATTAATCGACTAAGCTGCGCCACCCTAATCGCCGCCTTTTCGCTTACGCTGTCCAAATCCGCCCCGTAGTTCAGCTTCGTATCTAGAGTTACCCCCAGGTACTTGGCTGTCGGCTTCGTCGTTATTGTTACGTCTCCGACGCGCATCGGTATGATGGTCAAGACCCGCTTCCTAGTCAAGAGAACTATCTCCGTCTTTTCGAGTGCTAGCTGTAGTCCGTGGTCGGTCATCCATTTTAGCACCCGGGACATTACCGCGTTCAATTTGCCCTGCGCGATCTCCACATGTCTAGCTGTTATAACCGAGTTTAACATCCTCCGCTACTTCTACTCTGAGTAAACCATCGTACAGAATGCCCCAGAAGTCCGGTCCCAAGATTGAACCCTGCGCCACCCCTGCCGTTATGGGCCTGCTCTTACGTCCCTCCACGGTTTCGTATTCGATCGTGCGCTCCCTCAGATAATCCTCTACGAGTCGCATGATGTACCAAGGCACCCCAAACGATCGCAGAGAATCCAAAATGTCGACCCATCTAACCGGATTGAACGCGTTTTTCACGTCTAGTATCACGAGCAAGACCAATGGCCTAGCCGCATGACACGCTTCAACCGTTTTCTTGACCGTGTCTTGTCCGTTACTTCTCTGATCGCGCTGAATGTTGAGCGTCCCTTTCTGAAGCCGTATTGCTTGTCTGAATGGTCCCCCGCCTCCCTGACGGCGCTTAATATTCGCGGTTTTATTAGCGATTCGCCTGTCTTTCCCATAGTGTCGAGCAGGCTCAACGGCCTGTACGATGGCTTCGCTCCCGCCTGACCTTTAGCTTTTTCAATTAAGACTAGCCTAGCTCTTTTCCACCGCGGACTGAACACGCCCTGCACCAGGCACTGATTGTACATTCCCAGGAGCAGCTCATGCCGTTGTTTGGCAACGGCATAAAGTATTTCCGCTGTAATGCCATCCAGTCCCAGAGCCTTACCGCTCTTCAGGGAAGAAGTGGCCGCGATAAGTTCGCCTTCGCTAAAAAGGGGTATCTCATCCGTCAGTTCGTCCGTCATTTCTAATTGAGGTCGGGTGAGATGGGTGGGAAACAGCTTGTCAATTATCTTCTCGATCGCCTCTGCCGCCATCGGTTCCATTCGCCCCATTTCTCCTATTTTTCGCGTGACGATCGCGTATCCCTCGCCGAACGGATCGTTCTCTACATCATCTAGGATCTTGTACCAGCAGCGGCGCTTACTTTCTTTGATTGCGTCCCGGAGTCTCTTCTTCGCCTCGTCGTATCCGCGAGCAAGTTCTTGAGCCGTTGGGTGGTTATGGGCCCTTTGAGCTCTTCTTCTGGCTCGAAGGCTTTGCTTTCTAAGCTCAGTGATTTCGTCCGTCCACCAGTAAACCGGACGTCTGATGTGGCCGATGGATACTCGGGGCATCGTTGCGTCGCACATCTCGGTGATTAGCCTAGTAGTGCGTTCTACTACGATATCGGCTTTCTAACGTCCGCCTAGTTCGTCCGGAAGCCCATTAGAAGGTAATTCTGCGCTTCGAATCACCTCCGTAAGCCTCCCGATTAAGACGTCGTGTGTTCCATCGTGGTTCCCGGCTGTTTCCGCTTCTTCGCCTCTCCGCGCGTTCTTCCTCGATGTTAAACAGAATGTACGGGTGGTAGCTAGCAGTAAATTCTGCCATAACGTGCCAGCCCCTTATCTTGCGGATCGTACTTTCCCCAGCGAAAGTTACATCCGGTATCGACTCCCCGAAACCTGGTCTGCTGTAGGTAGCTGTATTTCCCTCGTTCGCAACTACCAGTCCTATCCTTGCTGCCATCTCAAGTATCGCCCTACCTCTCCTATTCGTCTGTGGCATGCCCCACTCTGTCGCTCGCGCGTTAAAGTCGCCCCCGACTACTAGGTCCCCAGGAACGTCTTTTATCGCGTCTTCTAGGGCCCCTAACCTTGTCGCGAAGTCGGCTGCAGTTAGGTTCGGTGACAGATACACGCTGAAGTAAGTGACGCGACCCACCCTCACCCGCACGTAATCGTCTCCGGTTACCGTATCCGCGATTCCCCGCCTGGGCACCCAAACAGCGGCAGTTTTTGCGCCGTTGGACACCCAGCCAGGTGCATCTCGGTCCATATACTGCTCACTTATGAGGAGGATATCCACACTCTCCTCTGCGATGAACTGCGGTAGGAGATCGTGAGCCAGCCTGCTCCTGTGCAGATTACCTTGCAGTATTCGCGCCATTATTTTTGGGTCCTAGCCGCGTTTAGAGCGTTGCGGAAGACCGCGCACGCTCCGGTTCCTGGAGCATGCGCCGTCCTATCGCAAGGCACCTTTGCTTCTGTACACAAGAAACACTTCATTTCTTGAGCCGGCACAGAGCATTGCTTGGCCTTGTGCCCAGCCGCACCACACTTCCAGCAGCTGGTGCTTCTGTCGGGATCCTTACATTGCGCTTTAACGTGAGCATACCCGAGGCACCGGTAGCATCGCGTGGCGCTCGCTCGAACCCGCATCCGGCAGTTGACCCACCCGATACGGATCTTTCATATATTGAGCAGGGCTGTGGCCTTGGTCTGGTCCATTTCGACCACTGCCACCCTCTGATCTCTCGAGTTTGGTTCGAAGAGGTGCACTTTGGTATCTTGTTCGACGCACCCCGTGGCCACAGCGATGGCGCCGCAGACTTCCTCCTTTGTCGTAAGGCCGTCAATGTCCCTGATCTCCAGTGTAGTTCTGGTAATCTTGCCCCTAACTGTGCCTGCATGCCCTATTGCGGTTTGTATGGCCGTTTTGAGTGATTCCATTTTGTCTTCACTCTCACCCACGACAACCAAAACGCCACCGTCTTTCGTTTTGCTAAGATACTTAACCTCTGTATTCAATTCTTCTGGCTTAACCTTTGCCTTGATCTCTCTCAAGATATCGGCGTAAGTCTTACCCAATTCCGATCTTATGAGGATTGCGTCTCCTCTCTGCAGCGAGGTCTTCCCTGCGCTTTTTCTCAGTTGTTGAGGTTGGCTTTGCTCCTGTTTTTTCTGTCCTTTCTTCTTTGCTGTTCTTCCTGCAGCTAGCTGCCAAGCCCCTTGTGTGTGTGTGTGTGTGTGTGTATCTGCAGCTTCCTCTTGCGTTTTGCTCGTAGACGGTGCAGATCTATCCTCCTTCTTGTCTTTTTTGGCAGGGGTACCGCCGCCTCCGTCGGATGATGTCCGTCCCCTCTTCTTTGGCTTGCAAGACTTCGAACGGTCTTCTCCCGGTTGTTGAGATGGCAACTTTTTCGCACCATCCTCTATCTTGTCGAGAAGCGTGGAAACTTCAATCATAATAGCTCCTATTACTGGTAGTCCCTCTTTGATCGTTGTATTCACGTTCTTCTGCTTATCCAGAGTTTTTATCATCTTTCTGTTAGTTCGTCTTATTTCCAGTAACTTTTCTCGCAAGCTGGCGTGTTCTTTTAGCCATAACCCTATCACTGCCCTGTTTTCGTATTGAGTGCCACTCATCCCGCTGGCTATACTAGGGCTGCTGGTTGACTTGTGAATTGGGTATCCACCGTCTTGCGATGCTGGCACCTTTAGGGTGTCAACTGTCAGGTTTCCCTGCACCTCTTTTCCTGGTTCGTTCATAGTATCCATTTACATCAATTTTCTTCGTCCTGGCATGTGTCCGACCACCCGGATCCTCCCGTCTATGGGGGCAGCTGACATGGCCCCAACACATAACTAAAGGCAGTGCCAGACTGGGTACATCATACCAGGATATAGCGCGCGCTGTCGTACTAGCCCATCTCCGCTCTCTCGAACCTCAGTGGGAGCACTCCGAACAAAAGTGATTGGCTCTCTGGAGAGTTTCTAACAGACGTCACACGACATCACACGCTCGCTCAAGCCGTTTGACTGGTACTAGCTAGGTAACTAGCCTCCCGTCTTGCCGTCAGCAGAAGCCAAAGATGTTTCAGGACTTCGGCGCACAGCCTCGGATTGCCTCCCCATCCAGGATCTCCCTCTGGCAGCTCACGGGTCGCACCGTACGGCAAACACGGCGGCCTGTTTGGTCCACGAAGCATATTTTATTTCTGCTTTACTTTCCAAGGTTACCACCTCGGCAAGCACTCCCCTATCCGCCACCCAGGCGACGCGCCGCATACGGGGTTACAGGCTCCCCGCGCGGTACTAGCATCTTATAATGAATCTAAATACACACATTAATCAACTCAATACAACTGCTTTAGTCACTTTGAAATTTTTTGTGCACAGAAACTGATTATTTAATTTTTCATAGATGTAGCTTCCACCGAGGACCTCGAGCCTGAACAAGATCCTTCATATAGTCAACCAAAGTTAGTTTCGACCGCAGTGGATACATCCAATCGAAATATTTATTTCAAACCCATCACCTACTATCAGGGCATCGACAGAAGGTTTCAATTGTTAACATATTTTATTATGTGAAAACTCATATCGAGTCAAGTATTTCATTTTGCTTCCTCCTCAAGAGGAAGCTTTGTAATAGTAAAATTTTCAGTTTTGCTAATACTTCGTGGAAACGCATTTGGAGGTGTTTGGAGTACGAATCATACGTTTTTAGAAAATGTCCGTGCGGATGGCTGTGTGTGTGTGTGTGTGTGTGTGTGTGTGTGTGTGTGTGTGTGTGTGTGTGTGTGTGTGTGTGTGTGTGTGTGTATGTACGTATACCGCCATAATTTTGGAACCATGCGACGGATCGTAATAAAATTTGACATACATATATTTTATCTAATTCTGAATTTAGGTCATAATTTGTTTTATGATTCTGACCATTTTATGGCCATATTATAGCCATTTTTCTATTTTTGAAAAAATATTTTTGCTTTTTTATAATGATATGATTTATACAATATATTCAACAATAGTGTATCAAAAAGAACATAAATTTGTCTACATTTTCCCGTAAGATTTTCTAGATTGACTGATCTGTTCATTTTTTATGATATAAAAGGTAATTTTTCGATAAACATATATAACTCAAAAAATAAATAGTTAAATGTTTTGAAAAAATTCATGACACTAAAAAACACCAATATCTACTAGTTGTAAAAATTTTAAGCAATTTTGGCGACTAGTTTTTGAGATAAAAATTAAAAACTAAAAAAATGGTTTTTTTATGTTGTACGATTACGGGAGTAAAAAGGTTTAAATTGAGTTGAAATTTTAGGAAAAGATTGATCTTTTGATCACTTCGGCTAGGTTCTTTTTGTAGCTCATGAAACCTTTTAGTTTAAAAGATATTAAGATTCAAATTCTTCAACTCTCACCCTTCATACTCTGTGTGACTGAACATTAATATTTTTGTTAAACCATTTAATTTGATAATTAAAACTTAGTATATTTTGAGAGCTTTCATGGTTTTATAGAATGTACGTGCAGATGGTTTTGTCTGTGTGTGTGTGTGCTTGCGTGCGTGCATGCGTGCATGCGTGCGTACGTATACTGTTATAATTCTGGAACTACATGATCGATCGTAATAAGATTGGACGTGCATATATGTTTTCTGATTCTGAATTCGAGTAAATTTTCTTTTAAGATTTATACTATTTTATGACCATTTCATGGCCATTTTTCGATTTTTGAAAAAATATTTTTGCTTTTTATTATGATATGGTTTTATACAATATATTCAACAATAATGTACCTAAAAGACTGCTACCCACAAGGTTGGAATAGTTGGAATAGTAAGTGCAACTCGTGTGGCGTTAGCACAATCTAATATTACATTTAAAACAATATCAAAAAACGGAAAAGGAGGAAGCTAAGTGCCAAAGACTTGGCAGCGGTTTTTATATATCATCCAAAATCTATATGTGGGTAAAGGAAGAAAACTAAAAACGCAACCTTTCTAAAAGATTATATTATACTCGTGAATATTAATTTGTACAGATTACTGTATTGTGAATGACCATTGACAAAAATTTAAAAAATCTTACAAATCCTAAATGCTAAAAGCTGTAACATGAAAATTTTCAATGAAGGCCAAATTTCATTTTGAATCAAATTTTATGGCTTAGTTTGTTTTAAAATGTGTTAATTCTATCAGAGCGTTTTAATAAATACATTTTTTGAATGACAACAGAAACTAACAAGATTCCGAAAGAATGGTGTGTAGTGCAAATATTTTCGCAAGATAACATCATCATAATTCCATGTATGTGGCTAAGATCTGATAAAAGATCCTGTGGGGCGAATGACGAATGCGAGGAACCAACGGATGATTGGATTTCCCAACATATTGTTAAGATATTTGCATCAACGGGTTCGTACTTTGTGTACAACTCTTTTATAATTTTTCTTCTTTCCACGGAAAACTTATGTGTCTATTGTTTATGAATACATTTGTTTTAGTAACGTATACTGAAGCAATCGTGGAAAAGGGCAAGGCGAATTTGATGTTATATAAGGAGTGAGAAGTTCTGAGAAAGAAAGGATTGATAATGATGGCATTCACGCATCAGGTAGCCACGCATAATATTAATTAAAGATGTATCGACTCGTTCACGAAAAGGTACTATTGGATCGAGATTTTTTTCAACAGCTCAAGTAGTCTCGACACTGCTGTCAACTGTAGCTTGTTTATTATTTAATTATAATGATAATTTTTTACGTAATTATTCAATTTGAAAATGTCAGTTATACGTTTATTAATGCTATAAATTTGTTTCGAAAATTTGAATAGAAATTTACGTTTTCAAACTTTGTTAATTCGGTAGCTGCATCAAAACTGACTTCTTCAGCAAAGTGGCTTTTGGTCAAATTAGCCAATAAAACCTCAAATACCGTGATTCCGAAGGCATGGATTCATAAAGATGGCAAATCATGCGCTTGGCCTTTACACGTTTTCGAATCATTGCTGCAAAAATGCATCGAAGAGTACGAGGAGCCGACCAATATCTGCATTACGCAAGAGGTTTTCGAAATATTAGCTTCAGCAGGTTCATATTAAAAAAAAATTAAGCTACATCGTATGAAAATTTATGTATAACTTGAAATTTTATTTTATAGAATCGTTCCAGGACATCGAATTGAAGCATAAAATTTCTATAACAAACAGACGCGTGAATGCTGGATTTTCACGTGATTGCAATGATCCTGAAAAGCCAGTCCGTCAGTATATATTTATTAAATTTATTTATTTGCATTTAAAATGTATTTTCTTTTGCAATAATAATAATTATAATTATTATAGAGAAATTAAATGAAAAAACAAGACCCAACAAAAGAATTCCACTTGCTGAATTAAATAATTTCGACATAGGCGGAAAGATATTTTATGTAGCCGGTAAGTTCGTTGTTAAATACTTTACAAATAAAAGATGTAACTTTTTAAATTAATCTATTTTGCGTTCAAGATGAATGTGTAACGATCTCATTCATGGACAAGCCGAAGTGAGAGCTGCTCATGCAGCAAATCGATCAAATGTCGGCTCTTCTTTGTCCAAAATTCACTATTCTGAGGATGGAAAGCGATTTCCCATTAGCACCTTGAAAGATTTTTACAAGTTTAACGAAGATTTACGGGACAAGGCATACGCCTTTAAAGTGGTCAGTATAGAAATTTAATAGATTTACATGCATTCATATTATATAATTGTAATTGTTGTAACGCATATTGCCGTCAATTCAGAAAGAACTTCTGAGCATAAGAGGAGGAAAGAGCGAACATGAAACCATACGCGATATGCTCACGTATATTATGAAGGACGATATCGCTGTTATATTAAACTTTTGTGGACGTCGGAATAAAAAAGCATTCCAAAATCAAAGGATATACATAATATCGAGTAACACACACACACACACACACACACACACACACGCACACACACACACATATATATATATATATATATATATATATATCATACATTGCTATATTAATTGTCAAAATAACTTATGCTTATGATTTTTTACTTCTCGACATGGTAATAAACTCCAATTATACGATGTATCATGCCGACAATACCTGCAAGCATTGACTTAAAGAAGCAACGAAGCGTTTGAGCGATCCAGCGAGAAAAAAGAGTAAAAATGACCAGAATGTTGAAACAACAACATAAGCGTTTATGTAATTTTAATATCAATTATTAAGCTAATATATATTAATATGTAATATCTAATAATTTATCATTTCCAAGTATTTATATAATTTAATAAATAATATTTAAAATGATTGACATACATTTTTAATCGCATTAAGGGGACCTCACCTGTCAAATTGTCAAAAAATGAAAAATCGGATTTTATTTTTATATTAACATTAAATTGTTTCAAAAATGTATTAAACAAACATATAAACTCAAAAAAACTATAGAGAATAAGAAACAATTTTTATATGTACCAAATACCAGGTGCAACATGTCTCCGAAGGCCAAAATTCACAATTTCCATTTTTTCACTCACTGCAGACTTACTTCAGTTCTAGGCATCGAAGAGCACTAAAACTTTACAAACATCTTTGAAATACACATAGTTCTGACATGAGTGTAGGGATTTATAAGTAAATTAAATCTCAAAAAGTTATCTTCAATTTAAACAAAATATTTGTATAAAAATGTTAAAAATAAATCCGATATTTCATTTTTTGACAATTTAAGGTGGTCAGGTCCCCTTAATGCGATTAAAAACGTATGTCAATCATTTTTAATATTATTTAATAAATTATATAATTACTTGGAAATGATAAATTATTAGATATTACATAATAATTGATGTTAAAATTACATAAACGTTTCATTTAAAACTATATAACGTTGGTTTGAAAGTTTCTCATCGTTTCAGAAACTTTCTGCAACGTTAAAATGCCGCTTTTGTTGCCTCGGGTACGTTGACGTAACGTTTCTAAAAACGTTTTAACAACGTTAGCATTGTTAGAGAAACGTTTTGATCGATGTGCTAACAAATTTTATTTGCTGGAAATCAAAACGCTTGTTAAATGTTTCAGCAACGTTTCTGAACCATGTTCTACAACGTTTATGCAACGTTCTTCCAATGTTTGTTAAATGTCGCGAATTGTGTGCATTAATCTTGAAAGATAGATTTATCTACGTTATAGAAACGTTTCTCAAACGTTTTTCAAACTCTATTGAAACGTTATGAAATAATCTCTAAAAATACACATTAAGGTAATGCAACGGCCAGATACTCGCTGCAGTAGAGCGGGGCGCTTGATTCTCAAGCTACAGTCCTCCCGTAGCCCCTATGCCCTACCGCTTGGGCCGCTCCTGTCTATCGTCATCTCTCTCTCTCTCTCTCTCTCTCTCTCTCTCTCTCTCTCACCGCCAGCAGTGCTGCGTAGGCTCGCGCATCATCTCTCTCTCTCTCTCTCTCTCTCTCTCTCTCTCTCTCTCTCTCTCTCTCTCTCTCTGTCTCAGCGCATGCGTGCATTACCGACACGAGTAGGAGCACTAACCAGGCAAATAAGTCTCTCGCGCATTTGCTTTCTCTCTCGCTACGCTTGCTATCTCTTTCTTTCCGCGCGTCTCCACACCACTATAGCACCTGATATTTTGGTAACATTGCCTCAACATTGCATTGCAAGACTGGCTAGATTCGGCAATATTGCTAGCGCGTAGAACAACATTGCTGCAACCATTAGGCAATGTTGTCGCGCACCAAAAAGTCCGCTTTTTCATTGCGAGGCTGGTTATCTCCCACAGAGATCCCAATATTTTGGGAACATTGCCTGAAGATTGCGTTACCAGATTGTGCAATATTGCATGAAGCCTTATTAATATTCCTGCAACTATTTAAGAAACATTGCTACTAGATTGTGTAATATTTAACTAATATTGTGCTAACCTTAAAATATTTTCGCATCATTATAACAATTTTTATAATGGGATCTCTGTGGGAGATAACCAGCCTCGCAATGAAAAAGCGGACATTTTGGTGCGCGATAACATTGCCTAATGGTTGCAGCAATGTTGTTCTACGCGCTAGCAATATTGCCGAATCTAGCCAGTCTTGCAATGCAATGTTGAGGCAATGTTGCCAAATTATCGGGTGCTATAGGGGCAGTTCCGCGAGCAGCATGAGGGCTCCTGTGCGGCAGTATAGCACAGCCACGCCATTCTCCACGTGTCCCGAGAACGAGAGGAAGAAAGCAACAAAGTCCAACGTCGCAGTTTCAGTGGCTCAACGTTGGAAGGGTCTTTTAGTATATCTACTTTTATTTCTTTTATTATTAATCTCGGCACCCGGGGATCTCCTTGTGACTGAACCGGGGAAATCCATCCGATTCTCAGAGGATTTCAGCCTATAACATTACTAATCCGCCACCAAAGAGATCTAAAAATATAGCTTCACGCTATCCGGCTGGGCATGCTCAGTCGGTTTACCCATGGTCGCATCCGCGTTAATTTTATATCAATGCACTAATCAGTCATAACTAACTCTTTGTGCTACTAGCACGTGTCAGCACAAGGCAATATTCGACCAATGTATCTTTTCAATGTTTAAATTTCACATAACACAGCGTAGACAAATTATAAAAATCAATTTACCCCTTTTTTACAAACATACTTCATAATCTTCTTTTGTAGTGTCACAGGCGCACACGTCTGCAACGCGAGCTTCGAGACGAGTCAGCGATAAGAGCTGGCCGAGCTGCACTTCGATGCATGCATGCGCATGCATCGTAGGCGGTAGCTCAGTGGTAGAGCTCCAGACGTCGCAATCTCGGGGTCCCGGGTTCGATCCTACCCACCGTCTACTCTTTTTCGCTTTCCGACTCGTCTCCCCTCCGTCCGTTACAGTAGTACGCTTGCTTTTTCTATCAGCCTCGTTTAAAAACCTCGTTCAAGAGTAATCTTTCGAACTTGTGTCACGGGCAAGAAAAATCAAGTAGTTGAAGAATCAATGTATTTCAATACATCACGAATGTTTCATTATTATCAACTGTAAAATTAAATCACGACATTAGTATAGTTTATAATAAATCATTCAATTGAATAGCCATTTCTCTCTCATGAATATTTGATATTTTCAAATAATATTCATATCATTTTACTAACAATAACACTCATAACTTTAATTCAACATTCAATTATTTCTATGTATTCACAATTCTTGATAATTGATAATTCTATTGATGCCGTAATCTGTTTTATATATTTGAACTTGATATTTTCTGCGAACCGCCGTATTATTGTATTGAGTCATTAACATTACATCGAATTTCCTACTACGTTGTTATCTACGTCGTTTTCATCTATACTGGATCAATAAACGAGTAAAGGCAATTTGCCACTATCATCAAATATAAACATATATCTTGTGTCATATTTATTTACCTTATCCCGCAACTACCACTCAGTACCTTGTGTCAAAATAATTTCAATTCTTTCAAATAAGTATTCTAAAGATTATTAACAATATAATAATTTTTCTGTATTTTCGAAATTCTCTTATTACGATAAATTCAAAGCATTTTCTGCAACTAATCACTCAACTCAATTCAAAGACAAATTTAAATTATATTCAAATATTAATTATAAGTTCACAGAAAATACAGAACGTCGCATGGTACCCCTGGTAGGACCCAAGGATATAAACCGAGTGATTTGCGGATAGGGTTAAATAAAAGGTCGAAATTTCTTCGTGTTGGATTGCGTAGATTACACACGAGCTGTTTTGCTCACCCTTCGACTGTGCCCTCTAGTAGTCACCTCTAGTCGGTCGAGCGAGTGAATTGTTGTCTGCTACGTAAGAACGTGTGTAGTCAATTCTTGTAACCTTGCTCGAGTTCATCTCAGCCTCGACCCTCTGTGCCGCTCGTTTTGTTTTTCTTCACATTCTTTGCACGCCAAGGCAGCGTTTGTTTTTTTTTACTTCCTCGTCGTTTAGAATGGAAAAGGAAAGGAATATCACGGGTACGCTCCCTAAGAGAGGAGGTCGGGGATCAACCATAAGGACTTGAAGCACTACGCGTAATACATGGCAATTCTCGGGACTCGGCCCTCAATCGAATACTTCGATTTTAAATAACAGCGAGAATAGTACGGAGTCGCGTACTGATTTATTCGGCGACCATGACGCGTTTCCACCGATCATTATTTCTACCGTTGCCAGTGTCATTGCATCCGGTCCGAACTTAGCTGAGGATTTAGTTGACGAGAATGCAGTTGGTCCCGTGATACCGCCAGAAGGCGACAATAGCGCGACGGTACGCACCGCACAGCTAGTCTTTCAGCAAGAGGCATCGCAACTCTTTCAGTCTATGTACAACCGAGACTGCGCGTTAAAACGTAGGGCGGAGATTCTTAGTGCGTGAGTAATCGAGGTAGATGAATTGTGCCAGAGGCTAATTAACTGGGATACTCGTTTAACCGATGAAATTAATAAGCGCGGTCAGACCATTGATCAGAACACGCAAGATATCTGTTACTTGTCGCAGCGCTGTGCAACGTTGACCAATGCTCATTAAATCGCCTGGGAGGAAACACAAGCTATTCAGTGTCGCTTATACACGCACAATGAACGTTTCGCGGACAAGATTGGACAAAATTGCGCTCTTGAAGAAAAAATAGAGAAAAATAGACTCGAATTGATTAAATTGATCGATGCCAAGACTAGAGCCCTTGGGAATGCCAGTGGTGAGAGGTTATGATCGCATATCAAAATTGATCTCCCTACGTATACTGGTGCTGTGTTCGAGCATTATCAATACGCTTTATCAATAACAATTTTGATAATTATATCATTTTTAACATTTTTAAACAAATATTTTGTTTAAATTGAAGATAACATTTTTAAGATTTAATTTACTTACAAATCCCTACATTCATGTCAGAACTATATGTATTTCAAACATGTTTGTAAAGTTTTTAGTGCTCCTCGATGCCTAGAACTGAAGTAAGTCTGCGGTGAGTGAAAAAATGGAAATTGTGAATTTTGGCCTTCGGAGACATGTTGCACCTGGTATTTGGTACATATAAAAATTATTTCTTATTCTATTCTATAGTTTTTTTAAGTTTATATGTTTGTTTAATATATTTTTTAAACAATTTAATGTTAATATAAAAATAAAAGGCGATTTTTCATTTTTTGACAATTTAAGGTGGTTAGGTCCCCTTAATCAATAAATATACTTACCTTAATGTGTATTTTTAGAGATTGTTGCATAACGTTTCAATAGAGTTTGAAAAACGTTTGAGTCGCGTTAATTCGCGACATTTAAAAAACGTTGGAAGAACGTTGCATAAACGTTGCAGAAACGTTTCTGAAACGATGAGAAACTTCCAACCAACGTTATATAGTTTTAAATGAAACGTTGTAGAAACGTTTCTCAAACGTTTTGTGCTATCTGGGGTGTACAAATAATCATGAATATAGTAATCAATAACAATGATTAAAGTAGATATAAATAATGAAATTTTTTTTTGTCCAGATTTATTTTTGATCTTCCGAAATAAGTGCACAAAAAAAGTATATAATAATATAAATCTAAGACAAATAAAAAATAATTCATATGCATTCAAATAATGTCGTAATTATATAATAGTTCAATAATAATCATATAATGTTTACAAGATTTATATATTTTTTAAATTTATATATGTTTTAATAAATGTAATATTTTATTACATTTATGGCAGCGAAGTTCAAATTGGAGCTTTTTCAGAATTATACAATGTATTTATAAAAATATTTTTAAATGATCGAACTAACTTCATCATTGGAAATGATTTTCAAAATTCTAAATTATACTTACGATTAAGTGGTGAACAAGATAATAGTCATTATGATATTTTAATTACAAATAAAACTAATCGTTTTCAAATTCATAATTATAGAAGTAGAAACAATCTTAAAAGAAAAATTTCTACACAATCCTTCGATAAAATCACTTCATTTAAAAAGTCTAAACTACGTACTATTTCAAGTAGAAACATTGAAATAAATGAACCAACTTTTTTGGAGACATGAGTTTTACATGTAAATTTTGTTCAGCTGTTTTTTGGAAAGAAGAGAAATGTAAATCTACTTGTTGCCATAATGGAAAAATTGTATTATCTCCTCTGAGTACATATAATGAAGAACTAAATCAGCTCTTATTACACGATAATCATTTTAGATATTTAATTAGGTACTATAATAATTTATTTTGCTTTGCAACATATAATACTAAAGTAATATATGAAAATAAAAAAGCTATTTATAATTTCAAAATTCAAGGTCAAGTCACTCATACCTCTCCGAATTCATTGATACCTTTAGAAAATGATGAACCTGTATGTGGTCAGTTATATATTTATTTAGTTATAACTTCTATAGAAAAAAGATTACAAAAAAATGAAAAGTTAACTAAATATCATATAGAATTATTAACTAATATTATAAATGATAATCCGTATGCTAAAAATTATAAATATCTGAATCTTCTATCAAATATAGNTGAATCAACTATCAAATATACAAAATTTACCAAATTACAAATTATATTTTGTTCGTAAAAATGATAAACAAAAGCATAGATATAACAAACCACTTACAGCTAAATGCGGTGCCATCATTGTTTCTAAATCAGTAATTCCAGATGATTATGATCTCTGCATTTATCCTAAAGCCAAAGACAATTCTGATTACATAAAAATTTATTTGAGTAAATTATCTCATCATGTAGACACTATGGTTTTCCCTTTGCTGTTTCCATCTGGAGATTTAGGATGGAGTATTGGGTACAGTAAAAAACCAAATTCTGAATCAAATCAAATTTATGATATAGATATAAATAGTAGTAAGAATAAAAAAAGAAATTTAGAAAATCTCACTCCTTCACAATATTACTCTTATAGACTATCATATAGACCAAAAATAAAATGTTTCTCTCCTTTATTATTCGGTGGTAGACTAACTCAACAATATTTTATACATGCACTTGTTATGGTAGAGAGTAATAGAATGAACTTCTTCAGAAATAATCAAAAACAATTAAGAATTGAATGTTATCAAGGTTTATTCGATCATGTTTATAATTCTGCTTCAAATATTTCACAAAATTTTGAACAAAAAGAAAGATTGGGTAATTTGTTTATACTACCAGCTACATACATAGGAAGTCCCCGATATATGCAGCAACATTATCAGGATGCAATGGCAATAACCAGAGCTAAGTCTAGCCCAGATTTACTGATTACCATGACTTGTAACCCTAAATGGAAAGAATTAGAAATGGTTCTAAAATATTTTCCTAATGGTACTACTCCAAATGATATTCCAAATATTACTGTTAGATTATTTTATGCAAAATATAATTCGTTTTTCAACGATATTTAAAAAAATAAAATCTTTGGAGAAGTACTTGCTTACGTGTATACGATATAATTGCAAAAAAGAGGCTTACCACATGCTCATATAGTTGTGACATTGCATCCTAATAACAAGATTATGACATCTGAATCAATAAATAAATACATTTCTGCTGAGATTCCAAACAATTTTAATAAAGATTTACAATAATTAGTAATCAAACACATGTTACATGGACCACACACAAATACATCTCCTTGTTTAAAAAATAATAAAATTAATAAAACTAAAACTACTTGTGCTAAAAATTTTCCGAAAGAATTTTGCGACAACACAACTTTTAACGGTTATCCATTATATCGTAGACGAGATAATACATCTGAAAAATACACGTGTTCGACGAAAAAGTATAAAGAAATTATTCCAGTAGATAACCGTATGGTCGTTCCTTACAATAGCTTCCTACTGCAAAAATATAAATGTCATATAAATGTAGAATATTGTGCATCTATTCAAAGTATTAAATATATATTTGATTACATACATAAGGGTGGAGATAGAGCATTATGCAAAATTAAAAAAATGGATGATAAAGAAAATGATGAACCAGGTGCTGTAGTTCATGATGAAATTACTCAATTTATTGATGGAAGATATTTAAGCGGAATGGAAGCAGCTTGGCGACTACAAGAATTTCCATTATGTGGTAGAAGACATACTGTTACACGTTTAGCAGTTCATACAAAAGATCAACAAAACATTATTTTTGAAGAACATAAAGAGTCAGAAGCATTACGCAACACGAAAACGACATTAACAGCATGGTTTAAATTAAATAAAATAGATAATTTTGCAAAAAATATTAAATATGTTGAAATTCCGCAACATTACAAATTTGATCAAAAAACAAAATCTTGGATAAAACGATCGCGAAATTATAAATATGGTGCCATTGGACGATTAAATGTAGTATCTCCAAAAGATAGTGAAAGATTCTTTCTGAAGTTGATACTAAACAGAATAAAAGGTGCTACTTCTTTTGAAGATTTACGAACTTATAAAAATACACTGTATCAAACTTATAAAGAAGCAGCACTAGCTATGGGTTTAGTAGCTGATGACTCTTGTGTTTATAATATTTTTGAAGAAGCTTGTCAAATAATGTTACCATTTCAATTACGTAAATTTTTTGCTTGGTTCATATTAGCAGAAAACATCCAAGGAAATACAATTTGGAATAGGTTTAAAAATTTTTTTACTGAAGATTTTAAAATAAATAAAGAAAATAATGCTTTATCTCATATCCAAAGTATATTAGAAACAGAAGAAAGGTGTTGTAAGGATTTTAGTTTACCAGAACCTGACAATCTTATTCTCAATGATGATATGTCTTCCGAAAATATAATTCAAAGTGCCACTATTTTCAAACAAATGGTAAATCAATTAAATGAAGATCAACACTCTATTTTCACAGAACTTATTAATAGCAAAACTAACATTTATTTTATTGATGGTCCTGGAGGTTCAGGAAAGACTTTCTTATACAAAACTTTAATACACTATTATATCTCATTGAACAAACAAGTCTTGTCAATGGCTTGGACTGGTATCGCTTCTATATTATTACCAAAGGGAATGACAAGTCATAGAACTTTTAGATTACCTTTAGATTTGGATAAGATAGATACTGCTTTTTTAAAATTAGAATCAGATAAAAGAAAATTAAGATTGGCTGATTTAATTATTTGGGATGAAGCATCTATGATTCCGAAAAAGGCTTTAGAAATCATAGATCGAACCTTGCAAGATGTATGCTGTAATAAAATACCTTTTGGAGGAAAAT
The DNA here is from genome assembly GCA_012977825.3 of Pteromalus puparum. Lineage (NCBI taxonomy): Eukaryota > Metazoa > Arthropoda > Insecta > Hymenoptera > Pteromalidae > Pteromalus > Pteromalus puparum. The sequence goes on along the minus strand of CM053169.1, from coordinate 28,182,506 downwards.
TAATCATATTAGGAGGTGATTTTAGACAAATTCTTCCAGTAATAAAACATGGTTATAGAAATTCTATCGTTGAGGAAACAATTAAATATTCCAAATTATGGCCTCTTTTCAAAGTTTTAAAATTAAAGAAAAATATTCGTTCTAATGATAGAGAATTCTCAACATTATTATTAGATTTAGGAGAAGGTAAATTAATCCTTTCAAAATAATTCAATTTTGGAAAACTGATAATGTTTGTGAAAAAATTTATAGCAATATTAATCAAAATATATCTATAAATTCTGTAATTTTAGCTCCTCATAATGAAGATATTAAAATTATTAATAATAAAGTATTAAAAATGTTATATGGTGATACATGGACGTATTACAGCATAGATCACGCAACACATATAGGTGTAGATCAAACTGACGAAAATATTCATCTAAATTATCCAATTGAAATGTTAAATGAAATTAGAGAAGGTCTTCCACCTCATAAATTAGACTTGAAAATAAATGCAATAGTTATTTTAATTCGAAATTTGAGTATATAATAGATGGTCTATGCAATGGGACTCGTTTGAAAATCATTAAATTATATCAATACAATATGGACGCAGAAATAATTACAGGAGAGAATATTGGAAATAAAGTCTTTATACCGAGAATCATCGTAAATACTGGAGAAAATTCTTCATTTCCAGTTACTCTTTATAGATAACATATTCCAATTATATTAGCTTTCGCCATAACAATAAATAAATCACAAGAACAAAGTTTTGATTCCTTAGGAATTTTTCTTAGACGGCCATTATTTTGTCATGGTCAGTTATATGTAGCTTTATCTAGATGCAAAAATCCCAATAAAATATTCATTCAAAATGAATTAGAAGATTCTTCAAAAATCGATAATATTGTATGGAGTGAGGTATTAAAAGAGTCTATTTGAAAGATATACAAATCTATTGCAAATTATTACATTTTTTTATAGATATATTATAATACAGAAGTCATAATTGATTCTTTCAGACCAACAATTTCTCCTATTTTGGTTTCAAAACATACTTTTTAATTTACATATTAATTTTTTTTATGTTTAAATTTTTAGCATATTATTAACAATGGAATGGGATCCAATTCAAAATTCATTTGTTCGTGTAGAAAATGATAAACACAGAAATTATTTACTTGAATTAAATTATCAAATTGATCAACACTTTATTATTATTAATATTTAATATTTTAATATTTTTTTTATTTAATATTTTTTTTATTGCAAATATCATTATTTTGCAGGCTAGGGTAGGGTAGGTGGTTGTACCAGTCTAGTTTCGTCCTTTGAGGATCAGCGTATCAGGTGGTATGCACCATTCCTGTATTACTTATCCATCAGGTTGAAAGGTGTCAGGTGGTATGCCCCATTCCTGTATATCTTATCTCGTTAGTGACTTGTACAGGTGTATCGCCGTCCTAACGGTCAGTGATTGGATCGCTGTTGGTTCACAAATCGTCATCCCCAACGCCCTATGTCTCTTCTCGGCTAAGGCTAAGCAGTGGCATAATACATGTATACTGCTTTCCTCTTTTTTGTTACACCACCTGCATACTGGTGAGTTCACTCGACCTATTATGTGCTGGTGGTACCCCAGCGTCCCGTGACCGGTGATTAGTTGAGTGAAGATCTTTGCCTCCGCCCTGGTTAGATCTCGCATCTCTGACGCCTAGTCCTCTCCGATGCGCGATCCTATCAGTGCTTTGGCTTGTCTACACCCGTTGCTGTCGCACCATTCTTTTAGGTGTCGCTTTTAAGTAGTATTTATTTCGAATTTTATGTAGTATTTATTTATTTATTTTTTTTTTGCAGTTTGTGACTGGATTCTTTAAATTATCGTAAAATTCGCCGTACTTGTGAAATGCTGTTAACCATTTCTGCACCTGTATACAATACATACCTTGACATTTTTCTCAAAAACCTATCTCTGAATTTTTTTATGTTTTTGTAGTTGCTCTCTTGCGCCTCTTCTGAAAACATATCGATGGGTATTACAGAAAAATGAACCTTTGCAGTCAATAATTTACGCTGAGATCGTAGACTATGTGTAGCTTCCGATACCACAACAATAACAAAGGCGCATTCTACACATACAAAAATGTCTTGGGCTCGCTCTCTCTCTCTCTCTCTCTCTCTCTCTCTCTCTCTCTCTCTCTCTCTCTCTCTCTCTCTTTCTGGCTCTGGTGAGTACTGGTCGCTTTGCCGTGCACGCCTACTTTGTACTGCTTTTTCTGCCGTATTCTGCCTTCGGGCGCCTTTTGTTACAGCTTGTTGCACGCAACTTAATGCAACCTTCAGAGTAATATATAATTTACTGGAGGCTGCATTCTTTTCACTGCACCGTCTTTGCTGCAAGTATCTGCCTCTTCACCTAACCTCAATTTGCTGGGCTTTGTTTTCTTTCTTGCTTGGCTTGGTTTTTCCTCTCCACTCAGCCTCGACGCGACATCTCACAGGACGAGGAAACAATCTTCACCCGCTTAGTCATAGGTTGGTGCTCTGCTGCTTCAGCTCTCTAATCCTCTGCAAACACCACCACCTGGTGCTACGTGCGGCACGCTCTCAGCCTAGTCGGTAACTGCCCAACAACGGAGATCTTCACACGCGCTCTACTTTATCGACTGCCAGTAAGTTACCGACGAAATGAGTGCAAGTGGGGTAAAGCCTGCGGATCCACCTTCGATCATTTGCGATAAATGCGACAAGCCCATACAGACCAGGGGCCCTAAACACTGTGAACTTTGTCACAACTTCTTTCACACCAAGTGTATCGCATTCCGGTCCCTGCCTGTGAAGGGCGTTGCGACGTTTGCCTGTGAGACCTGTGCTGACATGTACACCAAGAGAAGGCTGGAATCGTCACTCAACAGCAGCACCCAGACCGTCTCTAAGGGCAAGGCCAACAACACCACGACCAGGAGAAAGCCCCTCTCTGCGCCCCCTCCACCAGTACATCACGCAACCAGTCGCTGGCGCATCAAACATCGAATACAGCTGATGTTACACTGCAGGGCATCCTCGCAGCGTTGACGGAAATACGCGCCAAGCAGGACGAAGCGGTGAAGGAGCAAAGAGACATGTCCAGGAAGATCTCTGAGCTAGAAGAAAGGCTTGGCCCCATCGAGCTGCGTCTCAGAGCCCTCGACGATCAGCCTCTGCTTCAAACCCGTAGAAGGCGGAGCAGCGCATCACGGAACTCAGGGCGCAGCTACAAGACCTGTCCGCAAGGTCTCTCCCTACGCTGCCCAAGGACGGCTACAACAACAGCAACAACAACACCACTACGCCTGCCACTGTCATCCCTGCGGAGATCGCCAGTCGCGCAGTGAACTGCAGAAGGTCAAGCGACAGCAGGAGACTTCTGCCAACAACACCGTGGTACTGACCGGTCTATACTATACACGTGAGACCTGCCTCGACCTACTGAAATTCTATGTACTGTCGGTCCTGGATCCTTCTGTCCTCAGAAGGGACATCGCAGGAGCAAGGGTCATGGGAAGACTTAAAGCAGCCACTGCCACCTCGGCTACAGACAGCAGACTACCACCGATTGCTATCACCCTGTCGTCCCACGCCCTTGTTCGTTCGACCATCCTGGCGAAAATCAAAAAGGGCAAGCTCCATACATCAGCGTTAGACGCTGGCATTCTCGAGGAAGCAAAGGCCCTAGCCGCAGACCATCAAGGGCTCACGAACATCAACGAGCTGCTTCCTCAAAAGACTCATAAGCTTCGCATCAGGGCCAGACTGGAGGCCAAGAAGAGGAACGGGTGCAGATCCTATGTGCGGAATGGAACGGTCTACATCCGTTTTACAGAGGATAGGGAAAGGGCCACCGTCATCACCAGCGACGAAGACCTGACAAATTTTTTGTCCCAGTGGCCGCCGGACAACATCAACCACTGAAGACAGTTCACCTCATTCCACCTGCACCACCATCAGCATCATCTACTACATCATCTGCCACATCCTCATGTGTCTCCAAGGTAACTCTGTCCAAGGGCTTAAGGGCCTGCCACTTCAATGCTTACTCCCTTACGGGTCACATTGAGGCGGTTCGGCTCTTTTTGTCCACTCGTCCTTCCTTTCACGTAATAGCTGTGACTGAAACCTGGCTAGACGAAAAGGTTAAAACAATCCCTTTACTTGATGACTATATACTATATAGACGGGACAGAAATAGAAATGGTGGAGTGAAATAGAAAGTGTGGCCCTCTACATTCATAACACTTTGACTGCTACTATCATTGCATCATCTGACGGTACATGGTCTGGCAGGCCGGGGAAGCCGGAGTATCTCTTCTGCGAGATTTCTGCTAAGGGAGTATCTCCCATCTTTGTCGGCGTTGTTTATCGTCCACCACATGCCCCTTTCATTCAAGGCAATGATTTCATAGAGCAACTCTCTATACACATATGCACTGCTACTCCAACAAGCTGATCATGGACGATTTCAACGCTGATCAACTCTCCTCTTCCGAAGATTCTAAGTTCATCAAAGCCTTCATAGAGGAGAACTCCCTACAGTCGGTTCCTTATGGCGCCACGCACCATAAACAGAAATCCGAAACCTGGATGGATCTCTGCTTGATAGACGAGCAGGATCGCCTGCTCGAACACTGGAAGTCAGACATAAACGGACATGACCTTATAACGGCCACTCTCGACGTATAGCTGCCACGACACGTACCTAAAACCATTACCTACAGAAACTACAAAGGCATCTGCGCCGAGAAACTGAGGAAACACCTCGGGGCATGTGACTGGTCATCCCTCGCCACCTCATCACTCGACGAATGCATTGCTGTACTCAACACCAACTTAACTAACGCTGTAAATCACCTCGCCCCATTACGCACAGTGACACCTGGACAGAAGCGTCACCCGTGGTTCACCACGGCACTTCGTGACCTTGTGAAAGAACGGGACAGACTCTACAGGCGATTCCGCAAATCACGTCTCCCATTGGATCTATTTTTTTATAGACTCGCCAGGGATGATGCTCACAGACAAGTCGAGGAGGCTAGGCTGAACTATTATCATTCACGCCTGTCCTCCCTGACAGATGTCGGTGAGATCTGGAGAGAGCTAGAGAAACTTGGAATAACATCCTCCGAGCTAAAACCACCTTCTCGCTTCTCAAACGAAGACCTCAATATGCATTTTAGCGGCATTTCCAACAAGCCGCAAGCTCCTGCTGTTGATGATTATCTGCGTACCCTCGAGAGTCCGAACTTCCCTGAACATTTCAGTTTTAGGGAGATTACGGAATCGGACGTTTTAGCTGCGATAACGCACTTTGACTCCCAGGCCAGAGGCAGCGACGGCATCCCACAGGTTGTTATTCACAAGGCTCTGCCAGTACTCGCTCCCATTCTTTGTCGTATTTTTAATCTGTCATTGAGCGAGTCGTGCTTTCCCTCTGACTGAAAAAAGTCTTTAGTGCACGCACTAAACAAAGTCAGCTCACCTACATCCCTAACTGACTATCGTTCGATCTCTCTTCTATGCTTTCTGTCAAAGACGCTGGAGTGGCTGGAGCTAACGGATGAAGTCAGGCGTGGCATTAACAGCAAGAAGGTAACTCTTCTTCTTCTCTTCGACTTCAGTAAGGCCTTTGACACTGTGTGTCACGTCAAACTTCTCCGAAAGCTAACACACTTCTGCTTCTCTAAGCAAGTTATCCGCTGGGTTGCCTCATACATTACAGGCAGTCGTTGGTGATGACATCGAGATTTCCACCTTTCGCCCTCTCAACGCGGGAGTACCGTAGGGATCTGTCTTGGGTCCTCTGCTATTCTCCCTGTACATTGATGACACTAGTTTCTGCCTGGACCCCGACGTATCTCATCTCATCTACGCAGATGACTTGCAAATCTACAGCCAATGCCACCTTGAGGAGCTCGACTCTTGTTCCGCGAAGATGTCAGCTAACGCCGAGAGGATTACAGGTTGGGCTGCACAAAATCATCTAAAGCTAAACGTTCTTAAAACACAGGCGGTCGTCCTGGGTTCCCCCCACTACATTAACGCTTTACCAACTGCCGCTAACACCTCTATCAACATAGGGGGAGCCCAGGTCGAATATCATTCGTCTGTGCGCAGTCTGGGAGTGGTGCAATTGAACTGGAAAGAGCACGTCACACAACTGTGTAAACGTGCTCACTCACTAATGTATAGGATGTACTTCTTCAGAAAGAGCACCAACCAAGAGCTGCGCAAACATCTTGTGCAAAGACTGCTGTTTCCCATCATAGACTACTGCTCTCTAGTATACTGTGACCTTACTCAAGAACTTGACACTAAACTACAGAGACTGGTGAACACAGGAATACGTTACATCTTTGGTGTAAGGAGGGACGAGCACATCACCCCCTTCAGACGTGAATTGCAATGGCTTACCACCGCCGGGCGTAGGAAGTATTTTGCGGCCTGTTTTCTCAGAAAACTATTCAATACTGCTACACCATCGTACATTTTGGCCTTCTTTGACTTCCACGTCGCACTCCATCCTGTGAGGGGTGAGGTGACTGCTCTGGACATCCCCCCTTCGGCACGGAGACGCTGAGGAACTCATTCCTTATCAGCGCCTCATACCTCTGGAACTTCCTCGCACAAGAGAGCACATAACATTCACAAACTGCATTCGTCACTCATTTCTCGTCTCCATTACTCTCACTCTCATTCATCACCCTTTCATCAATAAATCGTTATTTTACTTATTACTGTAATTAATAATTTGTACAACATAATGTACATGAATAAAAATTATCTAAATCTAAATCTAAAAATCTCTCTCTCTCTCTCTCTCTCTCTCTCTCTCTCTCTCTCTCTCTCTCTCTCTCTCTCTCTCTCTCTCTCTCTCTCTCTCTCTCTTCCTCTCAGAAATTCAATATTGTGGAATTTATTTACACACGCACACAAATACATACATACATACATACATACGCACACACACGCATGCACACCCGCACACACGCACACATACATACATCCACACATATCTGTATATTATTCTTGTCAAGTTTTGATAATTTGTTGTGAGTCCGTGTGTGTGTGTGTGTGTATACACGGAGAGAAATTGTATAGTAAATTTTACAGCTTTTTATAGAAAATTTTACTATACTGTATAGTAATCCAATCATAGACTGACAGTCGCGTAATTTTTGTAAAAATCGATACACAGTATGTGAAAAATTTTAGTTTTTCTGCGTGTGACGAGATTAACATGCCTTCTTGAAAAGTTTCATATACATATAGTAAAATTGACTATACCATTTCTCTCCGTGTGTGTATATATACATACATAAACCGGACAAACTCTACACAAAAATAGCCCTGCACCCTGCACAAAATAATTCTACACACATACTTGCTAAACGAAAAAACTCGACTTGTAACAATCGAACTTGTAACAATATCGTACAACTTATTGTTATCCATTGTTGCAACAATAGGTTAAACGCTTGTGTAGAGTTTTCCGGTGTAGTCAAATAATCAAAAATGCGTGTAGGGTATTTCTGTGTAGAGTTTTTTCGTGTAGCAAATATGTGTGTAGAATTATTTCGTGTAGGGTGCAGGGTTATTTTTGTTTAGAGTTTGTCCGGTGTCTACATACAAACATACACGCACACGCGCACACACAACAAATTATCAAAACTTGATGAAAATCATATATAGATGTGTGTGTGTGTGTACTCGTGTGCATATGTATAAATTTAACAATATCGAATTTTTATTAACAAACAAATATTGTTTTAAAATAATAATAATATTTAAAATCGTATGATACTATAATAATCTTTATAATTATCGAATACTTACCTCAAAACCATGGTGATTCCGCGTGTAGTAGGTATTTATGGATCAACAAATTTTTGTACCAATATTTAGTACGGGAAAAATCGACTGAAAATAATCATCTATTTTTTCCAAGATATTGAACTGCTCGATTAGAAAAAAAAACAAAGCAACGAAAAAATAACGGCAAAAAATCTCAAATCATGAATTTAAGGTATAAATTGCTGAAATCAGATGTTTCAACACTTTTGACTGGAAGTTATCGGCAATTTTCAATTTTCGTATAATTAAGAAAAATTTTTTTAATTCTTTTTTCGGCGCTTAGCCGTTTTGCTTCCTCCTCAAGAGGAAGCTTTGTAATAGTAAATTTCAGTTTTGCTAATACTTCGTGGAAACGCATTTGAAGGTGTTGGAGTACGAAACATACGTTTTAGAAATGTCCGTGCGGATGGCGTGTGTGTGTGTGTGTGTGTGTGTGTGTGTGTGTGTGTGTGTGTGTGTGTGTATGTACGTATACCGCCATAATTTTGGAACCATGCGACGGATCGTAATAAAATTTGACATGCATATATTTTTTCTAATTCTGAATTTAGGTCATTTTTTGTTTTATGATTCTGACCATTTTATGGCCATATTATAGCCATTTTTCTATTTTTGAAAAAATATTTTTGCTTTTTTATAATGATATGATTTATACAATATATTCAACAATAGTGTATCTAAAAGAACATAAATTTGTCTACTTTTTCCCGCAAGATTTTCTAGATTGACTGATCTGTTCATTTTTTATAATATAAAAGGTAATTTTTCGATAAACATATAGAACTCAAAAAATAAATAGTTAAATGTTTTGAAAAAATTCATGAAATTTTAGGAAAAGATTGATCTTTTGATCACTTCGGCCAGGTTCTTTTTGTAGCTTATGAAACCTTTTAGTTTAAAAGATATTAAGATTCAAATTCTTCAACTCTCACCCTGTATACTCTGTGTGACTGAACATTATTATTTTTGTTAAACCATATAATTTGATAATTAAAGCTTAGTATATTTTGAGAGTTTTCATGGTTTTCAAGGAGTTTACGGAGCTCTATCCTTTTGACATCCACCTTAACCCCCAGTCCCCTGATACCCCTCCCCTACAAGTGTCTTCCTAACCTTTTAGTATCGAATAGTAGCGTTTATTATTAGAATTGGTATCACTGCGAGGGACTTGGATTCGCAAAATATATACCAAAACAAACATTTTTACCGACTTTGAAGTTATTTTATTTTCAACCCCAGTTTAAGCAAGACTTTTGTCCCTTTTTTCCATTTGGCCCCACTGTGCAGCGCAGTGCTGTCGCGCCTCTCTATTTTAGTTAGTTTTGATCGATCAATAATGACTGGGAAAAGAAGACTTCAGAACAGCGACAAAGGTCAAAATAGTACATTGTGCAACGAGTGCGGAAAGTTGCCAATAAGGTACGCAAGCGGCGTTGGGCGCATTCGCTTCACTTGTGAGCGCAGCCGGCTGCGTGTGTTATGGTCAACTAGGCAGGAGTTACACATACTATTTTTTATTATAAGTGCGAGGTATATGCTATTGGGCGTACGAATTTTTGTGGGTTAACGAGCGAATAACCCTCGCCGCGAATATCCCACGCTGTGAAATTACTTTAATTCCGCACGCTTCTCCTGTGGCAGAATGTTGTATTGCAATTTTCCGTGCATTTCCACCCTCGCCTACGGCTTGGGTGTCAAATTCAAATCGAAAAGTGTCAGTATAATATCCTGCCTTTGAAGTGATTTTACAGCGTGGGATATTCGCTATTTGGCGCACGCAAATGCGAATAAAAATTTTTGTACGAGTGTCGAAAATAAGCAAAAATCATATAAAACACAATGTTAATTTGAGTTTATTGCGCAGCTTAACAACGATAAATCCTAAATATAACACAGTAGCTTGAAATAAAACGTAAAGAAATGTAAAATTTGAGTTAAAAGTATAAATGACAAAAAAATGGCTAATACGCGAAAATAGCGTGACCTTTTTTAAAAGTATTTTTCGCGTCAAGTGTAAATTAGAAAAATTGATCGTTCTATACAGAGAGAAAGATTTTAATCTTACGCGCCCTCCTTAACCGTACAACTTTTTCTGATTAAATACTAACTCATTTTTGCTATTAAAATTTTTTTCTTAACACCTTACATTTTCGATACACCCTAATGTATATATTACTGCAGTCCTGAAGCCAAGCCGCGTTAGTTCCAGCTGTGTTCGTGCACGTCATTTGTATTAATTTTATTATTTTTTACTCATTTCGTTTAATTACTTTCCAGCGCTGTTAATTTATTTAATAGTGCCTCTTATTTAATACATAACATAATAGGAACGTCGTTCCAACCGGGTGTCGGTCCACCGACACCTTTCCCGCTTTTTTTATTATTTTCAACAATGACATACGTTACAATAATAATAATAATAATAATAATAATTGATTTATTTTTGGTCAAGGGTCCAAAAAAAAAAGAAAATACATTATACAAATCACATCATGCAGCACAGAGCCGCTCAGTCGAATTAGATATCACAGTGAAATAACTTATCTCATTCAATAATTTACATAAATGCATAAACAATCGCTCATTCCAGTTTACTATTATATTGAAACGTACATTTAAAATATCACGTTAGATAGATCACAGCTTGTCAAAATAAAAAAGATAGACAATGACTAGTACTATCAGTCGATATTCAGTAAGTATATTTTAAGAGCGCTCCTAAATGTTGCTAGGGATGGCTTATACTTAATTCCGCATGGAAGCGAATTCCACAGTCGCACACCTTGTACCTTGAAGGACCTAAGGTATGTTAGTGGAACCTTAAGGTCCCCGGTAACTGATCTAGCCGGACGATCGGGCTGGCGCTTTCCAAACATTTCAAANTTGTAAAGTAAGACGGCCTTAAAGTATGACCGTCTGGTGTCCGTGCGCATCCAGCCTAATCGCACTCGGTAAGGACTCACATGATCACCCCTTCCCAATCCAAATATGTACCTGATACACATATTCTGCAATCTTTGCAGTCTAGTCCTCTGTTCGTTCGTAGCGTTTATAAGTACGATGTCACAGTAATAAGAGTGGAAAGACAAGCGCCTGAACGAGGCGCTGTCTGAGCATCTCCGTAGTGTACGACCGAAGGAAACGCAACGTATATAAGACTTTATTAACTTTCTTAGTGACGTGATCCAGATGTTGCTTCCAAGAAAGTATTCGATCGAACACAACACCAAGGCTGACCACGTCTCCGAGAATGGGACAGTGACACCCTGTCCCAGCCCAACCCCAGCAAGCCCCATTCTTTCAATTAGCTTTACAGTGTGTTGTGTGGCAAAGTAGATTGCCTGAGTCTTACCGGGGTTGAGCCGGAGGCCAGACCGCCCCGCCCAATCGGAAACATCTCTGGCAACCGCGGAGAGTCCGGAGATGCCCTCCACAATTGAATTAAGCGGTACCTGGATGTAAATCTGTAGGTCGTCCGCGTATAAAATGTGTCTCGCGTCGCGTCCGTTAAACAGGTCCTGTATATCATTGATGTACAGACTGAACAGCAGGGGACCAAGCACGGAACCCTGTGGAACACCAAGATTAGTGGTAACCCACTCAGAGGTACCACTCTTTGCTGTGACTTGCTGTTTTCTTTCCCAAATATACGAGTGAATCCAACAGAGCAACGAACGCGAAAATCCCATGCTGCCCAGCTTACGCAGCAGTAACGTCGGTGAAATAGTATCAAATGCCTTACTGAAGTCAAACAGCAAGGCAATGGTCACGAGTTTTTTGTCAAAGCCAGTTCGTATGTCCTCCGTCAACTTAAGCAGTGCAGTGGTCGTACTATGGTGTTTACGAAATCCAGTCTGTAATGGGTCGAGGACCCCCCTCTGGATAACAGCCTCCATGATTTGGTCGTGCACCAACTTTTCCAGAACCTTGGATAGAAAGCTCAAGAGCGCAATGGGTCGAAAGTCTGATGGAGAGGAGGGCGTTGGCTTTTTCTTTAAGGGAACCAATTGAGCCCTCTTCCAAGCCTCCGGAAAAGCACTATTTGCAAACGAAAGATTAAAAATTTTCACCAGAAACGGACCAATAGTAGGAAGAGCCTTTGCGATGACACTCTGCGGTATACCATCCTCTCCCCTGGCCTGTGAAGAAAAGTGAGATATTGCCAGAATAACATCAAATAAGGACACAGGACTTAGAGTGATACCCTCAACAGGCATTGACTCGATAACATTTAAGGCATCTCTCACATTCTCAGAGGAAGAGCAAGACACACCAGCAAAGTGACGATTAAGGCCATCCAAAGAAAAACCATGGAGGCCACTAGCCGACTTCGGAAGAAGTCCCAGATTACGCAATTCCTTCCAAAAATTACTATTATTATCTAGTGCATCTGCCAGTTTTCCATGTATATAGCTTGTGCGCTCATACGCAGTAGCCTCTGACACTTCCTTGCGTAACCTTAAGAATTCCTCCAAAAAGAAAGGGTCCCCAGTCCCCTTGTGGCATCTCATCGCTGCGTCCTGCTTTCTTCTTAGTAAGTCGATGTTAGAGGTAATCCAAGGAGGTTGGCGTTTCCTAGGATGAACCGTCTTTTCTGGAGCTAAGATGTTAATCGCTTCAGTAACATTGTCCGTTAAGTCGCGTAACAGTACGTCTAGTTCCGTAGACGATGAATCGAACAGACTCCAGTCACACTCAGCAAGCACAGCGTTAAGCTCCGTAGCAGTAACTTTATTGAAAGCCCTGTACGTAAAAGATTCACAGGGCAGTGACGGAGAGAATAAATCAAGTGTGACCTCGATTAAGTTATGCTGATTATGATAAGGAGCAGCTCGATTATCAAAAGTCAGTATAGTGTCATTAATGTCAGTCAAGATTGCGTCAATCTGAGTACCAGGCTGCACAGTAAAGTTCGTGGGACCATGGTCGACAACTCGAAAAGCCAATTCTCCTGCCAGGTCAAAGAGAAAATTGGCATTTCTAGAAGTAGACAGTAAATTTGCATTGAAATCCCCCATTATGATTTTACTGCTGTAGTCAGCACTAAGATTTTTAAGATCATTTACAAAAGATGGGGAAAATGCTACCCCTGGAGGTCTATACACGACGCAGACAAAAGTGCTATCCAGCTTGCCACCCCGGACGTAGCCCATTAAATATTCAGTTTCCAGCGGCTTGGTGGGAGACGTGGTATCGGAGTGAGCCAACTCCGTAAACGTCAAACTATCTCTAATGTATAGGGCCACACCACCTCCGCGCACATTCCTATCCTGAGTAGACAAAGAATAGCCCTTAATATTAACTAGAGATCTGTCGACCATTGGACCCAAACGAGTCTCCGCCACGCCAAAAAGATCATAAGTATTGTCCAACAAATACTGCCTGAAATCGTCGATATGACCCTTCAATGAACAGCCATTAAGAAAACCAACCCTCAAGCCCTTCACACCCGTTTTCTTACAATTAACTGTATTTACATCGCTGTCACCGGTTAGTCAATCCGCTTTATTGCTTGTGTCAATATTGTCACTTTTCCCTTTTACTTTTACTTGTCTCTCCGCGGACCTATACGCAGTAGCGATTGCATTAAGATCAGCCGCCGACGCAAATCCATGTGATTTATCACCGTCACACCACCTCACCAGGAAAGAACCAGCGCGGTGCCATACATACTTAAAACCGAGGTTTCTGGCTACCGTTTTCAGACTTAAGTATAACTTGTAATCATCTTTACTAAGAACCTCATTGATATAAATATTGGTATCCAAAATTTTAGATGAGTCCTCCTGGTGAAGTGCCGACAGGTCCAAATCTCGAGTATGTAGCAAATTGAATTTTTTCTTCGCTCTAACTACATCCTTTACAAGAGAGGATGTACGCAATTTTACAAAAAATGAGGCGGGGCGCGCATCACTTTTAATGCCCGCACGATCTCTCCCAACATTCGGGCGGCAAGACACAATATCTTCCACGGTAAACGAGGGCAAAACAGTATTGATGACAGCGAAAGCCGCTTTCTCAAAATTCAAATTTTTACAATCAATAAAGTTTGTAATCAGAATCTCACTGCCATCAACCTGCGACGCCCTGCATTCACGTGTCCCGCCATCGGAGGTATCAGGAGCCTCGCCGCAGCCGATATCGGGCAAAACTTTTCTTTCAATGGGCCTAACACTCCGAACTCGACGTCGACCTTTACGCACCACAAACCCATCAGTATTAGTCGGCGACGAGGTGCCCGCACCATCATTCGCGTCAACAGTTTCAAGTTCGCGCAGCGATACAAAAACTCGTGACGCATCAACGTCAGAACGATACATTTCCTCATTATTATTATTATCGCAATCGCCACCGCCACCACCATCATGACATACAGCTCGAGCATTTTCAACAGATGTCTCTACTTTATACATTACTCGCGTAATTTCTGCGAGTGAATCATTAAGTTTTTTGTTCTCCTGTAAGAAAAGCAGACGATCATTGCGCAGATCTTCCAGTATAGAGTTCTACTTTTCAAGTTTAGCTTCAAGTGACGAAACTCTATCACCAGACTATCAATCGCCCCCTGTGCCGCTGGGGCTGCTGGGGCAGGGTCCGACCTCTGGCCGATGGCATCAAGCTTCCCCACAAGAAGAGTCTTCAGATCATCTACTGATCTCTCCAGGAGTTCAAACTGGTTTGAGAACAGGTTAAGCATAGACGGTGGTAGCGTACAATAGCGAAGAGCACTCAAATCCGCAGTTGAATTGTTTTGGATGCTCTCTCTAACAGCTGTTTTACTGACGGCCGGCGTCGAAGTAGTGAGAGTTTCCTTAGCGGATACATTAATGCTCGTAATATTCGTATTCGAGATTTCAGTCTTATTTTCTCCAGTATCGTTATGAGTATCAACATCAACAGTATTACTAGTGCTATTATTATTATTATTATTGTTGTTCTCGCCAGTATTATTTACCCTATTATTTACATTTTGTACATGTTTTACTTTGACTTTTTCACTAGTATTCTTATTTTTATTTTTACTTTCATCTCTATTATCAGTATTACTGTTATCCTTATCAGCAACCTTAGTTTTAGTTTTATTTTTCTTGTTGTCCTCATCTTGCCTAGAAGCAGTCTTTTGTAGCAATTTTATAGAGATATTGCTCTTATTCTTTAAATTACATGGTTCACATAAGAAATTGTTTTTGTCAATAAAATTCCAGTTCATGCAAACATTGTGAAATGTTGCAGAACAATTTTTACAATTTTGCATTACAGCGCCCGTGCGTGCTATTCTTTTATATTTTTCGCAAGAGCCACGAACCATGGTTGCAGGTAGCACTAGAGTTTTAATACTGAAAAATTTTTCTGAAATGTCAGAAAAAATTAGACATTCAAATTACATACATTTGAAAATATAAAACACAAAAAACGAGCTTCGATGGTATCGCAGATTTGAAATTTCGCGCGTAGTAGGAGCCACCAGACTGCGCATGCGCGCAGGCGAAAACAGTGTAGCCAATCGTTACTGAAGAAAATTCAAGATGGGATGGTGTAGCACTCTTGTGGCAGAATATTGATTCTCGATCACGCTAATGACTTGCGAGAATTTGCGCGAAATTTTGCGAGATATATATATATATATATATATATATATATAGATATATCAGACCTTGGAGAGATGCAGTATGCAGTGGAAAAGGCGTGGGCTGCATAGAAAGCTGAGCAGCAGCGTTGTTAGAAGCGCCTCTGCCCAGTAGTTCCCTCAGTGACGAAAAAGGTAGATCTCTGCAGTTGTCTCAGACTCTTGATCAATGCGGCTTGTGTTTGAGGTTATATTGCCGACAGTTCGCGGAAAATTCCCTCCCGGCTCATAAAAAGCACAAAAAGTTTGTGAATTTTTAGCTCGCGCATAAGAGCCAATTGGGGGGGGGGTCTTCTCCGCTGTAAGTAACCACTCTAAGGAGTGAAAATACTATTAATAAGCTGTATGTAAAGCAGAGCGGTATACTCAAGCTTTCGAACTTACCAAGAGTAGACGACAATCCAATTACAATGTTTCTTTTTAATATATTTTTTAGTTACGTTGTATTATTTACTATTCATATTAATTGTTACCTACGATGTTCTACTAAGGCGACTAACAATTATAATCGTTCTCTCACACATTGGATGACGTAGTCTCCTTCTTGGTGTGTCGGATGCTGACTGTTCTATTTTTTACGATTTTTCGTGGCAAGTTATTCAAACTTAGCTAAGCTCTGTTTCCACTAATGCCAGATGCGTTGATGGACCTTTTTCTACTAGGCACAGGACTCTCCACTAGATAGTAAAGAGATCTACTCTCGTATCGTACACCAAGCTTAAGTGGTTTCTACACACTCAATAGACGATGCGTACGGATAAATAGCACTCATATTCACTGACCAGGTGTAGCTGGTGATAGCAGCTTGATTTGCGCAAAGAAGCGCTGCATGGATCGGCTCCAGGGTTTTTAATGCCTCGGTGCCGCTGCAAGTAGTTGTGAAATTAATGCGTGTTGTAATCAAGTTGCTCGGATTCGGAATGTTAGATGATTCGTCGTCTGCGTGTATGCATGGTTGCAGTCACGCAGCCGTCAGTCGTAATCACATATACAGATGTGTATTTTAGGAACATAGCACTTTTCAAAACCACTTTATCTAACCTAGGAACCTCAAAAACATCAAAATTCACCAAAATCTTTAGAATAGAATTTGTCACCATTACAAAGCTTTCTCTTGGAGAAAGCAAAATCACATTTTTCTTTTCCAACGTATGTCACTGTTATAACTTGTGTCACCATCATAACTGATTCATATAATAAGCTCAAACGAATAAGCTAAGCGAAAGCGGATTTATATGATGCATGATTTACAATGTCCAAATATACCTATTTGTTATTTATTACTTAACACCTTACCTTTCAAACTAACACCCTACCATTTTAATTATTAATTTTTAAGAAAGCATGCTGCTAATTCAGTTAGCAGTGGTTTCTTCTTAAAAGTTAACTTTATACTTTAAGTACACAAAATATTAATATTTAAGCCTAACAATATTGCAATTTCACTATATTCTACTCGCTAGATTATTTTTAATTATTAAGTGTAATTTATATTTTAAGTAGATAGCCTTTATCATTAATTTTCATTTTGTTTTTTTATTTTGTACAGGTTTCGTAGCCCATACATCAAGCATTCTTCAGTTGATTTAATAACGTCAGCGTCAACTGCTCGCAACACCATACCGACTGCAATAAGCAAAGCCTTTTCATACATTTTTAATATTAACGACTCTATCAAGAAAAGTGCAAATCGTAATAATTTAACGGAATCAATATCTGCATCTAGCATGTCAAACAAGTTTCTTTTAGCTGAACATAATCAAATATTCACGACACCATTTTCAAAAATAACTCCAAAATCTTATATTAAAATTAGTAGTGTACCTAATAATCTTTCTAATATCACAAGTTTCTACGCAGAAAGTTTAGATAATGTTTCTTTAAATACTGGAACACATAAAATAGACTCAATCGTACAGTCTGCACCATCACTAAAAGAATACATCGAGGAAAATCCTTCGAAATTTTCTGAAACACCAACTATCGGTCCATATGATTCTCCGATTCAGGACTATCAAGCTGATGAAGGTGAATCTACATTATCACAACTTTTAGCGGGTGATAACATTGCAGATGATGATGCTAGCACTGTATTACCAGTCGCAGAATCCTCATATAAATATAACATTAAAGTGCGAAATAATGGAAAAGTATTAGATCCTTCACCCTGATAAACATCTGTTATTATTTTTTTTTTAAATAAATACATACAGATATATATGTAGTATAACATTAATTTTTCCCAGTATTAACCGACCGAAATCCGCGTTAAAGAGGCGTTAGTTTACTTACTTTCACGCTTAAAACCTGGTGCTAGGTGCTTACTGACAAGCGTTAGATTTTTCTGACTCCTTGTCTTGAGATTTATGGAAACAAAGTTACGTTCAGCCTTGCTAGGTAATACAGGAGAAGGGCTGTCTGTGGGTAGATTTTTTATCATGCGATAGTTTTTGAAATTGAATTTAATTAATTTAAACAGTTTCTATCCTTTTATGTCACCCAAGAGAATAATCGACTTTACTATCATGTTGCATATACTGCTTTATTCACGACTAACCTGTGTAGCAACTTCATTTCCTGAAAAGTATGACCTATACTCAGCCACCGGCATCATAAAAAAACGTTTTTTTTTTTTATTATTTAATAAAATTCTCAAATTTTTTAAATTAAAATTAAAGAAAATTCTCCGGAATTCGCGGGAATAAAGTAAATTTGCGAAAAACGAATAGTACTTTTGTCCCGATTTTCAGGAAATTAAGTGGCTATTATAGATCAGTCGTGAATAAAAGTCATTTTCATGACACGTGCATAAAAAAGGCCACTTTTTATTCATGTAAATTGAATGGAAAATCGCGTTTTTTTTTAGCAGCGGGAAAACTACTCCCTTGGGAGGAAAAAGTTTTTTTAATCACTTTGCAGCCATATCCGATATGTGGGTGTGTATTAAAACAAGCGCGACCTTGTATACTTTCTTATGCTAGCCTTTTCACTAACAAAGGATGCCAGATCGAATCGTCAAGACGTGAGGTCTTTGCAATCCCGCCACCAATCTTGCCGCAGCCGGGATCTTATGTTAAGCGGGGTGGGCTCAGTTAGGAGGTAAGGTGTAATTAGAGTACAGCAACGCAGGAGTATTCACGTGGTTTATTTGATTTAGCTATTTATTTTATTGGTTTTTACAAATTGTCCACACTTAGTTTATACGCTTGTGACTCCGTCACTGTTAAACCACGATAAGCTTCCCTTTAATTATTCCTTCAATACAGACAATTAACCAGAATAGAGACAAAGCACTCATTGCCGCCGCTTTGTCACGAAGTTGAACCTCATTCACACAGACGCACACGCTGCAACGGCCACATTTCGGGCCTGTCTAGATACAGCCCTGCACCCCAGGCACCGCCGAACGCGAGTACAGGCGCGTCTCGCTCTATCTCTCTCTCTCTCTCTCTCTCTCTCTCTCTCTCTCTCTTTCTCTCGCACTTACACGGCTCCCGTTCTAGTATTGATCGCTGGAGAGCCGCCGGCGCCGCGGAGCTATGCGGTAAACGCAAATACGTCAACCGCGCATACCCCTCTCTTTGTGTCCGGCGCTGCGCGTACTTCGCAGTAGAGCAGTCGTGTGCGGCGAGAGTTAGTTACATTCCTCCTCTCTAAGCAGCAGCAACACTTCACAACGTCCGTCCTTATGAAACCACGTGTCGAGGTGTCGAGAGGAAGCCATTTCCAGTTCGCAAGCAGAGCAGATTCGCCACGCCGCTGGACTTTGTATTAGTTTTTAGTCAATTATTCTTTTACTAACATAACTGTTTTTTCTGCACCCGGGGATCTCTCTAGTAGAATGATCCGGGGAGTCTTTTTATTTTGAGAAGACTCTGCAATTATTATTAACCAATTAACCTTGCCTCCGACAGGTCGCAAAAAGACAGCATTATGCTGTCCGTCTGGTTGTGACTGCGCCACGCTCCAGACGGTTCTCCTATGAACGCAATTTCAATTTACATAACTAACACTTCACCATAACTCCTCGTATTAATAACAAATAATAAGTACGAGGCTGATACATCACGTCACTTCTCTTTTTTTTATATAATGTCGTTTCTCTCTTGTTGTTTTGCTTCATTCGCGTAACGTTCGTATTTCTATTTCCTTCCGGTTTATTTATCTACAACATAAAATTTTCTATTACTAATTCGGCAACTTATTTAGTCTGTAAAACCCGTTTGAAAGCCCGGCTTCCCTTGATTGTTTGGTGTCACGGTGAGACAAAATAAGCTGCTATAATATCTCGTACACATTCACTTATTTTTCCATTCAATTCAAGTAAATTTAAATTCAACAATACAAACGAAAAGGACACCTTTTTCGCAAACATTTCTTCGGTTATAACTTTAGATTACAATAATTTTTTTTTTATGTTTCGACTTATCAAAAATCTGCTTTCATCACACCTAACCTCGCTCCATACATCTAATTATTATCATTCAATAATTATGTATAAATAGGTCCAGCTAAATTCAAGTGTATTATAATATGTGCGTAATTTTCCATTCGTCTACTTTTCACATTGGATTGTATCAACCCTCGTGATTGTTATTCTGTGATTCACGATATCGAGCTTATGCGTGCTCGTGGTTTGTTTTCTTTGTCTGCGTATGATTATTCATTGAACTTGGTTTTTCTTCAATAAATAAAGTGAATAAAGGCCGTGTGCCATACATTTCTAATAAACATATATGCTGTGTATACTTTGCTTGACAACCCGTATCCCATCTACTCCTGATAATATCTGCGCAACAGGTCTCTAAATATTCTGTTATATATTTGAGTATTACACTGATTTTCTCTTTATTAATTTGTTTGGAGCACGAATTCACTTAATCTTATTTTTTGTTCTCAAGTTAAAATAACGAGTATCAATTTTTTTTAGAAAATATTAAGATGAAATAATCAAAGCCAAAAAATAAGAATGTTCCAACGCTGGTCGTACGGACCTCCCGGCACTCCTACTCCAGGAGCGACACTCCGGCCTAATCCGTGCATCGGGTGACGATCGCGCCTATCCCCGGACGACTCTCAACTGGCAGCACTGGCCGCGCATAACGTCGTGCAACCATAGGTTTCTACCTGAACCCGGAATGCCAAGACGCGGCTGACCCTTCTTAGACACATCTCGCGTAGCGTTTTGACCCTGCCCGGGCCTCTGCTGCGCACGGCAAATAACCGCTGTTATCCTCGCTCGGACCAGGATATGGTGGGCAGCTGTCTGACAATAACAAATTCTCTTGTGTTGTGATCAAATTTTCACGCAAAATTGCGTGCAACGAGCGACCACTGTCGTTCTCGCTTGCACCAGGCCGTCGGAGCCCCGCGCCGAGCACTTTCCTTTAATCAAATACGGTGTATAAGATTTTCCTTACTGACCGATACAATTTCACTAATACCAGGCCCATGAATCTTACTTTTTCCGACACGCTACGCTTCAGCCATGCCTCCAAATAAAACTATGTTTCACTACGTTTAACAACAACGCACGACTTCTCGCCAATTTAGATAAACCACCGAAAGCGCGATACTTAAGTTTCTAACGTAGACACACCGCACTATCTCAAAATCACCAAAATAGTCCTCGCGTCCGAATACAGGGAAACCACCGATGCGATAAACAAAAACCTGCAGATTTTCACAAAGATTGCGACGCTGTGCCTCCCAGCACAAGTGCACAACACCTAGTGCCTCGTATGCACTCGGATTTGTTAGTTTTCGCAGGATTTTGCGCGCAATCGCCGACGTAATAAGAGGATAAAAGAAGTCAAACACAATAACACTTTATTCGTTTTGGGCCCATGTATTTCGCCCAGCCCTTCTCTACAATGTGGTGGCCAGAGCCGCCTACACACAGTAGCCGCGCAGGGCTCGCAGATACTCCTCTGATCACACTTTCACACACATGCACACACACACACACGCGCACACACACACATACACACACACACATACACACACACGCACACACACACACACACATACACACACACGCACACACACACACACACATACACACACACACACACACACACACTGTCACGCTATAGTCCTGAGACTCTCGCCTCTAAAGGCAGCTGACTCTCTTTCTCACGTACACACGCTTGTCTCCAAGCTGTAGCCGGTGACGTCACGCAACTCTTCGCAGTGTCAGTCCCGAGGCTCTCGCCTCTAAACGTAGCTCTCTCTCTCTCTCTCTGTCTCTCCCTCGCACGCACATTAGGGTGGACCTTAATTTTTTTTTACTCGGAGTCTTTCTTCCCGGGTGGAAATCTCCTCTATACACGGGTAGAAATCTTGAGCAAGAATTACTGAACTTGGTCGAGTAAAAATTGCTAATTTTTATTGAGTAAAATTTGCTTAGCTGGTTGAGCAAAAAATGCCGAACACCCGAGTGGGACATAACCTCCCGGTCGGCAAGTCACCCAACAATTCGCACGATAGCTGAGTGGTTAGGGTGCTTGCTTCTCATCCGGGCGAACGGGGTTCGATTCCTGACACCTTCCTACCATTTTTCCAACATTTATTTGTGATTATATATTGAGGGGGTGTCAAACCCATTTCTGCGATTTTATCGGCCTAGCGCCGGTAATGCAGGTGGTTCTTATGATCACCTCTGGCGCCATCTGGAGACGATCGTCAGAGATGAGCATAAAACCAAGATACGGATACGCAAGGCGTAAAAAATTGCTGTTAAGTCTAAAATAATTATTTTAAACAAACACGCGTGTTTCGACTACACAGACATCCTACTATAAAAATTATGTGTATTTCGCATATACGCACGTGTTTCGACTACACGCCATTCTTATTACAAAAACCGCTGCCAAGTCTTTGGCACTTAGCTTCCTCCTTTTCCGTTTTTTGATATTGTTTTAAATGTAATATTAGATTGTGCTAACGCCACACGAGTTGCACTTACTATTTTTTCATGAGTGGGAGGTATGATGCATTTTGGTGCATGCATTTTTGTGCATCAACTAGCTGTGGATTATTCGTTATTTAATGCACGTCAATGACAATGTATAGTCATTATTAATTATATTAGCATCACAAATGTCTAAAGAAAAAGTAAGGAAAATCTACAATGTGCATGTTGCTGAGAGCAGCTGTTTGATGTCCCAAGGATTAATGCGCTTGGATAATTTTTTGCGCGCATCATTCAAAATTTGTAACCTTTATTATATTTATTATAAGTTGTCTAAAATAAGTAAAATACATAAATTTCACATAATGAGGGCCAGTACTGGTGTTACCAGCAGGATGATACCACGGCTGTTAACACCAAAATTTTTGTTTTTCATTAATTTAATTTAAATAAACACGAAAACTCTACTGGCTGTAAGCATCAAAATTTTTATTTTTTAACATTTAGAAAATTTTTTATTTAAATTAAATTAATGAAAAACAAAAATGTTGGTGCTCACAGCCGTGTTATCATCTTGATGGTAACACCACCCTGGTAGAAATATTAACGGGTTTCTAGCTCGAATGGTTTAACAAAAATAATAATGTTCAGTCACACAGAGTATACAGGGTGAGAGTTGAAGAATTTGAATCTGAATATCTTTTAAACTAAAAAATTTCATAAGCTACAAAAAGAATCTAGCCGAAGTGATCAAAAGATCAATCTTTTCCTAAAATTTCAACTCAATTTAAACCTTTTTACTCCCGTAACGTACGACATAAAAAAAACCATTTTTTTTAGTTTTTGATTTTTATCACAAAAACTAGTCGCCAAAATTGCTTAAAATTTTTACAACTAGTAGATATTGGTGTTTTTTAGTGTCATGAATTTTTTCAAAACATTTAACTATTTATTTTTTGAGTTATATATGTTTATCGAAAAATTACCTTTTATATCATAAAAAATGAACAGATCAGTCAATCTAGAAAATCTTACGGGAAAATGTAGACAAATTTATGTTTTTTTAGATACACTATTGTTGAATATATTGTATAAATCATATCATTATAAAAAAGCAACTTGGACCAGCTATAACTTGAAGCCAAGTGAAGGGATCGCGCTGAAAATTTTTGGGAGCCACGGGCATCCTATAGAACATATATATAAAGTTTGGATCAAAAAAAATTATTTCATCTTCGATTTGACTGAGAACACCCATATATATATGTTATAACTGACTTGTTTGCAATTTAAACCTTAAAATGTGAAAATCTAAGATGTGATCCAACTACTTTTGTATATAAATATTGCATTGGTAGGTTATGTTGGTAAAAAAGAATCTTACGTCCTTTGTCATAGTTATTATTAGTCATTTAAATGATTTCTGAGGATTTTTCACTACTATGTGTCCCATGAAAACATAAAACCAAGGGCTCTGCCATTCTGGCTCTTGTACAGGTACTTTTGCACTATAAGAAGGTATCTTTTGACCGTACAAAAGTAGTTGGAGTGAAGATCACATCTTGGATTTTTACATTTTAAGGTTTAAATTGCAAACAAGTCAGTTATAATATATATATATATATATAGGTCTATAAGGAAACTTTTATAAAAAAGTTGAGAAAATTTTACAAAAAAAAAAACATTTAGTGTGTTTTTAGTGAAAGATGTGTTGTTTAAGAGCTATAAATCATTGAAAATAGGCAAAAAATGCAAAAAATGCCTAAATAACCAACTTTGAACCCTTATAACTCGAAGAGAATTGATCAAATCGATCTGAAAATTTACGCTTACATCGTAGTGACCTCTAGAACATATCCCCCAAGTTTGGGCAACATTTTTTTTTTGTCGCGCACAATTTGTCAGAGAACCACCTATAAATATGTATGTGTGTATTCGTGCGATTCAAGTATGACTTCTAATAAAAAATGTCATTCCAAACTATATTTTCTATATCTGAATTGTTTTCACTTTCATTTTGAATAAACAATCGATTAGGATCTTTGCATCTAGATAATGATACATACAATTGTCCATGAAAAAATAACGGTTTATTAAAGTATATTCCTACATTATCGAAACTTTGTCCTTGAGATTTATTAATAGTCATAGCAAAATAGCAAACGCTAAGACTAAAGGAAATTGTTTTCTGTATAAAATAATTGGCAATGAAGATAAATTTCCGGTATTTAAAGTAATTCTAGGCATGAAAACTTTATTTCCAATTTTTTCCCCAGTTATAATTTCAGCTTCAATGTTATACTTGAATAATTTGGTAACTTTTAATCGTGTGCCATTACACAAACCGTCTGTTATACAGTACTTTTACTTCCAGTAACGAATTTTCTTTTTATTTTCTTAATTTGGACAAATATTTAATCTTTTTTTATAATCTATAAATTTTATATAGAATATGATTTTAAAATAAAAATAAAACAGAAACTGAAATGGGGGGGTTGGCGAGCGGAGTGAGCAGGGGGGCGAAGCCCCACTAGTATATATATATGTGTGTGTGTGTGTATATATATATATATATATATATATATATTACTATTTGACAGCTCCTGGAAAGGTAATTTCAAATTACATTTTATACATGTCACAGGTTCCGGATACATCTCAGCTCAATTCCTTGCGCAAAGCGGATGTCAAACAATATTGTATATCTGTCTCAAGGTCCTAGGTGCAGCAGTTTTTTTAAATGTATATCGCAAAGGCGACCCTCCGGTACGGACGATTTCCTCATTTACTATATATATATATATATATATATATAAACGTTGACTATAGCGATATGCTCGAGAGCCCTTAAAAAAATAAAAAAAAAATAAATAAAAAACATAATGATATAAAATTTCATGATATAAATATTGAGATGCACCATCATCGCCTTCATTCAATTTAAACTAAGCAGTTAATGTTGTTTCTACATTTTTATTAGTTCGCTTATTTTCTTTTCCTTCTATAAAATATACATATTGTTCATTTTCGTCATGCATGCCAACCAATCTATAAATAACATAAGATTGCAAGTCATCGTTAAAAAAATACCTGGCTTACCATCAACTCGTAATTGCGTCTCTAGGACTTCCTATCTAAGTTGATGGTAATATTACCATCCTTCCAAGTTTAGAATTGTCAAGATTGACTCGATTAGACACATAATCCATTAATCCTTTATACATCATATCCGTACAACTATTTGTGCTTTATAACTGTGTATATAATTGTTAGGTGAAAACCTGTGGGGTTTTCCGTAAACCAAATAGTAATTTATGAGTCTGTGTGTCGTTCCTCCTGTACAGGAGGATGCCTCTCGAAGCTGTTCAAACTTCCAATTTAGAAGATCAAACTTGATTTTCTCTTTGTCAGTAAACCTTTACTAATCAAAAACCTTACCTTGATATTGTCGTGGGCGGGAATCAATGAAACTCCGTCAATATAAGTAGTAATCCTCTTTTCTCAACAAATCTCGTTATTAAAGAAAAGAAAATGAATTTGCAGACTCTTATATTTACTTAACTCGGTCCAATTATTTATTTATACTCTCAAATGTTCCCAATGGCCTATTGGTAGTAATATCTAAGCTTTGTGATAACTTCAATTTTAAAATAACTTCGAACAATGTTTCTCAATTATGACTTTAGAAGAAGAAAAAATCTATCCAGAACTCTATCTAAAAATCTATCTTAAATTTCTGGTCCGCTCGACACCTTGGCTTGACACGGATTGGCGAGAGAGCTCGGCTTGGGACGTTCGGAAGTCTTCCGGATCTCCCACGCTGTCCCAAGCTCTACTTCCTTGCCGCTACGTCACAGCGTCGGTGCTTGATGCATTCATTAGGCCTTATGGGGCCTGGCAACGGTCAAGCGCCGAAACTGCAAGCGCAGCATTCTTGGCCACTTAATACTTTTGTGGCCTTGAATGTTCGCTATGCTTTTNCTTCGCTATGCTTTTACTATGTGGAACTTTCTCGAAGCCATATTCGAAATAAATCTCGAATAATAGCGACGGGAAAGTTCTCACATAACATCGTCCCCCCCTTGAGAACGTTTGTCATCCTCGACAAACTGCGCGTCTCCTAAGGGTCCGAGTACTGAATGGTCTAGTAAGTAACAACATTCTTAGTGAGATTGTGAAGAGAGAGAAGAAAGGTTTTCCAAAATGATACGAAAGTAGAGGGTTCAATGTTAAGGATGTGTAATGTTTGTTTTGATGTCTTTGCATTGGCATTGTTCATTCTTTCTCTCTCTATGCTTTTATCTCTTTAGGAGTCGTTGCTTTGTACATGATCTATGTGATGTTTATCATGTACTTAGCTTCGTTCTCGTTTCATGTTCTATTCTGCACTGAATATAGTGCATGTGAATGTGCAAGAGAGTGTCCATGAAAGATATGAAACATAATATAACTTTACATTTTTAATAATTTCGGGTGGGGATATGGGTGGGTTTCAATTTCGTGTCATTTTGGTTCATTTAGTTAATGACTTACTTTGTTGTTTTGGGTCCGTGGTCCATTGGTCGTGTACACGCTATCTTATGTGCTAAATTGTTAGTATTATAATTAACCTGTCCTATTTGATTCTATATATTATTATATATTTTTAAATAATTTATTGTGTTAGTAGCTTATAATTGTGTAAATATTACGTATAACTAAATATATGTATTTGTGAAAGAGGGTCCATAATAAAAGGTCCGGGTTCATTATAAAATTACAAAAGCATATTTATTGTGGTCCATTATTTTGGTCCGAGGTAGCAATACATTACTTGGGTATGAGGAAATTAAAGTTGATTACTGGGAAAGCTGGTCATAACTCATGAGGTTCATTCTCTCGAGTATGTCGTCTATCTCTTCTTCTGTGGGCTGTTCTCTGGATACGCCCTGTGGTATCAAGGGATCGACCAGATTTAGGTTGCTGTAAATCGTTTGTTCCAACAGCGAGATTGAGTCCATTTCAGTCTGCTGCTCATCTATTGTGCTTGGTTCCAATACAAAGTTATTCCTATTTTCATCTTCACGCGGGTCCACTTCGTTATTGGTTTGATTTTCTTGCCTGGGTGCTTCTATGACTGGTATTGTTCTTGTGACATGGTCGTCTTGGTGTTTTAAGCGATTTTTGCATTTTTTGCCTATTTTCAATGATTTGTAGCTCATAATGGATGCATTTTTAACTAAAACTACCCTGATACTTTTTTTTGTTAAATTTTCTAAATTTTTCAATAAATTTACTTTTAAAGTCATATATACATGTTTAATCTACCTTATTTGCATTTTAAACCTTAAAATGTGATAATCGAAGGGTTTGATCCGGACTCCGACTACTTTCGTACGGTGAAAAGATACCTTTTCATAGTGCAAAAGTACCTGTATACGAGCCAGAATGGCAGAGGCCTTTGTTTTTTGTTTGTATGGGACACTAGTAGTGAAAAACCCTCAGAAATGATTCAAATAACTAATAATAGCTGTAGACAAAGGACGTATCCATCATAACAATATCACAGTAGTTGTTTATGTTAGTAAAAAGGAATCTGACGTCCTTTGTCACAGCTATTATGAGTTATTTGAATCAATTCTGAGGGTATTTCACTATTGGTGTACCATGAAAACAAAAAAACAAAGGCTTCTGCCATTCTGGCTCTTGTACAGGTACATTTGCACTATAAAAAGGTATCTTTTCACTGCTACAAAAGTAGTCAGAGTCCGCGATCGACCCTTCAGATTTTCACATTTTAGGTTTAAAAATGAGATTGAATGCAGTAGTCGTATAAAGAAAATCGTACATATAAAATTACGAGTAGAATTGGAAATTGAAAAAAAAAAAATTGTAAACAATGCTGAGTATATTAATGGTAAAATGAGTAAAAAAGAAAGTGGCACAGAATGCTAGGCATGTGAATTTTGGCTATATTTAAATTTTTTAAGTAGAAAACAATTGGTTGACGGGTATTTCAACTGAGTTTGAATCGGAAATATTTAAAATGCAAAATTGCATAGAGAATAAAATGCATAATTTACCGTTTAAAAATAACAGAAGCAAGAGCGAAAGATATCTTAGAGGTTTATACACACTGATGTTGTGGTAGCTTCAAGACCCCGGGTCCAAGGTGAAAAATATTTTGTTTCATTTATCGACGATTACAGCAAATAGCCAAAATTTACTGCATTTAAACAAAGGATGAAGTGTATGATTGTATGATAAAGTACGTAAATGAAGTACAAAACTTTAACAGGAAAAAGAGTAAAAACAATACGATGCGATAATGGTACAGAATACCTAAATAATCGATTTTATAAATTTGCGAAAGAAAAGGGTATCTATATAAACAATTGTCCAGCGTACATACATGAGTTGAATGGTACTGCTGAAAGATTTAATAGAACAATTATGGATATGGCACGATGTTTATTAGATGAGGCACAAGTAGATAAAAAATATTGGCCAGAAATAATTAGTGCTGCAACATATTTGAAAAATCGTACTTTCGCAAACACGATTGAAAAGAAAACTCCATATGAAATATTTTTTACAAAAAGACCAAATGTTGAAAATCTAAAGTTATACGGTAGTAAAGTCTTTGTTAGAAAACCAGAGCAAAAAAGATCATCCAAATGGGATAAAAAAGCTGAAATGGGAATTTTACTAGGTTACAGTGAAGTAGGTTATAGAGTTTTGTTGAACGGTAGAGTAACAGTTCATAGACATGTTGATGTTGTAGAATCATATGAAAAATGTATTGGTCTTGATTATGACGACGAAAATATTTCTTCCCATACGCCGACTCTCGAGTCGAGTAAGAGAAGCGAACAAGAGTTGGAAAGCGAAATCGATGATGATGTATTTGATAGCGCAGATGAAAGTGAAATCTGAAAAGGTGCTATGATAAATTTAAATGAAAAGACCTAGGAGAAATAAAAGATTATTTAGGATAATATGGAATATGATTATACGAGTTGTAAAATGAAACTAAGCCAAACTAAATACATAGAGTCACTAGCATGTAAATATCAAATAGAAAATAGTAAATTATATAGCACTCCTATGGAGACAAACTTGAAACTTGAGAAGTCTGAAAACTGCGAGTCAAATATTAAGTATAGAAACTTGATAGGTGCTTTATGTGATATAAGTTCGAATACGAAGACCAGATTAACGTTTTAGCGATAAATTACATTAAGTAGATGATCATCGAGATTGTTGATACGATTGACTCATTGGAAGTATGCTTTAAGAGTACTAAGATATTTGTATTTAACGAAAGACTTATGTTTAAATTATAAAAGGAAAGAGAATTTTAATAATATAATCGACTGCTATGTGAATGCAGATTGGGCTGGTGATATTATTGATAGAAAATCTACGACAGGTTATGTTATAAGAATGTTAAAGCGTCGACATACGCAGAATATGTAGCCCTATCCGAATCTGTAAGCGAACTAGAATACATCAGAGAGTTGGTAAAGATATTCGAAATAAATATTGCAGAACCGATTAAAATTTATGAAGACAATTCAGGTGCAATAAACATTGCAAATAACGGTAATTTTACGAAAAATTCTAAGCATATTGAGATTCATTATCATACTGTACATCAAAGCGTGAAAGATAAATTGATTGAAGTTTGTAAAATTGATACTAATGAAAATGTTGCGTAAATTTTTACAAAAGCTCTCTGTAGAGAAAAATTCAGAAAGTTGTTAACTGTAAAAATATAATATACAGTACAAATGTAAGGAGGAGTATTGAGAATATAGTACATTTGACTGTATGTATAGTATAGTTCGCGCTAGAATGAGTGAGCGCGTTAACGAGTGTGTGAGGGAGCGCACACATGCAGGTATCCCCTCTCGCGTATGAGTGTGAGTCACATGACTAGTTGCGGTGTCGAGACTAGACGAGTCTCGCACATCGCTCTCTTGGTTCCGAGCCGTCGTACAGTACACATGGTGTACACGGCGTTATATAGTAGCTGTACATAGACTAGACGAATAAATCCACATTGTTATTAAACATTAATCCTCTGCTTTACCTCATTTATCCAACAACAGGCATATTTTGTCGAGAGTTCATCATCTTCAAGCACAACTTACATCTGTGTATTAAAAGCTGGAATGCTAGTAAATAACAGAGTGCTCCTCTTTTTTAAGACTTTGATAAGCTATCCATAAGCCAAGGATTCTATTCATTGCGTGACGATTTTGTATCCAAGCGTTTGTAAATCATTGACCAACATTGTCCAATTGGCTTTCTAATGGTAAATGGTTGGCTTACGTTTCTACCAATGTTGTTCTGTATAAATATGAATGTGATTTGTATCTTTAAAATTTAAAGGGATTACTATATTCTGTTTCATGTATTTGTATGAAATCTTAGAATAGTAATGGATGTTCATTATTGTGTAAGAAGGAAAGAAACCGATTACCCTATGCCAAAGTACACATATCGTTAATTGAAATTTTAAATTTGGGAAACTCCCGCCAGTGCTGGTCACAGGTTAATTATCAGGGTAGTTTTAATAGGAAACTTGCATGAAAAAATCTATTAGGTTCGTCGTGTAGAATATCGAAAAATAATCGACACGTACATTTTCTTTTTAGGCACGACCGCAACACGGAAGTGCCTTATAGTTTCGTGCGCGAAAAATTTGTGAGATGCGATATCTCACGCAACTTTCGACCGATCGGGCTGAAATTTTAGGAGGAGTCTCCTCTCGGACAAACTAAAAAACTATTTTTTTTTTATCCCGATCCTCAACGTTGTTTTGAAATGCGGGCACAATTTGTTTGATTTTACATGTAATTACATGTAATTTTTAATAAAAATTATGTTGTGATGCAATTATCTCTGAGGCTAAAAATTTTTTTGGGAACTCCTCTCATGATAGTAAGGTGCCGGTCCTATTTTGGACTTGATCCTGCACATATACGCAGAATGCGGTCACCTTCAAAAATCGCTAAAAACGGTTTTTTACCTGTAACTCGAATTCTAAGCATGCTACAAAAAAAGTTAAATAAAAAAGTTATAGATCTTTGAAAAATACAACTTTTTTCCATTTACATAAAATCATGAGAATGCTTAGAACTCGAGTTAACAGCCCAAAATTGATTTTTTACAGCTAAAAATCCAATTATTTGACATAAATTTTTCGGATTTACGTTTTACATAAAAATGTTAAAGGTAAAAGTTGTAAACAATTTGAAAATACAACTTTTTACCGTGTCAAAGATATTTTTTAACACTTTTTGACATACAACATTCCTAGAAGCGATTTTTTGATACATAAATTCAATAATAACTTCGCTGCAACATGCCCCATCTGACCCAGTGCGAAAAATGTGTGAGATTCGATATCTCAGGCTGCTCTCAGAAGCCTGATATGTCCCTCTAAACTATGCTATTATAATACATTTTCTAAATGAAACCCTATTACTAAATCAAATCTTGATAAAATCTTGAATCTTCTGTTAACTATCTTTATAATCCTCTTGAAAATCCTCTTGAGTCCTTCCATGTTAAATTGTTTTTTTTTCACCTACAAGAAAAATATAATTTGATTAATAAAACTAGAAAACAATGACTGTATAATTTAATTAACTGTTAAAGAAAAACCAGCCTCTAAAATACATGATTATAGATACGTATAGTAGAAGTATAGTAGTGCCTTAGTCTTGAATGAAGTTACGTTCCAACTCCAAGATTTTGATAGATCAGTTATCAACACCATCAGTATCCTTAGGTTGACTCCGGTAAACGCAGTAGACCATAATCCAACAAATGCAGAAGTTTTTATACACCTAGACATACAGAAAAATATTACAAAATCAAACTCATAAATAATTATTGAGAGATTCAGACCACTGATCTCTGCATACAAATTTGAAACAAGGCAGCTTTTAAGTATGAACACCGTCAAACCACATATCTTAGTCACATAATTCACATTTACAAAAAGAAGATTATAATCATGAACACTGAAAAGGTATCCGCGAGCCATTAGACATCTGTTTACTGAACTTATCATAGGGGACAAAGCGTTTCAAGTTAAAACTTATTGAAGATACAATATAAATTCAACATACAGTTCAAGTTTATTCTAATATTTCCAAAATTACCTTGTCAGATAGTATAAATCCATATCCAGATTCGTATTAAAATAGTTGAAGTATCCAAGAACGCCAACTAATACTCGAAGACAGCATCAATTCAGTTGCAAGATCGTCTCAAGGTGATCCAATCAGCTGGCAATGCCAAACAGGACTGCCGGATAGTAGAAATAGAGCTCCAGGATCATTCGCAGGTGGTTGAGCCAGCTAGAAACGCCAACCAGCACTTGCAGAAAGTTCAAATGTAATTCTAAGGTTGTCTCCTGGTGATGACATCAGCCAGAGATGCCAAGCAACACGATCAGATACCATAAATCCAGCTCCAGAGTCGTATTGAGGCTGTTGAAGTACCTAGAAACGATAATCAGCACCACCACAGAGAG
>CM053169.1:28100609-28148129 GCA_012977825.3 Pteromalus puparum | reverse complement strand
GGACGACAGATCTTGAACTTGTGCCCTTAGCTCCAAGATCGTCTGCTCAGCATTTGTAATGCGAGTTTGGAGCAAGGGCAGGTCGTCCAGAGCGATGAGTGGGTGCTCCAGTAGACCCAATCTCGTCTCTAATCCCGAGAGTTTGCTGGAAGTATCTCTCAAAGACTTCGCCGCCTCATCTTGCCTCGCACGGACGTCCTTTATTGCTGCAAGGATGTCCTGCAGGGTGACGTCCTTCCTTGCAGTAGTTGTTGTTAATGGACGCGCCGGCGATTGGTTGCGCGAGGTGCTAGTCGATGAGGGCGCTGATGTTGCTTTGGTCCTCTTGACAGTCCTCTGCAACGTGCTGGCGTTAAGTGAAACGTCTAGTTTCGCCCTGCTGTTTAAGTCAGCACACGTTGCACACGCGAGCGTCGGGACGCCTTTCACCACCACAGAACGAAAAGTTACGCAACGTGTGTGGAAGGAGTTGCGACATACTTCGCACTGCTTCGGGTCCTTGGTCTGTATGAGCTTGTTACAGTGTTCACAGATGGTTTGGTACGCCTCTGTGACTTTCTCTCCTGTTATACTCATTTTTGCCGGCAACTTACTGTGTAGTTGATGACCGACGTAGATCTTCTCCGTTGTCTCGTGAGATGTCGCCTCGTGTGCTGATTGGAATGTACAGATGCAGGAAGAGCAAGAGAGAAGCANAGGTTAGAATTGTGTGCGAAATTTTGCAGTAGAATTGACAGCGTGTGGTGAGTGCAGCCTCCAGCGAAAATTATGACAAGCTGAAGGTTGCAATAAGGAGCGTGCAACGAACTGTAAGAAAACACGCCCGAAGGCAGAAAACAGCAGAAATAGCAGTTCAAAAGAGGAGTGTCGAGTGAAGGCGTCTAGTACTTACGGAGAGCAGACGATAGAAAGAGAGAGGGAGAGAGAGAGAGAGAGAGAGAGAGAGAGAGAGAGAGAGAGAGAGAGTACAACTCTAAAAAACAGATCACAAAATTACACTGATTATACTGCACATAACACAATAGATATCTGTTATAAACATAATGAACACAGGAAATAGAACAAAGGAAAACCAGTCGTAGATCTTATGCGATAGTGAATCTTCATCCAAGCAGCATCTTGCAAGAAGAATGTATCAGCACATCAATAGAATGAGCAGGAGCAGCATTCGCAGGAGTACTCCAATTCAAAAAACAATGGATAACCTCCAAGCAAAAACTCAAGTTTCTTGTTGGAGCTACATGTCTTCCTATACTGCAGCACTCCTTCATGAACTGACACTCACACTGCTCACACATCGCATCGTCGGTGCCATTCCGGGTGCATCACTTTTGAATACCTTTTGCACTGTCTTACAAAGCAACAACCGCGAGCAGCTGATCCGCGAGCGGGATCGCGGTGAGCAGATGTTGCTTGTAAACACGTATAGGCACCATAGCAGCACTTCTGTTCTGATTTTAAAACTACATATAACATTGCTGCATCGCGTCATCCTTTCCGTTTTTTCACTACGCACTCACTTGCATCGCCGAAAAGTTAAACAGATCAAAACATTGCGGTTAGCGGAGGCCGGGAGGCAGCCTCAAAACGTCAAAACACACACGGCAGACGGCTGCATGAGCATGTCGCCAACCGGTCGCCAGATCGATGCGCACAATGTATGCGCAGTGGTCGAGCTCGCTGCCTCGCTTCGACAGAGCCAACGAACAGTTGTTCGGCTTTGCTTAGCTGATAATAAAACTAATACTTTTTCTGTTCAAATTATGTAATAAACTATCTTTGCACAAAATTCACGACTTTAGGAACGGGATGGAATTCGGTTAAAAAAGCGTGACGTCACAGTCACAGCTTACATATAAATCAATGTATTTTCGGGAGGCGTCGGGGGGCATGGCGAGCGCGAAGCGCGAGCGTCGGCGATCGTGCCTTATGCGCAAAACGTGAAGCGCGAGCGTTTTGCGTGCCTTGCATCGCTTCGCGATAGCGGCCGAAGGCCGCGTTGTGACGCGCTAGTTTCAATCAAACGATTATTGACAATGGTACAACGGGTTGAAATATCGTGTGACGTCACTGAATCGAACGATATAGATATACTATACACAGTTCGCATCAGTGACGTCATACATTTTAACTCTCTTCATCTTTGTTAATAATCGTTTATTTGAAAAAAGAAAAAATACGTGTCGATTATTTTTCGATATTCTACATGACCTAATGAATTTTTTCATGCAAGCTTCCCTTAGACCATACAGTACTGGACTTTGTGGAACCCAACTGACAGAGTTCTCGTTGTACGACGCCATGATAATTTGGCGCTAAATTTTAAATAAGACGTTTTAAGTATAATTGAATCAAAAACTCATAAGGGTCAATTCTGAACTTCGAAATATATTAAACAAAATATATTTTTTTTAATTCTTAAAACTATAATTTTTCGTTGAAAAAAAAATCCTATAATTTAATAATTACAAGTACGACATGATATTAGTCTGTAAGATATAACTACTATTTTTTTTAGAAGAACCCGAGTCATAGACATATGAGATAAAATCAAACTATATTATTTTCTAACTATAATGTCTGCACATATATAACGAATTATTTGAATTATTACACAGCTCATTTTAGAACTATTAACAATAATAGTCATAAAAGTTTTAAAATGAAAATATAAATCATCTTCAATGTTTAATAGAATACAAATAAATAAGTAGTAGTGTAGATTGAGCCTTTCATTGGTGTTTGAAAAGTATCAATTTTCGAAGCTTATGTCTTACACGTTGTGTAAGCTCTATTTGTGTTTTACTGTAATGATGTATGCGTAAATTGAAAAAAGTTGAAAGTATCAACTTTAGCAATTGATACTTATGATCCATTAAAGAAGAATCATTAAACGTCTCGTATCTAATTGTTGAGATACGTTTACAGTTCATAGGTAAAATACGTATTGTTTTTGTTATTAGCATAGACATTATTTGTACATTATCTTTAAACACAAACTTTGATCCTCGGAAGTCTTTTGCACTTAATAATCAAAATAAACAACAATCTGCGGTACAATAATACGCCAAAAAGAACGCCAGAAGGACGCTCTTCGATATATATATTTGAGATTATGATCCTTCTGATTTGCATTGAACTCTGAATTAAGTGGTTCTAGCACTCAAACTGGCAACAGTGTACGAGAAAACTTGGCAACGTTTACCCTCATATGAAGTCACTCTTTCTCTCATACTCTTATGGAGGTCGTATTTTCTTTCTCTGTCTTACAACTCGGCAACACGCAAGCATAGGTCGCGCGCGTCCATTCCTGTATGGTTTAAGAAGTTCCCCATCGGGGATATCCAGAGCCGACAAGCATGCGCTGGACGCGAGTGGCTGCGTTTTGATATAGAGCGCATGCGCGTCGGCCCCAGTTAACAAGCGGCCGGCAATGGCAAAAATTTCCGGAATTCAAAGTTTGAATTAACCGCGCGTGTAATATTAGAACTTATTACAGAATAAGTATTAACAGAGGTTTAGAGGTAATAGCTGAATGGCAATATTGGAGGGTAATCAAGGAGCAAGAATTAAAGGGCAGTAATTGAGGGGCACTAATTAAGGAGCACAATTTTTGAATCGGCAGCGGCGAAACTTTTTTGATAATATAGAGAGACTACAGAATTTATAGTAAAGAATTCTAAAACCTACATTTGAGACAATATGCATTGAGAGGGAAAATTGAGGGGGGAAAATCTGAACCGGCGGCGGCGAAAGTTTTTTCATAATGTAGAGAGAAATACGTGGCTTACCAAGAAAATATAACATTGATTGGCAATAATCAGCAATAGAAGCATATCAAGAGGCGCGACAGCGCCGCGCTGGAGAGTAAAAGTATACGAAGTATACGACACGATGACGGCGCGGGTCGCGTCCCTATTATACTTTGATATTGGGTTCTCTAATCTCAGAATAATTTTCCAAACGCATTTATATCATTATTGTTGCACCTAAGACTGTTCTATCGCTGTCGACTTGAAAGCTATTTACCTAATCTTTCTTGAGAAAAAGGTTCATTCTAAAAGATTACTTCATTAGCGAAATATTGCAAGTTGAATTTTCGCTCAGTATATTACTTTTCACTGTGCATGGTCTTCATCCTTTCCCGTCGTCCGGTCACGTGGCTTCAGGTCATCCAGGCGCAAATATTTGAATAGTTGAGCAAATAAAGCAATGAATCATAGATTTTTTAAGCAGTAAGATAGAATGCGGTTATTTGTGTTCGATTCGTGAGAGCATCCACAAACATTGTGAACTAAGTTTATCAATTACTTTTAAAAAAATGCATGTTAGCAAAAAATATGCATTTTAGAAGTGCATTGCGAAAAGACAATAAATAAAAAATTCAAATTTCGGTAAATATTGATGCAAATGAGTCCAGTCTTGCTACTCAGGGGTTTTTGGGGTCGCTGAACAGGAATTTCGCGACGGCAACGGTCTCTGAGGTACCTGGTGCCCTGGGTGGACAGTATCAACGTCGTCTCCTGGAGTTTTATAAAAATTTGTAACATATTTAGTTGAAACTCGTTACTTGGGGGTTTTTGAGGTAGCTGAACACAAATATCGCGACCGCAACGGTCTGTGAGGTACCTGGTGCTCAGGGTGGACAGTATCAACGTCGTCTCCTGGAGTTTTATGAAAATTTGTAACATAATTAGTCGAAACTCGTTACTCGGGGATTTTTGAGGTCGCTGAACACGAATATCGCGACGGCAACGGTCTCCAAGGTACCTGGTGCCCAGGGGGGACAGTATCAACGTCGTCTCCGGGAATAATCTTGAGTATTAAAATTTTTTACTGTTGATACCGTATAATGTAAGACATGTTATGACCTCTATAGAAGTGATGAAACCTGCTTAAAAAAACCTTTCTAAAAGGTAAAATATTGGCGAGTAAAAGTTTCTTTACAAAAGTAGTGAAATCCCCAAAACAAACATAACTGATGTCAACTAATTTTTTTTCATATCTTTTAGTTATACGCATGCAGGTAATTATTTTATGAAATAAAATATTTTTTACTTCAATTCTTAGTTGATACAATAGTTTAGATTCATAAGTAAAATTTTAAATTACTCATCTTCCTTGGCATTTCCAAAGGCATATTCAATCACATACTTTTAATCCATAGTTCAGAAGTTATTAGAAAAATTTTAAAAATTATAAAATCTTGAGTGGTATATTGCCATATTATATGGTTTAATCATTTAAATAGCTTCTGAACTACGGATTAAAAAATATGAAAAACAATTACTTGACATCAGTTATGTTTGTTTTGGGGATTTCACTACTTTTGTAAAGAAACTTTTACTCGCCAAAATTTTACCTTTTAGAAAGGTTTTTTTGAGCACACCTTTAATTCCATTCCTTCGATTTTCGAGTTTTTCGAGGATTTTCGCTTATAACTTTTGTTTGTCGCTGTCTATACAAAAACTAAGGGTACTATTCAATTTAGCAGCTCAAAATATATAAAAGCATATGTTAATGAAAAAAAATTACCAATTTTTTTATTGATTTTCAAAGTTGCAAGAAAATTATCTGTTTTTTTCACCAATTTTTCAAGCTTTTTGAAGGTTTTTCCTTATGGCTTTTTTTTATCGCTACGTAGACAAAATATAAGTGCACCGCTGGATTCAGCAGCTCAAAACACATAAAAATATATATAATTTAATACAAAATTTATTGATTATGTTCGTTACAGTTCAATTTATTGTCTTTTTTTCCTTATTTTTCGAATTTTTCGAGGATTTTCGCTTATAACTTTTTTTTACGATACATACACAAAAAGTGATGGAACCATTCGATTTGGCAGCTTAAAATACATAAGAAAAGATAGTTTTGATAATAAAAATCCGAGATTTAGCCGGTTTTCAGAAGGATAAACAAGTTAACACGTTTTTCCCACATTAAATCAATGGGAAACTTGAGGTGCTTTCAGGTACGTGATTCATCCATTTTAAAAATCCAATTCCTTCTTGCGTAGAGTTTTTAGAGCCTACACAGGTAGAAATCTTGAGCAAATATTGCTCCGCTATAGAGTAAAATTTACTCAGCGAGTTGAGCAATTTTCGCTTAACTCGGTCAATTCAAGACGTGATGCAGAAGAGACAGTTTTATTATCTTCAGAAAAGTGTTGTAGCGCATGTACACCTAAGTATGTGCTTTGAAGCAGTAGCCTTTGCCCACCGCGATCTCGCTCGCGGATCGGCTGTTCCGGCTCTTCATTTCTAGTGTTCTGATTCCTTCCTCCTACATCTTACTGTCTGGATGAAGATTTATCAAATTCGTCATTACTCAAGATTCACAACAGATATTTCTTGTATTATGTGCAGTGAAATGAGCAATTGCGTGGTTGTGTCATCTGTTTTTATCCATTTTAGGTTAACATTGATGGCTACAGACAAGGCGACTGGAGCTGGATCAACACTGTCTGGTGCTACTGATGTTGGTTGGCGTTTCTAAGGCTTCAGTTATCTGCAAACGACTCTGAAGCCAGGTTTACGCTCTCTGGTGGTGCTGTTTGGTGTTGCTGGAGTCTTCAGTCATCTGCGTCTGGTGCCACTGATCTTGATTGGCGTTTCTGAAGGCTTCAGTTACTTGGAGACGACCCTGAATCCAGTTTCACGCTCTCTGGTGGTGCTAGCAGGCATTGCTGTAGGTCAAGGGACAACCTTAAAACCAGATTCACGCTGACCGTTGGGCAGGTTAGCATTACTGGCCCATTTCAATCATCTGATGTCGACCTGGAGGTAGAATCACACTATCTGCTGGGATGGTTAGCGTGCTAGCCTCTTCCAATCAACTGAAGACGAACCAGGAGCTGGAACCACGTTGTCTGATGGACTGGTTAGTGTTGCTGGCTTCTTTTAATCATCTGTGCACGACCATGGAGTTCGATGTTGCTAGTATGCGTTGTAGATAATCCTACAGCTGAGCGTCAAGAGTCCGTCTAGTACAGAGTCCAGTGCTGCTGGAGTTACTGGTCCAGGGTGTACTCCCGCTGCACATTCAGGGGCCACTGCTGCAACTGCTGTGTGTGCAGCTATTGCTGCTTATACTCATACAACTTTTGCTGCTGCTGCTACTCGAGCTTGGTCAACTGCTGCTGCTGTTATACGTGCAGCTTCTACAACAGTTGTATGTTCAGGATTAACTCGATGCTTCTTCTGGTACATCTCCTGTTATATGGCTAATTAAGTAGCTTCTGACGCTACTTCTAAAGCTTTTTGCAGGCCAAAACTTTATCGCATGTCTATATGATGATATAGCATATCAATATAAATTTAACTTTTCAAGATTTGTGTGGTTAAAAATTGTATATCTCAAACCTCAAGTATCATATACACTTGAAACTTGATATGCAAGCCTGTGTTATGTATTTCAACATATTTATACAGTTTAGTGACTTAAGTGTAACCAAAAGATCTACTTTTTTGAAAACACTTGCGCCAAAAGCGTATAATTAAAATGAACTAAATCTTCTGGTTATACTTAAATCACTAAACTGCATAAATATGTTGGAATGCATAATAAGATCTTGCATATCAAATTTTAAGTTTGTACAATACACCACTAATATACTGTAACGGGGTGGACTCGACAATGCCGTGCGGTCGCGGAAATGCCGCACGTCAACACACAGTGAACGTCGTATAGCGTCTGGCTGGTCCCTCGGTGATCGGCGTCATGATAGTGCGCGGACGTTAGCCGCGTAGTGCAATCACTATCACCAGTGCATTGCCTGCCAACTTCCGTTAAATGCGTGGTACGCCCGGGGCACCACGCTTGTCCGCGTAACCGTGAGTCTACCAGCGGGAGGGTACTCGGGAAAATACAAATGAATACACTGAGGATAACGATAAAAGAAGGATATATTGTGACTCTACTGATGATACAAATCGATGTACAAAGTTCGCACGCGCGATGGCGAGAGGATCGCGCACAATGTCACACACGAAGCCGGGTCGAGGACTCGGTGGCAGCGAGTCCAGACCTGCGGCAGCTTCGCGTGGAAGACAATATAAAACGCAACTTACTCGGTCGCCGGTTTGCCGTGGCGAACCGCCCTCGCGTTGCTTATACATCACTCCATCGGGATTCGGCGGTCCGCTCGTACTCAGGTCTGGATGCGTCGCCCCACTAGATGTGACGTATCGGTGGGGTAAGCCCTGGTGTGCGCCAGGTGCGAGGTTAAAGGACGCGACGTATTAGCGGGAGCTCCCGATGTTGTATCGGTATCCGAATGCGGACTCGAGTCTCTCGCGCCGACTCTCTCGTCGGCCGCGCTTACCCTAACCCTGTTCGACTCGCGTCCGTACGTGTGCTAGCATACGCGTCGACAGTCCTCCTCGCCACACACCGCGCGTCTTTGAATATGGTCGAAGCGCCTCGTTTCACCTCTCCTTTCTGTTCAGACGCCGCGTACTGGTGAAGCGGCTCTGTAACTCGTCGCCGCGCATACGGTATGGCTGAAATGAAATAAAATGGCTTGATTTCAGGGATTGGTAAAATGCTATGTTAGGACGGGCGTGTTGAATTGCGTTGACGCGACGACTGAGACTGAGTCCGTGCGTCTACATATTCAAGCTTCTCAGAAGCAGCTCTTGTCACCACGCCGCCTCGTCGGCTCCCTTCCGCAGGCTTCGCGCAGCCTCCGTCGCCGCGCTCGGGCCTGGTCTAGTGCTTATCGCCGCGTGGCGCATGCCCTTTCGCTTCGTGGCGGTTTTGCCTTATCTCGGTGCGCCCGGCGCGGGTCGACGGGGGGGCTTCCTCTACTTAATTCGCTCGTCTTTCGCCTGTGCTTCGCGGCGCTGCCGTCGTGCACGTTAACCGTGCGTCGCCTCCCTCCGCCGTTAGTCATTAGAACTGAGCTCTTGCCTCGAGTTGGCTGTCTCGCTGCGATGTCGGCGGGGTCGCCGCGTCGTCCACGCTTTTGTTCCCCCCCTCCCGCTCGCTGCGTCGTCGTCTGTCTCGTATCTTCGGCGTTTGTATATCTTCAGCTCTTCTGCGGCTACAAGTAGCTTGAGTTATCTAGCGCTACTCGGTATTCGGGTGAGAATGACCTTCGGTGTCTCTCTCGCGCGCAAGCGCAATATCGAATCTATTTCTTGAGTGCTAAGGAGCGCGTTTTTCCTTCTTCTTTAGGGTACGCAGTCGAAGCGTGTAAAAAGTCTGTGAAAGATCAGGGCCGTACTCGTACCCTCGTCTGTTCTTGGGCCATGAACCCATATGATTGTCCTCCTGCATCTACCTGCTGATGGTCTCGCACTGCTCGCTTCCCATAAGTCGGGCGCGTCTCTTGGCTGACCTTGCTCTTTGGGCAGCTGGCAGCGTTGCAAGTAAGTTGAACGTCCTGTACATCCGTGGCCAGTGATATAGCTTGGCCACTCTCTTGTATGTTTTCTCGCGGCCAAAGTGGCCTGCCGTTGGTTGGTCGTGGCACTCTTTTAGTACTCTTTCCCGTTGTTCTCTGGGCACGACCAGCTTCCACGCTTCTTCGTCTTTTCCTAGCGTGTCTTCTATGTCGGGATCCACTTTGTATTTATAGATCTGCCCCCCCACAATTTTCCACTCCGGAAAATTTGTAGGCTCGTCGCTGACTTCTTTATATTTCGCGTTGTACCATTTATCCAGTTCCTTTCGGGTTCCGGTTTGGCCCTGCCAGGCTCCTCGTTTTGTATCCCGCACGTGCCTGCCTCATCCCCTTTTCCGTCGGTATCAGTTGTCAACAGGGATGAGAGCGCAGTGGGCTTTTGCGCGCCTTCTTCTTATCGAGACCTACCGGCCTTGGGCTTGGGGTATTTTCCACCCCTCGCCTTCTTGATGTTTGGGTTAGAGGCCGTGCCGGGATTCTGCGAGCGTCTGTCGGCCTCCGCTAGGGGCTCGCAGCCTCGTTTCCCTCTTTGCGGATTTTCGTGAGGTCCTCTTCGCAATTTCTCGCGATGTGACTCTTCTTCTTACATCTGTAACAAGTCAGACCTTCTCCTTTCTCGCCCTTCTTTTCACCGTAGTGTTTATCGATGTGTCCTCTGCGAATGTCACTCTTATTGGCGGCTGGCCCGCCGTGTTTCCTATCTGCGTGCTCGACGCTCTGGCCTCCGCTTGCGAGTTCTGCACCTGTTCTTGTAGTTCGCGTATCGAGCGTTGCAGGTCTCCCACATACTGCAGCATGTCCGGTGGTATGACGTACTCTCGGCCATCGGTGCCTGTTACTGTCTCCGCTCTCGGTTTGGACTTGGCTTTAGTCACCGGCGCTTGTGTCTCTCGAGGGCACTCTGTTTCGTCCTCGTCTTCAGGTCTTTGCAAAGTCTGGTGTAGCCGATCGCATATGGCCGGGTCTTGTAGGGTGCCTTCGAGTGGGTGCAGAGCGGCTTGGCTGCCGCCCGCCCGCTGTCGGTGTTGCTCGCACACGGACCTTATGAAGTTCCGTCTCATTGACACTCGTTCGGCCTTGACATCCATCGGGTCAAGGTACATAGATGGCACAAAGTCTCGGGGGTTATACTTCCCCGT
This sequence comes from Pteromalus puparum, assembly GCA_012977825.3. Lineage (NCBI taxonomy): Eukaryota > Metazoa > Arthropoda > Insecta > Hymenoptera > Pteromalidae > Pteromalus > Pteromalus puparum. The sequence goes on along the minus strand of CM053169.1, from coordinate 28,137,581 downwards.
GATCCATTTGTGGATTCTCTCCGCCTTATCGCCGGCATCCCCATTTTGCCGTAGATATAATTCATTTAGTGCTGCGTGCACTCCTTCCTCCCCTAAATCTACCACCCAGTCACCGATCTTTTCTTCTTTCCCTACGAGGATCCTGTCGTCGTCTCTTCTCGTATTATTCATCTTCGCACGCTCGGTACAGATATCTTTACGCGTGTCGTGTGCGTGCGTATCTCGCAGTCCCTATTCTACGAGACTCTTTTTCGCTTCCGCCTGTTCGCTCGCTTATTATTTACTACGTGTGCCGCCGGTGTCATTCAATTAAAATATCCCGAAAATAAAATAAAACAATACTCAAAATGTCAACGATGGAAAGAAAAATTTCACCTCTGCAAAATTTTTCCGATTAAACAAAGAACCGAAATTTTTCCTGCAAGGGTTCTCGGGTTTGGTTGGAATTTTTAATCAACGAAAGCTAAAACAATAAAAAATTAAAAAAATCAAGCAATTCCGCCTTCTCTGAACCCTTGTTGCAGTGCTTTGCTAAGTAAAATTAAAATTGTACGCGGCGGCACTGCCACTCCTGTTCTTATTTACAGAAGTTATTTTTTTCCTGCTGCTAAATCATGGAAATATTCGCGAAAACCTTATCTAAACGCTGCGCGCATGACACTTTCGATCGTGCGAGTGTAAGAGGCCTGGTTTATGGACGTAGCAATTCGTCCGCATTCGTATCTCTGTGTGCCGGCGCACACGATGGGCCAGTCGTTCCGCACTCTATAGCGCAGTCCGTGCGCAGCTCCGCTCGCCGCTTGGTGTGGCGAGTGTAGCTATATACATATCGCGCAGTCTTTCGCCTGCGCGCTCTCCCGTGCACGAGTCCGGCTCTCTCCTCGCAGCGCCGTATGCTGCGCGGCTCCCCCTCTCCGCGCTCGTCTCAGGCCTAACTCCGGTGCGACGTCACGGCTGTCTGCTCTACTGGTGTGTGCTGTATCGCACTCTATACTCTATACTCGCGTGAGCCTGCCACTAGGCTTACGAAAACTTACAGCCGAGCTGCTCTCCGTTCCGGAGTTTTTCTCTCTCATTCGCACTAACACTGTATCTGTCTTCGAGCTTCGCGCTGCTCGACGACAGTTCGCGCGGCACAAACACGCTTTGTTTACACTCGCGCCGCTCGCTCGCTGCGTCATCTCGCCCGCTGTTGTTTTGATGCGCTGTTGCTAACTTAAAATCAGCCGCGCTGGCTGTAATCCGTGGGTTTGAAATTTTCCGATGGTGCGGCCATTGCATTCCTGCAGATGTTGGTCCCAGTACGACTTAAGCACAAGTTTCTGGCACCAGCGATGCATGTTGTAGTTTGCTAACAACTTTGATCCTTCTAGCATTTGATGTCGGCACGATTGGGTATGATTCTCCAAATGTCTCCTCTCTACCCTTCTTCCGCATTCTTGATGTGTTGTTCTCTTTACTGGTTCCTTCTTCTTGAGGATAGTTGTCGTTGCCCATCTGGGATTGTATTGGTCCCTTGGACAGTGGTCCATAGCTTGCGTTGGATCTCCTCTTTCAAAATACTAGATAAAACCCATATACTTATTGTGAGCATGATTGGGATTGGGCTCTCCTATTTCTACTCTCTTCACATATTCCATGGGACCAAATCTTGCGAACTCTTGGATGAATGACTCAAAGGTCATGCCTAAGGGTATGAGTACGCATAGGCGTCTGCCTTCCGAGTCATCTAAGGGTCCAGTTATCTCTCTTGGTCGTGGCACGGGTTTTTAACTTGGCCTGTCGTATGTGGATGGTCCATGTTGATCGAATTGTGGTGCTTTTAGCAGGCCTTTTGCCTTTTTAGCATCTTCTCTCCTTTGGTATTGAATTGTGAAGGTTTTGTGACCGCCGTCTCCTTCAGTGTCAATAATTTCTACTGGTCCAATGCGTAAGAAGGGCATTCTAGCGTGGGCGTCATCGCCGGCATATGTTACTCTCAATGTCCCTTCTGCTGTTTCGGATACGTTTCTTATTGTGAAGAGATTGTCATCTTGTTCAGCGTTTGTCCCATTTTGTTCTTCTGACTCTGCCTATATTGATTTGTCATTGTCCATCATCGTTTGGCAATTTCTTGGGCTTCTTCTTCAATGATGGTCTTTGATTTTCCATTGCTTGTTCTGCATGATGTTCGTCTTCATACTTAACCAGGAATCTGCAGCGATTATCCTCTTCAACTTGATGATATGCCACGCATTCACCTATCGTTTCGAAGGTGTCCATTGCTGCTGTGCGGTCCCCTTTGTATGTGATCACTAACAGGTTGTCAGTTCGTAAGCAAGCCTTAACTACTGTAAATTTTCCCTGATTTGGTCCCGGTGTAGAGGATTTTGATATTGATGATGAAGATTCACTGTTACTTTGGTCCAATTTTTCAGCGCTTCCGTCCGTATTTTGGTCTAACGGTTCACACCTTTGCGTATAGTCCACACATTCTTGCAGTTCCATTGCTCTTTTCTCATCTTCTGTTTTGTTGAAACTAACTAACATGCCATTCACATCTTTCATCATTATCGTTATAGGTTCTATAACGCATGGTCCAATTCTTCTGACTAACTCTTCAGCCTTCGCTTTGTCGCCCTTGGAGGTCAAGCTGTGTGACGACGGCGCTCACTTCACCTTGTGCACTCGAGCGGTCAACACGCGTTTTAGCTTGTCTATTTGATTACTTTTGTTATACTAATTATATTCTCATATAATAGCTCTACTACGTTGTATCATCAATAGATGATTAGCTTAAGGTGTTATCAATAAATGGTGATTTATTGTGAAATCCTGTGTACACATTATTTCTCCCCAAGCATGCATGGTCCGAGCACGTTAAAGTCTCAACAGCTTATGGGCCCAGCACGCTTCCACTGCGCGCTGAGAATTTGCTGGACTTTTGGATGCATGGTTGAAATAACTCGCGAGTGAAAAGTGTTGGAAGTGCTAGCCGGTTTCTCAGTTCGAAGTACTACGTTCAACATGGACTTCGACGTGGACAGCGTCTCGACGAGGACGGAGTTTGCTGTAGAGAGTACCGGCGTGTCATTTTCTTTGTTCGAGATCTCCGCCAATGCAGCCGGACTTTAAGTTTGAACCGCGACGTGGACGGCGTCTTGACGAGGAAAGAGTTTGTTGTGGAGATTGCTGGTGCGGCATTTTCTCTAGTTCGGGATCTCGTTCAACCCAGCTTGATTCTAAGTTCGACGATGTTAAAAATAGCCAACAGCTCGAGTAGAAAGGTTTTGTGATATTTTAGTCAAAGTAAAAGCTCGAATAATCAAGATTTCTGAAAAGTGCGCGATCGCGAGTGTTACAGGAAAATTGTGTTTGTTTTGGTGTGCAATCGCCTCGTCGAAATTTTTGTTGGAACATGAGCATATCGTTGCCAAGTTCCAAGAAATCGCGCGCGGTTGAGCAGTAGGTTCGGACGTGCATATCGGCATGAGGCGTCGGTTGTTTTTCGACGTCATCAAGATGGCGGTATGCGAGTGCGCGGGGACGCGCGTGAAAAACGAGCCGTTAACACAGGCGGGCGCCATGTTGCTTTCCCTGAGTGAGAAAGACAGCATGATATAGAAGCTCGCGCGCTCTCGCGTCGGTCTGGGACAGGCTGAGCGAGAGAGATGCGGAGCGAACTCGATGCTGGTATATGTATCCACGGCGTTCCTATAAGCTCGACGGAGGGAGCGTGAGCGTTGAACCCTGACCATAGCTTGATCGCAATAAAAATTATTTTGATAATAATTATTATTATGCTTGATTTAATGAATGAAATAAAGAACAGTTATATTATGTATCAAATAAGAATGATACTGATATTGAAAATTCAATTTTTCACATTTTAATAATATTGTTCAATTTTTAGATATAATAAAGAAGCTTATAACGGTGTGTAAACGAACCGAATATAAACGATCAGTGGCGCATCCACTGATCGACAAGTAAGCGAGAGGAAAAGAATGTAGCAGCTAGTTGCAGGCTTCTTGTAGGCTGTACGAAGCCAGGCCCGTAGCGCAGTTTGCTATACGTGCACGTCCTCGTGCACGTGAGCCCGCGGAGGCGTCGTGGATAATTTGGCTACGTAGCTAGTTCGCGAGATAGATTATGAGTGAATCGCACGGGAGTAGGCGGAGTCAGGAACAGAGTGACACAAGCCGAGTAATAGTAAAGTTTCTCTTTATATAAAGACTCAAAGATCAGTACAAGAACAGCGCGGAGTAAGAGAGACGGAGCAGAGCGATTAATGCCGAGAGAGAGAGTATTGCGATCGGGCAGGTACTTACAGTGGTGCTTCGTGAAGCTGGACACAGGCCTCGTGGCTTGGACCGGAACGGCGCAGGACGGAAGACCGGGGCTCGATGCTGGAGAGCAGGACGGGAGCCTCAAAGCCTCGTGTGTGGCCGGATGCAGCAGGAAGTCGAACGGCAAACCAAAGACACGCGACGCTGAACAGCCACAGGATAATTCCAGCGACACACGGGGATTCCGGTCACGGACGCAGCAGCAGTCCTCTAAACTATCAACGCACGCACGGACCTATTAAGCACGGAATCGAGGAGGCAGTACCGGCACGACTGTACTGTATGACGATCAACTCCTCAGTGTCGCGGCGCGAGACGCGACCGCGTGAACAGTCTAGTTTTTCTATCTCTCTCTCTCTCTCTCTCTCTCGCTCTCTCAGACGGCGCCACACACACATACACACAGCGCGCGGCTCTCTCTCTGTGTGTGTTATGGCTGTCTGCTCCGCTCACTTACCTGTTGCTGAAAAGGAATGTTATACACAAGAATATTTACATAGATAATGTTTATTATATCGTGATCATATAATATAGGGGAGAGAGGGACGTAACGAGTGCACACAAGGCAACTCGTTATAAGCTCAATGAGGAAGAAACCGCTGATTTCAAGGAACAGGTCAGCGTACGAATACATTTAGTCCAAAATAACTTCCTTGAGTGACTGTCGAATGCTGGCTTTTTGGTGCAACAAAATGGACTGTCGAGAGGACAACTGCAACAAAAATAGGAGCACAACGGATTGAACTGGTAACGAGCATAAATTCAAATTACAATGACGGATTGGATAACGTGAGTAGAAATTATATAGTTTAAAAATAGTCCAGGAAAAATTAAATAAGAAACAGTTCATGGCAATGTGTCTGTAAAGAGTAAAAATGAACAGTTAAGTTGGACGTGTTTCTCTTTCTTTCTTAAATTGTTTAATATTAAAATTGACTATTTGTAATTGATTCTATGCAATTTATCCGTCAATCGTATGTGTTCGAAAGTTCGACTGAATTAAGTTGGATTATGTTCGAAAAATTTATTATAAATAGAATTGATGTCATGCTACTTTAAGTTGGTAGACATTCGTGATTTGTCCCATATGCTTGATAAACACAAACTAACAAAACAAAGTGACATTGTTGAAATTCAAATACAGTCCTCCTGAGAAAATGGTTATATGGCATTATGTGTAGTTCGAGCAAAGAGGTATAAAAGGAACTCAGTCTTTAGAAGATAAGTTTGATAATATAGAGCTCGATTATATAATTAATTACTGAGTATATCCATTTGTTTGAAAAATAATAACATTCCTTGAAATCACTGTTAAAAATGCACGTTTTGTTGGAGAAACACAGACATTCCTAATGAAATAGCTACTAGAAATTGTTAAAGATGAATTCTTCAATATTACAATATTTAACAGAAAATACTTCGAGAGAAGTTGAAAGTGTGAGCTGGACATCTCTCTAGATGACGTTGTTTGTGCCTAAACAAACCAAATATTTTCATCTTGGAAAGATGATTTCCTACTACGACAGTGAAGGGTACCACAAGCATAAATACACGAAGCAAGAAAGATGTGCTTTGGATGCAAGGATGTGAAATGCATGCTCGGTTTGGTTACGTTCACCCGAAAATCTCAGCTTGAAAAGTTTCTTTAAGAATATGAAAGTCAGAAAAGGCTCGATTTCTCGTATTTGTTATTGTCGGCGTGATCATTGTATTCGGAATACGAAATGTGAAATTGATAACGCATCAGGCTGTAATACGATTGACAAGTCTAAGTTTGATGGAAGTCAAGGCCGAGGCCAATAACGACAAGGAAATTAAGACCCTAAAACTGATAGTATTTCTGTTTTAAAATCCAAACCTGATTTCTAGTAGGCTCGTTGGAAAAATTAAGAAGTTGTGTAGTGCAAGTATCAACTCAAAATTGATTTTCATATCAATGATGATACTGAAAAAGCTTGCTATTTAATGTGCGAATTCGCATATTTCCATGATTATAAGTTCGGGGGAGTAAGTAACGGTCCAAGTTACGCTACTGACGATTGTTCAATTGAGTCTGAACAACATAGTCTGTCAAGTAATTATCTGGAAAAGTGTCGTCTGTAAGAACTTTAATCTCTAGAATGTACAAATAACTACATTGGATGATGGAGTGTAAAACCAACAGTTGGAATGGAGGGGAAAACAGCTTGAAACAAATGAAATTGTTGCATAGTTTATCTCAGTGTGATGTACGTCTTTGGCAAAAGTATAATCTCTAATAAGAGAAATATGCTCGAAGATAGCGAAGCTATTAAGCTCATTTATATATCCAATATATAACAAGCAAGTGAACAATCGACAACATAAGCTTGAAACTAAAGAAGAAATCTGCAAGCTGGAAAATAAATAAAGTTTCATGAGGTTCATAAAAGCAATAAGTCTGATAAATTTGTACAAATTACTTTGAATGCTGAATTAGATGTAGCAATGAGCTATGCTCTAGCTATTCAAACTTTGATAATTCATTGAGATTTGGAATAAATAGTTCAAATGAGTTAATTTCTTTTGAAGCACAGATTGTGAATTGAAAAAATTATTTTGGTCAAGTCATCAAATTTAGTAAATGCAAATAATTATGAAAATCTTGAAAGATTTTATTTTCAATAATCATTATTGAATTGATGATTTTCAGTTTGTATTGTAGATACATTTAACAATGTTTGTTTAGTGATGCATTCAAAGAAAATACAGAATTCAAATTTTATATTGATGAGACATAACATGCATCGAAGTCACGCGCCCTATTCATCAGGCAGTATATGATAAAAGTAGCTGGATAATAGAAAAGAAAGCGTTTCTTGCAGAATTTGATTAAAATTGGCATTGTCAAAAGCTCGAAAAATGTGTTACTTTCGGTGTAGCTATATGTCGGATGTATTAATAAGTTTGAAATTAAAATAAAGTTCACCATCCCTGATATATACCTGAAAATAACAGCATTACTGAGATGACATCATACTTATAACAGTAATTCAAATTTTGAACTTTAGCTGGAACGTTAAAGTTGTACAATCAAATCCGAGCTGACAGAAATTTGTATTTGGGAATAAATACAAAATATTTAATAGGTTCGATACGGAAAATGAGGTTTTGATCTTCGAAACGGAGGGAGAAAATGGTAAATGTTAGAAACGGAGGGAGAAAATGGTAAATATTAGAAACGGAGGGAGAAATCGGACAATTGATAGCGCCACGTAAGGTTGAAGTAAACTTAAACCTCCTACAAAACAAGAACAGGGCAAATGTATTAGTTGCAACTGTATAAAATGATCCAAACTCATATAAACTGACTTGACTATTGGCGCAGATAACAAGCTTGAATAAGAAAAAATAGTTGGAGATGAATCTGTGTTAACAGAGGAAAAATAAAAGTTGGTTTGTCATTGATGTATCATTAAGCTCGAAAGGCAAAAGCCAAATATCATTGTTTCAGAATGAAAACTTAAAAAGAAAGTTGGATTGAACAATAATGACAGTGACATGGTTCGGTTTCTAATAAAAGGTTTTAAAGATAAAAACTCATACATGAAGTCAAACACATGCATGAAAATCAAGTGTTTTAAACTATTCTGATTAGTATTAGCTATACCAAAGAACTTTGATTTCAAAGTACAGCAGCTTAATGTTTATTTGTAAACGTTTAGTAGTGAAGTGATATAGAAATACTGCGAGTGTTTACTTTTCAACTGAAACTTGGTAAAATTAAGTTTGTAAGATTTGATGTGCCTAGTAACATTCAATAAAATAATTCAAGTCCGAAAGCTTCATGTAAAAATCTTGTCTATCTTCTTGGTCAAAGAAACAAGTATTTGAACTACTGATTTACAAAGATGATAGTGATAACCAGAAATGACATAAACAAGTTGGATACAGTAATGACAATATTAAGTTGGATAGAATTAAATTGCAGTTTAAGCTAGAAATCGATAACTTAGACACTTAGGTGGGTATTGAACTTAACTGAGACAGAAGCATAAACAAAACCTAGCTCAAGAACATATTGAACAAGCTGGTTTTTCTACAGGAAAGTTATAGATTCTCAGTCACTTTTACCAAAAGTTTTCGATTTGACATGGTGTTTACCATGAACGCTTGGAGTGAAACAAGCTTATCAACGATCAAAACACATCAGAGGTCTGGATCTTGAAGGCTGAAGAAAAGTTTGACAATTCCGAGGACTTTCAGATGCTAGTCTTACTGTCCGTATCTGCTTGAATTTACAAATGGATTTGTAATCAAATTGTATGGTAATACAGTTAGTGATAAGTAGAGAACGCATTACTGTCTCGCACAGCTCTGTAAACTTGTTAAGCAGAGTGCATAGCCCTAGTGTATATAAGCAAAGTTTGCCAGGAGCTGAATTTAGATAAATTTGTCTACTTTTTCCCGCAAGATTTTCTAGATTGACTGATCTGTTCATTTTTTATGATATAAAAGGTAATTTTTCGATAAACATATATAACTCAAAAAATAAATAGTTAAATGTTTGGAAACAAATTCATGACAATAAAAACAACGATATCTACTAGTTGTAAAAATTTTAAGCAATTTTGCGACTAGTTTTTGAGATAAAAATCAAAAACTAAAAAATGGTTTTTTTATGTCGTACGATTACGGGAGTAGAAAAGTTTAAATTGAGTTGAAATTTTAGGAAAAGATTGATCTTTTGATCACTTCGCTAGGTTCTTTTTGTAGCTTATGAAACCTTTTCGTTTAAAAGATATTAAGATTCGAATTCTTCAACTCTCACCCTGTATACTCTGTATGACTGAAACATTATTATTTTTGTTAACCATATAATTTGATAATTACAGATTAGTATATTTGAGAGTTTTCATGGTTTTATAAATGTCCGTGCAGATGGTTTTGTCTGTGTGGGTGTGTGTCGTGTGTGTGTGTGTGTGTGTGTGTGTGCCGTGCGTGCATGCGTGCGTACGTATACTGTTATAATTCTGGAACTACGTGATCGATCGTAATAAGATTGGACGTGCATATATGTTTTCTGATTTTGAATTCGAGTAAACCTATCCTTTTAGTATCGAATAGTAGCGAATATTTAAATCAAAGAATGAGTTGGTTTTCCCATGTAATTATCTTCCACTAGCAGAATAGGAGGAAGCTAAGTGCCAATGACTTGGCAGCGGTTTGTTATACTAATTATATTCTCATATAATAGCTTGACTACGTTGTATCATCAATGGATGATTAGCTTGAAGTGTTATCAATAAATAGTGATTTATTGTGAAATCCTGTGTACACATTATTTCTCCCCAAGCATGCATGGTCCGAGCACGTTTAAGTCTCAACAAACACGAATGACTTGTTATTTGTTGAGATATCAGTCCTGCTGTATGCTGGTCATCATTTATCTCTAATGTGTTCTTGTAGTGGTGGGGGATGCCCTATTTAACGGGTCAAAGGTTGGTTAGGGATACTACCCAAAAGCTACTGCTGTTCATGGTTTGACAAAACTTCACTTCTAGGGTCGTTGGTAAACCAAACTGGTGGCTTTTATAAAACAGATTATATTGGGGTAGTAAGTAAACCCATGTTAGAAATCCGTATGGATGAAGACAGCATGTTGCAAGTAGAACTTGCTAGCTTGCAATTGCAAGAGACATTAAATGTGGTCGTGCTTTTCTGTAAGATAGGGTTTAATAATGAAGATTGTGTGATTTGGTGTGAGATTGCTGCTCGCTGTGCAGGGTACGTCACGACCTTCACAGCGATATGGGGTTTTTGACATATCGAAGTTCCGTGAATTTAGAGACAATTTTAATGATTTCCTAGATTTGGAAAAGTTGAATATGTAACAATGTGACATGGGGTTGATACATGTATGGAACGAACTTTCGTTCAGATGATGGATCTTGCAAAATTCATGAATGAGGAGTGAAATTAGTATTTGTAATTCCTGAATCTAGCATTCGTTACATTTAATGGGTTTGCGTTTTTGTGAACTAGGCTTCAAAATTGATCAATTAATATTTTATGTGAAGAGCGTCCGTGGCTCAGTTGGCTAAGGCGCACGCCTTAACCGTCCGAAACACGTCCGCTCTAGGGGTCGTGGGTTCGATTCCCGGTGAAGTCACTCGGATTTTTTTCTGAGTTATTTTCAACGGGAAAAGTACTCAAGACACCGGCTGTTTCAAGGCAGGTTTTTCCCCGGAATTTTCCTTCAGTGTAATTCCGGGTTTTCCCTGCCTCACAGGCGTTAAGCCTGGGCGAATGCGAAACAGTGGTAGGGACCATAGGCAAGGCAGGAATTAAAAAGGTAGCCAACCCGATGCACTAGGCAGGGAGCGCCGGCCTTACCGACGTGGAGCTGGTCTAATACACGGGACCTTCTCCGGGGAAAGCTACACTGAGAGACGGGCCCGATGCCCTCTCGGGGGCAGAGAGTGCTGGCTTAACCAGCAAGGTGTGCGTCTAAAAATATGGTCCTCACCGGAGAAGTCTCTCAGGGTGGGAAAATAATAGGTACAGATACATTGAGGTAAAAAGTGGTGGATAAATTAGGATTGGGCACTACTTCCACACAGAGGTGGTGGAAGGCCCCTGCCAGCTAGGCCTGAAAGGCCGCGGCGGTAACAGGAGATAAAAAAAAATATTTTATGTCTCACAGAATGTGTGGGGGGGGGGGGTATATTGGTGGTGCAAAGAGAGTACTTGTCCAAGAGATACTCTTTGGACCTAGATGTTATGAGGGTATTACGAAATCAGGTATTCTCTGATTCTTGTAACTTTGGCGTTAGGAGAAATGCCTTTTCCTTTCTGTTTGTGTGTTAGTTTTTAATAGTGTACCATTTTGTTTAAACATGGAGTTATTAGAAACATTTCAGTTTAAGTGGTCTTTCGTGTGACTCACACTTGTCATCATTAACGTTTCTTTCCATATTTTCTTTGTAATGGTCTTTCGTCTTGTGGTGATAGTGTACTTGTTTTGTTGTGATGTATTGTGTAAGTATTTGGATTTATGTTATTGAAAATGTAGAGTACAGATACGTTATTGGGGTCAATCAGGGTGAATCAAAAAGGTGGTTATTCATTTGAGGGTATGGTTTATTCTAGTTATACTCATTCATCTACACTCATAACTTCACAGGCATTCTCGGTATCGTCTCTATTCTTCATGCGACTTATAAAGTATGTGTCAATTTGGTCCATTTCTAGGGTCAATTCTTTCTTAAGTGTTATGGGTACATTGTCCGTAGGTTCATGTCCGTTTATTATATCCGGTACGGGTGAATTTAGGGGGTTCTCATGTTCGCTAACTTTTATTTCCTTCAGGCTTTTCAGGTGCGCAAGGGTATTTCTCAGTTCATGCAAGGTTTATTTCCTGACTTCGAGGTTCTTCATATGGGTCCACATGCTTGGCTTTTTGCAGGTTATTTCGTGCAGCTTGTAGAGATTCAGGTCTATTTCTTTCTTGCAAAATGGGTGGAATTTGGTCTTTACTCCATTTTCAAAACAAGTTAATTTTCTTGGTTCTGCAAATGTTAATTTGTATATGGGGTCACTTTTGGTTCTCGCTACTTCAGCATCTTTGTCTCTGAAGTATCTCGTACTGTTTCATAGTACAGCATTGGTCCAAATTGGGCGAAATGTCTGAAGAGCATTTCGTCCTTCTCTTTGTCTTTGCCTTCCCAAGGTAACAGATAGAATAATCTATTTTTGCTCAGACGGTCCTTGTGCTGCGCGTTGGTAACGACATGCACTTCTGATTTCATGGTAGTAGTCCTTTTGAATGAGTTAGGTGCGTTTTTTCTCATTGGTCCAGACATCAACTTTGCACTTCTTTTGAACTTATTTCTTCTCATGAGCGTGATCTCAAGGTCGTTAGCCTTTATGGCTTGTCTTTCGGTGTCGAAGGTCCGAGCGTTTTCTCTACTTTTCGGGTCCGTTCTATGGTCTTCCATGTGTACGGCAAATGGTGTGCCTATAGGTTCGAACTTATGGTCCAGAGAGGTAACTGAATATCGCAGAACATTGACGTACTGGTCCTGGTAGTCATCTTGCTTTGTGCTGTGAACGCATATTATGTTTACAGGGTACAATTGAAATGACATAGTGGTACGTGGGGTTTATATACAGGGTCCTTTGGTTTAATAGTCGCATTTATTTTTGGGCATAAATAATGATATGGATTTACAGATTTTATTGGCCATGAATGCAAGGGTACTAGGTGATTCTATTAGATTACATGACGGATTTTCGTTTGGTCAATACTTATATGGGGTCTGAGTATTCCGCCATTTTAGGGTGCTTTAAGATTGGGGTCTTTCTTGTTTCAACAAAATTTTCATGGAGATTCATAGTGAATGTTCGTCACATAGTGGCTGTTCATTTGTCATCACGAGATTCTTTTTCCCGACGTTCCCACTTTCTTCTTCTGCTACTATCTCTTTTTCTTTTGAATCAGTTGTATTGTGTTTGTTGATGAGATCGGTCACTATACAGCCGTTGTTGGTGATCATGAAATGGGGTTTCATTGCTCATTACATAAGTAGTTCTGTATATTGGGTCGCTCCAAAATCTTGCTCTGCTGGCGCTTTCTCCGTTTCGGTACTTTAGATAGATTAGCGCTGGTTCTTTATAGCTGTCGTATGTCACTTGGTGCTTTTCTAATCGGCCGAATTCTTCAAAATGATTTGGTAAAACCTCTATATTATTTCTTCCTAAGTATAATTCCGGTATAATGAATTTTAATTCAGTTATGGGTCGTAAGACCCTTTGTCTCAAATCTCCGACTGTTGTTTGATTGTATTGGTTTCGAATTCGTCCAATGTCATGATTGTTTGCGGCTCTAACATTCACGTAGTAGATGTCATTTACTTCGAAAATTATTGTTATTTTCCTACGGCCAGGGTTCCGTGGATCTCGTTCTATAGCAAAGGTTGATATTTGGTCCACCTCTTCATAAATTTTCATTAATTTTCATAGCAGTACTCTTGGATGATGTGTAATGGTGTAATGGTAATGGTCCTAGGTTCATTAATATTTGATCTTACGATCGACATTACGGTTCTTGGATGGTTGTGTCCGGTCTCAACTCTGAAATTTGGCGGTCAATTCTTGTCTTATGGTTAGTTCTGGTTAGTCATGATTTAACGGTATGAATTGATCTTAATGGGGTTAGATTAGATTTTAGTTTCGATGATAGGGGTATATGCTTTGGCCTTGTTAGATCGTTGATTCTTGGGGTCATATGATCGGGTCATTTAGCACGATTGAATTATTATGAAGTTTAATGTTTCAATTCTCTTTACAAAAAAAATTAAAAAAAAAAAAAAAAAAAAAAAAAAAAAAAAAAAAAAATGAAATCTTAATATTGGTCTGTCCTTGATTGATATGATTATATTCTTGAGGGAGATGCCTGATTTTTGTCAAATATACTTAATATATTTGATTAAATTTACGCATTTCATGAGAATTTTATGTTCGATTCGTAGCAAGAGTTTTAACAATGGGTTCATTGTTTTTTTTTTATTTTCTAAAAGTAAAGATATTTGATGTTTGTGAATATGAAATGTGTGTGCGAGTTTGTGTTCGTTTTATGTGTGTTTGTCTGGCGATTTATCATGTTCCTCATGTTCTTGATTAGCCTTGCCGTCTTCTATATTTAAAGTTTCTGTACTCATTTGATGTTCATTTCTTGACATTTTATCACATTGTGGTTCTTGAGTTAATTTTTCTCATGTTAATTTTGAGTTGGTAATAAAGAATGTATTAAAACGCTTATTTTGTTTAAATGCCCATTACTTTTATTTAAAAAAATTACACTTCAGAAACTGGATTATCTGAAAATTTCAGTTTGCCAGAATCAAAACATTTAAAACGCACGACGGAACTATTTATATTGTATATGAAATATACACGGTTTTTGCGGTTGAGCTTCTTTTCAATTAGACAAAAACGTTCAAAAACATTGATACAAAATATATCATGGTACACTCTAGATATATGTTAAACTACTAAAGTACGATCTCAAATTCACATAAGAATGCGGAATCGGAGGAATGGAAATTTACGTATACGCATCGTTAGCCATAGGTCATATAATATACCTAGAATTTTACATTCATACAACGATCTGTCGTAAGCATAACAACTCCAAAAATTTTAACCTTTTCAAGACTTTACGCAAAGTTTTTTCAATTGTACTCTCTAGTGTTAATTTTATGTGTTAATGAGGGCTCCAATATTTCAGTGCTATGCGTTCAAGAAAAATTGTGAAACTTTTGGGTTGAATAACAAGTGATCTTAAAGCTTTTTCCTATTTTAAATGTGTGAATGTTTTATGTGGTGCAAAATAATGTATTGTATCATGTGTGCAAGATTTTCAGTGTTCGCAATTATGCTTGTGTTGTATACATGGGGGAGCTTGCACGAATACTTCAAAGTGCGTATACTCAATTAACCAGATAAATGGGAGTCTTGAAACCAATGATTATTTTGATTCAATGTATATAACTGATTGTCTTTACCAACTTGTTATCAGACATTCAGGAAATTTATGATCTCTCTTTCTTTGAAATTATTATCAATATTATGCATGTATGGTTCTATTTCAATGTATCATGATAAGGCAATTGAAATCTTTCTTTTTGCAGAAATCACCTTTTGGCGCGCCAATGGTCCAAGGAAACAAGCCGCAGATTGTTTTTGAGAGTCGTATCCCAGCACCTGGACACCAGCGTCGTAGTACGCTCTGGTTCGACAGTGACTGGGAAATGCCACAAGCACTTTGTACTTTATTTGTCGACCAGATTGAAGGTGGAATGCCAAGTTTACATGTGTAAATTATAAATGTGTTGTTATCTTCTTCCTATCGGGCCCTTACCTCATTACAAACACAGCTTTACCTTTTTGTTGTCAGCGTGTGCTCTTGAATTTTATATATTTAGTTTTATGGATATCAAATATTCCCTTTTTATCTCAATATTACTTTTGGACCAAGTATAAAATTATCTTTCTTAATTTCTTAATGAATTATAGCTGCAGGACCACATCAAAATGCAACTATAATTTTATATTTTATGTTCAACAAAAATTCACAAAAATGTCTAGAATATATAACTGCCCATATTTTAGATTATCATTTGAATAATATTGGCATATCTAACCTTAGGTGGTTAAATAGCCTAGTTAAAATTTTTGATAAATATTTATAATAAGTTTTAAGGTTTGAAAATGAAAACAAATAATATAAGGGAAAAAGCCTTGCGGCATAAAAAACCCTGATTTATTTATACTTTGGAGAAAAACTGAATACAATGGAAATAATGAAAAACACTACAAATTGATATTCAAAAATTGTTATAAACCGACGACGTCTCACTCACGCTCGAATTACACAGTGTATATGATTTAGTTGAATCACTCCGCCTAGAGGCATACTAGTTTAATAAGATGATTGATTACTCAATAACACAGCCACACAAAAAAAAAAAATTTTTGGCCTGGGGGTCTGACTATGTATACTATATGTTTTTGGGGTCACTGAGTCCGAATCCAAGGTCGGTTTAACCCAGGCACGTCATGGTTTGTCCATAACCTCAAAAAACATTCCAAAATCTACTAAAATCGTTAGACCCGATAATCCCAAGCGATTTTATAACTTAATCCATCGAATCTTAAACTAAATTCGTCAAACCGTAATCCTAGATACCCCATAACCGTATAAACCCCAAACCCTATAATCTTAAAACCCTGTAAGCTAAACCAGCGGCCTTATATGAACCCTTAACCACTAACCATAAAACCTTATAACCATACAACCCTATTAACCACTAACCTATAACCCTATGTCCCCATAACCCTACAAATACCTAACCTATAACCTTATGTCCTTATAACTTCTAACCCTAAACCTTGTGACCCAACAAACTCCTAATTCTATAACCTTATGACCGCATAACCTTATAAACCCCAAACTCTATATCCTTATGACAATGTAACCCTATAAACCGCCAACCCGGTAGCCTTATGTGCCCATAACCACTAACTTTAAAACCTTATCACCCCATAACCCGTAACCTATAACCTTATATCCCCATATCTCATAACCCTAAAACCTTATGAGCCAATAAACCCCTAATCCTATAATCTTATGACCCCGTAATCCTATAAGAACTTATAACTTTATTTCCCCGGGGGTCATAAGGTTATAGTCATAAGGTTATCGGGGTCATAAGGTTATAGAATTAGGAGTTTATTGGGTCATAAGGTTTAGGGTTAGAAGTTATAAGGACATAAGGTTATAGGTTAGGTATTTGTAGGGTTATGGGGACATAGGGTTATAGGTTAGGGGTTAATTGGGTTACATGGTTATAAGGTATTATGGTTAGTGGTTAAGGGTTCATATAAGGCCGCTGGTTTAGCTTACAAGGTTTTAAGGTTATAGGGTTTCTAGAATTATGGTTTGACGAATTTAGTTTAAGATTCGATGGATTAAGTTATAAAATCGTTTGGGATTATCGGGTCTAACGATTTTAGTAGATTTTGGAATGTTTTTTGAGGTTATGGACAAACCCTGACGTGCCTGGGTTAAACCGACCCTGGATTCGGACTCAGCGACCCCAAAAACATATAGTATACATAGTCAGACCCCCAGGCCAAAAAAATTTTTTTTTTTGTGTGGTTGTGTAATCTATCAGCCCGTTGGGCGAATAAGATATCACACAAATGTGATTGACGATTTTGCTTTTGAAATCGTAGAGATGCGAGGGAGCTCCGCACGCTGCCAGTTGACCGATTCAACAGAGCTATTGTATACAGCGAGTAAACGCAGTTGCGAGAAAGAGACGATAGATCCACTGCTGCTACCGTAGTGGAGCGTTTTGGGTCTAGTTTCGTGTGCGCATGCGCACATCACACAATCACCCTGACACACACATAAATTCGAAACGCGCGATATTTAAAAATACATATTTTTCTTGAAATAAAAATGTTATGACGTAACATCATTATCGTTAGGATGGAATGAGTATGAATTATGATACACCTAACCACATATTTTGAATACTTGTGGTCCAACTGTATTAAAATGTATTAATTTAGATCCAAAGCTTGCAAAAGCCAAAAATATTATAAATTCGTATATTTTTTTATAATTATTACTTTTTGAATTTTTATTAAATAATACGTTTTTTAATTCAATTGGATATGCTATTTTAACATCCAGTATAACGAGTTGCCTTGTGTACACTCGTTACGTCCCTCTCTCCCCTATACTATATCATTATATTATAATAAACATATTCTATCTGTAAACATTCTTGTATAACATCCCTTTCAGTAGCAGGTAAGTGAGAGGAGCAGACGTCCTTAACACAGAGAGAGATTTAGATTTTTAGATTTTAGAAATTTGTATTCATGTACATTATGTTGTACAAAATTATTGATACAGGTAGTAAGTTGATTAGCTGTTCATTGATGAAGGGCGGTGTATGAGTATGAGAGTAATGGAGGCGAGAAATGGGTGACGAATGCTGCTTGAAGATGTTATGTACTCTCTCGTGCGAGGAAGTAGCGCTTAGCTTGCGTTTTGAACTGAGTGATAGATCTATTGTCACGAAGATGAGATGGTAAGGAGTTCCAGAGGTATGAGGCACTGATATGGAATGAGTTCCTCAGTGTCTCCGTGCCGAAGGGGGGGGGGATGTCCAGGGCAGTCACCTCACCCCTCACAGGACGGAGTGCAACGTGGAAGTCAAAGAAGGCCAAGATGTACGATGGTGTGGCAGTGTTGAAAAGTTTTCTGAGAAAACAGGCCGCAAAGTACTTCCTACGCCCGGCGGTGGTGAGCCATTGCAGTTCACGTCTGTAGGGGGTGATGTGCTCGTCCCTCCTTACACCAAAGATGTAACGTATTCCTGTGTTCACCAGTCTCTGTAGTTTAGTGTCAAGTTCTTGAGTAAGGTCACAGTATACTAGAGAGCAGTAGTCTATTATGGGAAACAGCAGTGCTTGCACGAGATGCTTGCGCAACTCTTGGTTGGTGCTCTTTCTGAAGAAGTATAGCCTATACATTAGTGAATGAGCACGTTTACACAGTTGTGTGACGTGCTCTTTCCAGTTCAATTTAGAATCGAGCACCACTCCCAGACTGCGCACAGACGATTGGTATTCGACCTGGGCTCCCCCTATATTGATAGAGGTGTTAGCGACATTTGGTAAAGCGTTAATGTAGTGGGGGGAGCCCAGGACGATCGCCTGAGTTTTAAGAACGTTTAGCTTTAGATGATTTTGTGCAGCCCAACCTGTAATCCTCTCGGCGTTAGCTGACATCTTCGCGGAACAAGAGTCGAGCTCCTCAAGGTGGCATTGGCTGTAGATTTGCAAGTCATCCGCGTAGATGAGATGTGATACATCGGGGTCGAGGCAGAAACTAATGTCGTTGATGTACAGGGAGAATAGCAGAGGACCCAGGACAGATCCCTGCGGTACTCCCGTGTTGAGAGGACGAAAGGTGGAAAGCTCGCCGTCATCACCAACGACTGCCTGTTTTCTGCCTGTGATATATGAGGCAACCCAGCGGATAACTTGCTTAGAGAAACAGAAGTGTGTTAGCTTTCGGAGAAGCTTGACGTGACATACAGTGTCAAAGGCTTTACTGAAATCGAAGAGAAGAAGAAGAGTTACCTTCTTGTTATTAATGCCACGCCTAACTTCATCCGTTAGCTTGAGTAGGCCGGACTGAGTGCTGTGGCCAGTGCGAAAACCAGTTTGCAAGTCGTCCAGAAATAGCCTGGACTCAAGGTACTCAGAGATTTGCTTATGCACCAGCCACTCCAGTGCCTTTGACAGGAAGCATAGAAGAGAGATCGGACGATAGTCAGTTAAAGATGTAGGAGAGCTGACTTTGTTTAATGCGTGCACTAATGACTTTTTCCAGTCAGAGGGGAAGCACGACTCGCTCAATGACAGGTTAAAAATATGACGAAGAATGGGAGCGAGTACTGGCAGGGCCTTCTGAATAACAACCTGTGGGATGCCGTCGCTACCTCTGGCTTGGGAGTCAAAGTGCGTTATTGCAGCTAAAACGTCCGACTCCGTAATCTCCCTGAAACTGAAGTGTTCAGGGAAATTCAGACTCTCGAGGGTACGCAGATAATCCTCAACAGCAGGAGCTTGCGGGTTGTTGGAAATGCCGCTGAAATGCATATTGAGGTCTTCGTTTGAGAAGCGAGAAGGTGGTTTTAGCTTGGAAGATGTTATTCCAAGCTTCTCTAGCTCTCTCCAGATCTCGCCGACATCTGTCAGGGAGGACAGGCGTGAATGATAATAGTTCAGCCTAGCCTCCTCAACGTGTCTGTGAGCATCATCCCTGGCGAGTCTATAAAAAAATAGATCCAACGGGAGACGTGATCTGCGAAATCGCCTGTAGAGTCTGTCTCGTTCTTTCACAAGTCCACGAAGAGCCGTGGTGAACCACGGGTGGCGCTTCTGTCCAGGTGTCACTGTGCGTAATGGGGCGAGATGATTTACAGCGTTAGTTAAGTTGGTGTTGAGTACAGCAATGCATTCGTCGAGTGATGAAGTGGCGAGGGATGACCAGTCACATGCCCCGAGGTGGTTCCTCAGTTTCTCGGCGCAGATGCCTTTGTAGTTTCTGTAGGTGAAGGTTTTAGGTACGTGTCGTGGCATCTGTACGTCGAGAGTGGCCGTTATGAGGTCATGTCCGTTTATGAAGGGTGTGTCTGACTTCCAGTGTTCAAGCAGGCGATCCTGCTCGTCTATCAAGCAGAGGTCCAGCCAGGTGTCAGATTCCTGCTTATGGTGCGTGGCGCCATAAGGGACCGACTGTAGGGAGTTCTCCTCTATGAAGGCTCTGATGAACTTAGCATCTTCGGAAGAGGAGAGTTGATCAGCGTTGAAATCGCCCATGATCAGCTTGTTTGAGTAGCAGTGCATATGTGTAGAGAGTTTCTCTATGAAATCATTGCCCTGGATGAAAGGGGCATGTGGTGGACGATAAACAACGCCGACAAAGATGGGAGATACTCCCTTAGCAGAAATCTCGCAGAAGAGATACTCCGGCTTCCCCGGCCTGCCAGACCATGCACCGTCAGATGATGCAATGATGGTAGCAGTCAAAGTGTTATGTATGTAGAGGGCCACACCTCCACCATTTCTATTTCTGTCCCGTCTATATAGTATATAGTCGTCAAGTAAAGGGATTGTTTTGACCTTTTCGTCTAGCCAGGTTTCAGTCACAGCTATTACGTGGAAGGTGGGACGAGTGGACAAAAAGAGCCTAACCGCCTCAATGTGACCCGTGAGGGAGTTAGCATTGAAGTGGCAGGCCCTTAAACCCTTGTACAGAGTCACCTTGGAAACTGATGAGGAAGTGGCCGATGATGTATTAGATGATGCTGATGGTGCTGATGGTGGTGCGGGTGGGATGAGATGAACCGTCTTCAGTGGTTGTTGTTATCCGGCGGCCACTGGGACAAAAAACTTGTCAGGTCTTCGTCGCTGGTGATGACGGTGGCCCTTTCCGTATCCTCTGAAGAACGGATGTAGACCGTTCCATCCCGTACATAGGTTCTGCACCCCCTCCTCTTCTTGGCCTCCAGTCTGGCCCTGACGCGAAGCTTATGGGTCTCTCGAGGAAGCAGCTCATTGATGTTCACTAGCCCTTGATGGTCTGGGGCTAGGGCCTTTGCTTCCTCGAGAATGCCAGCATCTAACTCTGCTGTATGGAGTTTGCCCTTTTTGATTTTCGCAAGGATGGTCGAACGAACAAGGGCGTGGGACGACAGGGTGACAGCAATCGGTGGAAGTCTGCTGTCTGCAGCCGAGGTGGCAGTGGCTGCGTTAAGTCTTCCCATGACCCTTGCTCCTGCGATGTCCCTTCTGAGGACAGAGGGATCTAGGGCCGACAGCACAGAGAATGCTAGTAGATCGAGGCGGGTCTCACGTGTGTAGTATAGACCCGACAGTACCACGGTGTTGTTGGCAGAAGTTTCCTGCTGTCGCTTTACCTTCTGCAGTTCACTGCGCAGACTGGCGATCTCCGCAGGGATGACAGTGGCAGGCGTGGCGGCGTTGTTGTTGCTGTTGTTATTGTTGCCGTCCTTGGGCAGCGTAGGGAGAGGCCTTGCAGACAGGTCCTGTAGCTGCGCCCTGAGTTCCGTGATACTCTGCTCTGCCTTCTCCATACGGGTTTGAAGCAGAGGTAGATCGTCGAGGGCCCTGAGACGCAGCTCGATGGGGCCAAGCCTTTCCTCCAGACCAGAGATCTTCATGGACATGCTCCTTTGCTCCCTCACCGCCTCGTCCTGCTTGGCGCGTATTTCTGTCAACGCTGCGAGGATGTCCTGCAGTGTGACATCAGCTGCACTCGATGTTTGACGCGCCGGCGACTGATTGCGCGATGTACTGGTGGAGGGAGGCGCAGAGGCGGGCTTTCTTTTGGTCGTGGTGTTGTTGTTGGCCTTGCCCTTAGAGACGGTCTGGGTGCTACTGTTAAGTGACAACTCCAGGCTTCTCTTAGTGTACACGTCAGCACAGGTCTCACAGGCAAACGTCGTGACGCCCTTCACAGGCAGGGATCTGAAAGTGATACACTTTGTATGGAAGTGGTTGTGACAAAGTTCACATTGTTTAGGGCCCCTGGTCTGAATGGGCTTGTCGCATTTATCGCAGATGATCGAAGGTGGATCCGCGGGTTTTACTCCACTTGTACTCATTTCGACGGCAGCTTACTGGCAGTCGATAATGTAGAGCGGGCGAAGATGTTGTTTCCTTGTCCTGTGAGATGTCGCGCCGAGACTGTGTGGAGAGCAAAAACCAAGCCAAGCAGGAAAGAAAACAAAGCCGAGCGAATTGAGGTTAGGTGAGGAGGCAGATGCTTGCAGCGAAGATGGTGAAGAGAAAAGAATGCAGCCTCCAGTGAATTATATGTCACTTTGAAGGTTGCATTAAGGTGCGTGCAACAAGCTGTAACAAAAGGCGCCCGAAGGCAGAGTGCGGCAGAAAAAGTAGTACAAAGTAGGCGTACACAACGAAGCGTCTAGTACTCACCAAGGCCGGCAGAGAGAGAGAGAGAGAGAGAGAGAGAGAGAGCCGCGCGCGTGTATGTGCGTGTAGCGCTATCAGTGAGAATGAGATAGAGAGAGGGAGAGAGATTGCACTGACCACGCGGTCGCGCTTCGCGCCGCGAAACTGAGGAGTATAGCGCCGAGCTGTAAAGTCGTGCTGATATCGCTACCTTTTGTTTCCGTGACTACGCGTACTAAAAGAGATATTCGTGCATGCGTTCGTGTCCCGAAGGACTGTAGCTGCAACCGTGACCAGGTTCTTCGTGTGTCGCTGGGAATCGTCCAGGTGCTGTTCAGCCCCGCGTGTCAGGCTCGAGCAGTGCATTTGCTTGCCACTTGACTTCTCGCTGCACCCAGCCACACACGATGCTTTGAGGCGTCCGTCCTGCAGTCCAGCGTCGGGCCCTGGCCATCCGTCCTGCACCGCTCCGGTCGAAGCCACGAGGCGTTTATCAAGTTCTACGAAGCACTTCTGTAAGTACCTGCCCGATCGCAATACTCTCTCTCTCTCTCTCGGCATTATTCGCTCTGCTCCGTCTCTCTTACTCCGCGCTGCTTTTGTACTGATTTCGAGTCTTTACTTAAAGAGAAACTTTGCTATTACTCGGCTTGTGTCACTTTGCTCCTGACTCTATCCATTCCCATGCGATTCTCTCTTAGTTTATCTCGCGAACTAGCTACGTAGCAAATTACTCACGACGCCTCCGCGGGCTCACGTGCACGAGTACGTGCACGTACAGCATACTGCGCTACGGGCCAGGCTTCGCATAGCCTTCAAGAAGCCTGCAACTAACTGCTACATACTTTTCCTCTCGCTTATTCACCGATCAGTGGATGCGCCACTGATCGTTTATACACGGGTGCGGACCCCATCATTCTCTAATATCCCGGTCTAAAACCCCGTTANTTTTTTTTTTTTTAAGTGGCATTTCGAACTCGAAAGTTCATCGCCTCATCTACGCAAGCCTTCCACGTATCACTATTTTGTTTTAACCCTATCCATTTTGCGCCGTCCTGCCCGATTTCAGTTAAGTCCGCTTTTACATTGTCCTCCCACCTGCGTCTAGGTCTATCTAGAGGTCGCGACGTATTTGGCTTTCCTTTCATTATACGCGCTGCCGTGCGATCATTTCCCATTCTTGCAACTTATTCTGCCCATCTTAGTCTTCGCGATTTAATTATTCTGTTTATATTCGGTGACGCGTATAAGTTATGTAGCTCGTCGTTGTGCAGTTTCCTCTACTCCCCGGTTTCCTTATCTTTCTTTGGCCCGTATATTTTTCGCAGAACTTTATTTTCGAACACCCTAAAACGGTTTTCCTCTGCTTTAGTGGGCGCCCAAGTTTCGCATCCGTACAAGATTACCGGCATTATTATAGTCCTATACATCCTAATTTTTGCATATGTAGACAGCAGTTTTGATTTTAGTAGTTCATTCACGGCGTAGAAGCAGGCATTACCCGAATGTAGTTTCTTATTAATCTCGGCTTTGATTTCGTTTCGATCATTTATAGTTGTGCCTAAATATCTGAATTCGCTAACCTTTTCGAAAGTAAAATTTCCGACTCTAAGATCCCCCTCTCCTTCGCAAATGCCCAGTTTATCCATAATCATATATTTTGTTTTCGATTCGCTCACCTCTAACCCCGTTTCCTCGGCCGCATTTATGAGTATTTCCGCGTTTCTCGCTACCGTTTCGCCATTATCCCCCACTATGTCCAAATCATCTGCATATCCTAGAATCTGCGTTTTTCCGTTGAGTGTTGCGCCCAGCCCGCTAGTTTGCATTTGTCTAACAACATACTCTACCGTTAAGATAAAGAGTACCGTGGAGAGCCCGTCACCTTGTTTCAAACCGTCGTGTATCATGAACGATTCAGATACATTACCGCCTACTCGTACTTTTCCCGTGCTTCCGTTCAGACATATTTGTATTAATTTCACAAGTTTTTTTGGCACGCCGAGGAGCACAAGGATTTGATACATTTTGCTTCGCTTGATAGAATCATACGCTTTTTTAAAATCTATGAATAACTGGTGTATTGTTTCGCAATATTCCAATTTTTTCTCTAACAGCTGTCTTATAGTAAACATTTGATCGCTCGTCGTCCTGTTACGCCGGAATCTACACTGCTAATCTCCTATTATATCTTCCGTGAAGAGTGTGAGTCTGGCCTGTATTACGTTTGACAGAACTTTGTAGCAGGTAGCTAAAATTGAGATTCCCCGATAGTTATTGCAGTCTGTCTTATCTCCCTTTTTAAAAATCGGTATGATGATGGATTCTTTCCATTTTTCCGGCATTGTTTCATTTTTCCAATTAGAGCGTACTAGTTCAAAAATTTTCGATGTCAGCGCAGTGACCCCATATTTAAGTAGTTCAGCTGATATAGAATCGTTTCCCGCGGCCTTATTGTTTATTAGTTTTTTGATCGCGGCTTCTACTTCTTTATAGGTCTGTTCTTCCATATGGAGTTCAGCAGTGTGGATTTCGTCTCCCGTTTCCTCGCAGTTTTCATGTACGTTTAGCAGCTTATCAAAATAGCCCTTCCACAGCTTTAACAGTTCACCTTCGCTTGTGACGAGATTCCCGCCCTCATCTTTCATTAATTGTGATCTACTCTGGAAACCCTTCCTAATAGCGTTAATTCCTTTGCACATCTTGCGCGGGTTATTTTCCTTACTATTAGTTTCCATTTTTCTAACCTGTTTCTTTTGATACTCGCGTTTTTCGTTCCTGTAAATCACCCCCACTTGCCTTCTTATTTCGTGGTACTCTTCTACGGCCCTATCGCCTCCATTGTGTACGCTGTCTAATTTGGCCTTTTTGCGCCTTTCAAACCAGAGTTCGCACTCTTCGTCAAACCGTGGTTTGCTCTTTGGCTTTTTCTTTCTACCTAGCACTTTATTCGCGGCCTCTTTTATCGTTTTTTCGATATCCCCCCACAGACTATTCGGGTCTTCATCTACCTCCGTCGGTGCATCCGTCTAAAACCCCGTTATACCAGATAAATTTTATTCTTATCATAACAATTGATATATGTTTGATTATCTGTTGTCATTTCTCCTTCAAAATATTTTGCTTTACAAGATGAACATTCGTTATCTAAATGTCCTATAATATTTGTCGTAATAGTGTTTTCATCAAATTCGTCATTTGCTATTCAACCAATTGATAAAACATAAGGATTAGCTATGTGAAATATTTATTACATCAAATTTTTTTTTATTGTATTTGTATCTTTTAAATTGTTATTTATTTATTTTGTTTTGCTTTTTTTATATTTACACAATTTTCTTGTTCCATATCATTTTGTAGAATAATCTCTTTTCTGGTTTTTCTATTCTCACGTAATCTATTTGCTTCTTCTGCCTTTAAATAAGATATTGCATTCAATCTATTTAAACGAGATCTACATTTTTCTTAAAATTTTAACTCTGATATCTGTTTCTCCATATTTGCATAATCTTTGTGTTTTATTTACTTTCGAATCAGATGTTGTGTTTATTCCATTTTTACGTGATTTTTTTGCTTCTTTAGTTTTTAATTCTAATGACATATTTTTCCAATATCTACGTATTTTGAATGTTTCTTCAGATTTTAATTCTTTTGACATATTTTTGCTGTATTCATCAAGTATTTGTTTAAATTATTTTATAACGGTGTTGTTAGACCGGGATCCTAAAGAATGACGTGGTCTGCATCCGGATATAAACGAGCAGTGGCGCATCCACTGATCGACAAATAAGCGAGAGGAAAAATATGTAGCAGCTAGTTGCAGGCTTCTTGTAGGCTGTACGAAGCCTGGCCCGTAGCGCAGTTTGCTATACGTGCACGTCCTCGTGCACGTGAGCCCGCGGAGGCGTCGTGAATAATTTGGCTACGTAGCTAGTTCGCGAGATAGATTATGAGTGAATCGCATAGGAATGGACAGAATCAGGAACAAAGTGACACAAGCCGAGTAATAGTAAAGTTTCTCTTTATGTAAAGACTCAAAGATCAGTACAAAAGCAGCGCGGAGTAAGAGAGACGGAGCAGAGCGAATAATGCCGAGAGAGAGAGTATTGCGATCGGGCGGGTACTTACAGTGGTGCTTCGTGAAGCTGGACAAATCGTGGCTTGGACCGGAGCGGCGCAGGACGGAAGACCAGGGCTCGACGCTGGAAAGCAGGACGGAAGCCTCAAAGCCTCGTGTGTGGCCGGGTGCAGCAGGAAGTCAAACGGCAAACCAAAGGGCACGCGGTGCTGAACAGCAGCAGGATAATTCCAGCGACACACGGATCTATATAGCACGGAAACGAAGAGGCAGTATCGGCACGACTGCACTGTACGGCGGTAAGCTTCTAAGTGTCGCGGCGCGAGACGCGACCGCGTGAATAGTCTAGTTTCTCTCTCTCTCTCTCTCTCTCTCTCTCTCTCTCTCTCTCTCTCGCTCTCTCAGACGGCGCCACACACACATACACACAGCGCGCGGCTCTCTCCCTGTGTGTGTTATGGCTGTCTGCTCCGCTCACTTACCTGCTGCTGAAAAGGAATGTTATACACAAGAATATTTACAGAGATAATGTTTATTATATCGTGATCATATAATATAGGGGAGAGAGGGACGTAACGAGTGCACACAAGGCAACTCGTTATATTCCCCACCCCCAGACGCTGGTAGCACGGGGTACCAGCTCGATCAACTGTCTCTCTCGACTATAAGAAATGAAAGGTGAAAATTAGAATGTAATGAAATATTCAGATTTATTCAATGAGAAAGATAATAAACGATTAATATAAGAGCAATATTAGTAACTATCAGTCTCTTCGTCTCTCTTACGATTACATAAGGTAGTATCGAAAATAAACAAAAATCGTGGGCGTCGATGCCAGATACTACGTTAAATAATACGCTTCTATACAGCAAAAATAAATAAAAGAAACAAAAAACGCTTGATCTCTTCTGATGATCTTGAATGCTGCGAAGCTTGACGAGAGGCGACGATCTCCGTGTAGATATGCTTAGTAGCGGTAGCGTGGAAAATCGCCGCTCTGGAACTTGCTGTGGAGGTAGTAGTTGGGACAGTTCTTGGTCCTCGCAACTCCTGTCAAGTTACAGACCTGGTAGTACCTGACATACCGCAGATCAGTGCGAGGGCCTTCCAAGGGGCCGCAGGGCTTTTTAGCGTCTTTGTAGGCCATAGTCGTTGGTCCAGGCTCCCTTGGGGGCATCTCGCTAGTTTTTGGGGCGCTAGCTTGGCTTGCGTGAGCCACTTCCAGGTTGTGGAGTTGCTCGCGTATCTCCTCTAGCTCTTGGAGCTTTTTCAACTGCTCCAGCTTCAGAGCTTTTCTCTTCTCCTCCTGTTTCTGGTTCTCGTACCATTGGGCCTCTGCTCGGTCGAGATACGCCTGTAAGTCGACGGCCCTCTGCACCTTATCTACGAAGTCCAGCAAGTCCTTACCCCCCATGTCTTCGCGTTCGGCGAAAGCGAGCACCTCTTTGTAGGCTGCTCTTTCCTTGAGAACGGCCGCCTTGCGATCTCCGCGGCAGGTCCGAGCATTGGCCTCGATCCTGGCCCACTGTTCCTGCAGTGTTGCAGTGTCTGATGGATTGGGCGTGGTGCCTGGAGGCGGAGACGGAGCAGCCTTCTCTTCGAGCGGTGGTGGCTGCGGAGCTTCTATGCCGCGGGGCTTTTCTGTCGACGGCCCTGGCAGTGCCTTGCGAGGAGCGTCTTGTCGGTCTGGAACCGGAGCGGGCAGGATAGCTGCTCGTGGAGCTGGCGAGGCCGTTGTTGTCCTAACGGTGTCTCCTAAGGACCGCAGGAGGTCCAACAGTGTGGTTGGATCGCCGAGCGTCGGTGGTATTTCGCTGGCCTGTCCCACAATCAGCTGACTCACGAGCTGACTGAGTCTTCTCAGCAGTTCCGGCGAGATCTCGATGACCGTCTTGGGCTCCTTGGCGGGCAGCATGTTTCTAAAATAGAGATCGTAAAGGTAGTTAGATTTGAGCTCCTGGCCACAGGCGACGAGGAAGAGATTAAGCAGAAGGAAGATCTACAAGATTCGAGAGAGATGCAAGCAGGCAAAAGCGCAGGAAGGAATTCTAATTATTTTCCATTTCTGGGGCGCAAGCGGCGAGGCGAAGTTTCTGCTGGGACCGTCGCTGTTTTCTTGGAACCTCGCGATCTACCCCTGCGCTACGGTACTATGGAGGTTATAATTTGCGCTGGAGAGTCATCAGTTACTTCAGTCGCCGGTGCGGGGAGCACAATTGGTGAGGGCTCGCTGTTTCTCCTTGGTGGAGTTGGCGGGCCTTGTGTCGTGCTATCCACCCCTTGGTCTTCTTGCTCCTCTACTGGGAACTGTTCTTCGTCACGACATGGTTTTAAGTCACATACGGCTACTTTTCCTATGCTAACTCCTTGTTCTGTCTCAAGCTCATAGGAGTTCATCCCTATGCGAGCCGTAACGATAAATGGCCCAGCGTACTTCGGGCTTAGTTTGGCTGCGATAGCTTGAGCTGCAGAGGAAAGTATACGGTTCTTCGCCCATACTTTATCACCCACCTGATATTCGACATCGCGGTGTTTCGCATTATAGTACTTGGCTTGCCGATCTTGAGCGATTTTAGTATTTTCTTGAGCAGTTGCTCGGAAGTCGTCTAATTTTTCCATGCGAGCATGCCAATCTTCTTGCGCAGCTTGTTCTAAGCTTTGCTGGGCAGCTTGCTCTACTTCTCTTCGAGTAGTACCTGGCGGCTCTGGATTTCTTCCATAGTTGAGAAACGCCGGACTAGAGCGTGTTGCTTCATGGATAGCAGTGTTGTATGCAAAAGCGAATTCCGGAATGTGCTCATCCCAAGTAGTATGCTTGGTTTCAATGAAAGCGGCAATCATTGTCTTGATAGTGCGATTAACTCGCTCGGTCGGATTCGATTTAGGCGAATAAGGGGCAATGGTGCCGTGATAAACTCCATGTGCTTCTAAAAAGTTATCGACAAGTTTATTTTTAAAAGGAGTACCATTATCTGATAAGAACCGATCGGGGATACCAAATCTTAAGAAAATTCGCAGATTCAGTTCTCGCTTGATAGTTTTTGCATTGGCCTTCCTTATAGGGATGCATTCGATCCATCTCGTAAATAAGTCGATAAAAATAAGTAGATGTTCGTGTCCCTGGGTTGACCTCGGAAAAGGTCCCATAGTGTCGCCAGCGACTATCTCCCAGGGTCGTGTAACCACGTGTTTGCCCATAAGCCCTGCAGGAGCAAGTTGCTCTGCATTGACTTGCTGACAAATCTGGCAATTTCTTACGAAGTGGGCTGTATCCTTATACATATTGGGCCAGTAGTAACGGAGCGCTATTCTCTGATGGGTCTTGAACCTTCCTTGATGTCCAGAGACTGGCTCGTCGTGACACTCGGCGAGAATCTGTTCTCGCTGTTCGTGGGGTACTACTAGCTTCCAAGCGTCGTCGTCTCGTCCGAGTAGATAGTCTACCGTCGGATCTGGGCGGTAATGGTAGAGTCGGCCACCCACGACCTTCCAGTAGGGATATACTTTCGGATTTTTGACGACTTGGTTCGCCTTTTTCAGGTACCAGGGATCCTTGATCGACTCGTCCACTGAAAATGAGGCTACTACAGCTGTTTCATCTTCGTCAGTCTCGTACATACGAGAGAGTGCATCGGGTACAACGTTGTCTTTACCATTTCGGTGAACGATCTCAAAGTCGTAAGACTGGAGACGCAGAGACCAACGACACAAATTTTCCGTTTGGATGTTTCAAGTTCTGTAGCCACACAAGGCTGTGGTAGTCCGTTACTACGGTGAAATGGTAGCCTTCGATGTAAGGTCTAAATTTTTCTATGGACCAAATAACACTGAGGCATTCCCTCTCTGTCACCGACAGCCTGCGCTCCGTAGCAGATAAGACGCGGCTCGCGAAGCAGAGCACGCGGTCTTCTCCCTCAATGCGTTGCAGAAGGACGCTTCCAAGTCCTGTATCGCTGGCATCACATTCTACTATGAATGGAGCGTTGAAGTCGGGCCTTGCTAAAACTGGAGCTGTTGCAATCAGAGCTTTTACTTGCTCAAAAGCTACCTGTTGTTCGTCCTTCTACTCGTATTTTACATGTTTGCGAGTGAGTGCGGTGAGCGGTTCGCATAGTGTAGCAAAGTCATCTAGAAATTTACGGTACCACGAAGCCATTCCAATGAATCTGCGCAGTTGCTTTAAGTTCCTGGGGGCCGGGTACTCGACTATAGGCCGAACTCGTTCCGGATCGGGGCGACAGCCCTCACGATTCACAAGTACGCCTACGTAACGCACTTCAGACATGCATATTTTTGACTTCTTCCTGTTTATGGTGAGTCCGGCTTCGTTTATTCGTTTCAAAATTAACGTTAGCCATTTGACATGGTCTGAGAACGTATCGGTTGCAATAATAATATCGTCTAGGTACGCAAAGGCGTACGGTTCCATTTCTGGCGTTATTAGCCGGTCAGCGAGTATCTGAAATGTCGCTGGCCCTCCTGCGATGCCGTATGGCATCCTGACAAATTCAAATAGTCCAAGTCCAGGTACGGTGAAGGCTGTGATAGGGATGGATCGCTCTGTAAGGGGTATTTGCAGAAACGCTCCTGAGCAATCCAGCGCCGATATATATCTAGCATGCTGTATTTTCCGCAATATAATATCCATGTAGGGTAGCGGGTAAGCAGCTATTTTTGATACAGCGTTCACTTTTCGGTAGTCGACGCAGAAGCNTCAGATTTTCGCACCATAACTACTGGACTAGACCAATTACTTTTGGATCTTCTAATTATGCCGGCACGGAGCATCTTATGCACTTGCTCGTGCATTTCGTCCTCTAAAATTTTCGAAACAGGGTAATACCGCTGTTTGATAGGACGAACACTGCCAACGTCGATATCGTGGTGTATCCATCCCGTGCAGCCCAACTGTTCACAGGCAGGATCGGGTAGCAGTTGTTTCCTCAGATTGTCGATTTCTAGGCGCTGCTCATCGGTAATTGATTCAATTCCGAGAGAGGCGAGCGATAAAAGCTCCTCAGCACGCATCGATGAGAGGACGGCCGGAACCTCAACATCTGTGCCTTTGAGCTGTAGCTTATTTGCTACAGGATCAAGCATCGCCGAAAATGCGCGAACGAAGTCGGCACCTAAAGTGCACTCAGTGTCGGCTTCGTTCAAAATAAGAACGTCAATCGAATGTGTTACTCCTCCAATGGTGAAGGGCAACTTAACACTACCCATAATAGGTACCAGATGACCATCGACTGCTCTAGCCCCTGGGCCCACATGTGGTCTCACGCGCTTATTTAATGAGGCAGCGAGAGATATGCCGACGGGGCCGAGAACGGTGCGTGAAGCTCCAGTGTCGTAGAGTCCTCTTAATTTAAATTGGCCGACCTCCACGGCCAGCCACCAACGTGGAAACTTCTCAACCAAAGCGCTGGCAACAGTACCTCCATCGCAGAACGCCTCCACATCGGTCGAGCTACTCGTTGCTAGCGGTGAGTCGCTCGCCGTGCCGTGGAGTGTTTGCGCTACTCCTGTTACGCTTTCAGCGTTGAAGGTCCGCGGTTGTTCTAGAGCGGTAGGGACCTTATCTACTCGCTCTCTTTCCCGTTTTTTGATTGATCTGGGGCACATTCTGGGCAGGTGAGCTTAGTGTAACCAGGCCAGCTGCAATTCCAGCACAGAACGTTCTCACCGTCTGGACCTGCCGGTTTGCCCTTGTTCTTGTCCGACTTGGGAGTAATTTCGTCGGTACGATCCCCTCTACGGCGCCAGCCTCCTTTTCCTCGTTTATCTCCTCGACCGCGCTTGCCACTGCGGGTCGGCGTCTGGTCGTCGTCGGACTGCTCCTTTTTCGGCGATGTTCCTGCCTCTTTAGGAGAGGACTTTCTCGCTGAGGAGTTTTTTCCTGAACCAGACTTCTTGCTATTAGGAGAGTTGGGGCCTACAGACCTCTTCTTAAGAAACTTATCAAAGTATCTTTCCAATTCCTCCTCTGACATGGAATTCGAGTTCACCGAGGAGATGCTGATCTGCTTGCCCTTGGGTTTTCTGCCAGTCCTATATGCCGTTTCCGGCAGCACCGTTTGATCTGCTGGGGGCGGGCGGTGGCTTCCACTGACCATCCTCATCGTCTTCTACTTCCTGGGCTCTGTCGAGAAGTTCCTGAGTATTCGTTAAAATTCCATAGTATTTCTTCATCCTATTTTTAATCTTCGGAAGCATGTTATCGATGACCAGATTAAATTGTTCTTGCTGGCTCCATGGGTTTTCAAAGCGATTCAATATCATGAGGAGAGAGACGATATAGTCTATTGCAGGCTCGTCAGCTCCTTGTGTGCGTAGATGAGCCTCGACTACCAGACTCCGCTTATTCCTTCTACACTTGCTGTAATTATTGAGAGCTGCCCTCTTGAAGTCTTGGTACGTTTTCCACGAGGGCCTCAAGGCACGATACCAAAACAGCGCAGGTTTCTCTAGCATGGGAAACAAGGAGTCAAGGAGTTCATCGTCGGATATATCCTCTAATCGCTGATTTGCCTCGATTTGCGCTAAGAATTCTTCAATGCTGGTGCCCTTGTCGCCAGAGAATTTTAATTTCCATTCTCTAACTGTCCTCCCGAGATGCTTCGTTCTCGGACGAGAGTTGTCCAGAGTGTTCCCGGTGCTGCTTGGCGTAACTCCAGCAATTTGATTTGTCACTTGAGGACTCGGTTACGAGAGCGAATTCACAGCTGTTTGAGGCCAAATCCCCCCGTCGCAGCTCGAGCATACGGGCTGATTGTGAACGGTCACGGCCGGCCAGCAGAGGTTAGGATGCTGCGGGGCGTCTGCACGCCAAGAACTCGGCACGGTGGCCGGTATTCCTGTACAAGCACTCGGCTGACTAGCTTTAGTCGTGGAGTGGAATATCGGAGCTTGTGCGTTTAAAACTTTTTTCTCGTTCGAATGCAGATTATTATGTTGATTCAACATGTCGTAATAATTTAAGTCGAACGTATCCTGGAACTGAACACTTTTTGTGCTGCGGTTCATTTTCTGACGTGCGTCTTCCGCTGCTTGTTGTGTGTATAATACTACATTACTCAGTTGTACTCGGAGGTCTTTAACTATATTTTCTAATTCGGTGATTTTCGACGATAAACTCTGGTTTTCTTCGGTTTTTCCTGCGAAGTGTCTATGTAAGTCACGCATCGCTGTCCAGCCTCTTTCTAATGCAGCCACTGATGCCGGGATGAACTCAATCTCTCCACTGGGCAGAACCGTGTGCACCATAGGCCTATTCCACCTCTGGTTTACTGCTGGTATGCTTTGCGGCGTTGTTGTTGTTACTGTGGCTTGCGCGCTTGGTGATCTGATCAGATGCACGCAAGTCGGTGGTGAGACTGTTGTAGTCGTTACTACTATAGTAGCAGCAAGCGGTGCCGCGAGGCTGGGTGTGCTCGTCGTATGAAGCGACGGTTGCTGTGGTGCGTCACAGTTTACGTTGTTTTGAGAGTCTGATATTTCTTGCCTCGAGTCCACTGGCATAGTGAGTGACATATCCTCCAGTTTTTGATGATCGTGTGGCGAGCTGGACGGTAGCTTCATTTTAGGATGCATGCCGTCCTCAAGCGCTTCTTCAGCCTCGATTACTGTGAGGACGTCTTCTCTTAAATCTTCTGGAAAAGCGACTGTACAAAGGTCAAGCACAATTGGTCTCGCCTTTCGACATCTTCTTCCGTATTACTATCTTGTACAAAGTCTTCGGCTGTATAATTGCCATGCAATCTTCGCAGTAATCTGTTCGCTCGCTCGAATAGAGTACCGTTCGTTTGCAGTTCTAATTGATTTAACGCATCGTTGACTTCTACGCTCGACAAATTTTTAATTCAGCCTCTCAATCTAGCATTTACGCCTTCTTTGAAAATTGTAAGATCGGTTACAGACCAGTTGGTTGCCATTTTTGAATTGTTTTAATTTATTTTATAATATCAAAAAAAAACAAGACTGAATTTATTTGTCGAACGTACACTTACGTATTTCAGAACGCAACGCACAAAAAAAAAATTCAAAATTCGAGAAGAAATAAAATTATAATCAAATAGATATACGAAATAAATTATTACAATAAATTAAATATACGAGAAAAAAAAATATTATAATATCAGAACAATTATGCTCTGTAGCACGCTTCGATTGACTTAGAAGTATATCGCTTACGACGGCAATATAGTATATAGTCTCTCGCAGAATATTCCGTGACGTAATCAGCGTCGAAAATTCGAGTCGAAATATTCGAGAATTCTAACGCGTAAATCGTCTCAATGACAAAGCAAAATCTATATAGCACGAAGCCTGGCCCGTAGCGCAGTTTGCTATACGTGCACGTCCTCGTGAGTAGATAGGCTATAGGCATACCAAAACATAGGCATACTAAAACACCCCCTCTCCTCTCAAAGTGTTTGTACCGATGGGAGAGTGTGAAGGGTTCTCCCTCTCTGCCGCAACCCCCTCTCAGAGTGTTTTAGTAGCCGATGAAAGAGTGGGATGTTTCTCCCCACTGTCCCATATGTTTTGGAATGCCTATAGCGTTCTCTACTATTGGGCCCGATGAGAGAGTGGGATAGTTTTCCCACTCTCACCCACGTTTTTTCCAAAAGAGGGATTTTTCGAATGCCTATCCCTCTCTGCCACCACCCCCTCTCAGAGTGTTTTAGTACCCGATGAAAGAGTGGGATGGTTCTGACCACTCTCTCTCTATTATGTTTTGGAATGCCTATAACGTTCTCTACTATTGGACCCGATGAGAGAGTGGGATAGTTTCCCCCCCACTCTCACCGACGTTTTTCCAAACTGGACTCTCTGTCTCTTTCTAATATATAGCGTTCTCTCTCTAGAGCGAGCGGGGCCCTGAGCGCGCTACTCGGCTAGAGAGCATAGAGGTATTACTAGAGGGGAAGAGAGTCCCTTCCTCCCACTCTTGCTTTCTTAGAGAGAGCGCACAGTATATTGAAGGAGAGCGAGAAGGCCGAGAGATAGAGGGGAGCGCGATCGGCAACCAGAGCGACCAGAGCGCAGAGGAGAGAGAAGACGCTTCTCTATTCTAATATGCATGCGCGCTCTTTCTAGCTAACAGTGGGGGGAAA
The DNA here is from genome assembly GCA_012977825.3 of Pteromalus puparum. NCBI lineage: Eukaryota > Metazoa > Arthropoda > Insecta > Hymenoptera > Pteromalidae > Pteromalus > Pteromalus puparum. The sequence continues at coordinate 28,102,010 of CM053169.1, read as the reverse complement.
GGGACTCTCGGATCCTCTGCCGACCATCTGTCTTCATTCTAATTTAGCGTTCTCTCTCTAGGCGAGCGCATCACCGCCGCTTAAGCCCAGCATACGGCTCCTTCCCTCATATAGTGTAAGAAAGCACGGTGGGCGGAATGACACTCCGAGTCCATCTGCTTGCCGTCGTGCGCGCCGTATATTCGTCTGCGGAACTGTGTGCAGCCGTGGCACGCATCAGACACTTCGCACACTATATACGTCGCGGAACTCCCTGCAGCCGTGCGCGCATATATAGAATAATGATGTACTGCTTTGCGCTGCGTTAGACCTCTAAATATTAAAAATCTAATTGTATAGCGAAGCATGCTTATCGTGAGAAATTTATCTGTTGATGATTGGGTTTCATCACATATACACAGTATAGATAGTAGACGTCCATAATAATACTGAAATGGATTTTCTTTCGAGGGCTGTGGTTTGTTGTGTCATAGTCATATCAGATACGTAAATTACTATTTGGGAAAAACTTATATTCATCACTTAAAATCTTCGAGATTAAAAGGATTTTGCTGACAAAATGAGACTCTCGGTCCTCGCTGGACTCTCGTCTCATTCTCATACTATTAGCTTCTCTCTCTACGAGCGGAGATCACCGCCGCTTACTGGCCAGCATTACGGCTCCTTCCTTACCCTCTATAGTACGTAAGAAAGCAAGAGTGGGGGAAATGGACACTCGTCCTCTGTTGCAGTCTGTGCGCGCAGTAGATTGGCTGCGAACTGTGCAGCGTGCACGCATCAGCCTTCGCCACAGGTATATACGTGCTGCGGTTGAACTCCCTGCAGCCGTTGCGGCAGGGTGTATACATGTATATGCTGTACTCCTTTGCGTGCAGTAGACCTTCTTAAGATATATAAAAACTATTGTGTAAGCGATGCATGCTCGTATCGTTGAGAACTTATCTGTTCGATATTGGGTTTCATCACTTCAAATCCGTAAATGTGTTTGCGTCATAATAATACGTGAAATTGGATTTTTCTTTCGAGCTTTTGTGTGCGTCATTAGTCATTTATCAGATACGATAATTACTTTGGGAAAGATTGCTCTCTCACTTAAAAATCTTCGAAATTAAAAAGGGTATGCTGACTGGCGACTCTCGGTTCCTGACTCTATGTCTCATTCATATATAGCGTTCGTCTCTTGCTAGACGCGAGCATCCCACCGCTTAGGGCCAGCTACGGCTCCTTCCTCCATATAGTAGTAATACTCTATTGCCCGTACTCTCGCTCTCTTTAATATGCTGCCACGCTCTCCTCTAAGAAACCCAGAGTGGGGTAGAGAAAGGACTTTCGGTTCCTCTGGACTCTATAGTCTCATTCCTAATTATATTAGCGTTTTCTCTTCTCTAGAGGCGAGCATTC
>CM053169.1:28046054-28087875 GCA_012977825.3 Pteromalus puparum | reverse complement strand
AATATATCATTTATCACTGTTTTTACACGAATTTAACCAACACGTGCGTCGAAACTAAATTTGAAAGAAAAAATGTCTGCCGCTCGAACAACTGCGCTATTGGCGTTGCGTACGCCACCACCGCTCAAAGTACTCTACGCGCGTGGAGTTGAAATGCGACCACGCTCTTGTTTCAACGCGTTCTAAAATGCACTTTTTCTTGAATTGATTTGAGTTTTACCATTCTCAGCGCGCAACATATTTTTGATCATCACTCAATTAATATTATAATAAAAATCTTCATGCACATTGAATATTTATAAATTATGGAGAGAGAGAAAAAGTCGAGCTTAATCGATGACGCTCACAAATCTCGGGTGAGACTCCAATTTTTGTTACGTGAAAACCCGAGAGGTTTTTCCGTTGATTAAAATATTGTATTTTTGTGTGAGAGAATTTGTGCTATCATTCCCCTGTACAGGGAAACGCTTTTCAAAGTTGTCTAACCTTTGAATATCGCGCACTAAACCCGAATTTCTCTTCCTCCTTTTATCGTATATTTCTAATAATCAAATTCCTACCTCGATTTTATCCTGTTTTCTCAATCAATAATCCTCCTCACAAATGAAGATGGAAGAGTTTCGTTTCGGGTAAATTTCGGTTGTTGTACTAACGTCGACAATTGAATGTACTCTACACTTATGTGGTCCAAATCTTTATTTAATTCAAATTAATAACTTCTAAACAACAAAGAATTAAGAGCTCTTATTTATTTTAAACAATGAATCTATAACTCGAATCTGTACTGAAATCTATTACGAAAATCTATGGGTCCGCCGGCTTCAATGCCCGATCACGGAGTGGCCGAGTAGCTTGGCTTGATATTTTCGGTCCAAAATATTCGTAAAGTCAATTGAAATTTTCGTGTCGCGTCTGAATTTTCGACTTGTAGAACATCTAATAAATTAATCCTTGAACGTGCTATTGAATGCATTATCGAACCAGTAGAACAAAAAAAAAGGAAATAATTGAGGTAAAAGATTAGAATGATTTTGAAGTTGTATTTTGAAGAATTCGTGCAACTGTAGTTTAATTAAAAATATACATTGAATAATTACAACACAAGCCGACAACAAGTAGGTAAGGCTGTGCTGCTGATAGAGGGAAGGGCCCGTTAGGAAAATATTGATATATAACCCTTTCATAATCTTCATTTTTTATATTCAAATCTTGGTGTCTCTTGAAAATCTGGTCGACGTACAAAGCACAGAGTGCTGGTGGTATTTCCCAACCACTGTCGAACCAGGGCGTTGTTCTACGCTTGTGTCCAGGTGCTGGGATCCGAATCTCAAAAGACTGAGGCTTGTTTCTCTGGACCATTGACACGTCAAGAGACGACCCTGTAAAAGGCAAAAGGAAAACTTTAATATACTGGATACTATATGATATATATATGCATTAGTTAAAACTTTGAAATTTTCTGAGTGTCCGACAACAAATTGGTAAAGACACTCATTTATAATCATTAATAATTACCATTACACAAAAGATTCGTATTACACACATAGCTATAACATTGCATTTTGAAGAATTCATACAATTCCTTTTTTCATGCATACACATTTAAAATACTATGCTCTGGTTCTAAATTGAGCGTAGTTCATAATCGGTTACAAACATTAAGAGGAAAATTTAATTTAAAATCTTGTTCACTTGTACTCGCATGCAAAAAAAAAAAAAAAAAATTTGAAAGTAATAACAGTAAAAGCAAATACAAATTAAGCAAGCTTGCAATTTTGACGTACAATCTTAAAAATTTCACTGAATTTACTCACAAGTTTGAAAATTAAAGGTTAGAATCAACCACCCGTGCCAAACACTTGTAGAATTAACTCTTTGTAGTTTTTTTTTTTTATAATTAATGAATATTACGCGAAGGGACATTTATAAATTATTGCCAGTAAACATAGTTATTAATTTTGGGGATAATTATAGNTTCTTTGTAGTTTTTCTTTATAATTAATGAACATTGCGCGAAGGGACATTTATAAATTATTGCCAGTAAACATAGTTATTAATTTTGGGGATAATTATAGTCAAAACACTATATATTTAAATAAAATTAAATAAAAAAAAGGTGACTTACCTTTTATTGTTTTCATCGAGATTTAATAATTTTCTTTTTATTATTTTTATTTAACTAACAGTAAATAAGGGATAATATATCTATTGATTTAATTTAAATCTTTTGGGGAATATTTAAGCTTTGTGAGTGAAATTAATTTTCTTTTCCTACATTTATTATTAAATTTAGCATGAAATCGTAATTTTAGTAAATCACACGAGTTGTTAGCCTTAAATAGTTCTACACTCTAACACAAAAAAAAAACTTATAAATGAAACTATTATCGGTTTTACACTACTTATTGATTATAAATTTTTGGATTTAAATTATCTATTGAATTAATTATTGAAGTGAATTGTTTATTAGTTTAATTTACACCAGAACTTTTCTAGAATTTTAAGGAACAGCAAACCTAGTTTCAAACACAATTTTAATTCCAAATTTAAGTCAAATATAAAAATAACGTAAATTATATAAGGGATTTTAAGGGATTATTGAGATTAATAGTTTATTTAGCTTGTTCAATCGATCAATCTTCTTTTTCTGGTTGTACGCTTCGTTTTAGGTTATAGTTTATAGAGGTAGTTTGAAGATAACTCCTACCGTAATTTAGGATTTAACTCAAATAATTAAAAATTAATTTGTTTTGATTTTGGACCCTGTTTTAACCTTGTCACTTTTACGTTTTTCCACAAATTTTTAATTTTTACGAGTTTAAATAAAACAATAATAAGCGTGGCGACAAGAGAATTGGAGATAGTGACGATTGGAAAGAGACATCCGTCAGAATTTTCAAAGCCATAAGACGTAGACTGACAAAGAAGAGGGAGAAGATTCCTATAAAGAAAATATTCAGTGATTTAAGAAAATTGGAAGAGGACGATCTCAACGCTTTTAAATACTTGGACTACTTCGAAGAAGGACGACATATATTCAACATGACAGGTCCCGATAATGGCTCTCAAAATGATAACAACACAAGTGATACTACAACCGGTGGCACAACTGGTGTCACGGCTGATGTTACGGCCCAATTAATGTCCACAATGGCCAATAGTTTCACGTTGATGAATTGCATCAGCGGAATACCAACCTTCGATGGCCGAAAGAATTTACGGGAATATATCCACGATTTGAGGAATGCGGCTTCCCTAGCCGGACCCAACATACAAGCGGAATTTCTACAAAATGCTTTACATAAAATTACCGGACCAGCCAAAAAGAGCCTAATCAACAAAACAGTGACTAGCGTCGAAGAGCTCATCAAACACCTAAAGCAGAGATTTGGACCAGGCAGAAATTTTAGTTATTATAATAACAAAATTCAAAATGTAAGAATGAGAGAGCAGGACACTGTAGGTGATTTCTACGATGAGATAAACGTACTACTTGGTAGCGCAAAAAACACTCTCAAAGAAGAAAAGGGCAATGACTACAATGATGATATGATGGCGCCTCTTCAATCCCTTGCAGTTGATATATTTATCAAAGGACTACCTGCAAATCTAGCTGAAAGAGTTGATTATAGCAGACCAGCAGATCTACGAGCTGCTTATGAAGAAGCAGTAAGATTGGAAACAAGGATGGAAGCCAAAATAATTCCTGATTCTAGACCTTATAGAGGACGAAACAAGAATTATAATAATCAAAGTTATTACCAAGGATCCGATGATAGAGGTCATTACAGAAACAATGGCAGATACCATGACGGCAACAGATATCAAAATTACGAACCACAAAATCCACATTATGTAGGCTATGTGGAAGACAGAACATATAATAGGCCATCTAATAATTACACTAATGATGACCAACGTAATTATCCTGACAACCGTCAACAGCGATCATACCCACAAAACAATTACCGGGGTAATTATAGGGGAAGTAATTATCGAGGGAATAGTTATCGAGGCCGTGGATACCACAATCAGTATAATGGACAGCATAATGGACGAGGGTCTTATAACCAGAATTATGGTGACAATCGACAAAATGGGAATTGGCGAGCATGGAATAGTGACGGCAATCGCGGATATCAAAGAGTGTTTGATCATCACACCGGTCGATATGAAGAGGTCCAACAACGCCCAGATCGGAGAGAAGGCAACAATTGGAGAAATGAAGCCGCAGGATATGATAACCAACCTCATAGGGGTAATTTAAACTTCCAAGGGGCTCGTCACGACCCGAGGATGGCGAGCCAAGGCTACAACAACCATCATCAGAACCAGCCAGGTCAAACTCAACAAAATCCACAGAATACAAGAAATGTGGATCAGCAGAATTACCAGCAACAGATTCAAAGATACAACCAGAATCGCAGTCAGGATCAAACGAATCCGAGCAACGATCAAGTGAAAACTCCAGTGATGGCGATTTTAACCAGACCCGAGAGATTGCAAGGATGTGTTCCACGAACTGTAGAGGAACTGAGAACTATGATTGGGAGGATGGAGAAGCAACGGCAGTAAGGATCAGAGTACCTGTTGGAACCAAACGACCATATCTAGATTTCATGATAGATAATGGTGCGACAGTCAACTTAATCAAAATTGGACTTCTGGAAGGCCAGTTACCCATAAGTGTAGATGATGCAAGAGAACTGGGAGGTATAACAGACCAAACTGTATTCACTGCCGGATCAGTGTACCTAGACATAAGAGGGACGCCAGTAAAGTTTCAAATTATAGACGACGACTTTCCAATTAAGCAAGATGGAATGTTAGGAAGGAATTATCTCAAGAAAGAGGAAGCTGTAATCTCTTATCATAAAAACGCTTTAATGATAAGCGGTGATGTCATGCATCCTATACCCTTCATAGGACATGAGGAAGAACATAATCCCAGAAACTTGAAAAGGGGATACAAGTGTAAACAAGCCAATGAAGTGCTCAAAGTAGAATCCAAAAGTGATGAGAAAGTTGAACCAGTGGATCAAGAAGCGAGTCAAGAAAAAGATACTGTGTCAGACAAGGTGAAATACATAGTAAAGGCCAGAACCAGACAAGTGGTTCAGATTAACTTGATCAAGACCAATTTGAAAGAAGGATATATTCCAAGAATAGACGTGGGCAATGAAGACCTATTCTTAGGAGAAGGAGTAGTGACTAATGCGAACAACACCTGCAAGATGATGGCCATAAACACCAGTGAACAAGATGTCACCATAGAGGTAGATCCAAGAGAACTAATACCTTTTGATACTGGACCAGACTTCTTACAAGAAACTGATAGTGAGTTTGATGGTGACGCGATTGTGGACCAAATCAAGAGATTAGAAGAAGTAAAGAAAATGATCAGAAGAAGTCATCTCAACAAAGAGGAATTAGAGATCGTGGACCATATAATAGAGGATTATTTGGACCGATTCCTGTTGCCAGGAGATAGACTCCCATGTACGGACATGATTGAACACCACATACACCTAGAAAATGATGTACCAATAAACACGAAGCAGTACCGACATCCTCCACAACACAAACAAGTTGTGAGGGACAGTGTAGCAAAGAAGCTCAGAGATAAAATTATAAGAGAATCCAATTCTCCTTGTAATTCACCTATCTGGATTGTGCCCAAGAAACCAGATAGTCATGGTAACCCCAGATGGAGAATGGTGATTGACTTCAGAGAACTGAATAAAAAGACAATAAGAGATGCCTACCCACTACCAAATATTGCTGATATAATGGACCAATTGGGAGGTGCAACCTATTTTTCCATCTTTGACCTCGCCAGTGGCTTCCAACAAATACCCATGGCGCCAGAAGATTGTTACAAAACGGCATTTACCACCATAAATGGACATTATGAGTATACCAGAATGCCGGAGGGTTTAAAGAACGCCACAGCAACTTTTCAACGACTGATGGAAAAGGTCCTCAGAGGCCTACAAAACATTGAAATGCTGGTATACCTAGACGATATAATCGTGTATAGCAAGGACCTAAAAGAGCACGAAATTAGAATCCGAAATCTCATGGAAAGACTGAGAGACGCCAAATTAGTGCTTCAGCCGGACAAAGTGGAATTTTTCAGGAAAGAGGTTGGATTCCTAGGTCATATAATTAGTGCAAAAGGAGTGGAACCAAATCCAGAAAAGGTAGCAGCCATAGCAAAGCTAGCAACACCCAAATGTGCTAAAAATATAAGAGAGGTACTTGGAATGTTTGGCTACTATCGTAAATATATCAAAGACTTCGCCAAGATAGCAAAACCTTTGAATGACCTATTGAAGAAGAATGTCAAATTTGAGTGGACCACAAAATGTGAAGAAAGTTTCGAGAAACTCAAACAGTGTCTCATGGAAGAGCCCATCTTACAATTTCCAGACTTCGACAAAGAGTTTACTCTAACAACGGATGCTTCGGACTATGCGATTGGAGCCGTTCTTAGTCAAGAAAAGGATGGATTTGATCACCCTATTCAGTATCTATCAAGAGCATTAAATAAAGCAGAGAGAAATTACTCTACAACCGAAAAGGAGTGTCTTGCAGTGTTGTACGCTTTACACCAATTCCGACCATACTTGCTGTGCCGCAAATTTACCTTAGTGAGTGACCATGAACCATTAAATTGGATGCACAGTAGAAAGGACCCTGGACAAAGATTAATGAGATGGATGTTCCGCTACATGGGATATGAATACACTTTCAAATACAAGCCAGGAAAGTTAAATAAAAATGCCGACGCCTTGTCAAGAAATCCGCGAGAACCGACAGAAAAGGAGATGACCGAAAAGGAGATAAACGAGAATTTACCAAGAATCAAAGTCATGATCATCGGAGAAAAGCAGAAATCCGAGCAAGAGAAAGCAAAGAGCAAGGCACCGACAGAGAGAACAAACATTCGAGATAGAATAAAGTCAGCTTCCGATAAGCCAACTGGACCAAGAGGAAGAGGTAGACCAATGGGAGCAAAGACAATCAAAGAGGCTCCTAAGTTGGACCACAGTGTCATAGCTCATAGGACTCGGGGAAAAGCCAACAAAGTGGAAAGTCCCATCGCTAAATATATTAAACAAGGTGCCATACCGAAGGCACCAAAAGCAATAAAGGGTACTAAAGCAAGTGAAAAGCCTCCACTAAAATCACCAAAATCAAAGCCAGACACACTTGTAACCAGTGAGGATGAAAGCACCAAAGACACTCAGAGCGATGCTGAATCAGAGGTATCACTAAGCAGTAAATTTTCGCCGACACGTAGATCGTGGCTATCGTCGACAGCCTTAGCTGGCAGTGATATAGAGAAACCACCCTTACCAGATCCCAGATACAGTGGTCTGAGAATCGATGACCACGAGAGCGAAAATGCGAATTCAGATGATGACACATCTTCCACGAATAGTCAAAACAGAACCATCAGCAATATAGAAGTGAATGTAACGGCAATAGAGCCATCAACCTCGGAAGTGAGCACAGACGATGACTCAGTAAAAGAATCTTCCATCAAGACTACTCTTAGTAGAGAAGAAGTAGAGAAAGCGAGTAAAAAGTTCGAAGAAAGCATGAGGAGATATGAAGAGAAAACCATGAATCAAGAAGAAATTCAGGCAGATGCTACAGAAGAGCTTGAAGTACCGTCATGCTTCTCAGAAGGAGAAGAATTAACTCCAGAAATGCGCTTCCGAATTCACGAATTGAATCCACACTATGGAACGGAGCATATGGACCAAGTTCTGGGAGACAGAGTGAGAGAATTAATTGAAGACACTCAAATGAAACTCCAAAGGAGAATGGAGAATAATTATAATTACCCAAATCATGAATCGGACATGAGTAGCGATGAGATGATTATACCTGGTGAAGGAAGAATCTCTGACACATCAAAAATAAAGAACGGTCCACCCATTGCGAACAGTACCCGAAACAAGAAGAAAATTAAAGGTATATTGACAGAAATCGAAGAAAATGAGGACCAAGAAATCGACATCAAATATCCCAAACCATCACAAGGAGTCATACCTTTCAGTTGGCCCATACCCGGAACATTAGAGCCAATAAATAAAAGATATGGACCAGCAGCAACTAGCGTGAAAACCAATTGTGGGTCCATGAACGGGAAAAGTGAAATTTGCGTACCAACACGCGAGAATGTGACCAGTGTGAGAGAATGCCTAACCTACAAGAAAGACAACATTGTGCATTTCGTGTCAAGAGACTGTGAATGCACGAGCTCCATAAACAAATTATTAAAGGAAATTGGAGCCATTGACCCTTTCAACCTGAAGAGCAAGAAACCGAAAATTGGACAAATCTTGGTAACCCCTTACAAGAAACACGAAATTTTCTCCATAGTACTAAAAGACAAGTACTTTCACACCATAAAAATTGAAGATTTGAGCGAAGCATTACTGAATTTGAGAAAAATCATGATCGACCGAAACATTAGGAGCTTCAGAATATCGAGACGTGGAGACCTCACGGATGAACTGGAACCTGGGCTCATGAGTGAATTAATAATCAAAACGTTCATTAATACACCAATAAAAATAACTATCTGTTATGGGAAGGTTCAATTACCCAATGAATCGGAAAGAAAAGGAATAATAGCTACTCTACACGACACCTTGACCGGAGGACACAAGGGCGTCAACCAGACTTACCAGAAAATAAGAGAAAGATATTATTGGCCAGGGATGAGGAATGACATATTAAATTATATAAGGAGATGCGACAGCTGTCAAGAGAAAAAGATTGAAAGGTTCAAAACCAGAGAACCCATGCTAATAACTGACACACCCATAGAAGCGTTCGACAAAGTGTCAATCGACACAGTTGGCAAACTCAGGCTAACTCCAAGCGGAAATTGTCATTTGCTAACCATGCAGTGCAATTTGACCAAATACCTCATTGCCATACCGATCAAAAATTTGAATGCCACCACTATAGCAGATGCTTTGGTCAGACATTTAATATGCCAATTTGGTGCCCCAAGGGCCATACTATCTGACCGTGGGACAAGTTTCCTTTCTAACATCGTCCAATGCATGCTAAAGCTATTCAAAGTGAACCAATTAACAACCTCAGGTTACAGGCCTCAAACCAATGGTTCGCTGGAAAGAAGTCATGCTCCGCTTGTCGAATTCATCAGAATTTATTCTGAAAAATATGATGATTGGGACAAGTTAGCACCTTTTGCAACCTTTACTTATAATACCAGTGTACATTCTGCCACTAACTTCACACCCTTTGAATTGGTTTACGGCAGAATTGCACGTTTTCCAATCAAAATACCCTCTGATGAGAAATTAAGAACCTATAATACTTATATAAGGGACCTCATACTGCGACTCGATGAGATGAAATTAATGGCGGGAGAAAATCAAATCATCAATAAGAACAAATCCAAAGAAACCTATGATAAAAAAGTTAGGAAATTCAAGGGAAAAGTGGGAGGTTATGCACGTTTAATTAATGAACCTCGTACCGGAAAATTTGATGGTTACAGAAACAAACCTTTAAAAATTATCGAGTTCATTGGCAGAAAGAATGTCATTCTCGAGTACCCCAATGGGAAGAAGGTCAGAAAACACATTGACAAATTAAAACATGTCGAAGAAAATTCTGACCTGAATTCCGAATAATGTATCTTATTACTCATATTTTCAATCTTACGTGAACCCCAAATTAATTGACTTAATTTTGCAGGATGCATATTCAAAACTTAATCATTTTTACAATTTTAAATATCATAATTATGACCCAATGCGGACCCCTGTACCAAATAGACCCTTTGACTCCGAACCCCGGAATATATTTTGAGAAACTGGACCCAATAAAAATCAAGAAGGCTGATTGGAAGATACAAATCTACATCAACGTGGATGAATTCATACAAACGCATGGACCCTTGAACTCCTATAAGACCGTTTACAACAAATGCATAACAAAGATTGAAGAGACAAAATGCAAGAATGCCCTAGGACTGGACCTGATAGAACTCAAGCATCAAACCTTGAACAGCATCCAAAAGGACATCAATGAGACCATAAGAACTATGGGACATTATAGTCTCCCAGCAGTAAGAAATCCTAGAAGCATCCGGATGAAAAGACTAGCACCCCTAGGCATAGTAGGCACCTTAAGCAAAAGTCTGTTTGGACTAGTGACCACAGATGACGTAGAAGACATCAACAAAAACATCGATAATCTATTTCAAGATCAAGCAAAGATGGTACAAGTAATAGACAAAAATGCACACATTGTCTCCGCTCAATTTGAGGAGCTGTACAATATAACCAAGAACCATCAAAGAGCCATCCAAAATTTTGAAGGAGCCATGACCAAAACAATTACCACAGTCTTAAAAGAAGAAGAAAAGTTAAGATACTTAATAGAAGTAACCGCTTACATGAGACATCTAGAATCAACTCTAGATCACCTGATAAGAGGAAATGAAAAGATTCTGAAGGTACTAAGACAATTGAAGGAAGGAAAAGTGCATCCTGATCTTCTAACAACAAACATTTTGCATCAAATTACAACTGATGTAAAAAGGACAAGCGGAAATTTGGATTTCGCTATACCATTAGAACACCTGAGGGTTGAAGAAGTCACCAAAATATCGAAAGTCGACGCCATCCATGAAAATGGGAGAACGATAGCTGTAATACAAGTACCTCTGGTCGAGAGAGATCCGTATCAAATATATAAATTACACGCTTTGGCAGTACCACAGCATAAAGCCAATGGCACCACTGGACTCGCCTTCATAGAACCGTCACATAAATACATCGCCATAAGTTCTGATGAAGAGAAGTACATAAAATTTAATGAAAATCCTGCAACCAAATGCATGAAAACCCATTATGGACATGTCTGTCCTATACTAGGACCCCTTCGAAGCATACCAACTGTGCAGGACTGTGAAGCAACTATGTTACTGAACCCCAGTACCCGGACCTTGAGAAGTTGCGATATCAAATACAAAATTGGCACCAAGACCCAATGGAAGTACCTAGAGAATGACCAGTCTTGGCTATATTCGACAATGAACCCCGAACAATTAAGACTCTCATGCCAAGGTCAAAAAGATACCAAAGTTACACTAAAAGACGCTGGAATCATACGCATTTCACCAACATGCGTAGGAAGAATAGCAGATACCATAATCATTGGCCAAGAGAGCAAATCCAGCCAAACCACGTACCTATATAATTAAACCTGAAATCGACCTAAAAATACAGGACATGTACCCAGTTTTAACCGAAAGAGACCCAAATCTAGATAACGTCATGCCCAAAAACATTGAAGTACTCGGACCAAAATTAGGTTTTACCCAAGCAAAACCCTTGGACCAAATGATCAATGAATTGAATGAAATTAAAGAGCATAAGAGGCGAGATTACCACACAAATAGTATATTGTATGGTGGTCTAACCTTTCAGCTAATAGTGGGAATAATAGCACTCATTATGGGAATGAAGTGTGGGATGATGTTATTTTGCCCAAAAATGAAAACCCGAACCTATAATGTGGATCAATCCATCGAAATGACTAATGATAACCCTATCCCCATTCAAAACCGAACAACCCATAACAAGTCCCCAGGAAACTCTAACAAATCCAAATCAAAAAAGAATAAAATTAGAGAACCCTAGCCAAATTGTTCAAATATCCAATTCGATAATGCCGCAGAAGGCGATTATTAAATCTAAGGACCCTGTGTATACAAACCCCATGTACCACAAAGTTATTTCAATTGTACCCTGTGAACTTAATATTCGTTTACAGCACAAATTAAGATGACCACAAGGACCAGTACATCAATGTTCTGCGACATTGAAATACCTCTATGGACCATAATAAGAGAATTCGAACCCATAGGCACACCAAATGCCGTACATGTGGAGGACCATAGAACGGACCCAAAGAGTAGAAAAATCACTCTAACCTTCGACACTGAAAGACAAGCCATAAAGACCAATGACCTTAAAGTCGCGCTCATGAAACAAAATAAGTTCAAGAGACGTGCAAAATTGATGCTTGGACCAACAAGGGAAACCATACCTAAGTCACCCAAAAAGACTAACATCATAAAATCAGAAGTGCATGTCGTTACCAACACGCAGCACAAGGACCATCTGAGTAAGAACAGATTATTCTGCCTGTTACCCTGGGAAGGCAAAAACAAAGAAAAAGACGAAATGTTCTTTAGACATTTCGCCAAATTTGGACCGATGATATATTATGAGACAGTACGAAATAAGAGAGGACGTCTATCGTACGGTTACGTACAATATTTCAAGAACCAAGATGCCGAAGTGGCAAGGACCAAAAGTAACCCTATATACAAAGCGACCTTTGCAGAACCAAGAAAGCTAACTCGCTTCGAAAATGGACTGGAGACCAAATTCCACCCATTTTGTAAGAAAGAAGTAGATCTGACCCTCTACCATTTACATGACACAACATGCAAGAAACAGAGCATGTGGACCAACACAAAAAACCCCGAATCCGAGTGCCAGAACATCCGAACACCAACTTTGGATGAACTAAAAAACACTCTTGCGTACCTAGAAAGCTTAGAAGAAGCAAAGTCAAACCAAGAAAAGGAACCCAAAACCGAACATGGACCAGTCACCAAGGACCCAGACACAGCAAGTGCGATCACTGATGATCAGAAAGAATTGACCCTGGAAATGGACCAAACTAATACATATTTTATAACCCGTATAAAAAATAGAGGTGACACCGAAGACACCTGCGAAAGTATGAGTGTAGATGAATGAGTATGATCGAATAAACCATATCCTAAATGAAAAACCACCTTTTTCACATATCTTCATCAACTCCAACGCCGCACCTGTACCCCACATCTTCAATGATACACACCCAAACACTCACACAATACACCAAAACAGAACAAGTACACCATTGCAAAGAAAATATGGAAAGAAACGTTAATGATGACAAGTGAGAGTCACAAGAGACCACTTAAGCTGAAATGTTTCTAGTAACTCCATACTCAATAAAATGAGAACATATTAAAACTTAACCCATAAACAACAGAGAACACACTCTTCTATATTATAATGGTAGTACCATTACAATATCTGGTTCGAGAAACCATTCTCTAAGGCGCCACTCTCCATGTGCACGTAGCACCTAATTACACAAAGTTCCTCTTTAATACGTCTTCGTGCATTCTGTGAGACACTATTAAACCCAAATTAAACCATTTAACCCTCATCATTAAAACCTACCTCACAAAAGGACATTACTACGTCTAGTGGGTCCATTGTGCATAGGTTCATTTGTCTGCCACGCGCAAATCTTTACCTCTCATGAATTTTCAGCATACATTTAGATATTACCACCACAAATATCACCAGCCTCACGAAGCTACCAGTCTCAGTAAACCATTAACAGCAGTAGCTTCTGGGCATGAACAGCAATAGCTTTCGGGTAGTACCCACAATAAACTCTCGACCCGCTAAATAGGGCACCCCATCACACAAAATCAAAGATAAATGATGACCAGCACATAGCCGGACTGATATCTCGACTTAACAACAAAATTTTTTTTTCTTTCTTTTCGACTCCAAAAACAAGTCACCTGAAAAGAATGAACTGAATGAAAAAATGAATGGTACCCAACAGCTTACGCGCATCGAACCACGTTTAATCAACTACCCGAACCCCATGACAAAACGAAACCCAAACGAAAACCAATATAATGAACCCTAAGGACCCAATGAACATAACATAACCAAACATGTTAAACAATAAGCAATCCCAAAATTTGCAATACTCGGACTATATTAATTCAAACCAACTTGAATTGTTACAGAATGGACCCCCAAATAATGGACCTGTTGAGCAGCATCACGCTGCTGCTATTCACTCAAGTAGGGACCACTCACCTACTGGTGCAGTTCAGAGGAAATGTGCGAAAGATCAAACGAATCTTTCAAAGCATAGGACCATGCAGCATCACTCAGAAAACTGATCTAGAGGATGCGCAATTAGTTGCAATAAACTATCAAAAAGCTGAAGACACAAAGAAGGCTTTAGAACTACAAAAGTTTGTAAGGATCCCTGAAAACAGCAAGACGTGCACCATCATGCAAAAGAATGATCCAGAGGACAATGCAATTAGTCACACTAGAGTACCAGGAGGCTGAACACGCCAAGGAGGTTTCAGACCTAGAAAAATTTGTAAGGACCTCTGAAAACAACAAAACACCCATCAACGGTACACCTCACACAACACATACCACCCAAGAAGAAAAAAAAAGGAAGTAAAAGGATCAATCCTAGGAGAAGGACCATTTAAAGTAACAAGAGTGACTTATCAACCGGATCGCAGAGTGTGCGTACAATACCAGGGCGATACGGAAATGACAAAGAGCCATTTCAGGGGCATAGGACCAGCAAAGATAATAGAAGATGATGCAAACAAATTCACGATCGAATACCAAATGATGAGGCATGTACAAAAGGCACTAATGGTCGTGAGCACGCCCATACATGTCAAATATGAAGAAGATAACATGGACACCCAAAAAATCACGAAGGCACCAAGAAATGAAAAAGCCACAGGACCAGATCAAAACAAACCACCGGCAAGGGAGCCCTTCATACCCCCAAAACCAAAAACTCACAAGACCCAAAACAGCCCAAGCAACAACGAACTACAACAAAACATAATGACCAGGCTACAACTAGTTGGCGAAAAAACACTAGTGGTGAATTATACTGGACCGAGTCACAAGTTGGCACCATACTTCCACAAAATAGGACCCTGTACATTTGAGGAGACATCAAACACATCAAGCCTAGCAGAGGCAGAAATAACATACAGGACAACAAAGGAAGCGGAAAAAGCCATGGAGATAAAAGATCATAAGTTCTACCAACCGAACTTCCTGATCCCAAAATCAAACATAAGGACCAACCCACCAGAACAGTCAAGACCACAAGCTCCCAATAAAAACCAGCGACACGACGATACAGCAGGACTGAGAATATGTGTACAAATACCCCTAGAAGTCACACATGATGAATACATCAATGAATTCACACAATTCGGACCCATTGAATGTATAACTGCTGTGCCAATGAAGGACCAAAAATACGAGGAAAATCCAAAGTATATGGGTTTCATAACATTCTTCACAGAAGAGGATGCCAAAAAAGCCATGAAAGGCTGTGACATGAGATATGGACCAACATGGGCTACTCCAACAAGACTAAGAGAAGGGATGGACCAACAAAGACGAGAACACGATGTCTGCAGGAGAAATGTAGATATTAGATGGTGGAAGGAACACCTGAAAATATGTAGGATTCAAAACGGGGACTTCAAAATTGAACACAAACTATGCAGGAACTTAATTGAATATAGAAACTGGGACCTACATCTCACGTTCTGCCAAAAAGGGACCACAGCAGGAAAATTAGAGAAAACAGAGGAAGCAAAAACAGATGAAAAGGATCAAGAAGAACAAGAACCAGCATCATTATTGGACCAATCCATAGTTGGCAACGAACATTTGATTGACCCCTTGATACCTATGGACCCAAAAGAAGAAGATGACGACACTTTCGACAGGCTAAGCCAAGTTAGCCTGTCCACCAACGCAAGCTTTTAAATTAAGACCAAAATCATTATCTTCATGTCGATAGACAAATTTTTTTTTATTAAAGGACCAATCATGTAACAAAGGACCAAAACTATGAACCATAATAAATATATTTTTGTAATTTTATAAATGGACCCGGACCTTCTATCATGGACCCATCCTCACATACATATATATTCAATTACATGTATGTATCTATATGTAACACTAACATAATATAAGCACAAAATACTAACAAAATGAATTAATTAGATACACGTAAAAATGTTCCAAGTACAATAAGATAGGTTAATTATAATAACAGCGATTTAATACATAAGATAGAATGTATATGACCAATGGACCACGGACCAAAACCAATAGCAAAGTAAGTGAAAACAACGAACAAAAGGAAAGCTCGATAAATTCACACATCTCTTAAATAATCCGAAATAATACGAGGTTTAGACCCACCCACAAACCCAACTGAAAACACAAGGACGTAAAAGTTCAACTAAGATTCATCTCTTTCTAGAAACTCTCTTGGACACTCACATGCATCATAAAAACAAAAGGATGCCAAACAAAAACACTAAAAGAGAACAAAGCCAAACACATGATAAACATCATATAGATCATGTGTAAAGCAATAACTCTCAAATGACTATATATAGAGAGAGAAAGAATGAACAATACCAACGCAAAGACATCACAAATGATGCACGTTCCTTCAAAATGGACCCAATACTTTCGTATTATTTCGGCATATTTTAACTCTTCAAAATTTATCTTTTGTTTAATATATTACCAAGAATGTTGTTATTCACGAGACCATCAAGTACCCGGACCCTTAGGGAACGCGTGGTTTGCCGAGGACGACAAACGTTCTCAAGGGGGGGAGGATGTTATGTGACAACTTTCCCGTAGCTATTATTCGAGATTCTATTTCAAATATAGCTTCGAGAAAGTTCCACATATAAAAAGCATAGCGAGTATTCAAGGCCACTAAAATATCAAGTGACCAAGAATCTCGCTGAGCTAAACACCTTCCCCGCCGACGGCTGCTTGCGCGCGTGCGATGCTGCGATTGCAGTTTCGGCGCTTGACCGTTGCCAGGCCCCGTAAGGCCTAATGAGTGCAACAAGCGCCGACGCTGTGACGTAGCAGCGGGGAAGTAAATCTTGGGACAGCGTGGGAGGTCCGGAAGACTTCCGAGCGTCCCCAAGCCAAGCTACTCTGCCACTCCGTGATCGGGCATTGAAGCCGGCGGACCCATAGATTTCGTAATAGATTTCAGTACAGATTCGAGTTATAGATTCATTGTTTAAATAAATAAGAGCTCTTAATTCTTTGTTGTTTAGAAGTTATTAATTTGAATTAAATAAAGATTTGGACCACATAAGTGTAAGAGTACATTCAATTGTCGACGTTGTACAACAACCGAATTTACCCGAAACGAGACTCTTCCATCTTCATTTGTGAGGAGGTTTATTGATTGGAAAACAGGATAAAATCGAGGTAGGAATTTTGATTATTAGAAATATACGATAAAAGGAGGAAGAGAAAATTCGGCTTTAGTGCGCGGATATTCAAAGGTTAGACCAACTTTGAAAAGCATTTCCCTGTACAGGGGAATTGATGCACAAACTCTCTCACAAAAAATCAATATTTTAATCAACGGAAAAACCTCTCGTGTTTTTCACGTAACATGGTTCTTGTTCTTCTTGATCTTTTTCATTTGTTTTTGTTTCCTCTGGTTTCTCCAATTTTCCTACTGCGGTCCCTTTTTGGCAGAACGTGAGATGTAGGTCCCAGTCTTTATATTCAATTAAGTTCTTGCATAGCTTGTGTTCGATTTTGAAGTCCCCGTTTTGAATTCTACATATTTTCAGGTGTTCCTTCCACCATCTAATATCCACATTTTTCTTGCAGACATCGTGTTCTCGTCTTTGCTGAGTCATTCCTTCTCTTAGTCTTGCTGGAGTAGCCCATGTTGGTCCATACCTCATGTTACAGCCTTTCATGGATTTTTTGGCATCCTCTTCTGTGAAGAATGTTACGAAACCCATATGCTTTTGATTTTCCTCGTTCTCTTGGCCTTTCATTGGCACAGCAGTTATGCATTCAATGGGTCCGAATTGTGTGAATTCATTGATGTATTCATCATGTGTGAGTTCCAGGGGTGTTTGTACACACAGTCTCAGTCCTGCTGTATCATCGTGTCGCTGGTTTTTATTTGGAGCTTGTGGTCTTGACTGTTCTGGTGGGTTGGTCCTTATGTTTGATGTTGGGATCGAAAAATTCGGTTGATAGAATTTATAATCTTTTATTTCTAGGGCCTTTTCCGCTTCCTTTGCTGTTCTGTATGTTATTTCTGCCTCTGCTAGGCCTGATGTGTTTGATATTTCCTCAAATGTACAGGGTCCTATTTTGTGAAAGTATGGTGCCAACTTGTGACTTGGTCCAATATAATTCACCACTAGTGTTTTTTCGTCAACTAGTTGTAGCTTGGTCATTACGTTGTGTTGTAGTTCGCTGCTGTTTAGGCTCTTTTGGGTCCTGTGAGTCTTTGGTTTTGAGGGTATGAAGGGCTTCCTTGTCGGTGGTTTGTTTTGTTCTGGTCCTGTGGGTATTTCATTTTTTTGTGATTTCGTGACCTTTTTGATGTCCGTGTCATCTTCTTCATATTTGATATGTATAGGCGTGCTCACGACCATTAATGCCTTTTGTACATGCCTCATCATTTGGTATTCGATCGTGGATTTGTTTGCATCATTCTCTATTATATTTGCTGATCCTATACTTCTGAAATGACTCTCTGTCATTTCCGTATCGCCCTGGTATTGCACACACACTCTGCGATCTGGTTGGTAAGTCACCTTCGTTACTTTAAATGGTCCTTCTTCTAGGATTGATCCTTTTGTTTCCCTTTTCTTTTCTTCTTGGGTGGTATGTGTTGTATGAGGTATGCTGTTGATGGGTGTCTTGTTGTCTTCAGGGGTCCTTACAAATTTTTGTAGTTCTAAAGCCTTCTTTGTGTGTTCAGCCTCTTGATAGTTTATTGCAACATTGTCGTGTTCGTGGGTGCGTGCTCTACACAGTGAGGTGCAATTTAGGCGATTCTGACAATTGTGAGAGGAGTAAACAGTGAGGGCCCAGGACTCGTTACCCAGCTGCAGTACAACCTGTTGCTGCTGCTATCAGATAAGTTCTATTTTGCAATAATTTCCTTAAATGATTTGCTTGCATGACACAAGAGCCTGTTGCTTTGTGTAATTTGTGTTTTCTATTTTGTTTTCAGTGACTCCAGTTGAAAAAGTTCAGTATCGAAAAGGGAGTGAGACTACAACTCATGAATGAAACGTACACCCAGGGCTGCTTTGCGCACTACCAGGCTGGTTTGTGCATTTTACAATAAAGGTACGAGCATACAAATTTTAATAATCATCAATTACACATTTGATTTGAACAAGATTCTTTCTATTGATCTTGTTCGACTCTTCTTGGAGCAATTTAGGGTTATGTGTATGATTGTTGACTTCTGATTCTTTCTATTATTCAAGAGTTTTACTTAAGTACAAAGTGACTGTACACATTGATTTCTCTCTTTTCTTTGTTGTTTCAATGTAATAGTGTTTGGCCAATTAGCATACTAGAAGTTTACTAGCAACTTTCAAATAAAAATCCTAAGTGCAGCAGTTTTTTCAAAAGTACATCGCAAAGTAACGGATGATTTCCTACTTCACTGTATATCTATAGCGATATGCTCAAGGGCCCTTAAGTGATGTTTTGTAAATTCAGTTTTATTAATGATACATTTAGACAATTGAGATCTGACGTAATCAATATGTGGCGGCACAAAGGATGAAAATATATATAGATGTATAAACGCATATAAATTTTAATACATAACATAATCCCTTTTTTTCTCCAAAATCATAATACAGCTAAATAAGAAAGACAATGCTTCAAAATAAATATAGAATCATGGTGACTAAATTGATGTACTTAAATGCCCGCTCTTAAGGTTGGATTTAGATCCTTCAAGCCGCCATGCATATTAAAAACATATAGAATTTTATTTAATCATATTAAGGGTGGCCGGATCTAAAGCTTTGCAACGCCGCCACTGGACATTTCGTATTTCCAATGCCAAAAAAAAGCTAAAAGTCTGATTGACTTCTAGTTTTGCTAGAATGATTCTTTGAACTTAACACTACGCCGGTCAACTCTTTATATTAATTAAAACTCATTTATAATAACATTATTTGGTAATATTAGGGTGAGACTGAATTCACCAGCTAACAATTAATATAATCTATTTTTATACACGGGGAGCCGCTTGCTCTCCCATACGGGTGAGACCAGTCACCTTGGACTGATTATCGCGGCAGGGCTGTTTGCTTTTAAAATTATCAAAAACTAAATTGCTGAGGAAAATTAACTTACTTGCGTCTGATGGCTTGGCAGAATGAACAGGTAAAGGAGCCGCTCGTGGCAAACAAAACAATGAAGCGAAACTTCTCTTTTGAGAGCTTTAATTTATTATCTCGGAAATGTGGTCCAAAATAATTAATTCAGGTGTCAAGAACACAATTTCAAAGAAATCGAAACTTAAAATCTAATTAACAAAACTAAACTCAAACAAAAGACTCTTAACCCAAATGCTAAACACTCAAAAATTAAACTCAGAGTAAAATGCGTCCTTACTCTTGGATCGCATACACAGGAAAGAAACATGGGGAGGTGACGCTAATGAGAGAGAGTCGAAGCTCTCTCCCACGCAGGGTCCTTACTTCTCCTCTGCTTCGTACTTTAGCCTAGCCACGCTCTCTCTCTCTCTCTTACGCATTAGGCCTTATGGGCCTATGCCATGGTCAACGGCTAAACTGCAGTGTCGGCTGTGCACGCGCGTTTCAGCCGAGGGAGGAGAAGTTGGTTTAGGTTTCGGGTACATTCCTTCGAGGCTTAGTTAAGCGTCGAAGTTTCTGGATTTTTCTTACTGGCTTAGTGTAATTTTTACATGATGTTTCCGAATAATTATCCAGAAACTTCGTGACTTAACAGGTAAAATAACGATATTTGGAAGTTAGGTGAGGTTTTCTGTAGTCGTCAAACACCCGCGTGTATTTCCAATGTGAAGAAAAAACTAAAAGTCCAATCGACTTCTAATTTTGATAGAATGTTTCATTGAACTCAGCACTACGCCAGTTAACTCTTAGTTTATTATTTTAAGTTTTATTTAGAAGGCTATATCTAATCGAAGTACCGCGTTTTTAGATACGGCCGCCCCTTAAGGCCTATAGAGACCTATCAGCAAAAAATTGATTTATAACAAATTCTTATCCTATTTTCTACTGCATATAAATATTTATATGTATGTAGCAAAACCATATCTGTTCCATATTAAAACGTCGCGCTTACAAAAACTAATGCCTCTACACTCATAATTTTTAAACATTATCACATTTTAATACGTTATACATTTTGCCCAGGTGGAGGGGTGGGGGGGGGGTAGCGTTGGGGGTAGTGGGGGGGCTTTGGATATTTTCAAATCACATAAAAACGAAACAATTTTACATTATTGGTGGGGGGAGGTCGCTGTATATGGCTGGGTGCGGGTTGGCGGTGGTTGGGCGGGCAGGGTGGCCGTATCCATTGAAATATAGGAAGGGAGTTATAATATATATATATATATTGATACACCTATTCGATACAACCACCTACCGGATCTGGCGCACAAGGCGTCGTTCCGTCATTGAATAGAGGGACGCCTCCAGTTCCGAGAGAGACAGCCACTCCTTTCCCTGGAGATCGCCGTAAGGACGCGAGAAAACGAGTCAGCTTCGGCCCGGCTTCATCTGAGATACTGTGCAAACCTTTGTAATTTATTTATAGTGATTACAATATATCCGATCCTTTGTAACTTGGACAATAAGCATTATCATTTAACGAACCTGAGTTCCTCGTCCACTGAGAGAACATACGGTCAAACGCGGAGGAAAGCCTGGTGCACTGGGCAAACCGCGCAATTGTATCGGAAAATTGTATATAAAATAATTTTTAATTATTAATAAAATAGTTCAAATTCCCTTTTTCAATAATGATTATGATATTTAAAATTATTGGTTTATTATTCTAATGTGTTTTGGATTAATTTTCAAAGTGAGCGCAGGCTGCTTAGGCTTAGACCACGAGTCCACTAGGTTACACTAGTGTTAAATTTTGGTGTACTATAGTAATTGAGTACAAATATTTTAAAGGTTATGTTATAAATATTATTAATATACAAATCAAGTTTATATGGCCGTCATGATTAATGTTGAGTAATTAAATTTAATGGTCTAGTAAATTTAATTATTCTAATCGTTATTGAATGGCGGATTAAAATTATTATTAAATCTTTTAGTGTGAAATTTTGGTGTACTATAGTAATTGAGTACAAATATTTTAAAGGTTATACCTTCGCTGCTTAGACCACGAGTCCGCTAGGTTGCACTATGGGTCAAATGGCATTTTCTTAAACGGAAATCTAATATCTCAAGAACAAACAGATATAGCGACCCAACAATTTTTTTAGTTAAATTTCAGGTCATGTGGATTAAGGGAAAATTATTGAGATTGTCATCATCCCCTATTTTGGGCGTAATTAACATGGGTAAAGTAGCGCACCTTTTAAAAATTGATCTTTTTCTCCTTTCCTTTATGGTATATCAAGAATATCTGAAAGAATAATAGAGATATACTTACAATTTTTTTAGAGGACCAAAACTCGAAAAGTTGAAAAATCTTCGACAAATTTTGAACAGGGCTTTTGTGGGCGCTAACAACGAATGTGGGGAGCTTTATTATAATAATAAAAAATGTTTCATATTAATTTTAAGAAATTTCTGTCGATATTTATTAATGCTCTGCTATGCAAATCAATTATTATCATTAAAAATCAAGGCAGCTAAAAAGTTGCTGGGACCTCGAGCTTTGACTGATTCAATCAAAACATTTAAACATAGATTTTGATCCGTGCTAAACTGAAGTTTATATTTTTCATCCTAAATACTTTTATAATTTATCTGAAATAAATCAAGAATTATTCAGTTTTTTATGTTAACCAAATTTTTCGAGAATACATACTTTAAGAAGAATAATTAGTTCTCTGTAATATTAATGTTCCTATTGTTATAATTCAACATTATAGTAAGATAAATAATTTTTTTGACGTTCATCTTTATAATATTTAATACTCCCCGTTGCGAAGCCCCCCCCCCCTTCGAAACGGGGATTATAGATAACCCCCCGGGTTTACCAAATTTTCAAACTTTTTTATTCCATTGTAATACTTTCTCAAATTTTGCACTCATATTCGGTACAAAAAAAAGAAGATGATAAATAAATTTAAGCTGTATATACGCCATATACGCCGTGTATTACTCCCGCGTAAGTCAAAAACAATTATTATGAAAAAAACAAAGTCACGCAAATCTATTATAGAAAACTTGCATTTCCTGCTATATCGACCCAGCAGCGAGCGATGACGCAACAACCAGCAGCAGACTTAGCAACGCACACATGTGCGCGCGCTCCCCTCTTCTCTCCAAGCAACAACCAGCAGCGGACAGCGAACTACGCAGCGGCGTACTCCAATAAGAGTGTGTGTGAGCAGCGAGCGATGATGCAGCGGCGGCGAAGCGCGCGCAGTCTAGTATGTTGGTATGAGTGTGAGATGGATATATGTTGGAAGAATCTTATTTTGTGTCTGAATTAGTTACGCGAAAAATAAGATTCGTGAGTTCGATTATTTAATTATTTAAGGACTTGTGGCGCAGATATTATTAATGGGAGTAGATAAGGAGCAGTAGGTCAAATAAATTGTACACAGATTTATGATTAATAGAATGATTGTGGCTAGCAGCCTTTATTCGCTTTATTTATCACTCAAAGACTTACTCAAGAATTTATCAAACGCGTTAATACTCTAGTATTGAAATAAGCTAAACGTAGAAAATCGGCTCCTTAAAATAACCTAAACAAAATGAACAACAATTGCGGAGACTCGACATATCAATTCTTTTTATAAACAAAGGTTATAATATTATTCGAATATGTGACAATATTGACTTAATATCTTATTATCCTCGTAATTGTTGTAGGTTATTTAGTTAGTTTTACGAGGTGTTACGATGATAATGTTAGCTTACGTAAAATTCGCGAAATGCGACCATAGACAACCGACGTGATATAATCACCACCAGTCGGACAGCGAAAGCTGTCTGTTTTACGTCTGTCGGTGGCAGGGTTAGTGAATTAATTATGCGTGAGTCTTTTCCGAAGGAAGAGACTCCTCGGATCAGTCTGGTGTGGAGATCCCTGGGTGCGAGAAATACAATGAAAAAATTACAAAGGTTAATTGGTTATGCTAAAGATAAAAATACGTAGACTATACAGGGTCCAACAGCAGCCCGGAATTCGCGTCATAGCTGGCTGGAACTGGCTTCCTCTCGTACACTCGGCCACGTGGTTTCGTCTCTTGGAATGCGTCGTGTGCTTAGTATGTGAAGATTGTTGAGCGGAAGGAGTAGAACTGATCCGCTGCTTCGCTCGAGCTGGTCAGCGCGGCGACGAGCGAAGCGGGACCGCTAGGAGAGGGCTATGCGCAGCGGACGAAATCGCGTTTGCGGCGTAGATCTGCTGCGTCGGCGGCCCTCATACGATCGATAATCGTATGGGAGCCGTGTAAGCACGAGAGAGAGAGAGAGAGAGAGAGAGAGAGAGAGAGAGAGAGAGCGAGGCAGCCCTGTACCTGCGCTCCGCGGCACCTGGGCTAGTCGATAAGGGCCGTACCTGCACGGACCCAAAATGTGGCCGTTGCAATGTGTAAATCTTCGTGTGACGTGTGAATGAATATATCTTTTCGGCGGCTCACTGAGCGCTCTCTCAACAAGCTATAAAAGGCCAAACGCGGCCAATGCCAGGTACTAGTTGTCACAATTCCAAGCGCACTAGTCACTACACACTCTACAGAAATTAATGCGTAGAAACATAAACACACCTACACAAACTTGTTATTGTAATTTATGCGTACTGATCAACACTCTAATACAACTTTTGCGTAAAACGAACACGTGCAATATTGATGAAACTTAAAATTTATTTAAAATACATTCATAATATTTCCAATACACAATTATAATTATCATTCTACGAAAATTTATGCAAAATTTTATAAATCATCATAACAACGAATAGTCTATATTTATGATGAAACATTTAAACATTTGTTCTATTTTTTTTTTATTGACTAAATAATAGACAAATTATTTCTATGATAAATAAGAGTTCTTATTTCTGGCGTTAAGTATCCATTACCTATCACCCCGGACCTACCTTTATCTTTAATATTTTTTTTTCTATTATTTTTTAATTTATATTTAAAATCATTTCTGCTGAACTCTTAAAAATATATTTGAATAAATTCTTTTTATTTTTCTTTTATCTGGTTTCACACTTGTAATTCAGTTTATATAATGATCTTTACTTGCTAAATAATTAGTCTTTTTATTTATCTTACTATTATTTCAACAACACCAGGACTAGCAAGTTGAGGACCATTACAAAGCAATTTTTGTGAAATTTTGCGAAAAAAACTGTTTAATAATGAAGTTACTTGCAAAAATATCTTGCGCATTAGGTTTTGACTTAGGCCAAAGAATTAATGGTAAACGACGAGATATGACGTTCTCGAAACCGACGCGCCGATACAGCCGTGGTTTCGAGAATGTATTAATCTCGAATCCGCATCCGAGAGACGGCGTTCTTGATGCCGCCACCGGGATACGGCGTTCTCAAAGCCATTGCTGAGGTACGGTGATTTTCCAGTCAGCTATCGATATCCCATCAAAGGGGCCGAAATGAGGACAACCCTCCGCAAAATCTACAACGACTATATACGTAGGTACAGAAAGTCCAGTAAATTCAAATTGGACCATAGATAAAAAATAGTCACCTTAATGCCGCTATTTAGGTCTCAAAAACGCAGAAATCATACATGTATTACAAAAATTTGATGCGATATTTGTTACCTGGAAGCTCTAGTGTCCCCTTAGTAGTATTTAGGATTATTACTAACGATTCCTACCTTTGAAGATAGCTGACCCTATAAACCTTCATCGTTTTAATACTGTGGAGTAGGAATGTAAAATTTTTTACTTACCAAATTTTGTTGCAACTTGCTGGAGTCTAAATGGTTATTAACATTTAATGATTCTAAATTGGGACAGCCCAGAAGAAAAACATTTTTACGCCTTGAATGTCCATGATAATCAATAAAAATAAATGGTCGACAATTTAATATGCGATTGCAATATTCTAAAAGACTTTTGGTATAAAATATAGTTGGATGCTGAATCCGGTTAGGATTTTTCCAACAACGATTTAAATCTTCATTTGTTAAATCATATCGATTGCTGTAAACGAAATAATTGTTACATTATTTTTAATTTGTACTATTCACAATTTATTATTTTTAATACATTATTTAAACATTTTAAATATTGCCAATTCTCCTAGCAAAAGCACGTTTCGCTTAATCATCACAACCCAGTGTAAATGAATAAGAAACGAGAAACAAGTAAATATAATAAACAAGACCAGTAAATATAATATAATAAACAAGACCTATCTAGAAATAAGATGGTAATGTCATCCACGGTAGATTTAAGAAACTCAAGACAAATTCTTATTAGAACGTTCACGTGGAATAGTCACTCAACTAAATCGGGTACCTATTTGTAAGAATATTGTCAGTTTATCAGCTAATCCATGCTCTCACGTCAGTAAATGTTATCATGTATATTTTAAATACATGTATCTTTAGTCTGAATGTGAAAATTTTTTATTTGACCCATCAAAAGTTTTTTTTAAAAATCGCGAAAACGTATGGGATTTTTAGGCAGAAAATTGAGTATAAATTGTTTGAGTTACTCAAGGGGTCAAGACACTTTTAAACGCTGAAAACTGGAATCCTTATAAATAATTACTTACCCGTAGTGACTCTCCGTATAGTGATTTGAGTATTTTGGCACTGTCTGTAGGATTCTATGTGACCACATGGTTTGATTGGGCTAAAATTTTATGAGCATGCTTTGTACTTTTGGTATAAATGAAGGGATTTTTATTTGAATGCTTAGAAAATGTTTAACAATAAAAATACTGAATTTTTGGCCTTTTTAACCTATTTATGACATATTTTCTTTCATAAAAAATTTTGTGGTCACATGGAATCCTACGGACAGTGCCAAAATGCTTAAAACAGTATATGGAGAGTCACTATGGGTAAGTATGTTTATTATAATTTATTTTTGTGATTTTTTATAAGAATTTTATTTTTCAGGGTTTAAAAGTGTCTTGTCCCAGTAGGTGAGCTATACGGGTACTGGCGCAGGCGGGTACTGGCGCATGGCGGTACGGGCGCAGGCGGGTACGGGCGCAGGGGATACTGGCGCAGGGGATACGGGCGCAGAACTGTGCGCTTGTATAATAACTCAACTGCGCTCGTATAACCCAATTGCGCTCCTCCTCAAAGATACCCCGGGCTCACCCCATGAAGCCACTGCAGCCGGGGGCGGTTCGAGGCAACCGGGGGCAGGCCACTGCGGCCGTCGGCCGCCCGAGCGCACTCCTATATGTAGACTCCGCGAAGCTACTTTTCTTGCGAGTTTCGCGACGCCATCTAGCGGGAGAGCCTTCACCGAACTCACACAATCACACACAACAAGCATACTCACATATAAATACTCTCACGCATACTTACAACCATGTACGCGCACGCACACATTCATATACCGCACATATTTGTATATCCGCACACATGCATTCACACATTCATATACTGCACATATATACATCCATGTACACTTATATAGACATATATTCACACAAACACACTCACATATTGATATATCCGCACACACGCATTCACACATTCATATACTGCACATATATACATCCATGTACACTTATATAAGCGCATAAATACTCCTACACACTCACACAGCCATGCAATCATACAGACACAACAAGCACACTCCCATATAAATACCCCCACAAGCACTCATAAACAACCATGCACTCATACAGACACAGTAAGCACACGCACACACAAATATTATAGACACAACACGCACATACGTCCATGCACACGTATTAATACTCCCACGCACACTCACACAGTCACAACAAGCACAATCACATGCATATAAAGACTCACACACACACTCATATACAACCATACACAAACATATTCACATACTTTTACTTACTCACATACATGCTTCCAAGAAAAAAAGAACAAAGATGGATTAGAATTTAAAAAATTTATTTATAACACAGCATAACATGAGGTTATAAACAATTTTTTTCATACATTTCAAGGAACTTTCTGGCCTCTTCTAGCTGCTTTTTCGTTTCCTCATGCTCCTTCCTCTCTATCTCCAACAATTCCTCTGCTACAACCCTTTCAGCTACAACCCTCTCCACTTCCAATTGCATCCGACCAACCTCGCCATGTTCAAAGAAAAGGTCGTCTCTCAACACAGCTAGTGCATGGTGTGCAGCATGTAATTCTACAAGTAGATCTTCGCGCTCAGAAAGCAACCCAGCAATCCTCAATTCATAGAAAAAAACATCGATTGAGCCGAAGTATAAAATGATGGGTCCATAGAACGCTGAGACAGGTCCTTCCTCAATCAATGCTTCCGCAAATGCGTGATGACTCCCATACCGCTGCCTACCTGCTTCAAAAATCATGGCCTGTTTGAAAGGCACCGGTCCTGGAGGCAGCAGAAGCTCGCTGAAAAAATAATTTATACCGATTTTATTATTTCTACGAGCTAAAATCAACTACTCCTCGAGCGAGATATGTATTGCAAGAAAATAGAACGTTTTATTTATAGGTTAGAATATATTTTTTATTTGTTTAAAAGTATAACCTAATTCAAATCTTGATATTAATATTACTGTATAGAGAGAGAGAGAGAGAAAGAGAATTTATTATACTTACCCTTCATGTAAACCCCAAATCATCTGCACTTCCATTCTTTGAAAAAATAAAAGCGATCACAAAAAACGTGCACCTGTCAACGAAACAGCTCGAACAACAATGGCGAAGCATGTCTTCTGCTCCCAGCATTTTGGCGCGTTCATAGAAAGCGAGCATGAGGCTCGAATTCGGACATACTGAAGTAATGACGGTCACAATACGCGTGCGCGTGAACACATGCTCGCGTTCCACCTTCCATTTCGAATGTAGAGACCATTTTTAATACTATTGAAATAACTAATAATAATTAAATTTTATGTGTATGTGTGTGTATATATGCGTATATATATACGCATACAAACATAATATATGCGCGAATGCATGTATCGTTTCGCGTTCCGCGCTGTTCCAATCGTAACTAGTGATAAGGTTTGATCGAAAAAAGGAATATGAGGAAAATATAGGATATAAAATGTTTAGTATATCTATAGCTACAAGGAACAGTAAGGAACAAGCTTGCTTACAGATTTTACATCTTATTTATTCAATAATAAATCGTTTATGTGTGTGTATGCATGTATCGTTTCATGTTTCACGTTCCGCGCTGTTCCAATCGTAAATAAGGATAAGGTTTGATCAAAAAAGAATGGGAAAAAAATATATGATATAACATGTTTAGTATATCTATAGCTAGAAGGAACAGCGAAGAACAAGCTGGCTTCTAGATTTCACATCTTGTTTAATCAATAATAAATTTGTTATGTGTATGCGTGCGAGTATATATATATATATATATATATTTTAGGAAGGATGAGAGCCCCAACCGCGCTCTCACCTGTGAGGTGCCACCATTCTTGTTTACCTCTCCATAACTTCCTGCTTTTATTTACAATATATTACATTTATTTTTTATTCTCGAAGTCACTATTTCCTGCTCCTTAGCTGTATCCACTTCATTTTTAATCATAGAAGCCATTCTTTCCTGATCTTCCTTAGATGTATCCACTACATCACGACCAACTCTATACAGCTGTAATAAGAACTTCTTCATGGAATAAACATTCCTTATGGCACAAACAGGGTTCCAACATAGAGGATGATGGTTGCACAGTGTGTACACCTCCTTCCGAAGGCTGGATAAAGCTGGACATCCGAAGTCTTCTATGTAAATAATACTGTAAACAAAAAGATAAGTTTTAGTATTTTATTATTTAAATAGTAATAATTATATATAATTACCTGTCATCTGGTAACACTTTCCTCAACCATCTTTGTTTCTCCAACCCCTTGACGTAGATTTTAGACGCATCTCTCAAAACATTCAGCAATATCCTCATCAAGTCCTTGTAGCGGATCTCTCCCGCGCTCCAGGGTATCCCGTGGAAGTTCTTCTCCAACCATCGATTTCTACACCGACTCCCCGATGTTAGACTGGACCACTTGCAATATGGCTCGAATAAGAATACGGAAGGAGTCGCATCTTCTTCGAGGGCAAGGATCGCCACCTCCTTGAAGACGAACTCGTTTAGAGATGTCTTGAAGCCTTGAACGTCGACCACGTACTCCATCTCGAAGACTACTATCCCTCTCGAGTACTCGCGCCTCTTATATACCCCTCGGCTACTGCGTAACCTCAGTGACCGCCTTCTGCGCATCACTCGAGCCGCCACGCCCCCACCACTCCGTCGGCTACTGCGCAACATCAGTGGCCGCTTTCTGCGCATCAATCGAGCCGCCGCTCTGAGACTCCACTGGTGGGGATAAAGCCTCTCTAGTATAAGACTCGTAGAAGGCTAGTATACGATCATCAAACATGTTTGAACCGGCAACACTGTTTCTAACGGTAGGGCTCGACAGGTTTGAACCTGCACGTCTATCTGGGGGGTATAAAGGGAGCTGCGCCGGACCTCCGAAATCATTCTCACCAGTCGATCGACGAGTTAACCTCGAAGATTACCTAGTGCAAAGAACTTCTCAAAGAAGACGATTAAAGTATACCTAGTGCGAAGACGATCTGAACTCAACAATCCAGGGTAGGTTTATTGAATAATTACTTTCTATAGATAATTACTAATTCAATCGTTTATTTACAGATGGTTACCATCGAGTACTATCAGCAAACCATCAAGTGGTTATGGGGATCCCTACGTCATGCATACAATGGTGATGGTGACGTAGAGGACATACAGAGGTGGTCATTCCTAACCTCCAAAGCTCTGGAAGGAGCTGAGGAGATTTCGAGTAGACCAGCCTTAACCAGAGAGGAAAAGCAAAAGTGTCAAACGATCTTGAGACATTTGCATACTATTCAAGATAAGCTCCTTGATCTGGCGAAGAAAGGTGGTGATCTACGCGTTGATCGATCAGCTGATCCTCCCAAAGTTAAATGGGATGATTTTCAATCAGCTTTCGAGACACGTATCAGGTCAGGTGTAATAACCAACCTCGGCCATCTTGACATCGTATCATTCTTCAACGATGTTCTCCCTCTCTTCGAGGAAAAGATCAAGGTAGCTCTCTCTGTGTACAACGCTGTCAAGGTCAATACTGAGCTTGCAGCTGAGTACGCCATTTTGAAAAATGATTCAGAGAGTCTTGAAGTGAAGTACTTCAATACGAGGAACGCTCCCATTCATCAGACGACGGACTTGAAAGAGTGGTTCGAAGAAAACGTGCAGCGATCTGTCCATACTGGAATGGAGGAATTTCAGGAGAAAGATTCCGGTTGGACTCTCCGCCAAATCCTGAGCTTGACGGTAAACATAAACAAGTTCAAGTCTATGAAGGGAAGCTCATTCATCGAATTACCGGAATTCATCAAGAAGAAGAAAGCTTGTGTGAACGTGCAAAATCAGGATAATGAGTGCTTCAAGTGGTCCATCTTATCCGCATTACATCCTATAACTAAGGATGCATATCGTGTATCTAAGTATAATGCTTTCAAGGATGAACTCCATTTTAAGGGAATTGAGTTCCCAATGCAGCCCAAGGAGATTACCAAGTTCGAGAGGCAGAACAACATCTCTGTGAACCTTTACATCTTGAAGAAGAGGGGTGAGCGCCACGAAGTATCCCCATGCCATGTGACTGCGGAGAAGAAGGAGAAGCATGTGAACCTGCTTTTAATCCAGGACTACTACGTGGACGAGGAGGGAGAGGAGGTAGAAGAGGAGGAGGAGCACCCTCTACCCAAGTTCCACTATGTATGGATCAAGAACCTCTCTCGCTTGGTATATAGTCAATTGTCAAAGACTAAATGTAAACACTATATTTGTGATCGTTGTTTACACTACTTCCACTCAGAGGATAAGTTGAAGAAACATGAAGTTGACTGTGCTCAACTCAACAAGTGCAAGGTCAAATTACCGACCGAGAAAGAGAAAATTCTCAAATTTGAGAATTTCAAGCATGGTGAACGCGTTCCCTACGTCATCTATGCTGACTTTGAGTGTCTCTTGAAGCCTACACAAGATAAGTATGCTTACCAAGAACACCAAGCTTACAGCATAGGCTACTATGTGAAAAGTAGCTTCAACGATGAGCACTCTGGATATCGAAGCTATAGACAAGAGGAGGAGGATGGACAAACCCCTGCTCAGTGGTTTGTGGTCGAGCTTGAAGCGTTGAAATCCAAGATGGAGGAGGTTTACGGTACACCTAAACCGTTGGCGCTCACAGAGGCTGAGGAACGTCAGTTCCAACAGGCTACCTCTTGCCATATCTGCAAGAAGCCATTCTCTGAGCAGCAGAAGAAGGTGCGCGACCACTGCCACCTAACTGGACGGTACCGAGGAGCTGGCCATCAGGGATGCAACCTGAACTTCCAGGACTCCCGCTTCATCCCGATCATCTTCCACAACCTCACAGGATACGACTCGCACTTCATCATCAAGGAGATCGCCACCGCAACAAACTTGAAAGGACGTGTCAACCTCATCCCTGAGAACAAGGACCGCTACATCTCCTTCACGAAGTTCGTGGACGGAAGTGAGATCAGCTTCCGCTTCCTTGACTCCTTCCGCTTCATGGCATCCTCCCTTGAGAAGCTAGCCTCTTACCTCGATCAACTCGATATCGCTAAGCGAGTATTCGAGGAAGATGGCTACTCCAATGAGCAGATGGAGCTTCTCACGCGTAAGGGAGTATTCCCCTACGACTACGTCTCCAGCTTTGACAAGCTAAAGGAGACAAAGCTCCCCTCCCAAGCCGACTTCTTCAGTCAGCTGACTGAGAGCGGTATAGAGGACGCTGAGTATGCGCATGCGCAAAATGTTTGGCAGCGTTTCAACATCGCGAGTCTTGGTGAGTACTCCGATCTCTACCTTAAGACGGATGTACTCCTGCTTGCAGACGTGTTCGAGAACTTCCGCTCGACATGTCTTGAAGCGTACGGTCTCGACCCCGATCATTACTACACCACCCCCGGTCTCACCTGGGATGCTATGCTTAAGTATACCAAGGTCGAGCTGGAACTCCTCACGGACATAGACATGCTCTTGTTCGTTGAGAGAGGAATCAGGGGTGGTGTAAGTCAGTGTTGCAATCGCTATGCAAAAGCGAACAACGAGTACATGAGCGAGGGGTATAACCCACTGGAGGAGTCAAAGTACCTCATGTACTATGACGTCAATAACCTCTATGGTTGGGCTATGACTCAGGCCCTACCATATAGAGGCTTCCAGTGGGTCAATAACATGGACACTCGTGCCATCTCCCAGATCGATGACAACGATCAGTATGGGTACATCCTGGAGATTGACCTGGAGTATCCGGAGAGCCTGCATGATGCCCATCGAGACCTGCCACTCTGCCCCGAGCATCGAGCTGCGCCAGGCTCGAAACAGCAGAAGCTCATGACTACCCTGCACAACAAGGAGCGGTACGTCATACACTACCGTGCCTTGAAGCAGGCTCTGAGTCATGGGTTGGTCCTGACTAAGATCCATAGGACTCTGCGTTTCGAGCAGAAACCATGGCTCAAGCCATACGTAGACCTCAACACCGAGAAGAGGAAGCAATCGAAGAACGAGTTCGAGAAGCTCTTCTTCAAGCTTCTCATCAACGCGGTCTACGGGAAGACCATGGAGAATGAGCGCAAGAGAGTGGACGTCAAGCTCGTCAACAAGTGGGAGGGTCGGTACGGCGCTGAGGCGCTGATAGCCAAGCCGAACTTCCACAGCAGCTCGATCATCTCCGAGAACCTCGTAGCGATCCAGCTCGCCAGGACGGAGATCAAGATCCGCAAGCCCATCTATGTGGGTCTCTCCGTCCTCGATCTCTCGAAGATCAACGTGTACGAGTTCCATTACTCGTACATGCGCGAGCGCTACGGTGTGGGGTGCAAACTCCTCTACACCGACACCGATAGCCTCGTCTACGAGGTTCAGGGCTCTGACGTCTACGCCGCGATGAAGGAGGACATCGCGAGGTTCGACACCAGCGACTACCCCGAGGACAACCAGTTCGGGATGCCACGCCGGAACAAGAAGGTTCTAGGCGTGATGAAGGACGAGTGCGCCGGCAACGTGATGGTGGAGTTTCTGGGCCTGCGCAGTAAGATGTACTGCGTGCGCATCGATGGCCAGAAACCCATCAAGAAGGCGAAGGGTGTCAAGGGCCCAGTGGTGAAGACCAGGATCGACCATGAGGACTACCACCGCTGCCTCTTCGACCGGGAGATCCTCGTCCGCCAGCAGCAGAACATCCGCTCCAGGAAGCACGTCGTCACCACGGAGAAGCAGGAGAAGATCGCCCTCAGCCCTCACGACGACAAGCGCCATCTGGTGATCGGTGAGACCGACACCCTACCGTGGGGGCACTACAGTCTTCGAGCGTGCGAGGCGGCGTTGACAGAGGGCGCCAAGACCTGTCCCTGCAACGAGGAGGAGGAGCCGGCAAGCAAGAGGTCTAGGCTGGAATAGGTAAGTTCGTAAATCTACTTTACCGACTATACTTTGATACTAACCTTACCTTTTGTTTCAGACGCTGAATGTAGGAGAAGAAGAAACGGAGAGGTAGTTACAAGTTGGTTGTACCTCACGGGTGGGGGCGTGGTTGGGGCCCCCACCACACCGAAACAACAAGTTGGTGCTTGTTCGAGCGCATGCTCCGACCTGCTTGCAGCTTCGCATGCTCCGATCTGCTTGTAGCTTCCCAATTGGTCAAGCGGCGGCGGCGGCTTGAGTAGTCGTAGTGGGGAGAGGTGTACATAAGGCTTTGAGGTAGGATCTAAAGATCATTCTCACCAGTCGACTGCCGAGTGAACCTCCTCGTAGAAGACGCATCCTCGCAGAAGACTATCCTCGTAGAAGACTATCCTCGTTTCATCCTCGTAGAAGATCATCATCAAGCATCCAGGTTAGCCCTATCAATCATATTGATTTACATACAGATTGATAACCAAGTGTCTTATTCCAGATGGATCTCTCAACATTGAACAAGGTTGCTGCTGGAGGCTTCCTGCCGACGAAGAAGATTGTGGAGTTGGAGAAGGATCGTTCCTACATGGTGACATCTTTGAAATCGGTGAAAACCAGATATGGTCTGAAGATTGTAGCAACTCTAGATGAAGAGTTCCAGATATTCCTTCCAGGACGAGTAACAACTGCTCTCAACAAGGATGAGCTCTTATTCAATCAGCTGAGTGAAGCTGCGAATAAGCTCAAGTTGAACCTCATACCTTGGAGATAACGGTGTGCAGTTCGGCAACGCTTAAGTGGTGGTGAAGATAACGGAGGGGTAGTTACAAGTTGGTTGTACCTCACGGGTGGGGGCGTGGTTGGGGCCCCCACCACACCAAAACCACAAGTTGCTGCTTGCTTTGATTTGATGACAGCTCGAGTAGTAGTGGGGAGAACTGTACATAAGGCAGTGAAGCAGTCTGCAAACATCATTCGAGATGGAGCTCACAAGCAGAACTCTCGTGCTGAACAGTTATCCATTGATAACACCGAAAGAAGATCATCCTTACATGGTGACATCATTCAAGCGAACGAGGACCAAGTTTGGACCAAAAATCTTCGCAATCCTCGATGACAAGTTTTCAATGTTACTTCCAGATTATCTGTCCATATGTTTAATGGATGAGGATGTTTTGTTTTATAAGATGATATCAGCTGCAGAACAGCGTAAGTTGAATCTAACTTACAAAGTTGATAAGAGACTCTTTGCATATGTAAGAGTAAAAGTATTCTGGGGCATAGTGAACGATGAAGATCTATTCAACAAGATGCTACCACTTGCAACAAGAGTTGGATTAATCCTCAAACAGTATTAAGTGAGCAATCAATGTGGAGGTAAATTCAAGATGGTTGTACCTCACAGGTGGGGGCTTCCACCACCACTTATTACATATCACTTTTATCAATCCAACTGTTATGAGATTTATCGAATCCAAGCCACTTGACGTAGACTTGCTTTCCTCGTTTCTTTAGAACCTTCTCTACAAGGTATATATCAGGATACTTTGTTTTCAATAACTCCTCTTCATAAAATCCTCCAGTGATCGGCTTATCCTGATAGTCCTTAAGATGATAGGTTACTGGATTCGTCGCTGCCACTCTACTTATTGTAAATATCTCCGTTGACCAGTTGGGTGTATAACCCTTCTCAAAAATCTGCTTTGTTTTACTCAATCGTACATTATCTCCCACTTTAAATTTAGGATTCTTTGTTTTTGTAAGTGTACGAGCAAAACGTTTAAGAATTTGAGCTTGATTATCGATAGAGACTTCACTAGGCCTCATTCCAATAGTTCGATGTTTGCTATCATTATATTTAGATATCAAATCAGGTAAGATATTTAACCATTTGTAGTTTCCTTGAAGACTAAACTGAAGCCACATCTTTGTTTTTAAAGTACGATTGAAGCGCTCACATATGGAAGCTTTAAGATTACTATACGTAGAGTATAAATTAATCTTGTATTGCTTCATGAGCTTTTCAAAATTCGTATTATAGAACTCTTTACCTCTATCTGTATGCAAATTTTTTGGTACTCGACCTTGACATAATACAGACTTCATAGCTGCTGTAACTTCTTCTCCAGTCTTTCTCTTTACTGGAACAGCCCATGCAAATTTAGAAAATGTATCGATGATTGTGAGAAGATATCTATAACCCTTGTTCTCCTTAGCATAAGGTTGCATTTCTACTAAATCAGCTTGCCAAGTCTCATCTAATCCTCGAACATCAAACTTCCGTCGTGGATAGTTACGACGAGCAGGCTTATGAAGTTCCTCAACTACAACTCTTTTCATTATAATGTTGACACTTTGACGATAAGCAAAGGATTATTGATAAACAAGTCTTGATAGCCTCTTTTATAGTCTCATGCAAACCTCTTATGTTGAAACGAGTCAGGTTGTGAAGTTTTTAGCTGTTGGGCTGTTAACAAGTGATTGCCTTCAGACCTTTTTGTGAGAGCCTCTTTTATAGTCTGGATTTCCGTCTTATGACTAAGTAATTTTAAATCAAGTTCATCTCTATGTGCTTCTACGAGAGAATCCAAATCACTAAGACTTTTTTCCAGTCGAGATATAATAGCTAATACTTTTTGAATTTCTGCTTGAAGTGTATCCAAGTTTATAGCTTCATCTCGCTGTTGTGGAGCTCCTACATTACATAACCTCTTTTTATCCATGTCATATTGACCATCCTTTGTGATTTTGAAACCAAAACCAGGAGGTCCACGACCACCTTCGCTTTTCTTTAGATTACGTCCGAACACGTCGACACTCACCTTTGAAATGATGCTTATCTCTCGAAGCGCTCAATATATATATCCAATATATATGTATATATATCAATATATACCCATCCTCGCAAAGCTCCTCAATGATTGAGTGAATCTCATTGATGTGGCTCGGATTACCAGCTGATTGTTCAGCTATGAGTAGGCGAAGACTATCGACTAGTTCATTTGGATCATTCCAATATACATAGTCCATTTGAGTATTTCTTCGAGCGACTTTGTATCGAGGTAGTGCTCCACCATGCTTTGCAAACAAAGGTGCTATGATATCGGTATACTTTTTGCTATTATGAATGCGAATCGATTCATGACTTTTGAAGCCTTTCTTATGTGCACTCGTTGCTTCAAGTATACTTTGATAGTTTCGCAGATCTGTTTGATTATAAATCTGCTTATTTGGATGTTTTGCTATCAACAACTCCATCAATCCTGGAGTTTTATGATACCTTCATCTTTTACTTTAATACTCTTATCACCAAAGATGATAGAAGAATCACCAAGCTTCCATATTCCACCTTCTTTTCGAACTCCATAAATTTTATCATTATCCTGTTTCCGCTTGAACATCTTCATATACTCATTATCTTCTTCTTTCTTCTCCTCTTCTTCATCATCATCATCACTAGCAGCTGTTTCAAATCCACTCATTTTAGCATCCTTATTAGCTAAAGTTTCATTAAGACTATCATCATCACTCTCATCATCATTAGATGCAACATATGTTTCATCAATAGTCTCATTCGTTTTTTGTATGCTTTCATTGAGAGAAGATTTCTTTAGCTTCTTTGGAGGAGGAGGTAAATTTTTTTCAGTTGAAGAAGAAACAAGCTGTTGTAGAGGATTAACAATCGGTTTAAAAGTATCTCCCACAGCTTTTTCAAAACTATCTTTTTCCATCTTCAACATATTATACTTGCGTTTGACTGCCTTTTGTGCTTTTAC
Source organism: Pteromalus puparum (assembly GCA_012977825.3). NCBI lineage: Eukaryota > Metazoa > Arthropoda > Insecta > Hymenoptera > Pteromalidae > Pteromalus > Pteromalus puparum. The sequence continues at coordinate 28,049,480 of CM053169.1, read as the reverse complement.
AAGCTGACGTAAAATATTTTTTTCTCTTTGAATATCACCCATGTTAATGCTTCGATATACAAAGATGAACTATGAATTTTTACTATGTGCGTGCTATATTTATAGCAAAACAGTCAAAGCCCTTCCGATATCTACCTCTATTTATTGGACTATCCTTATCAATCATTATGAAACCATACTTATCATCAGACCAACACTTTGCGCATAAATTTTTAAACTGTATATAGCTCATATCAGAATTAACATGATCATCATACAGATGTTTGAGGTTTAGATCATCTTGCCGAAAAATTACCAATAGATTGACATTGTCTCTTACAAGATGTTTCGGAACTTGTGCATACGACTGACAGAGATAGAAACAATCAACTTTCTTATGTCTTCCCATACAGTAATATGCTTTTATATTATTTTGCTTTTCACAAGCAACATCATCAAATATCATGATTGAGTTGGGGAGAGCATCATCAGGACCTATCACATCATCATGCTCGCTAAAAGGAAAATATTGTATACCATCGATAGGTTCTAAAAGATTTTTTAGAAATTTATACTTGGATTGATTTAGAGATTTTGAGTATACATATACGTTTTCAAATCGAACACCATTAGGATGTGTTATTAGAGCAAGTAAGCTATTCGTTTTACCACAGTTTGATGGTCCACAAAATACAGCTCGAATGCTGTCTGGAAGTAGATCTCCATGACGCTTAATTTTTTTCTCAGGTTCAACGATCGTGTCGAAATTGACTATGGGAAGTTTGACTGGCTGCTCCTTGAAGTTCATTCTTAGAGGTTTGATTTGCAACTGAGAGTGAAAGTATAAATAGAGCGCTTATATACTCTCGGTATCAGTTATCATTTGACCTTCATGGTGTAATGATCACATATAAACGACGTGGTCGTGGATTTGTTAATAAATTTATCAACAAACTTCCGGTTGAACTTCATTTACCAGGATATTAATACTGTGGACCGGGTACCAAATTAGCTATACGTCTTGCTCGAGGTGATCCAGGAATTAATCCGTTGGATAAAGCTTGTAAGGAGCACGATATATTCTATTCACAAAATCGTGAAAACGTTGAAGCTAGGAACGTTGCTGATAAAGTGTTGGCTAACAAAGCTTGGCAAAGAGTTTTGGCAAAAGATTCGAAAATCGGTGAAAAAGCAGCTGCATACGCCATAACTAACGCTATGAAGTTAAAATCAAGCCTTGGAATGGGAATGAAGAAGTCTCGCACTACGCTTAGAAGAGTAGTGAAGGCTGCTTCAAAATCAGTTGTACCAGGTAAATGTGCTAGTAAAGTTATTCTTTCAGCTTTGAAAGGTGCTCGCAAAATGGTTAAAAAAGCTGGTGGCAAGAAAAATATCATAGTTCCTCGAGTATTACCAGTTCCATCCAAAGTGGGTGGTTTCCTACCATTTCTTGTTCCCATATTTGCCGGTCTAAGTGCAACTGGTGCGCTAGCAGGTGGCGCTGCTGGAATAGCTAAGGCTGTTAATGATGCTAAAGCTGCTAAGCTTAAATTGGAGGAGAGTCAGAGACATAATCAAAAGATGGAGGAAATTGCTCTTGGTAGAGGACTCTACTTAAAACCTCACAAGAAAGGATTAGGTCTTCATCTGAAGCCTGGAAATGGATTAAGAAAAAAAAAAAGATCCTCGAAGTAAGATTACCTGAGAGAGCTCTTACGGATTTTGATCTTTTAAAGTATGCTAAAATTATGAAGATCTCAAACTTTCGTGGTGTATTTATGCGTGATTCATTGCCGTTGGATGGTCCGCATTACAACGAATCAGCCATTGTTAATTTGGATGATACTCGCGGTCCTGGTACACATTGGGTTGCATATCGTAAGCGTGGTTCAAATGTGGTTTATTTCGATAGTTTCGGAGACCTTCAACCCCCACTAGAGTTATTACTTTATCTGGGCGTTGATCAAGTAAAATATAATCATGAAAGATATCAAGATTATAATACATTCAATTGTGGTCATCTCTGTCTCAAGTTTCTGAATGGAAGCCTATATAAGGAGATGAAAAAATAGTTGATATCTCATTATCAGTTTAACTGTCATGGAAGATTCACTAACTCTGAGTCTCTCTGCTACAACTTCTATACTTGAAGCTCAATACTTTCCACCAATTCAACTTTCTCCAGATAAAAATTACGTTCTTGGATTGGTTGAATTGCTTACCTTCAACTCGATTCCCAACATTGATATAGGCAATAACAAGTTCTACGTAGGTGAAGAGATAATTTACTTACCGACGGGTAGCTACGAGATTGAAGACATAGAAAATTATCTTTATGATATATTAGCTTTGAAAGGTATATCAATATCTATCAAACCTAACAATAATACTCTTCGCAGTGTAATTCAGTGTAGTCATGCAATTGATTTTCGCCCGCGAGATTCGATTGCTCAACTATTAGGTTTCACACAACGCATTCTTGCAGCTAACATTATTCATAGCTCTGATCTACCAGTGTCTATTCTCAAGGTTAACGCTCTACGAGTTGAGTGTAGCATTACTACCGGTGCCTATATAAACGGTCAGCGAGTGCATACCATACACGAGTTCTTTCCTGCAGTACCACCAGGCTACAAGATCATCGAAGTTCCATCACAAGTTATTTATCTTCCAATCACCGTGAAAAGTATTGATCAATTGCTGCTACGCATAGCTGATCAAGACGGAAATTTAGTTAACTTTCGCGGAGAGATAATTACAATTAGATTACATCTTAAACAGGCGTAATGGGTATTGTCTACAGTGGAAGAGGGTATATAAGCAAGCCAAAATGGCAACCAAGCATCAGTCGTCAGCGAGCATTCAGAACGCTAACACGGCAAAATATACAATTCTTAAAAGGACTCGGTCTAAGAGTCAAAAGCCCTGGTGGAAAGTAACGTGTATATTCCTCTGTTATCTACAAAGAAATGGAAGAGATTCTAAATATTCAATCTCCCCTGACGTACGATGATTCAGTCTGCAATTATGAGATACATGNTTGTACATAGGTGTGAATGTGAGTGTGATATTTTTATGTAAGCGTTTTTTCGGCGGTGCGATCCCCGCTCTCTCCGCAGCCTTTATAAGTACCCGCGCGGCCTAGAGCCAGTCACTTAGCTCCAACGCAACTTAAGAGAGGACTAGTCCTACCAAGAGCAACTATTACGCCTTGGTAGATAAACTTAGAATATTTTCTCACTTTTGAAGGACTTATACAATTTTCTAGTCAAGCAAAGATATCGCAAGTTAAGCGTATCAGTCTTGGACTTAGAAAAATTTCAGTTCCTTTCAAAAGACTTAGAGAAATTTTCGAATATTCTTATATTTGTTAAATTATCTAGTCAGGCAAGATAACGCAATTTAACGCGTATCTGCTTTAGACTCTAATAGAAAATTCGTTTATTA
>CM053169.1:28030101-28046029 GCA_012977825.3 Pteromalus puparum | reverse complement strand
CTTTATCTGGTACCTATCTATTTTTTTATGTGGCGTGATCAAAGTAAAATATAAATCATGAAAAGATATACAAGTATTATAAATACATTCATTGTGGTCATCTCTGTCTTCATGTTTCTTAGAATGAAGCATCTACTATAAGGAGTATTAAAAAATAGTTGATATCTTCATTATCAAGTTTAACTAGTTCATGAAGATTCATACCTCTGAGTCTCTCTCTGCTACAACCTTCTTATACTTAAGCCTCTATACTTTCCTCACATTTCAACTTCCAGAAAATTACGTTCCTTGATTGCTTTTGAATTGCTTTACCTTCCAACTTCGATTTTATCCAACAATTGATATAGGCCATTATAAATCAAGTTCTACGTAGGTGAAGAGGTAACTTTACGTTACACGGGTCCAGCTCTACGAGATTTGAAGAATTAGAACATGTATCTTTTATGACTATTATTAGCATTTGGAGTTTAAAGGCTAATCATATCAACTATCATATCCAAACCCTAACATAATACTCTTCGCAGTGTAATTCCAGTGTGGAGTCTATACAATCGATTTTTCGCTCCGCGGATTCGAATTGCTCAACATATTTTGTTCACACAACGCTTCATTGCAGCTAACATTATTCATAGCTCCTGCATTCTACCTACAGTGTCTATTCTCAAGTGTTTAACGTCTACTGAATTGAGTGTTACATACTCCGGTGCCTATTATAATACGGTCAAGCGGATCGTGACATTCCATACGACGAGTTGCTTTCTTCCTGCTCATAGTACAAAGGCTCACTAAGATATCTGATACTTCTCATCTACAACGTTATTTATCTTCAATCACCGTAAAAGTATTCGATCCAATTTGTGTACGATAGCTCGATCAAGACGGCAAATTTAGCTTAACTTTTCGGGAGATGATAATTACCAATTAATTACATCTTAAACAGTCGTAATGGGTATGTTGTCTACAGTGGAAGAGAATATGGTATCATAAGTCAAGCCAAAATGGAACAAGCATTCATCAGTCAGTACGAGCATCTCTCAGAACTCTAACACGGCACATTATACAATTTTAAAGTGACTCTCGTCTAAGAGTCCAAAAGCTCCTGGTGGAAAGTAACCATCGTGTTTTCCTCTTGTTTATCTATAAAAGAAAATTGGAAGAGTTCTTACAAGTATTTCAATCTTCACCTCCTGGAGCCGTAGCGATGATTCAGTCTGCAATTATGAATACATCTCATCAGCTTATACCACCGTTTCTACTCTTTATAATAGTAGGATGAATATAGCGCTTCTATTCACATCAAACTGTGTGTCTATCTTACTCTTCCCGTTAGTTTCATTACATGTGTGTGTCAGACTACACTAACGAAGTGTTATCGGTACTCTCTGTAAAAAACACTTAAGTTAGTCAATAATGCCTGTAATCACCCCTCACCGTGCTCCGCGATTGCTCCATCAACTAAAAAACACTACAAAAACTAAAGTCTCGCGACTTGTTTTTCTAGCAAAATGCTACGCAAATAATAAGCGTACTTCCACTTCTTGCAAAAGAACGGGCCACAGTGTCAGCAGCCAGCAACAAACAAACAGCCACAGTGCGCCAATACATGGCGAAGTCGCGGCGCCCCGGCAGCGGAAGTCACCACGCGGCAGCAGCAGCACGCATAACACGATTCTATAATATACTCGACTGGCAAGGCTAGCGAGCACGTATATCTTATATATACAGCGTAGCGGCGGTGCGGCATGCATCAGTGTGGAGAGTGGAGCTACGACGCAGGGGTGCGCGAAGCGCTGGCAGCTCCGTACGCTTGTGCGAAGGAGTTTAATAGGTGTGAATGTGAGTGTCACTATTTTTATGTAAGCATTTCGGTCATCCGGTGCGAATCCCCGCTCTCTTCCTCGCGAGCCTTTATAATACGCGCCTCTGGCCTAGAGCCAGTCACTTAGCTCCACAACGCAACTATAGTGGAGACAGTCTTCCTGAGGCAACTATTAACGCTCTTTGGATATGATACTATTAAGAATTTATTTCACTTTTTGAAGATTATAAAATTATTCTAGGTCATAGCGATATTCGCCAATTAAGGGTATCAGTCTTTTAGAACTATGAGAAAAATTTTCAGTTTCTTTCAAAGACTTTAGAGAAAATTTTTCGAAGTAATATTATTATATTATAAATAAGTATCTTGATCAGGCAAGACTTAAACGCCCAATTTAACGCGTAATCTGCTCTTAGTACTTCTAATATAACAGATTCGTCTTATTCATCATCACTTGTTTACTCTTCTGCAAATAAACAAGATAACGCAAAGTTAAGCTTATATGCCGTAAACTACACCTATCGGTAAATAAGACTATCGGATCACGTGTATATACTGTTATATATATTATATATATTAATAACAAGTTATAGAATTAGATTAATATTGTAAGAATTTACATTATAAAAGTTGCTATAGGTATTATATTGTACATTACCTTAACCTCTATAAGATACTACCCTTACTCTCGAAAAGATATACACCAAAAGGTACAGTTTGTGCTTTATTGTCAAGTTTTCAGATATATAGAGACGTTTTCTTCATTGCAGCGTGATCCTTGTAGTAACAGCTGAAGTTTTTAGCGTCCTAATCGAACCTCTCACAGTCGATCGAGTTCTAAAGATTATATTTGTGTCCATCCTGATATTAAGATAGTCAACCCGCCGAAATTTATAAAATTTGAATATTTTGAATGAAACAGTGAGTTTTAGATTTTTATTTAAAAATTCAATAGTATGTATTATTGAATTTGGGTGATACTTATCAGATAATTTAACTTAAATTATATTTTTTATAATTGTATTATATATAAACATTATTAAATTATTATATACGCGCATTATATTAAACAACAAAAAATATATTCAACAACTGTTCATAAATATAATAAAAAAAGTACATATAATTTATTATAAATATATTAATTTCGCAGATGACTAATTAAGTATTACAATTTAGGAAATATAGGATATTAAGATAAATGCAGAATTAAGAAAATATAATTGATTTCTTACTACACAGCATTAAGTTTAATAGCAATTTTATTTTCTCATTGACAATTTGTTTTCTAATAATTTTACGAATATATAATATATGATGTGAAATTATCATTGATTAAGTAAAGTCTTAGGCTGAGAGTGGAATTAGAGATACCTTATATTCGACTTGATCTATATCAAATTATAATTTCGATATTAAAACAATATCTAAAATGATATTTGATTAATAAACTTTGGCTCGTAATTTGATTATTATATGTTTATTAATATGATTTTTTAATATCTTTTAAAATTTAACTTTTTACTTCTAATTAGACTAAAACTAGTCTAGTTTTATTTTATAAAATCTTTTAACTTAAGCTTATGAGTGGAAATAAAGACGATAAACGCGTAACGAGAAGTTCCGCGAATAAAGATCCAAAGCTAAAAGAATACGTGGATAAATTTGAACAATTTAAAAAGTTAGATCAAGAATCATCTGAGTCAGATACATCAGAGACTTTTAATTCAGCAACTTCACTTGATAATTCATTAAACGCAGAAATTTTAGATGACACTGGTGATAAAACTGTAGATACAACTGAAAATAAAACTATAGTAGATTTAGAGGAAGGAAATAAAGATCAAAATTTATTAATTAGTAGTGTTGATTCCGGAGATAGCAAACCAGAAATAGAAATGGCTGTAGCTACAGTACCACTCAATGATGCACTTAAAGTAATACCAGAGTTTGATGGTAGTAATATACATACCAAAGCTATTTTATTGAGGGATGTGAAGAGGCTAAGGATATGGTAGACGCAGGATCGGTAAAGAATCTTGTAAAACTAATTAGAAGTAAAATAACTGGAGAGGCAAGAAAAGCAATGTATGGTCAAACTTTTGACACGGTAGAGAAATTAGGAGATTATATCAAGAGTATTTTTGGACAAACGAAGTCTATTCACCAGTTACAAGGCGACTTAGGTAACGAGTATCAGAGAGATGATGAGAAGGTAATCACATTTGCCAACAGATTACGCGAAATTAGCAAAAGAATTTTAGACGCAAAAAAATTGTTAGATGGGACTGCAGACGCTGATTTCAAAGCATCAGTCGAAAAAAATATTATAGATTGTTTTAAGCGAGGATTATTACCAGAAATAGAACGCAGGTTAGAAGATGCAGATGATTTGACGAATATAGTTAAAAATGCGATAACCGCGGAAAGAGCTTATGAAGCACAAAGGTCAATAAGAAAAGAAGCAAATTTTAAAATTAGAGACACAAAAAGAATTAGTTTTTGCAATGTATGTAAAAAGAACGGACACGAAACAGAGCAATGCACCATCAGAGGAAACGTGAATTTTAATTGCTATATATGCGAAAAACATGGACACATAGCGAGAAAGTGCCCGGAAAATCCAAACTCTAGGAATAAATAAAGATGCCAGATATGCGAAAGAGTAGATCATAATGCAAAAAATGTAAAAATTTAAATCAGCGTAGTTCGGAGAAATGCCAGATTTGTGAAGAGATTGGACATACGGCTAAAACTTGCAAACGTCAAATCTCAATTACAGTTTGTCAGATCTGTGATAAGCCAGGACATAATGCTAAGAAATGCAATCAACGAAATAGTTCAGCAAATCGTTATGAAAATAAACAACAAGTTATTTGTCAGAAATGTAACCACAAGGGACACGAAGCAACAAACTGTAAAGTCAATACAAGTAAATTTTGTGATTTTTGTAAAAGAGTAGGCCATTTAGATGCAGATTGTAAAATTAAACAATATAAAATCCAGAACAATTAGGGAAACGACAATGGTTTCCTAAAACAGAGAGCGAGGCAGGAAACCCAATCAAAGAAGCGCTCAGCTTTAGATCTGAACGAGGACGAGTTTTTGAAGGAAGTATCAAAGTACAGAGAAATTCATTAATACCTTTTATAAATTATATTGATAATAGACTTAATTTGTCATTTAGCTTAATGATAGACTCAGGAGCGCAAAGAAACATTATTAAAATTAGCCAAGTGCCAAATCACCTTGAAATTTGCAAGTTACAGAATATAGCTTTAAGAGGAATATCTGAAACCATTTTTGATTCATTAGGATTTGTCGAGATAGAAATTTTTAACAAACAGACAGTTTTTTTTGTAGTAGACGATAATTTTCAAACGCCTTATTCAGGAATATTAAGTAGTCAGTTTCTTTTTGAAAATAAATGTGTTATTGATTTTTATTCAAATTATTTTACAATAAACGGTAATTTAATTAAGTTTAAACAATTAGTAAAGGAAATGAATATTGAAGATTTAATTATCAATTTAGAAAAGTCAAATACTGTAAATAATTTGCCTTACATTGATATATATATTCATCAGAGAGTGAAATTGCACAACTTATAATAGATACAGGAGCCGAAGGAAGTTTAATCAAAGAAAGTTTGCTTACCGAAGAAAGTCTAATTGATAGAAATGACATTATTTATTTAAAAGGAATTGACGGTAATATTTCGACTACTTTAGGATCAGCAATTATGGATATTTTTGGGGTAGATCATAAAGTTTACATAGTGCAGAATGATTTTCCAATACCTGGAGAAGGAATTTTAGGTGTGGATTATTTTGTTAAGACAAATAGTATAATACATTTTGGTAAAAAGATTTTAAAGGCAGGAGAAAAATTTGCACCTTTAAAAAGTAGATTTATTAAAAAGGATAGTTACTATCGTAAAACAGATAGTTTGATAAAACGAGTTAGAGGCTTAGATGTAGATTCTAGTTTTGATTCAGACTTAAATTCCAATTCAGATTTAAATTCAAATTCAGATCCGGATTCAGACATGATTTCAGTTTCTATTTCAGACACAGATATAAGCTCAAACTTAGGAGAAAGGCTAGAATTATTACTTAGAGATTCAGATTCAGATTCACTAAAAACTAAATATGACCCTTATGATGGCTATAAAATAGAAGACTATTACATGAATGAATATTCTAATTTAGGAGAGTTGTTTTATGTTGAAATAACTAATGAAAATCTATGTAAAGAATTAGGAGTAGAAAAACAAAGGAATTGTATAGAAGTAAATTTAATAAATATTATGCCGAATCAAAAGGAAAATGAAGAAACTTTAAAAATTATAAAAAATAATAAATTTAAATATAAAGATAGTAAACAAAAGTATGCCAGAAGTAAAACGACTATTGATAAGGTTAATAATAAAAAAATAAAGAAAAAGGATAAGATTAAAGGATTAAAATTAGTAGTAAATATAAAAAATATAAATGATAAAGAAGCTACGGAAGTTATAGATTTAGCACGAAAACATGTAAGTATATTTTCGGTAGTTCTAGAGGACGAGCAAGAGTATAGTAATGAAGACCTAAGTGTAAATGATAGAATTAAAAAGATAAAAAGTTTAATTAATACTAATGGATTAAATGCTAAAGAGTTAGAGCAATTAAATAACTTAATAAGTAAACATGCGATAGGGTTTATTTAGAAGGCGATATTTTACAAGGAACTAATATACTCAAACATAAGATTAATACAGTAGATGATTATCCAGTTTATACAAAGCAATATAGGTTGCCGCATGTATTAAAAGAAGAAATTGAAATTAAAATTAAGGATCTATTAAAAAGAGGAATAATTCGACCCCCTAAATCACCTTATAACACGGTATTGTGGGTAGTACCGAAAAAACCAGGACCAGACGGAAAACCAAGATGGCGAATAGTACTTGACTTTCGGCCATTGAATGAAAAAACTATTCCTGACAAATATCCTATTTCGAATATTACGGATATTTTTGATCAGTTACAAGGTGCTAAATACTTTACTACTCTAGATTGGTTCTCGGGATTTCATCAAATTATGATGGATCCAGAAGATTCAGCAAAAACCGCATTTTCATCTCAGCTAGGACACTTTGAATTTGTTAGAATGCCCTTTGGCCTACGTAACGCCGCTGCAGAATATCAGCGTTTAATGATGATAATCCTAGGGGATTTAATTGGAAAAGGAGTATATGTTTATATTGACGATATCTACATAATATTAAAATTCTTTAATTTTGATAATTTTGACTTTTGTAAACATCCCTACCTTATGTAGATATATCTTGTGAAAATAATGTTGTTTTAAATATATCTTGTGAAAATAATGTTGTTTTAAATTATTGTAATCTTTGTATATCAACACATAGATTCATCACAAAAATTAAATTTTTAAATGATTAGTTTTTATAAACATTAACGGTAAATATAATCTTAAAAATCGTACGTACAAACATGAATAACTTTTAATTGATGTGGAAAAATGCAATTCTTTTTTGATACACTAATCGTACAAGATTATATGTATAAAAATGCCAAATAGAAATTATCGGATGTGGTCCAGATTTCAGGATGCTGGGGATAATCATGATAAGAAATATGAAAGGGATATGATATATATATGTATACAACAATAATTTAGTAAATAAGTTGATATTTCTGGTTTTTATAAGATATATACATATAGTGCACTTATTCGTAGACGATGTCTTGTTATCCTGGGAGTCGTCCTGACACCTGGACATCGTCTCCGAGATGTATGGGATATTCGACGGTAATTTCAATCGATATCTAATAGTATCATTTGTAGACGATGTCTTGTCATCCTAGGAGTCGTCCTGACACCTGGACATCGTCTACGAGAAGTGTAGGATATTTGACGGTAATTTCAATCGATATCTGGTGCTTTTATCTGTAGATGGCATTTCGCCATTGTGAAGGTTTTCTTGAACATAAAGTACATATTTTATTTCAAATTATAATAATTTATGATAAAATTTTAGATTATAGTATAAATAAAAATTGCTCTCTGCGTTTGACAGGGTTGAGACTGTCGTAATTATTAGATATAAATGTTCTAATAAAAACGCCCGGATTTCAATTTTTTATTATACCATTTAATAGTTTTTTTATTTTATTTCATTATTTTATGTACTATGTATTACATAAGTAATTGACGTAAATAATGGTAGTTTTACTCTTGTATTATCTGTTTTTCTTATTAAATTTTAACGTGAAACATAATTTAAAATAAGAAAATATTAAAAATTATTATATTTTTAAATAACTATGCCGAACTATTTGTATATTGATATCAATATTTAGACTTTTTAATGGCGATAACTCAGCCAACCAATATATATATTCAGTCTCTATAATGGCGATAACTCAGCCAAACGATTAAAAGTATATATAAAATTTATTTTATTCTATTTATTTTTCAACAATTTTATTAATTTGAAAAAATTTCCGAATATACTATGTTTTTCGTATATATTTCCGTATCAATATTTAGTTTTCTCCGTTTTTTTTAATGTTTAATAAATCGTCATTGTGTTCATAAATAGACTCTTTACTTAGAAATAACTTTAAGTTGTGTCTTGATGTCGCTCTTGATAGAGACCATGACTGAATACTGGAGTTCGTAAATAAATTCCAACATTGTCAAAAGATTGTCCTTGAGATTTGTTTATAGTCATAGCAAAACTTAATCTAATCGGAAATTGTCTTCTTATCATACGAAATGGTATTTCTTCTAATGATGGACTTAGATCGATTCGTGGTAATAAGACGATTATACCAGAATACTTACCAGTTATGATTTCCCCGACTAATAAATATTTTTTAACATCTTTAATTATCATTCTCGTTCCATTGCAAAGACCACCATTGATATCTAAATTTCTCAAACAACTAACTATGGCCCCTTTTTTTAAGATTAATTTATGTGGTGGTAATCCATTTGGTGTCAATTAATTTAAAAATTCAGTTGGTATTGAGTTTATAAGATTGTCATCATTTTCACTTTCGGTTTTATCATCACTATAAAAGACAAATTTTTTTCCATCAATTTTTTCAACAATATTTTCATTAATTTTTAATCTATCAGAATTTAACGGTGATAAAATTATTTTGTTTTTTAACGATAAATCATTTGGATTAATTTTATGACCAAAAATTTCTGTGATCAGATCGTCATTACAAATCAATTCTTTAGGAATCTTTTTAACATTATTTTGTAATTCAAATTTTGTTGCGTTTTTATTTTCTCCCGCATCAAGAAGCCAATTTTTAAACTCGTAATCTTTATTTGGCAATCTTAAATTCTCATTTAATGATAATTTCATGAAAAATGACCATAATTTACTTCTTTTTACACATGATTCCATTATTTTTGTTCGATTACCATGACGTACTATAGGAAGTGTTTGTCTAAAGTTACCAGATGTAACAATAATTTTTCCACCAAAAGGATTATTATTACTACATAAATCTCGTAAAAATGTATCAATTGCTTCGAAAGCATGTTTAGATACCATTGATATTTCATCCCAAATTATAATTCTAACATTTTTTAAAAATATTCCATATTTCGAATTGGGAGAAATATTACATGTTGTTTGTTCATTAATATTTAATGGTAATTTAAACGTACTATGAACGGTTTTACTATTGATTAACAAATTTGCAGCAATACCAGTCCATGCTATTGTTAGAAAAGTTATATTTAATGATATCAAATATTTAATAATAACATTGTGTAAATAACTTTTGCCACTTCCTCCCGGACCATCAACAAAATATAATTTATTACCAACATTGTCAATTGTGTCTTTTATAATTAAATCAAATATTTGTTTTTGATCGACAGTTAGGATATTTATCAAAGATTCCATGGTTTCATTGTCGACATAAGTTTCAATAAATTCATTATCATCAATATGATTACATGGTATATCATCATGTTCTTTGTGCATCAAATTCTCGTCATAATCTTTTATGTTAAAATCATTTAATTTCATTCCATGTATTAACAAAACATTTTCAATATTTTTTAGTGCTCTATTTTCAGCTTCAACTTTTTCAAGTTTTGTATTCATAAAATGAGTTTTATATTTATTATACAATTCTGACGCATTGTGTGAATTTTGAAAGACTAATATATATGCAAATAATTCACACATAGATTTTGGAAATTTGACCAACGCAGCTTCTTCCAGACATTTATCCCATTCTGCATCGTTACTTATGAGACCTCTTGTTACACATGCTTCTTCGTATGTATCACAAACAATTCCATTTACAGTACGCATATCTCTATAAGATTTTGCGCCACGTACATGTAATAATAAAAGACGTAAGAAAAATGTTTCACGTTTTTTTGGATTCACAAAATACATTCTACTTATAATAGGTTTAAATAATTTTTTCCTTCTATTCCTTTTTTTTTTTGTTTTTCATTAAAAACGTAATGATATGGAATTTCATGATATAAATATTCAGATGCATCATCATCGTCTTCGTTTAATTTAAACCAAGCAGTTAATGTTGTCTCTACATTTTTATTAATTCGCTTATTTTCTTGTCCTTCTATAAAATATACATATTGTTCGTTTTCATCATGGGCAGCTAATCTATAAATCACATAAGATTGCTCACTTAATTTAAATTCCAAAATACGATACATAGCCTCAGGCGCGCACACATATCTTGTTGACACGTGTTGTGTTATTTCATCATAATTATATGTATTCTCATGATCACTTATGATATTTTGATCATCATTATTATGTACAGATGTAAAATTTATTAAAGCAGTATCAGGATCCTTATGAAAATATTTAAATAAATATTTTATAGCTTTTATTGTGCTACATATTTCTACATTTATATGACAATCTAACAATAATAATAAATAGGGATTATACGGTACAAAAAATCCATTATGTGCGTTTCTACGTTTTGAATAAATAATATATTTACCATCGTTTCTTCGGCGATAAGTAGGATATCCATCTAGATTGTATTGTGTTTCATTAACAAATGGTGTAGGAAATCTTTTGGTACAATGTTTTTTGTCCTCACTCATGCATACACAATTTTTGTTCTGTGAACCGCATGGTCCATGAATCATATTATTTTTGACTATATTATATAATTTGGGATATTTATTTTCATCTGGTATTTCAGCACTTATAATTGTATCAATCTGATCGGTATTTCGAAATTTATAATCTGGATACAACCATATTAACATATGAATATGTGGTAAGCCACGTTTTTCAAATTCTATAACATATACATAACCTTTAACCTTACCAAATATATTATTTTTTATAAGTTCATTTTTCAACACCTTTATTTTTTCATGAAAAACTCGTGAAATTAAATCCGGCCGATCTAGAGTGGTTTCATAAGGTAATAAATTACTTTGGATTTCCTTCCAATTAGGATTACAAGTCATCGTTAAAAAAATATCTGGCTTACCATCAACTTGTAATTGTGTCATCGAATCTAAATAATTTTGTTGTATGGCTCTAGGACTTCCTATGTAAGTTGATGGTAATATTACCATTCTTCCAACTTTAGAATTGCCAAGATTGGCACGATTAGACACATAATCCATTAATCCTTTATACATATCCATGCGTAATTGTACTCGATGACTGCATATATAATATAAACGACAAGCTTCAATTCTTGTCCAAACATCGACAATAAACTGCTGTGATACATTTTTTAAATTCAAACATGGATTAATCACCTCGCTGTTATTCCCAAGTATATGAATAATGAAAAATCAATTTTGTCATTCAATTTCTTCATATAGGTTGCCATCCTTTTCTATCCGAGATAATGATATCCGATTATAACTAGGACAAAATAGTAATCAACACTCGTGAATTACACGAGGATAAGAGAGTATGTGTTGTGAAGTGTACCCACTACATGGTTAATGGCTTTGAAGCTTTCGATGATGCCCGAGATGTGTATGAATCTGTACGAAAACTATAATCTTCCGTATTCTTAGAATGTCCGCTTCAAATCACTGTCAGAAGTTGCTAACAACATTTACTGTAATATTACTCAAAACTTTTTGGAATTTCTGAAAGGTTCAAGAATATTAATGAAATCTTTGAAAATTCCAATAATCTTCAATATCTTTCAGTAGTTGTTAAAATTTAGGTAACTTCTATGAGGTTTAAGAAACAAATTTGTAGTATAGATAAATCAAAATTAATTTTTCTATTTATTTAATTAATTTTAAACTTATTATTAATACTTATTATTATTCAGTTTTATTAATTATATTCATAATGTATATTCTGTTAACAAAGAAATGAAAATTAATTTTTCACGGCGGTGGATCGAACCTGGATCCACCAGCATGGTAGTCAAACATGCTATCCGTTTACCTAAACAGAACCTGTTATGTTAAAGTTCAGATCTGACTATATTTAGCTACCTCACGCGTAAACTAAAACTAATAATAAAGTAAACATTAATCAAAAAATATAATAATGTATGATGATATATAAGTACCAAAATTCTAATTACTGCTTGAATTAACTTTCATGAAGATAAATTATCTGAATACCATTATGAAAATGCAAACGAATCTTGTGCAAAAAGCGTCAAGAAGACTTGCACGAAATCTTTCCTGGAAAGGTGTTACTAGTAAGCTTTGAAAAGATTCACTATCACGTCAGAGTTGACAATTTTTTTTAAATTTTTATGAGAGCCTTACAGAAATGATTGCCGTGACTTTCCTCGAACCTTCCATGTATATTAATGCGGATGGTAGCTATTTAGAAATGCGAACGGAAATCTTCTGGAGAGTTAAGAAAATATTGTACGCGAGCTTTCCCTGAATGGGTTACTGGAAGCTTTTGGTTATTCACTGTTCACGTTCAGAGTTCGAACATTTTTTTAATCTATATGAGCTTGCAGAAAAGGATTGTAGTGATTCTTCCTGGAACCTTTTGTTAATATTGTGGATAGCTATTAGAAATGGCTAACGGAAATCTTTCTGGAGAGGTTTAAGAAATATTGTACGGAATCTTTCCTGAATGGTTACTGGAAGCTTTTGGTAGATTAACTGTCACGTTCAGAGTCGAACATTTTTTTAATCTTATATGAAGCTTACAGAGAGGTTGCGGTGATTCTTCCTGAAACCTTCGATGTTGTATGACGGTTAGCTATTAGAAATGCTAACGAAAATCTTTCGAGAAAAGTTCACGAAATATTGCACGGAATCTTTCAAAGAAAGCTTTTTAAAAGCTTCTTTTAAGATTCTATGTCATGTTTCAAAAAATGATAAATGGAATCTATCGTTGTTATCTTCTGTTAATCTTGCAGGAAGATTTTGAAGTAAGACTTCTAAGTAAGATTACAGAAAGATTTTTTTTAATTTTAAAGTTCTTACAGGAAGCTTCTGTGGGAATCTTTCTTGAAACTTTCGTTGGCAAGCTTTCGTGCTATGTGGGTATAACTTTCTTACTACGGTGATACGAGTGAAACCCAACAAATTATTCTCAAACAAAAATTATTGTCTAACTCATCTTAACTCCTAGTATGAGAGATTCAAAAGACGAGTTTCTTCTAACAATATTATAAAGCGTTTCGTCCTATAGACTGTTGGACTGGACTCCTCCGTAAGGATCCAACAGTCCTCCTTAGACGCTCTACTGCGAGATGTTACTACAGTCCAATATATGTAGGATCCCCTATCCGAGTGTTAGATATATATATTTTGTAATTCCTCATACGGTTGAAAGAAATGCCGGTAGGAGGCTGACTACTTCCCACAACTGAAGTAGTCGAGGGGATCCTACATATATTGGACTGTAGTAACATCTCTCAGTAGAGCGTCTAAGGAGGACTGTTGGATCCTTACTGAGGAGTCCAGTCCAACAATCTAGGACGAAACGATTTATAATATTGTTAGAAGAAACTCGTATTTTGAATCTCTCATACCAGGAGCTAAGAGGAGTTAGACAATCATTTTTGTTTGAGAATAATTTGTTGGGTTTCACTCGTATCACCGTAGTAAGAAAGTCATACACTTTCAAAACATTTTTTTCATTAAAGATAGATCATGTCGATCAAGATGTCTAGCTAAGAATTGATTTATTGTTTGTGTTATCGTGATTTGTGGATAATATATATATATTATTATATAGTATATATATAAGATAAAATGTCACGATCTTAAGGTGGGGCGCCATATCACCTACATACACAACGGCAACTTCATTACATGTAGCAAAATATGATTTATTTTTAGTACAATCGTCACGAGTTAATAACATTACTATTTGTTGAGGTACTGTATTATCATTGTGTGCTTTTGTATTTTCTTGCTCCTCTACTCTATACATCATTTTATAGGCTTTAGCATAAGGATTATTACTAGATATGAATTTTTTTTAATATTCTATTAAACTTATATCAATTTTATCAGTTTTACTATATTTATTTGCAATTTCATGGTCTATAATATATAACTGCCCATATTTTGGATTATCGGTATCATTAGGATGTAATGAGTATGAATTATAATACACTTGACCACATATTTTGAATACTTGTGGTCCAACTGTATTAAAATGTATTAATTTAGATCCGAAACTTGCAAAAGCTAAAGAATTATTATAAATTCGTATATTTTTTCTATAATTATTACTTTTGGAATTTTTATTAAATAATAAATTTTTTAATTCGACTGGGTATGTTGTATCATCAAGATGAATTTTATTCTTATGACAACAATTAATATATGTTTTATTATCTGTTGTTTTTTCTTCTTTAAAATGTTTCGCATTACAAAATGGACATTTATTATCTAAATTTCCTATAAAATTTGTCATAATAATGTTTTTTGGTTAATGGCATATTTATTACATCAAGATTTTCTTTTATTGTATTTGTATCTTTCAAATTGTTGTTTATATATTTTCTTTTTCTTTCACTTATTTTTACACAATTTTCTTGTTCTATATCATCTTGTAGAATAATCTCTTTTTTTGTTTTTCTATACTCACGTAATCTGTTTGCTTCTTTTGCCTTTGAAACAGATGTTGCATTCGCTCTATTATGACGTGATCTTATTGTTTCATTAACTTTTGACTCGTTTGTCATATTTTTTCTGTATTCACGTAATCTAATTATTTCATTTTTTTTAATCAGATGTTGCATTTACTCTATTCGACCGTGACCTGCATTTTTCTTTAAATTTTAAATCCGATGACATGTTTTCTCTATATTTGCGTAATCTTTTTGTTTCATTTACTTTCGAATTGGATGTTTTGTTCATTCTATTTTTACGTGATCTTAATACTTCTTTAGTTTTTAATTCTAATGATATATTTTTCCTATATTCGCGCATTCTTACTGCTTCATTAGATTTTGATTCTATTGACATATTTTTTCTGTATTCACGTACTCTTATTGCTCCATTTACTTTTGAATTCTATTTTACAATAGCTCTATTCTTACGCGATCTTAAGACTTCCATTGCTTTTGATTCCAATGACATATTTTTCCTATATTCACATAATCTTATTGCTTCTTTAGATTTTGAATTCATAAGAGTTTGTTTTTCATCGGATCTTTTTGATTCTATTACTTTTAAATCATCGTATATATTTTGATTATAATTACAATTTCTTTTTCTATTACTATTTAGTATGTCATTCTTTGTGTGAGTATATGATTTATTTTTACGTTTTCTTTGTACTTTAATAAATCCAATTTCATCGTCACTTCTATTTTCAATATCAGATTTATTCGATGGATGATCTTTTCGAGTAATAGTAGTTAAATTTATGTATTCTATTGTTGGTCTTAAACCTCTTGTAAAATTGTTATATCTTCTATGATAAGATGTTATATCTACAATCGTAAATGATTGAATTTGCTTATGTTGAAATATATATTGATTTCTATCATAATTATTAGAAATTGGAAGAAAATTTAAATTCTGATTAAAATTAGGAAATATTTCTGATGTTTTTGTTTTAAATATCTTTTCAAGATGCTGCCTCATGACAAATTCATCATA
>CM053169.1:28013646-28024774 GCA_012977825.3 Pteromalus puparum | reverse complement strand
AGTCAAAAACATATTATAGTATAGATTATGCTACGCATACAGGAGTAGATCAAACTAAGGAGAATATTCATTTAAAATATCCAGTTGAAATGTTAAACGCAATTCGAGAGGGGGGGTGGAGGGGGGTGGAGGGGATTTTTGCTTAAAATCACGCTTAGATCTATATAATATAGGGTGGATATATTAAATACGTCTAAATTTATTATGTAATTAGTCAAATATGTGCATATATATTTTATTTTGATATTTTAAACAATACATCATTTATGTCATTAAATGTTTAATTTTATTTGCAATACAATATAATAGTTTACTACATTAATTTCATCAAATATGTATTTATTTTCAAAATTATTTGTACAAAAGATACTTAAAATAAAATAAAATCATTATTATTAAATATTTGATATGAAAATATAATTTTCTTGTAGATATTAATTAAATAACTATATATATATGCAAGCCGAAGTTTCACACCCAAAATAATGATATACGCCAAAGTTTGAGGACATTTGCGAACTTTAGGGCCGGTCCCCAAACTTTTATACATCCAAGCCTAAGTATGGGGACCGTCCCCAAAGTTTTATATATACAAGTGCAACTTTACAGACAAATTCATTTATATATGCTAAAGTTTGAGGACTTTTGCAAATTTTGAGGACGGTCCTCAAAGTTTAATATATATAATCATCAGTTTGAGGACGTAATTCGAATTATACACCCATTTTTGGGTACTTAGGGGTGTACAACTACCACAGATACTCCATAGGCTCAAAAGTTGAACATTAAGTTACGTTAAAACATAACAAATTAAACATTAAGTAAAAAAACGCCCTGATGGACCATTTCATTCTCGATATAGATACTCCCTAAAATCTGAAAGAAGCATGAGTACAACCCTCCAACATAGCGTCCTCAAAATTCAGTATACACCAAAGGTACTGTACTTACAATCAGATGTACACAAATAAAATCCTAAGCTTGGGGACGCGTTTAACAGATGTTTAACTCGAACAAGGACGTTAGAATTTACAATAATAATCTAATAAATAAACGGATTTTTAGCTTATTGGTGCATGCTGTATGGTGTTAATAATATTCATAGAACTTTGCTCGAATAATTGTTCAAGAAAGTTTTGAAACATAAGAAAATTGATGTCATCACTACTGAAAAAAGTCGATTTAAACCGATAGAAATCGATGAGATTCGCCATTCAAGCCGATAAGAAATCTTATCAGTTTGAATAGGGAATCTTAATGCCATTTTTTTATTAGGGCTAGATAGAATGCGATATAAGTCGATATAGGCCAATATAGGTCAATAAGGGATAATAAAAACTTTATGCAAAAAATTACGATAGAAGTAAATAGAATAAAGATTGTCTTAAATTTTATCGATTTCCATTGTAAATTTTCGCATAAAGTTTTTATCGGCCTTTATCAACCTATAACGGCCTATATCGTCTTATATCGCATTTAATCAAACCCTAATGTGCAAAAAGAAATTTAAACTTTACTATTTGAGTCGATGAGACATCTTATACACTTCTATCAACTTTTTTTAACAGGGATTGATTAGACTAGCAGCAATAATAACCAACTGACAACACATAAATATTAAGTTAAAAATTGCTCAGACACATGATTTGATTCTCAATATAGAAACATTTAAGTAAAATCTAAAAGATGTATTGGCACAACACAAGAGCGTGGACTAAAATCATTGAATGAATCTAGCAGAAAAAATAATCGATAAATAACAGATAATCATTAAGTTAAAATTGCTAAGATGCACGAAGACGTTCTGGCACCTAGAAGCAAAAACAAACTCTAAATAAAAGATAAACAATTAAAATCTCTAAGATGCACGAATTATATTACTATCGCTAATAAACATGTGATAAACAGACTTAAATCATTAATGTAATCGAGCAGTAAGAATATTCGATAAACTAGAGATAAACATTATGTTAAAATTGCTAAGATGCACGACTTGATTCTTGGTTTCAAAATAAACCGTTGGATTTCGAAAGAAGCAGCGGCAAGAAATGCACGAATTTCATTCTGTACGAGATACATTTATCTAAACTCTGCAGAAAGCATCGGCACAACCCTCCAACATAGTGACCTCAAAATTCGGTATACATATATAGTATCGGCCTGATAATTAGCTATACATATACTAATATGTACCTACACTCAGGTAGACGATTGAACGTCTATTTTCGACACGACCCTTGGTAGAATATATATATTAATTTCATAAATTGACGGTTTTTAGGATGATTGTTGCATCCTCCACGATGCGATATATGCATAGAACTAAAAATTAATAATTGTTTAAAAACCACCTGTCTGCTATTGATAGATAGACTATCGTTAATAAACATGTGCGTAGACCTTAATCATTGATTTAATCTAGCAGTAAAAACATTCAATACGTTAAAGACCGACATTATATTCAAATTTCTAACATGCACGACTTGATTCTCGGTATTAAAATAAAACGTTGTATTTCGAAACAAGCAGCGGCACAACCCTACAACATAGAGTCCCCAAAATTTGGTATACACCAATGGCATCGTGCTTATAATCCTGTGTACACAAGCGAAAAGGTCCCTGTTTTTAGTTTCGCCCATAAACGTTAAATATCGACTAAGGCGTTCAATTATACAATAAGAATTGAATAAACTAACACTGGCGTAACTGATTAGTGCATGCTGTATCGCCTGATTGTTTGCAGAGACCTTTGCTAAGTAATTGGTAAGAAATTCTGAAAAGAAGCTGTATCTATAGTTGGATTATCGTTGGCATAGACGTGCAGACACTTAAGTTTTTGATCGAACCTAGCAGCAACAACAAACACCAAATAAAAGATGAACCATTGAAATTTCTAAAATGATCAGAATTTCATTCTGTTCGAGAAAGATTTACCTAAACTCTGCAGAAAGCATCGGCACAACCCTCCAACGTAGTGATCTCAAAATTCGGTATACATATATAGTATCGGCAAGATAATTAGCTATACATACGCTAATATGTACCTAAACTCAGGTAGGCGAGTAAATGTCTATTTTAGACACAACCGGTGGTAAAATATATATTAATTTAATAAATTACCGGTTTTTAGGATGATTGTTGCATGCGCCATGACGCAATATATGCATTGCACTTGAATTGAATTATTGTTTAAAAACCACCTGTCTGCTATTAATGAATAGACTATCGTCAATAAACATGTGCGTAGACCTTAATCATTGATTTAATCTAGCAGTCAAAATATTCAATATGTTAAAGACCGACATTATATTCAAATTTCTAACATGCACTACTTGATTATTGGTATTAAAATAAAACGTTGTATTTCGAAAGAAGCTGCGGCACAACTCCGCAACTTAGAGTCCCCAAAATTTGGTATACACCAATGGCACCGTGCTTATAATCCTGTGTACACAAGCGAAAAGGTCCCTGTTTATAGTTTCACGCATAAACGTTAAATTTAGACTAAGGCGTACAATTATACAATAAAAATTGAATAAACCAACACTGGCGTAACTGATTAGTGCAGGCTGTATCGCCTGCTTGTTTGCAGAGACCTTTGCTAAGTAATTGGTAAGAAATTCTGAAAAGAAGCTGTTTCTACAGATGGATTATCGTTGGCTTAGACGTGCAGACACTTAAGTTTTTAATCGAATCTAGCAGCAACAACAAACACCAAATAAAAGATAAACCATTGAAATTTCTAAAATGCACGAATTTCATTCTGTACGAGATAGATTTAACTAAATTCTGCAGGAAGCATCGGCACAACCCTCCAACATAGTGACCTCAAAATTCGGTATACATATATAGTATCGGCAAGATAATTAGCTATACATACGCTAATATGTACCTAAACTCAGGTAGGCGAGTAAATGTCTATTTTAGACACAACCGGTGATAAAATATATATCAATTTAATAAATTACCGGTTTTTAGGATGATTGTTGCATGCGCCATGACGCAATATATGCATTGCACTTGAATTGAATTATTGTTTAAAAACCACCTGTCTGCTATTAATGAATAGACTATCGTCAATAAACATGTGCGTAGACCTTAATCATTGATTTAATCTAGCAGTCAAAATATTCAATATGTTAAAGACCGACATTATATTCAAATTTCTAACATGCACTACTTGATTATTGGTATTAAAATAAAACGTTGTATTTCGAAAGAAGCTGCGGCACAACTCCGCAATTTAGAGTCCCCAAAGTTTGGTATACACCAATGGAACCGTGCTTATAATCCTGTGTACACAAGCGAAAAGGTCGCCGTTTATAGTTTCACGCATAAACGTTAAATTTAGACTAAGGCGTACAATTATACAATAAAAATTGAATAAACCAACACTGGCGTAACTGATTAGTGCAGGCTGTATCGCCTGCTTGTTTGCAGAGACCTTTGCTAAGTAATTGGTAAGAAATTCTGAAAAGAAGCTGTTTTTACAGATGGATTATCGTTGGCTTAGACGTGCAGACACTTAAGTTTTTAATCGAATCTAGCAGCAACAACAAACACCAAATAAAAGATAAACCATTGAAATTTCTAAAATGCACGAATTTCATTCTGTACGAGAAAGATTTAACTAAATTCTGCAGGAAGCATCGGCACAACCCTCCAACATAGTGACCTCAAAATTCGGTATACATATATAGTATCGGCCTGATAATTAGCTATACATACGCTAATATGTACCTAAACTCAGGTAGGCGAGTAAATGTCTATTTTAGACACAACCGGTGGTAAAAAATATATTAATTTAATAAACTACCGGTTTTTAGGATGATTATTGCATGCGCCACGACGCAATATATGCATTGCACTTGAATTGAATTATTGTTTAAAAACCACCTGTCTGCTATTAATGAATAGACTATCGTCAATAAACATGTGCGTAGACCTTAATCATTGATTTAATCTAGCAGTCAAAATATTCAATATGTTAAAGACCGACATTATATTCAAATTTCTAACATGCACTACTAGATTATTGGTATTAAAATAAAACGTTGTATTTCGAAAGAAGCTGCGGTACAACTCCGCAATTTAGAGTCCCCAAAATATGGTATACACCAATGGCACCGTGCTTATAATCCTGTATACACAAGCGAAAAGGTCCCTGTCTTTAGTTTTGCGCATAAATGTTAAATTTAGACTAAGGCGTTCAATTATACAACAAGAATTGAATAAACCAACACTGGCGAAACTGATTAGTGCACGCTGTATTGCCTGATTGTTTGCAGAGACCTTTGCTAAATAATTGCTAATAAATTCCGAAAGTAAGCTATTTCTATAGATGGATTATCGTTGGCATAGACGTGCAGACACTTAAGTTTTTGATCGAACCTAGCAGCAAAAACAAACACGAAATAAAAGATAAATGATTCAAATTTCTAAAATGCACGAATTTCATTATGTACGATAGATTTACCCAAATTCTGCAAGGAGCATCAGCACAACCCTCCAACATAGTGACCTCAAAATTAGGTATACATATATAGTATCGGCAAGATAATTAGCTATACATACGCTAATATGTACCTAAACTCAGGTAGGCGATTGAATGTCTATTTTCGACACGACCGTTGGTAAAATATATATTAATTTAATAAATTGACGGTTTTTAGGATGATTGTTGCATCCTCCACGACGCGATATATGCATTGCACTTGAATTGAATTATTGTTTAAAAACCACCTGTCTGCTATTAATGAATAGACTATCGTCAATAAACATGTGCGTAGACCTTAATCATTGATTTAATCTAGCAGTCAAAATATTCAATATGTTAAAGACCGACATTATATTCAAATTTCTAACATGCACTACTAGATTATTGGTATTAAAATAAAACGTTGTATTTCGAAAGAAGCTGCGGTACAACTCCGCAATTTAGAGTCCCCAAAATATGGTATACACCAATGGCACCGTGCTTATAATCCTGTATACACAAGCGAAAAGGTCCCTGTCTTTAGTTTTGCGCATAAATGTTAAATTTAGACTAAGGCGTTCAATTATACAACAAGAATTGAATAAACCAACACTGGCGAAACTGATTAGTGCACGCTGTATTGCCTGATTGTTTGCAGAGACCTTTGCTAAATAATTGCTAATAAATTCCGAAAGTAAGCTATTTCTATAGATGGATTATCGTTGGCATAGACGTGCAGACACTTAAGTTTTTGATCGAACCTAGCAGCAAAAACAAACACGAAATAAAAGATAAATGATTCAAATTTCTAAAATGCACGAATTTCATTATGTACGATAGATTTACCCAAATTCTGCAAGGAGCATCAGCACAACCCTCCAACATAGTGACCTCAAAATTAGGTATACATATATAGTATCGGCAAGATAATTAGCTATACATACGCTAATATGTACCTAAACTCAGGTAGGCGATTGAACGTCTATTTTCGACACGACCGTTGGTAAAATATATATTAATTTAATAAATTGACGGTTTTTAGGATGATTGTTGCATCCTCCACGATGCGATATATGCATTGCACTTGAATTGAATTATTGTTTAAAAACCACCTGTCTGCTATTAATGAATAGACTATCGTTAATAGACATGTGCGTAGACCTTAATCATTGATTGAATCTAGCAGTATAAATATTCGATATATAGAGATCGACATTATATTCAAATTTCTAACATGCACGACTTGATTCTTGCTATTAAAATAAAACGTTGATTTTCGAAAGAAGCAGTGGCACAACCCTACAACATAGAGTCCCCAAAATTTGGTATACACCAATGGCATCGTGCTTATAATCCTCTGTACACAAGCGAAAAGGTCCCTGTCTTTAGTTTCGCGCATAAACGTTAAATATAGACTAAGGCGTTCAATTATACAATAATAATTGAATAAACTAATTGAATAACCTAACACTGGCGTAACTGATTAGTGCATGCTGTATCGCCTGAATGTATGCAGAGAACTTTGCTAAATAATTGCTAATAAATTCTGAAAGTAAGCTGTATCTATAGTTGGATTATCGTTGGCATGGACGTGCAGATACTTAAGTTTTTGATCGAACCTAGCAGCAACAACAAACACCAAATAAACGATGAACCATTGAAATTTCTAAAATGCATAGAATTTCATTCTGTACGAGATACATTTACCTAAACTCTGCAGAAAGCATCGCCACAACCCTCCAACATAGTGACCTCAAAATTCGGTCTATATATATAGTATCGGCCTGATAATTAGCTATACGTATGCTAATATGTACCTAAACTCAGGTAGACGATTGAACGTCTATTTTCGACACGACCCTTGGTAATATATATAATTTAATTTCATAAATTGACGGTTTTCAGGATGATTGTTGCATCCTCCACGATGCGATATATGCATAGAACTTAAAATTAATAATTGTTTAAAAACCACCTGTCTGCTATTGATAGATAGACTATCGTTAATAAACATGTGCGTAGACCTTAATCATTGATTTGATCTAGCAGTAAAAATAATCAATATGTTAAAGACCGACATTATATTCAAATTTCTAACATGCACTACTTGATTATTGGTATTGAAATAAAACGTTGTATTTCGAAAGAAGCTGCGGCACAACTCCGCAATTTAGTGTCCCGAAAATTTGGTATACACCAATGGAACCGTGCTTATAATCCTGTGTACACAAGCGATAAGGTCCCCGTTTATAGTTTCACGCATAAACGTTAAATTTAGACTAAGGCGTTCAATTATACAATAAGAATTGAATAAACTAATTGAATAAACTAACACTGGCGAAACTGATTAGTGCACGATGTATCGCCTGAATATATGCCGAGACCTTTGCGAAATAATTGCTAAGAAATTCTGAAAGTAAGCTGTATCTATAGTTGGATTATCGTTGGCGTAGACGTGCAGACACTTAAGTTTTTAATCGAATCTAGCATGTAGAAGTTAAGAAGTACGACATGTGTTGTAGCGGCTTCGTATGCAAGGTCTATTTTAATTCGAATATTAAGTTCGTGCGAGGATTCGCGATGCCCTAGCACGAAGGAAAGATGTGTCTCTTTCGTGGCCAGTCGCCTCGTGTCCAGAGAGAAATAGTGTCTCTGGGGCCGATACGAGATCGAAAGAATACAGGATTCTTGTCGATGTGCGCACTCTGGCGGACCGGCTCGTGAATTGTCGCGATAATTATAATAGATTCGCAGCGCATAACCTCCTGTTGGGCTGCGCTGCAACGGCGCGAAATAAACAGGTTATTTCGTGGTCGGCCGTCTCGAGCGAGAAGAACAACTTTGATCCGATCGAGATTCCAAAGAATGTTCGATCCGAGCTCTGTATTGACGATTTGGTGCGTGGGTTGCCGGGGAGTGAAATGCGTTGCTAGACGAAACGAGAGTTTCTTTGTTTTTTGGTGTTGGGAACGAAACCCTGGACACGTTTGCTCGGGAGTAGCGCGAGAACTTGCCAACAGAGCGGATGTACTTTAGTCGGATTAATAAAGTCTTTTCTAAAATATAAATCACGACGAGTCTTCCTTTACAGTTTGGTGCCGTGACCAGGATAAGATCGAGCTTAACAGTTTTCAAGGATTACTCGCGTCGTGATTTTGTGAATAAGTGTGGTCGGAAGTTCAAATTTACTTCGAGGATGAGTGCGCGGGAAGGGCGCACACCTCATCAACAGCGGCCACCGAGCTGAGAGCGTGCGATCACCACCGCCGTTTCTAAGATTATCCAGAGGACGTTGCGCTGTGCACTCTTGATTCTCCTGCAGCGGGTAATCTCATTCCGCCCGATGCACCGCCGATTCCAGTGGAACGACTGCGTATGACCATTCTTCGAGCACGCCAGATGCAGCGGCAGACGTAGCGGATCAGCTTCAGGAAGCTGTACCTCGTGATCGAGCTCCTCGCCGTCACTAGACTGCAGCAGCAGAACAGCCGCAGGAAGCAGCATAACCTCGTTTGCGTACTTCTCACCGTTGCCAATTTGCAGCAGCCTGCAGCAGGTAACCTCCCGCTCCTACACCGGCTCCAGCGGATAGCTGCAGGAGACAGTGCCACGGTCACGCGCCCCGCTCCGTCGCCAGCCTGCAGCAGCGGCTTCAGCGAACCAGCCGCAGGAAGCTGCACTTCGTGTGCGTGCTCCTCGCCTGCGCCAGCCTGTAGCAGATAACCTCCCGGCTCCACCATCGGTGCCAGCGGACCAGCCGGAGAAAGCGTCGCCTCGTATGCGTACTTCTCGTCGTCGCCATCCTGCAGCAGCTTCAGCGGACCAGCCGCGGGGAGCTGCACTTCGTGTGCGTGCTCCTCGCCAGCGCCAGCCTGCACCGGGTAACCTCTCGCCTCCACCAGCTGCTTCAGCGCACCAGCCACAGGAAGTCGCGCTTCGTGCGCGTCTCCCTCGTCGTCGCCAGCCTGCAATGGGCAGTTTCCTGCCCCGCTAGCGGCTCCAGCGGACCAGCCGCAGGAAGCCGTACCTTGTGCGCGCGTCTCTTGACGTTTTAAGCCTACAGCAGCGGTTATAGTAGACCAACCGCAGAGAGTTGCACTGCGTATACGTGCCTTTTATCGATGCCAGCTTGCAGCGGGTAACCTCCCGTCTTCACCGTCGACGTTTCCAGCAGGCCAGCCACAGGGAGCTACGTCGTGCGCAAAGGATTTGCGTCGACAACAGCCTATAACGGGTAACCTCTTTCCTCTATTGTCATCAGTTCTAGTTCTAGCAGTTCGGACGCAGAGAGCAGCACCGCATGCACTTGCTCTGCACCGGCAACATCCTGTAGCGGTTCGAGCAGGAAGTGCGCCACTGGGGCGAGCTCCTCGACGATGCCAGCCAGCAGCGGGCGACCCTCCCTGCCTCCATCGCTAGCAGTTCCAGGAGATCAATCGCAAGGAGTTGCGCCGCGTGTGCATGATCTTCACCGATGCCAGTCCTCAGCGGGGAACCTCCCGCCTCTACCAACAGCGATTCCAGCAGAGATTGCGCCATTTGCGCGAGCTCCACATCGACAGCAGACTACGGCGGGCAATCACGCGCTTTCGCTATCACCGCAGCTCCAGAGGAACAGCTACAGGAAGCTGCGTCTAGAGTGCGTACTTTCGACGACGGCAGTCTGTAGCGGACAACTGGACACCTTTATCATCATCAACTCTGGCAGAATCACCGCTGATGTCTGTGCTGCAGCCGCACACGCCTTGTCTACAGAAGCTTGCTCGGGCGAACAACAGCGACTCCTCTTCGCGGAATCAAGAACCACTCCAGACCGAAATAGAGTATACGTTACTATGAGTAGGATGAATGTGTAGCGCGTGCGCGAATATTTCAAAGTAGGATACCGGAAGTTAAATTCAGTGTTAAACGATAAGATTGGTTTTTGGTACGAGTAAACCAGGAAAATTACGATTGAGCATTTGACGTTGTAGCTTTTTCGGTATAAGTCCGAGCGACCAATTTTAGTTCGACCGTTAGAGTGTTTTTAGACTGTCAGATTTGTATTCATAGTTGGTCTGAGATTTAATATAATATTCTAGTTTACCATCAAACGTCTCGAAATGCCAGCACGAATGAATTGTAACGAGAGTGTTTCTGAAGCGAAATTGTCAAGTAATTTTGAATAGCTGTTGAACGTTGCTTGGAATTGTCATGAGATGCAATTAGATTGTGAAGTATGAAACGACGTATAGTTTTAAACTATGGGGGGAGAATGTAGAAGTTAAGAAGTACGACATGTGTTGTAGCGGCTTCGTATGCAAGGTCTATTTTAATTCGAATATTAAGTTCGTGCGAGGATTAGCGATGCTCTAGCACGGAGGAAAGATGTGTCTCTTTCGTGGCTAGTCGCCTCGTGTCCAGAGAGAAATAGTGTCTCTGGGGCCGATACGAGATCGAAAGAATACAGGATTCTTGTCGATGTGCTCACTCTGGCGGACCGGCTCGTGAATTGTCGCGATAATTATAATAGATTCGCAGCGCATAACCTCCTGTTGGGCCGCGCTGCAACGGCGCGAAATAAACAGGTTATTTCGTGGTCGGCCGTCTCGAGCGAGAAGAACAACTTTGATCCGATCGAGATTCCAAAGAATGTTCGATTCGAGCTCTGTA
>CM053169.1:27930531-27976193 GCA_012977825.3 Pteromalus puparum | reverse complement strand
AAAAAATAATCAGAAAATAATTTGTTTAGCTAAAAGTAAAGATATAGAAAATTTAGATTGGCAAGAAATTTTAAATATAATTGAATTAGTTTTTAAAGGCTCACAAATTAAAATCATTATTTGCTCGGGAAGACTATTATACATACCTAAAGAAAATCGAGATCAAGTTTTTTATGAGTTACATAATTCACCTATAGGAGGGCACAGAGGGGTTTCAAAGACGTATAATCGGATTAAACAAAGATACTATTGGGAAGATCTAAAAGCAGATATACAGCGTAGAATTCAACAATGCTTGGACTGCCAATTAAAAAAATTAGTTCGTTTAAAGACAAAGCAGCCAATGGTGATAACTGACACACCTGGAGTTGCGTTCGATAAAGTGGCAATGGATATAGTTGGACCACTAAATATTACTAAGAATAATAATCAATATATTTTAACTATTCAAGATCAATTATCGAAATTTTGTTTAGCAATTCCTTTACAAGATACTTTGTCTTTAACTATAGCAGATGCTTTTATAAAAAGATTTATTTGCATTTTTGGTACACCTAAAGTCATATTAACTGATCAAGGTCAAAATTTTTTAAGTAGTTTAATGAATAGAATAGCAAAAAGATTTAAAATTAAAAAGATTAAGACAACTGCTTTCCATCCACAATCGAATGAATCTCTAGAACGCTCACATCACGCATTGGCTGAATTTCTTAAACAATATACTGATATAGACCATGAATGGGACGAATGGGTAGATATAGCCATGTTAAACTATAATACATGTGTTCAGGAATCAACTAAGCACACACCTTTCGAAGTAGTGTTTGTAGATTAGCTAGATTACCGTCAAACAACCCATTAAGAGAAGGAGATTTGTTACCTACTTATAAGGGGTATGTTATTGATTTAATAACTAGATTAAATGGGATTCAAAAGTTAGTTTATGATAATTTAGTAGATTCAAAATATAGGTCAAAAAAATATTACGATAGGAAAATTAATGAACAAAATTTTAAGGTAGGCGATAACGTATTTCTTTTGGCAGAGCATAAGCCAGGGAAATTTGGAAATTATTATTCAGGACCGCATAAGGTTTTAGAAGTTATTAATAAGAATAATATAAGAATTCAAATAAATAAGGGTAGTAAAATCGTACATAGCAATAGACTAAGAATATCACATATTAATAAGGAAGCAACAATAAAGAAAAAACAAAATAAAAATAAAAAACAAATTGATTAAGATTTAACAAATTATTTTAACAAATTTTGTGTGTTCACAGATATAAAGAATACATATATAGAAGAAAACAAAATGAAGCTTTTAATCATTTGTCTTTTTGCTATACATTCAGCAGTAAAAAGATTTAAAATTAAAAAGGAATGATAGGCTATGATTGTGGTTCTCGAAATTTAAATATAACGACGATATCATTGTTAGATGTAGGCGCTTGTAATATACCTTATAATGACGTTAATGTAACTAGAAAATATATTCAACTGCTGCAAATTAATAAATATGACGATACAAATGTAATTCAATGCAAACTAGAAATAAGTAGGACTATAGATCAATGCGGAATGTTTTCTCACAAGGTCTTTGTATCTAGATCTCAAGCAAGCTATGTATATGAAATAGGTAGAAGAGCGTGCACCGAAATGCATAAAACCGGAATCCTTAGATTTAATGACAATGTAATTACAGGATTAAAAGTAAACGGATCAATAACGCATAGCATAGATTTAGCAGGAAGCGTAGATAGCAATAATGTGTGTAACGGACAGACTTATTCAGATCCGTACGGCACTTGGAGCAACGTTTTTGTAACAGGTACATTAAAAATTACATTGCGCGAATTTGTAGCGAAGGTTAACGTTGACGAAAATAAAATTTATTTAAAATCAGGAACTACGTGTACATTATCCGAGTCAAATTGTATAGATATGGAAGGTGGTTACTCATTTTGGGAAACTATTCCAAATGATTATTGTAAATTTAACCAATTCGGAGTTTTATATGAAGGTTATGCGAACAAATTAATAGACAGCGATTATAATGAACAAATAATTTATTCCTTATCTACTCAAGATATTACTTTTGCTTTAGCAAGTAAAAGCACAGACAATGTATGCGGTTATAAGATTATAAAAACCGAACATCCAAAACTAGTAATTTTCGAAACCGTGCGAGGCGAATCTTTTGCGAATAGAAAACAGATTTCAGTCTCTAACCTTGACATTTTTGCCTATGTAAATTCAAAGTTTGTGTATGTAGAGAAACACATAAGGATGCAAATGAAACAATTATATAGAGACGTTATAGTCCAGCGTTGTAATTTGGAAAGAGAGACATTAAAAAATTATCTAGCGNTCTCTAGCAATAGCCACGCATTCTCCGGATGAGTTTGCTTATAATTTAATGAGAGGTCCAGGATTTATGGCCGTAGTCGCAGGTGAAGTTATTCACATAATAAAATGCATACCTGTAGAAGTGAAACTAGAGCATGGAGAAACATGTTATGCAGAATTACGGGTAGTAAGGAATAATCAAACCTATTTCCTTACACCAAGGACACACATTTTAAAGAGAAAGGGCACAGAAATAATTTGCAATAAAATATTACCGTCAATTTATAAGGTTGGGAATAGTTGGTATAAATTTATACCAGGACTTACTGATGCACACGATCCTATTATGATCAAACCAATGACTAGGATGTCTTGGAATTATTTGAGCCCAGGAGAACTAGCCACTAGTGGTATTTATACAGAAGAAGAATTAGAAAAACTTAGAGACAGGATTATGTTCCCGATAGAGCAACCAGCAGTATTAAATGACATTGCAAGAGAATTACACGGACACCCGATTCCGAACGATGAAGGTACTTTATTTAAATTAATGAATGAAGATGCCGTAACGAAAATTGTGGATTCAACTTGGGGAAAGATATGGAGAAAATTAGTGTCTTTTGGAACAGCAAGTGCAGGGATCATAGCAGTCCTGATAATATTTCAGCTTTTCAAAGTGATAATAGAAACATGCCTAAATGGATATGCTCTGCATCAAATTTATGGTTGCTCGATTCATGTACTTGGAGCAATTTGGAACACTTTGGCCTTTTACTTAATTTCAAGACGAACAAATAGCAACACTCAAAAAGAAAAGAAACAAGAAGAAGAATGTAAGAACATTGAACTGGGGTTAGTTGAAACCAAACCTGGTCCATCCAATGTAATAGATGTTCAACCACAACAAGATGAAAAATCATTTTTTAAACTGCCATGAATCTCTCATTGAAGAATTAGGTGGCTTAGCTTGGAAATGTTGTGGCTATTTTATAATTCAAATACTTATTTTATCTTTATTAATATAGTTTTAAATATCTCTATATACTTCTTTCATTTGCAAAAATTTATGATTTTTTTTTTAGATTAAATTATAGTAAATAAGCTAAAGCGTATGATTGTTCTTGCGTCATTGTATTCCTTATAACAATCAATTTAGGCGAGGGGTGTCACGTCCGGCGAGTTTTAGGAAAATAAAAAAAATTTTAAATATTTAGAAAAAAATGTACGTGACGCTTTTCAGATATAGAAAATCGGAGATGCGGGCCTGAAGAGAGAAAGCGAAGGACAAATAGCCTTATCGTAAATCTCATGAACTGCCCGCATCGCCGAGAGGCATCAGCGGATGCATGACAATAGCGATAGTAAAGTTTTTCTGCGCGTTAGTCATTAAGAGAGAGATTTCGGCGCGTCGGACCGAGCGTCATGTTTATGATGAGCAGCTGCGTTTGCTCAAGATATCGGCTGCGTCTCAGGCGAGCGACTGTAATTAAGGTAGCCTAGGACAAAGGCTCGGACCTTTTTTTATTACAGGGAAAGTTTCGGGAATACGCACGCTTGCAGCTGTGTACCAATCCTGGAATTTTCCGCTGTTTTCAATATAACATTATCAATTATTTAGCTAGAAGTAGGAATTATTTGCATTAGATTTTTCACTACAAGCTGTGTCTGTCTGTAAACTTCCGAGTGTCTGTTTGTAAACTTTACTTTTAATTACATTCAGTTAGAACTACAATAACCGATCGGTGTGAAGCTACGATTATTGTAACGATGCATTGCAAATAAATTCAGAATAAAAAAAAAATGATTTACGTTAATGGTGATGGCTGTAGACATGAAATGTATGTAGTTTTAAATAGTAGTTTCATTTATTTATAAACTTTCTTGAGATAATACGCGTAAAAGCTTTATTAAATAATTTTAAGTATATACTATTTAGTATCAATTTGTAGGGAATTTCACTAGCATTAAAACTATAATATTAATTATTTCTCCCTTACACTTTATTAAACCTTGATTGACGAATAATCTAAATGCTTGGGAAATTCTATGCAAATTTGGCGTGCGCGTCGAAGCGTTAACTTCAAGAACCACGATCATAGAGGAGAGGGCGTAGGCGGACCGAAGGGCCTGACCCATACTGCGTAGGAGGAGAGATGCGAAAATTCGGCGTAAGTGAGGGAAAGCTCAGATATAACGGCTTCTCTCACTGGCTAATTTTCGGCATCTAGGCGGAACGAGATATCCAACAACATCAAGGAGGGATGACTCTGGGCCCTACGTGCAGCAAAGGTTCACTCTCGATCGTCACTCCGGTCCCGACTCTCAGTAAGCTCGGTAGAAATTAACGTGCTTGGTACACATCGAAGATTACGCGCTTAGTACGCAATTAGAAATTTACGCGCTTGGTACGCGATTTTTATATTTACGCGCTTGGTATGCACTTAAGTTTTGTACGCGAATAATTAAATTTAAAGTTAGAAGAATAAACTACTTTTGTTATTTACTAATCGTGACTAAAAGTTTTTTTTTTGACGTGACTCCCGATTCTTCAATTATAAACTCTGTATGAGTTCAAGAGTAGCCAATCAACAGCAGCCAGCCAACAGCAGGAAAAAGTAAGTACATTTTATTTGGCTATCCTATCTGTCCTAAAACTGCCTAAATCTATCGCTTGGATAAATTGAACCGATTAACACCGGGTCCTTTTATCCCATATCTTTTCCTATTAGAATTTAGATCCGACTAACCCCGGGTCATTTTCTAAAAGTTTTCCTTTCCTTTCATTTTTCTTTTATTTTTTACAAACATTCGAAGCACCCAGCTATTGCACGAAAGTGCTGGCTAAAAGGTGTAGATTTTAAATAAGTACGGTAGCATCGTTGGATGTTACACGGTGATGGATTTTGATGCAATTTCGAGGTCAGAATGTCTTTGTGGCTCCTTCTCGGCCGGATCGACAGATATCGCAAAAGTAGTGGAGACTTATAAAGATGTAGGTCTCAAGTGTAAGTATAAATCGTTTGAATGGTCGAGATCCCATTTAAGTAGGTGGCATGGTCGGCAAAATGTCGGTGATTGATTTTGATACGATTTCGAGGTCAGAATGTCATTGTGGCTCCCACTCGGCCGGATCGACAGGTATCGCAAAAGTAGCGAAGACGTATACGGGTATTGGGGTATAGAGAAAGTACATATAGTTTAAATGGCCATGATCCCGTTTGAGTAGGTGGCACGGTCGGCAGAAAGTCGGTGATGGATTTTCATGCAATTTAGAGGTCAGAATTTCGAGGTCTTGTGGCTCCTTCTCGGCCGGATCGACGCATATCGCAAAAGTGGTGGAGACTTATAAAGATGTCGGTCTCAAGTGTAAGTATGAATTGTTTGAATGGTCGAGATCCCATTTAAGTAGGTGGCATGGTCGGCAAAAAGTCGGTGATGGATTTTGAAGCGATTTCGAGGTCAGATTGTCATTGTGGCTCAGCCGGATCGACAAATATCGCAAAAATGGCGGAGGCGTTTGGTGTATTGGGCTAATGAGTACGTACGAATAGTTTGAATGACCGAGATCCCGTTTGAGTAGGTGGCATGGTCGGCAGAATGTCGGTGATGGATTTTGATGCAACTTCGAGGTCAGAATATCTTTGTGGCTCCTATTCGGCCGGATCGACAGGTATCGCAAAAGTGGCGGAGACGTATAGGGGTATTGGGCTATAGAGTAAGTAGAAATAGTTTAAATGGCCATGATCCCGTTTGAGTAGGTGTCATGGTCAGCAGAAAGTCGGTGATCGACTTTAAGCGATTCGACAGAATCGGCTCCTACTCGGCCGGATGCAGGTACACCTATATAGATGTAGATACATGGTGGTCATATCATATCTCATATATTCCATATATATAGTGTGATGAAGTGTAAAAAGTTGGTTCGAGTGAGTTCAATATTTTGTAATAGAGGGTCAATACTCATGTGCATCAGAGGCTGCGCACGGACGAAATTACCAGTTTTGGTAAATCAGGCTTCGCCTCTATGAAACATTTTTTGAATTGAATATTCTGGATTTTCTAACAAAGAGGGTTTGTTTAGAATTTATTTCTTTACGAATCTACTGCAGAATATCAATGAAAAATCCTTTCTATCAAATATAACATTACAATAAAAAAACTTTCGTTGTCACATCCAATAGGCGTTCACCTTGGGTATAATAGTTTCTTTAAAACTATTATATATACGTGGCGAGTGCCTAAAAAGGGGAAAGAAAATCAATTGCGGTCCAAATATACATATATGTTTCCGTATAAAATTCATCATTCGAAGGGAGGAAGTATGTCCAATCTCTACTTATCCAACTGCATTTATAATAATGGGGAACTTGCATGAAAGAATTTATTAGGTTCATCATGTAGAATATCGAAAAATAATCGACACTTTTTTTTTTTTTTTTTTTTTTTAATTGAACGATTATTAACAAAGATGTAGAAAGTTGGAATGTATGGCGTCATTGATTCGGACTGTATATATTATATCTATATCGTCTGATTTAGTGACGTCACACGATATTTCATTCCGCTGTACCTTTGTCAATAATCGTTTGATTGAAAAAAGAACAAATATGTGACGATTATTTTTCGATATTCTACATGACGGCCCTAATAGATTTTTTCATGCAAGTTCCCCATTACAATCTTTAATTCAGAATAAGGCTCTCTCGTTCTTTCTCTCGTATATTTTTTCACAATAACTGATTGCACATTTATTATTCTGCATTGCACTTAATGCTTTCATCAACGGAATACCCCTTCTTACACTCTCTCCCTTGCTCAGCAATTTCCATCCCCCGTTAGGAAAAGACTAATTCCCTAATGTCTACTAGAGGCCGTTTCCAAAAGGGATCGTGAAAGTAGGCAGGTACCGACAGCGATCAGCTTTTGTGTATCGAGCTTTGTCATCATCCGTACTCGTGGAGTTTTGCGATCTTACTGTCCAGTGACAACTATTATAAGTTTAGGACATAACAATTGAAATTATATCTTAAATCCTTATTAAAAACTAAAATTCATATCAATAGCAAGTTATTGATGGAAAGTTGCTAGTACTCTTACCTCATAGGTGTTATTATTTAGATGATAATAAAATAACTCTGGTTGTGAACTTAAAATTGCTTTCTCCTAGAAATAGCTTTGTAATAGTAAAATTTTAACTTTCGCTAAAACTTTATAGAAAAGCATTTGGCAGTTTTTGGAGTTCGAATGAGATGTTGTTAGAAAATGTCTGTCGGATGTGTGTGTGTGTGTGTGTGTGTGTGTGTGTAAATTTGGCATGTATATCCTTTTTTGGATTCTGAATTCGGGAAAAGAAGTTATTTTAAATTGTGATAACTAAATTTCATTTTATGGCCGTTTATTGAATTTCGCAAAATTATTTTTAAATTTTTCGTATAATCTTAATGTTACACAAAAATACAGCTATAGCGAATTTAAAAAAGAATAAAATTACCTTCATTTTCCCGGTTAGCCCTCGAGAGCGACCGCACTGTTTGTCAGCAAATGGCCCATCCTCCCGCCCTTGCTTGATGCAGCACTTTTATACCTATCCTTTTGGCATCCACCTTAACCCCCACCTCCCTGATCCTCCTTCCCTACAAGTGTCATATTCATGCATCTAAACTCTCAAATCGTCAAAAGAATATCAGGCATCCGTACAGATTTTTTAGAAACTATGTAATCATCTTCTACTAGCTGAATAGGAGGAAGCTTGACAGCGGTCAATGATTTATAATAATATTTATTAAAATAATACTGAATTATAATAGCAGGAATGACTTGGCACCGGTTTTTTTATATTTTGAGGTATTCAACATTCTTTGTTCAAATTAAATTATGAAAAAATAAAAATTTTGAAGTTCAGAACCAGAGTATTTTTGCTTCCTCCTAGTGGAAGCTTTGTAATAGTAAAATTTTCAATTTCACTAAAACTGCATAGAAACATGTTTTTAGATGTTAGAAGTTCGAATTACGTGTTTTTAGGAAATGTCCGTATGGATGTGTGTGTGTGTGTGTCTATGTATACCGTGATATTTCTAAAAATACTTCGTCAATATCAATCAAATTTAACATGTATATCTATTTTTGGATTCTGAATTCGGAAAAAACATTTATTTTTTAATTTTTTCTATTACTTTTTTTTATGGCCATTTTTTGATTTTCGAAAAACATAATTTTTGTTTTCTTTTTCAATCATTCCATTGTTACAACCAATTCAGCTAAAATGCATTTGAAAGATAATAAAATTACCTACTTTTTCCTGTTTGGTCCTCGGGATTGACTGCTCCGTTCTGCAGATAAAATGAAAAAGGTGATTTTTCTTTTTAAATTTATATCTCTGAAACTAAAAATCATAACCTCACGAAAAAAAATATGTTGATGGGATACGTGTTAAACTATATTTCATTAAAATTTCAAGTGATTTCGTTGAGCGGTTCTTAAGTAACAAGCTGAAATGTAAAAACTGATTTTTCTAAAAAATTTGGCTTCCTCTTATAGGTTTGTCTTTGCACGTCATAAAGTCCCTCCCTACGAATTTATGTCAAATAAATTAATAAAATAAAAAGCAAAATAATTAAAATAGCATTTACATATACTGTATTTTAAAACAATATTTTATTTATTGGAACAATAAATTTCGTTGGAGGAAGCTACGTGCCAATGAATTGGCAGCGGTTTTTTTATTATTTGGATAATAACACCAATATAGGCACTCATTATATTATTTTTGTTTCTTTATGAATTCCGAAAAATATGAGGAAACGTCCAATTTTTATGTAGAGATCCGTGCAAAGATTGTGCAGAAAACTGTAACACCCCACACCGGCTCCGCAGGGTTTTCAACTTAAAACTATAAAAAACTAAAGTCTCGCGACTTGTTTTTTAGAAAAATTGCACGCAAATCAGCGTACTCTCCCACTTTTCTCACCGATGCTACGGGTCACGGCTGATCAGCCAGCTGTAAGCAACAACAGCAGCGCCATCAGGCAGTAGCGGCGGCAGCGGGAGTCACCCTGCGGCAGCGGCAGCAGCGAGCGCGATATAGTTATACTCAGCGGCAGCAGCGTGCGCGTATATCTATACATGTAGCGCAGTGAGCGGTGCGGCGTACACAGGGTGAGAGTGGGAAAATGACGTAGCGGCGGCGCGGCGAGCGCATCTCCGTATGCTTGTATGAATGGTTTTTGTACATAGGTGTGAATGTGTGTGTATATATTTGTATGTAAGCGTTTTTTCGGCGGCTCGAGTCCCGCTCTCTCCGTAGCCTATATAAGGACCTGCGCGGCCTATGGCCAGTCACTAGCTCCAGCGCAATTATCAGCGCACTAGTCCTACCAAGAGCAACCATTAAGCCTTGGTAGTAAAAATACTTAGAATATTTTCTCACTTTTGAAGGACTTATAAAATTTTCTAGTCAAGCAAGATATTGCAACTTTAAGCGTATCAGTCTTAGACTTAGAATAATTTCAGTTCCTTTCAAAAAGACTTAGAGAAATTTCCGAAAATTCTTATACTTATAACATTTACGAGTCAGGCACGATAACGCAATTTAACGCGTATCTGTCCTAAACTTCAACAAATTTCTCTAATTATTAAACATTTGTAAAACTTCGAATAAATCAGATAACGCAAATTAAGCGTATCGGTTTATATTTTCATTTGTAAAAATCATAAGCGGATTTACTAATTTATTTCATTTTGTGATATTGAATATATGCAAAAATCAAGGCAATATTCTCAATTCTATTTGAATATATTTATGTTGTTAAAATTATAGTTATATTATTGTGTTAATTTTCACTACCTCGTATCCCGGACCTGACTAAGAAATATAAATACTAAATAAAATCATTCTATTTAGTCTGCTGTCAGAAAGACGACACAGACTAGCACACATTCACTGCTTTTCTCTAGTAAAATCATTAAATTACATATTTTTTGCATAAATATACATTACTACAGGACCGAGAAAAGTCGTGACCGTTTCAAAACTCCGCAGAGATATATGCACAGATCTCTGCCCATTATTTTTTTAAGGGTAGGCTGCGAATGAAGAAACAATTACATTTACAATGTGTGGTAATGATTAATCTCCACGAGTACGTATGAATTTTTAATTACGCTAACGTTTCGGAAGCTTAATCCTCCTTCTTCAGGGTCACTAAAAAGATTATTACAATATTAAAAATAAACAAGAGATTATCTTAGTCTATACAAGAACACACGTTAGCTCTTTCGATGTTTTAAATCTCTAATTCCATACAATTGACTCTGCAAAATCCATAACAAAGGGTAACAAATGAGGGTTACACTCTCCGTGACGTGTCGGTCATCGCGTTCGACGCATTAGAAAATCAGGATACACCGTATTGTAGTGAGGCTGCATATTTACAGAATGTAAGTTACATTTTGTATACACATGTTTCTAAAAAGGATACAATTTTTAAAATACTAATCATTAATTAATTTACGAATCATAATTATTTGAAGTAAAAGTAATTTATGTCATACTTCTATATCTGTATCTTACCAGCCATTTATTACTCCTTCTATATTCAGCATAGGAACTATTTTAAAAATGTAATCTTTTCTTAAACTTGACGCATAAATAGAATGAGATAACAAAGCTTCTACTGTACCAAGCATGATCCACGATGCATTGCTTTCCCCAGGATGTACTCTTGCCGTCAAGAAAATTAATTTTCTTTTCTGTAAAGATACAAATTCATGACAAATTGTAGATAGGTGATTGAACTTTTAATGAAAGAAGAGTAAATAAAACGCATATTGAAATAAGTAAAAGTAGAAAGCTTTTCGTATAACCGCATGTAAGTTAGTAACTCATAAAAAACCTTTCTGAATGGTTTAATGTTGGCAAGTAAAAGTTTTTTTTTTCAAAATCGTCAATATATAACTGTCAAGTAATTGTTTTTTTAATGCTAACAAACTTATTATGCCGTTATCAGAGTATTGCAAGTGACTTGCAAATGACTTCAAATAAATATAATAAAATTACTCTGCAATCAATCCCATATAAAATATAATTTTGGCTAATTCTAATGATAACTACGGCCGCGGTATCTTGCCGCCTTGCATCGCTTAGCAATGCAAGGCACGCAAAACGCTCGCGCTTCGCGTTTTGTACATAAGGCACAACCGTTGAGGCTCGTGCTCACCATACTTCCTGACGCTTGCGCTTCGCACCCACTGCCTAACAATATTTTAAATATGATGAAAAACTTTTGTGATTTTGTTGAATTAAAAAATAATTGCTTCCTCCTAGAGGAAGCTATGTAATAGTAAAATTTTTACTTTCGCCAAAACTTTGTAGAAACGCATTTAGAAGTGTTTGGAGTTCGAATCACATGTTTTTAGAAAATGTCCGTCGGATATGTGTGTGTGTGTGTTTTTTTTTTCTCTTGGAGAAAGAGGTATTAGGGAAAATCTTAGAAAGACCATGGCTGGCTTCGTTGATAGAGTCGTCGGAACTCGGAACGACCCGATCCCCTCCGCCAGTCGTGTGTCGGATTCGCACCGACCAAACCCATCCCTCTCACGGCCAGGTGAAAAAACACCCATCCGTGAGAGGAAATGCCCTTCTTTGCCTTTACCTACCCTTAGTAAAGGTGCATCCAGCTCTATCTTCTGTGCCCCAGATCCCCGGCGGTGAGACCATTAAGTATTTCTTCGCGGAGGGGCAATGGCTTTAGCCCTCTTCTAGTCGATGTGGTCATCATCCTGTTCTTCGATCTTCCTAGGATCTCCGTTCCTTTTTCTTCGCCGTGTCCAGGGCGCGCCTGAATACGTTGCTGCCGTCGGAGCCAGCTACATGATTGCAGCTTTCTTCCTTTTGTCCATCTTCTTTGCAGAGAAAACAGCTCGCTTCCAACTGGCATTGCACCATGCAATGGTCGGCTTCTCCACACTTATAGCAGAGAGTCGATCTATCTATTCCATTACACTCATCCTTCCAATGTCCAAAACCTAAGCACTTGTAGCACCGCACTACTTTTTAATTAATGCACAATATTTGTCATTTTTTTGAATTTTAAACAAAATTTTTCATGAACTTATAGACATCTTTTTTATATCAAATTCTTTTTTAAATTCTCACATTCATAACCTAAATGTATGTATTTCAAGCACATTTGTTAAAGTAAAAGTGCGCTTCGAAGCCATAATCCTAAGTAAGTCTGTGGTAGCTGTAAAAATGAAAATCAGGATTTCTGGGCTTCGAAGACTTGTTGTACCTGGTATATGACATATACAGACATTGTTCTTGGTTTTTTACAATGTTTCTGAGTTTATAGCATTGTTGAAACAATTTTTTAAAACAATTTAATACAATTATAAATAAAAAATTCAATTTTTTAATTTTTTGACATTTTAAGGTGTATCCATCCCCTTAACGAGGAAAATTCTACCCCATTCCTAAAGCCATGAATTTTCCACATTGATAGTTTATTACATAATTTATTCAGAAAAAGTATTAGTTTTATCATCATTTAAGCAAAGCCAAACAGCTGTTTGTTGGCTTTGTCAAAGGCAGGCAGCGAGCTCAATCACTGCGCATACATTGTGCGCAACGATCGGACGACCAGCTGGCGACATCTCCACGCAGCTGCCTGTGCCGTATGTTTGGACATTTTAAAGCAGCCTCTCAGCCTCCGATTTTGGCGCTACTTCAAGTTTTCAGTAATATTTATTATTAGTGAGTGCGTAGTGCAAAACGGCGACAACAACACTATGCAGCAGTGGTGTTAGTAGTTGCTATGGAGCTTGTATACTGTATATTGTGTTTTCAAGAGCCTCCGCTCTGTA
The DNA here is from genome assembly GCA_012977825.3 of Pteromalus puparum. Taxonomy (NCBI): domain Eukaryota; kingdom Metazoa; phylum Arthropoda; class Insecta; order Hymenoptera; family Pteromalidae; genus Pteromalus; species Pteromalus puparum. The sequence continues at coordinate 27,962,985 of CM053169.1, read as the reverse complement.
TGATTTTACTCGTGGATCGGCTGCTCGAGGTTCTTATTCATAAGACAGTGCTAAAAGTATTCAAAAATAATGCAACCCGAAATGGCACCGACGATGCGATATGTGAGTATTAGTCATCGATGGATGCTGCAATATAAAAGAATACGTATCTCCATCAAAAAACTTTAGTTTTTTCTTGGAGGTTATGTTTTGTTTGTTTAACTATTCCTGCTGTTGCTCTGCTGATTCTACTACTGTGTTAATAATATATTTGGCTTGCTAGATGCTGTCTAAGTGATCATCACACAAGAATCACCAAAAGTATTGCTGTGTTCTTATGTTTATAATTTTTATTATTCAAAACAAATAGTTATTCTGTTTTGTGTAGTGAAATTAATGGCTATGTGTTTGTGTGATCAGTTTATAGAGTTAAATCAGTATGGTAATTCTTATGCTCTGTAATAGTAGCTATAAAGCATCGGTGTTAGGGGACAGAGATAAAAACTATTTATCACTTTTAATTTGACTATGCGTGCACTACCCTGGAACTAATTCGTACTGTCTGGGCAGTATAGGCTGACTTCTTTAACTACATCATGTTGCTGTAGTGCTACTTGGCGTCTCTGGGTACTTTAACGCTATCCGGTCGTAAAAACAGATTTACCGTGGTAAAAATACAGGTAATATAACCTAATATTAGTATAAAAATTATATAACAATTATAATTTATTTTTGTTATTATTTATAAGAAGTTTATTTTTCAGAGTTTAAAGGTGTTGTGCCCCCTTAAGGGTTGGGTATATATTGTCAAATTCGTCCTTTGATTAGCGCTATAACATTACAAAGCGTATCTTCAAAAACGTTTAACGCTGATATCTACTTTTGTGTTTAAATCACTGGACAAAATATGTGTGTTTGGCTAAAATACCATTTCTTTAAATTATCCTGACAAACTGGTGAAAATTAATGAATTCGGTCTATATTTCAATATGTCCGTGTTGAGATCTGCTTAAATTGTTTATTTTGCATATGGTCTGTGGTTTTAAACCAAAATATCGATTTTGGACAGGGGATGGAACTGACATTTCGGGTCTTAATTGTTGTTAATTTTATAAATAAAAACATAATTTATCGGACTTTCAATTGTTTTCCAGACATTTATCACAAAATTTGACATCGATTATGATTATTCAAGAACTTTTTTTCGTTCGTTAAAGTACTTTTTAAGGCTTAGACATGATCTGGGCAAGTTATGACAGAATCATCCATAAGTACTGTCGAGAACAGTATAGCGCGGGTGAATGAGTATGCGTGCTAATGAGTATGTAAGGGGACACGCACATGTAAGTATCCCCTCTCGCGGTATATGCGTGTGAGTCACATGACCACTAGCGGTGTCAAGACTATGGATGAGTCCTGCACATGGCTCCCTTGGGTTCGAGCCGTCGCACAGTACATATGGTGTACACGACGTATACATAGTAGCTGTACATATATAGACAAATAAATCTACATTTATTTCTTCTCGATTAATCATTTTTTCATGTCAACTTATTTCTTATCATGGTAGAAGACAGTTGGTTCGAATATTTATATTTATTGCTATACCAACCTTCGGAGAGGTATAGGAATATTTAAAAATAGTGAGGTTAAAAGCTACATGATGGGTAACATTTTCAAAGTGATAATGTTAGGATAAACGCGAGTTCACCAAACTAACAATACAAAACTTACTAAACACGGGTGCCCACTATATCTCCCATACGGGTGATGTCAGTGAAACCGAGTGTCGCAGCGAAACTGTTTGAATTCGTTACTTTAAAGTGGTATTGAACGAAACATTTATTTTAAGAAACTTACTTTATTGATGTTCGGGAAACCTCCAAATTCGACCTTCTCGTTGAGACTCCAATACCAATGGATATAAGGCTCGGATGGGTGCTCTCTTCCAAGCAAATAAAAGATGTATAGGATAGATTGATCTTTTCGAAACGTTTTTCTCTTTGTTAGCCAAGAATTGTGGTGGTAATTATTTATATTTCAAAACTCAAAATGCGCTTCCCAAATGATTTATTCAAACTTAGACTCAAAAAGTAAAATCACTATGAAATGGTACTCAATAAAAAGAATTAAATTGAATGTTGAACTCGAGTAATCGTACAGAATAAAAAGAGCGTCCTGTCTCGAGGAGTGCACACACTAGAGTGAAGTAAAGGGGAGGTGCCGATAAAGCTTTCTCCCACGTAGGGCCCTTACTTCTCCTCTCTTCGTACTTCAGCCTAGCCGCGCTCTTTGTCTTAGCATTAGGCGTTGTGGGCCTATGCTACGGTCAACGGCTAAACTGCAGCGTCGGCTGTGCACGCGCTGCAGTTTAGCCGTTGACCGTGCACGCGCTTCAGCCGAGGGAGGAGAAGTTGTTTTGGTTTCGGGTACATTCCTTTCGCGTTTGTTAAGCGTCGAAGTTTCTAGGCTTTTTATATATGAATTATTTTTGGTCTTCGTNAACCCCCCCCCCCCCCTTGAAGACGTTTGTCGTCCTCGACAAACATATGCCTAAGGGTGCATGGAATTTTGGTCCATCATCAAGTAAACTAATGTCCTTTTGCGACAACTGAGCAACTTAGAGATGGTTGTGTTTTGGGATTTCATGGACTTGTGTTGTGTTGATCGTATGTTTTTGTGTGATTTTTTTTTGTTTTGTTTATTGTTTGTTATGTTAAGCCACCTGATTGTGTTTATGTTTGCTTTTGTGATCATGAGTGTCTATGACTTCGCCAACATGATCTGGATTGTTAGCCAAAGGTGAATTAAGAGAAGAAAATTGTGGTTGATGGTCTTGAATGTTTACTAGAATAACGTAATGTTGAAACTGGTTTATTCTCCCTTCCCTTTTTTTTTTGTCACATACGTACTGTGTGTGGGCATTTCTAATTTGTATGTTGTTTTAGTGGATGTGTGTGTTTGGTGGGTTTCGGGAAGGTATGAGATCAGGATTTTATGTTGCTGTATTGCTGTAGTTCAATTGTGTGATTTACATTTTCTCTGAAGTTTACTTGATGTTGCTTTTTCGTGTCCTTTGTCCTAGGTGCTTTTTATAATGTAAGGAACTTATTATTAATGATATGATTTATGTTTGCTCCGTTGTCGGTTATACTTATTATTCTAATCTTATAGTTTCCTTTTTTTAAACTTATAGTTTTTTTCTTCTTTGTGTTCATCTTCATCAGTAGTCTTTTTTATTGTTCCTATGTTGTTTTTCTTGTCTAAAGCGTACCTTACTGGGAATTCATCACTTTTGTCTTTCACGGCTTTTGCCGCTGCGGTCTCTATTTTTTATTGCTTTGTCTGCATGAGTTGTTATTTGATACTCTACCATCATGCGTGGCAGATTTCTTTGGTCTTTTTGCCGTCGTGTGATTTTGCAGGGTCCGAGACTTCTAAATTCTGCTTCCATGTTTTCTTCATCACCTTGATATGTGACCAGGATTTTATTTTTATCCACTTTTTCTATCTCGTAAATTGCTCCTTCTAGCGAGTTGTCCTTTTCGTCATCCATGGTGTTGTTTTCGTTGTCGTAGTTATTTGTTGTGTGGTCCATTTCTAGAAAAAGAAAGAGTGTTTTTATTGGTCATGGGTTTCATACTCTTTTTTTTATGAATAACTGTTTGGTGGTAACATATTTTGATTATTCTTGGTATTAGTGGTTTCATGCATGTATACGGCTTCTTTCAATGGTCAATGTGTGTGAATTTGAGTGTGTTATTGTGTAGTGTGTTAGTTTAGTCGTGTTGCTTGTTCCAGGACCATTAATATTTTCCTAATGTATGTTAAATTGCGAGTACATCACAAATTTACCAAGGAACTTGGTTATCAGAGCCATTTGACTCAGTCAGTAATTTAAATAGTCGAATATGTGGGCCTCCGGACGAGATACGCCCCACACGATCGCGAAGATGACTTATTCTTGTGGGTACTGTATTCTTTTACTGCAAGTAGGCTGTATTTATATTTCGCGCGCGTCTACACGTGTGTGCTAGGTGTTAATTTCGCTTGGGTACATCCCGGTGTGCGGGTGTGCATTTTGCNTTTTTTTTTTTTTTTTTTTTTTTTTTTTTTGTTAGAAAAATTAAATTGATCTATCTAAAGGTGCTGAAGATTTATTCAGTTTTTCCAATTCAAGTCATGTGTTATTAACAGGTTGCGTGGGCTTTACTGAATCAAGATTCGCTGATGCCTTGACTTGGTATCAAACAAATCCTGGTTCAGCAATTGCAATATTTAGGTGGAACTCACAAAATTGATGACATATCAACCATGTGCAGATTCTACGTGGATAGAGATCACTGCTTTGTCACGAGGTAGTGTCATTTTTCACTCATGCGGTTAACACGAAATAGAAAACGGTCAAGAGGAGTCTTCTAATTGGATGGGTGTGATTCATTTGCTTATGCATTCGTTACGCATTGTGCGTCCACATGTATAACTTATAATGAATTGATTGAAGCATGTCTGTTTTCCAGATTGCAAATTTGTGGGTCTGGGCATCCAGACCCATGGTGATTATCGTAGGCACGAACTTGGTCGAAGATATGGGGTTTTTGACGTACCACATGATACCGACTCAGATTACTATAGTGACGACGATTATTAAAGGTTGCTGTGCGTGTGCACCTCGATTTAGTATTTCGATCACGATTTGTTGTATATCATGAAAGTTGTTGCAGGAAGAAGGTCCTTATGAACAAGAATGTTTCGCGGGTGTGTACGAATCTAAATAAAGTTTGATTGTTGAAAAGTGTTTCACTGATGAGGTGTTGTAGATGCATCCTACCATCATTAATATTTACGCGTGTGAGCGGCGATGGCTCAGTGGGCAGAGTGTCGGGCTAGTAATCCAGAGGTTCTGGGTTCAAGTCTGACTCTCGGCACTTTCTGACATCGGGACACCTCTATGTTTACATACGTTTGTATGTTATATACATAAGTGTCTTATAATATCAAAGCTCTAGTGGTTCGCATCCCACTGTATGCAGTTTCGCACTGTATAATTAATCTGTAGGGCCAGTCGAGATGCATGCGCACTACATTCCGATGTGATACACATGCACCGCGACTTTAGGGAGCCTCTCTGGCCGGTACCATTGTATGATATCGGGCAGAGGGAAGAGCCGTATAAGACACTTCGAGAGGACTTGGGTAGGCTATAATATATAAAAAAAAAAAATATATATATATATTTACGCGGGCGCGGAGGTTTAATTGGGCTAGTTATGAAGTCGATGTCAAGTTAGTAGAAAAATTGGTAATGGTTCGGGAACGTCTTCTCATAAGGAATGAAATGAATCGAATTTTCGGTTTCATGACTTCCTTTGTGCGGGGTATTTTTTTTCCACGCAAAGATGTTAAAAATTTATTTGCAATGCACTGCATCTACTTTTGATACCTTCGTTATCTCTTCGCTCCTCATGTGTTCCGCTGAATCTGGGAAGTCCAGTTCTCCAGTCACTCTTCTCACATCTGAGTTGATTTGTTGCAGGATTTTGTGTTGCAGGAGTTCTGGGTGAATTTTGACTTCTTTGAGTTTTCGTAGCACGGATAGTATTTTCTCGTTACTCTTGATTATGTGTTCCAAGGTTGATTCCACGCGTTTCACGTAAATCATAATTTCTACTAGGTGTTTTAGTTCATCATTTTCCTTAAGTACACGGGTCACTGTTTTCGTTAGTGCTTTTTCAAAACCTTCTAATATCTTTTGATGATTTCTGGTGACGTTGTATAATTCTTCGAATTGTGCTGATATTATGTGTGAGTTCTTGTCTAACAGATGCACCATTTTTGTTTGATCTGCGAAGAGTGTGTCGATGTTTTTGTTAATGTTGTCCACATCGTCGGTGGTCACTAGTCCGAAAAGACTTTTGCTTATGCTTCCTACAATTCCTAATGGCACTAATCTCTTGATTCTGACGCTCTTTGGATCCTTTGTGATTGGATAGTCTATGTGTCCTAAACTTGCAATGGTGTCATTGATTTCTCTTTGTAGATTGTTGAGCGTTTCTTGTTTCAATAGCAGAAGGTCAATGCCTAGAGCATGTCTACATTTTCGTTCTTCTACTATTGTGATGCAAGTATTATACACAGATTTGTAAGTGTCTATTGGTCCATAAAACTCCATGAAGTCTTTTACATCAATGTAGATGTTTACCTTCCAATCTGCTCTCTTTATCTTCAAGGAATTCAATTTCTCGAAATAGATTCCGGAGTTCTCATTTAAGGGTTCTTTTTGGTACACGTGTCCACATAGTGTCGATTTTAATGTAAAACTTATTATGATAATTATTACAATTCTCATTGGAGCATTCATCCTGAAACATCAATCATGTTAATCGGAAAGTTCGGCAGGTTCTTTGTTATCGGATTCATCATCCACATGCTTTAATTTGTCTATGTGTTTTCGGATTCTCTTTCCATTCGGGTATTCTAGAATCACATTTTTCCTACCTATAAATTCAATTATTTTTAAGGGTTTCTTTCGGTAAGCGTCAAATTTAGACGTGCGAGGTTCATTGATCAACCTTGCATATCCTCCCACTCTTCCTTTGAATTTCCTAATTTTCTTATCATACCTTTCTTTTGACTTAACTTTATTGGCTATTTGTGTTTCTCCTGCCAATAATTTCATTTCTTCTAGCCTTAATACTAGGTCACGCATGTAAACATTATAGGTTCGGAGTTTTTCAAATGAGGGTATTTTCAATGGAAAACGCGCGACTCGTCCGTAGACTAGTTCGAATGGGGTGAAGTTGGTTGCTGCATGGAGACTGGTATTATAGGTAAACGTGGCAAAGGGTGCTAAACGGTCCCAATCATCATATTTTTGAATAAATGCGGATGAATTCTATAAGGGGTGCGTGGCTTCTTTCTAGAGAGCCGTTAGTTTGGGGCCTATATCCGGATGTGGTGACTTGATTAATTTTAAACAATTTTAACATAGATTTCACTATATTTGACAGGAAACTCGTTCCTCTATCAGATAATATTGCTCGAGAAGCTCCAAATTGACAAATTAGATGTTTCGCGAAAGCATCAGCTATGGTACTGGCGTTTAGATTTTTAATTGGTATTGCAATTAGGTATCTGTGCATCCAGAGCGGACGGGTGGGTGCCTATCACCACTACACAGCGCGTCCTCAGGTTGCGGATAGAGGAACGGCCCCTGAGAAAGAGGTTAGCTGCGAATAAATCGAATAAGCAGCCGCGGACAGCCGATAGGCCCGGGCGTGGGTGTGATAAGCCCGCACTGGCGATCGAACGCATTCATCTAGAAACACTACGCAAGCACCACAACAACGAACACTCAACAATATTTCTTATTTCACTTTCTCTTCATACCTAACTATGTCTATAATCTATCTCTCTTAGCACACATTGCAAAAATCCTGCTGTCGTGGAGAATGAGGGAGCGATGACAACTGCCCCGAAAGGGGATGTGCAGAATGATTCGCCACCTGGTCTTACGCGGCAACGAAGCCAGCGTAGGCGCGCTGCCTTGCAGGGGGGCGTTAGGATACGAGCGTGATTCCGTAGTGTGTCCGACGATGAGCTGACTCCGTCCTTATCAAAGTCGGAAAGCTCTCATACTTAGTTCTAGAGAGGTATGGGGGTTATCACCTCAAGAACGGATAATTCACCTGCGATCGGAAGCAGAATCCAAAACGCGTGGGTTTCACTTACTATCATGGCTCAAAAAAACCAAAACCAAACCAAAATCAATAGGGACTGAAAGGTAGGAACGTGGAATGTGTGCAGTTTATACAGAGCAGGCGCCTACCGGGAAATCTTAAAAGACGCTGACGGGTACAATCTAGACTTAGTAGCTATACAAGAAACTCGGTGGCAAGATAGCGGTATGTTAGGAAACGAAAACTTCACCTTTATGTACGGGGGCGCGAGCGGACATTCCCTGGGTACCGGATTCCGGATTAACAAAAGAATTATACACGCGGTTGAAAGTTTCAATTTCGTAAATGACAGACTCTCGTATATCATCATCGAAGGAGCGTGGTACAATTACGTGGTTATTAACGTGCATTGTCCTACGGAGGACAAAGAGGAAGAGGTGAAGGATCTTTATTACGAAGCCTTGGAGCAATTAATCGACCAGTTCGCGTCTTACGACACCAAAATAGTAGTGGGGGATTTCAACGCTAAAATAGGGAAAGAGGAAATGTTTAGGCCCACTATAGGCAAGGAAAGTCTGCACGAAACCAGCAACGATAACGGTATTAGAGTCATAAATTTCGCGGCGGCAAAAGATCTTATAGTAAAGAGTACGTGCTTTAAGCACAAGGATATACACAAAATAACGTGGACATCGCCGGATGGAGCCACGAAAAATCAAATCGATCACTTTCTTATCGATAACAGGCGCCACACGAACGTGCTTGACGTAAGAACCTATAGGTGGGCGGATTGCGACTCGGATCATTTTCTAGTAGTGGCCAAATTAAGAGCCAAGTTAGTAGCTGGGCAAAATAGTAAACGGGTGAACAAAGTAGAAACGTTCGATATTAAAAAGCTACGGAACGGGATAGAACGAATTAAGTATCAAGTAGAAATTGAAATTCCACGTGTGTTTCTTTGTGTTACGGTGAGAGAAATGTACACGAAACTTCAAAGTGCTTTGGGATTTTTTTTTATCAAATGTTAATGTGTCGATCGACCTTACCAGTTTGTTTTCGGTCGTCAAAACGTATTATATTATGTTATATTATATATTATATTTTGCAGTTTTCATTGAAACACCATAAAAATAAGCGTGTGCAAAAATTTTGTGATTCGGTATAAATTTGTCAATACACGTCAAACTACTTGTATAATTATAGTGAAAATGTTGATATGAAGAAAACGAGCAATTTAATATTGTATGACACGTTTATGTAAAAAAACACGATTGAAATTATTCGATCATTCTTGCGCGTCTCAACCGGTGCATAATCGTAGTAACAACGCGGCGTCTTTGTGTGCTTGCGCGCGTATCTATCCTTTGTTTCGCACTTACGACTTTTGCACGCGCGTTTCTCAACACTGGGTTGATGCACGATTCTAAAAATTCTCTTTTTTTTTACGAAACTGACTCCATTTGGCCTCCGGTATATTTTTTTCTTTAATTACACTGTTTCGGCATTTACGATAAATTTTAAAATCTCTATAAGAGATAGTATTTTCCGCGGCACTGATTTTATTTTGTTCACTCACACATTTACATGAAGTATTAGGCTTAATCATAATAATTCAAACATTTCCGCGGCCGACAAAAGCAGAGCAAGATCCCGGACGAACCCCCAGTTTTGTTAGGGTAAACGCAAGTTCACCAAACTAACAATACAAAACTTACTAAACACGGGTGCCCACTATATTCACTCCCATACGGGTGATGTCAGTGAAACCGAGTGTCGCAGCGAAACTGTTTGAATTCGTTACTTTAAAGTGGTATTGAACGAAACATTTATTTTAAGAAACTTACTTTATTGATGTTCGGGAAACCTCCAAATTCGACCTTCTCGTTGAGACTCCAATACCAATGGATATAAGGCTCGGATGGGTGCTCTCTTCCAAGCAAAGAAAAGATGTATAGGATAGATTGGTCTTTGCGAAACGTTTTTCTCTTTATTAACCAAAAATTGCGATGGTAATTATTTATATTTCAAAACTCAAAATGCGCTTCCCAAATGATTTATTCAAACTTAGACTCAAAAATTAAATTCCTTACTACCATGACAACGAGCTGACATGTTTATATTACTATCGAACAGCTTCTGACAACGCATTTTTAAATTATTTTTCTGTAAATGTTTCAGCTTACGGAGACATCTCAGCTTGCTTCTGCGCGCAAAGCGCATATCTGTTAGGATAGAATTGATTCCACCGTGCTAACAACAATTTATATTTAACGAGTAGCCGCTTACCCTCCCATACGGATGAGATCAGTCACTTCGTACTAATTATCGGGGCAGAACTGTTTGCGCTCAAAAGTCTCGAAACCAAATTATTAAGAATATCCACTTACTTTTGTTGATGCTTGAAAATCAAAGCGAGACAACCAATATCTCGAGAGGTGGCGAAACCAAAGACAGCGTTCAAAACAATCGACTATTCCGAAGATCTCCTTAGTATTGGCTGTATTATTTTAAATTGAAAGACACGTGTTCTGATTTCTCTTTTTGTCTATTTATTTCTCAGACCAATTTAATTTCAAATGCACAAGACTTAATGTTCAAACTCAAAGTAAACTCTCTTAATATTCAAACTCAGACTAAACTCAAAATCAAACTCTCAATTACGTCCTACTTCGAGGAGCGCACACACTGGAATGAAGAAAGCGGGAGGTGACGCTAATGAGATAGTGTCGTAGCTTTCTCCTCTCTTCGTACTTCAGCCTAGCCACGCTCTTTGTCTTAGCATTAGGCCTTGTGGGCCTATGCTACGGTCAACGGCTAAACTGCAGCGTCGGCTGTGCACGCGCACTTCAGCCGAGGGAGGAGAAGTTGTTTTGGTTTCGGGTACATTCCATTCGCGTTTGATAAGCGTCGAAGTTTCTAGGCCTTTTTTATATGAATTATTTTTGGTCTTCGTTTTGTTAGACCTAGAAACTTCGTCACTTAACAGATAAATAACAGTGATTATTTAACAAAAGAAGAAAAATATAAGCAAAGACAGATCGTAGAATAAAAGGACTAATAAATACAAGCACAAGTTTTTTGAAAAAAAATTGAAATCAGTGTGATGCACGCGGATGAAAAAGTAGATGTAAAACATCGCTAAAAGCGAAATGCTTTGCTCTTCACATAAGGCACTCGCCTATCTTCTAAGGTTGAATGAAACGCATGACATATCACGAAATTGGCGGAGATTCATATGGGTATAAGGTATAATATGGGTATTAATAGTTGAAATGACTGCGGTCCCGTCTGCGTAGGTGAAACGGTTAGCAGAAAGTCGGTTATGGATTTTTATGCGATTTCGAGGTCAGAATGTCTTTGTGGCTCTCACTCGGCCGAATCGACAGATATCGCAAAAGTGGCGGAGATGTATTGGGCTAAAGAGTAAGTATGAATAGTTGAAATGGCCAAGATCCCGTTTGAGTAGGTGGTATGGTCGACAGAAAGTCGGAGATGGAGGTGCATGCGATTTGACGTCAGAATGTCTTTGTGGCTCCCACTCGGCCGGATGCAGGTGCACCTATATAGATGTAGATACATGGTGGTCATATAATATCTCATATATTCAATACTAGTGGGACTTCGCTCCCTGCTCGCTTCGCTCGCCAACCCCCCATTTTAGTTTTTGTGTGATTTTTATTTTTAAAATGTTATTTTTCATGTTCTGATGATTAAGTTCTAGTTGATTTAGAACAATCTTATTGTATTATATAAAATTATATTATAGAATATTATATTATAGAAAGAACTGAGCTTCTAGTACGGAAGATGTGCCTGACAGATTTAATGTGAGTGACTCACTCTCCATGACAGTTCGTTGTGTAATGAATTAATGCTCGCACGTTCACTCCTTATATATATGCAGCGGAGCTTCTGGCTGAAGTCTGTTGGCTAGAAATTTGAGACAGAGATGACCGCAGTTGAAGGTATTGTAGTCTTGATATCTCTCGTGGTTATACTTGACTTCGTCGACACCCAAGTACAGTAGTAGATCCAAAGGAGGTTGAAGATCGCTGAAACTATCGAAATACACTATGTCGCTGCCACGTTTGCGATAAGCTACGCAGTGAGTTCCTGAACCATCCGCGTCGTCGAGGTTTACTACAGCTGATTCATTGCGACGCGGACCACTAGCAGGCAATGCATTTCTCATGAATACACCTCGAAAGTTGGGAATTTTCCAGAGTTTAGCGTACATGTGAATATCGGCATCGGTGAGTGCTCTGTGCGGTAACCTGCTCACTTCGAGGATCTTTTTTTTTTACCTAATCCACTACCTCGTTGGTAAGGCTTGAGACGAAGACTAAGTCCCGTTTTGTAAGGTTTCAAGAACAATCCTTTGCCGAGGCCGATATCCTCCATCTTTTTGTTATGGCGACGGCTCTCCTCCAACTGCAACTTAGCAGGGTTTGCGTCATTCACTGCTTTCGCTATTCCCGCAGCACCTCCGGCCATGGCGCCAGCTGCGCTAAAACCAGCGAAAATAGGTACAAGGAGCGGTAGGAACCCGCCTACTTTCGATGGTACGGGCAAGACACGTGGCACAATAATATTGCGCTTACCACCAGCCTTCTTGACAGCCTCGCGAGCACCTTTCAAGGCTGAAAGAATGGCTTTGCGGGAATTTTTCCCGGAAACCATGGACTTGGAAGCAGCCTTGACGATACGGTTCAGCCTCGTTGATTCTTTTTTCTTGGAAGTCTTTCTTCTCACACCCATTCCGACTTTTGACTTTAACTTCATGATGTTAGCGATAGAGTAAGCTGCGGTGTTTTACCGATTCCCGCGTCTTTCGCTATGACTCTATGCCAAGCTTTATCGGCTAAGACTTTGTCCGTTGCGTTTCTAGCTTCGATGTTTTCGCGGTTCTGCGAGTAGGCTATGTCGTGCTCTTTGCAGGCTCGATCGAGAGGATTGATTTCTGGATCACCGCGAGCTAAGCGTTTGGTTAATTTAGTACCTGGTCCACAGTACTGATATCCCGGTAAATGAAGTTCGAACGGGAGTTTGTTGATCAGAGTGTTGACTATACCGTGACCACGATGACGATTGCGACGATGAGAGCGTCTATGTATGATCATCACACCTCGAATGTTCGATTACGACTGAGACGAGATCTATATAAGCGCGCTATTTATACTCTCGCGTTCAGTCGTAAACAAGCTTTCGTGGTGAACCCATCCACGCACATGAATTTCAAGACGCAGTCCGTTAAACTCCCGATTGCCAACTTTGACACGATTGTGGAGGAGAAGAAAAAGGTAAAGCGTCACGGACGACTGCTTCCAGACAGCATTCGAGCAGTGTTTTGTGGTCCATCGAATTGTGGTAAAACAAACAGTCTGCTCGCACTCATAACGCATCCTAATGGGCTCAGATTCGAAAACGTCTACGTCTATTCAAAGTCACTGGATCAGTCGAAATACCGATTCCTGAAAGAACTCTTGAAACCACTGGCGGGGATACGGTATTTTGCTTTTAGCGAGCACGACGATGTTGTAGCTCCCGAGAATGCACTACCCAATTCCATCATGATATTCGACGATGTGGCCTGTGAGAAGCAAAGCAGTATCAGAGCATATTTCTGCATGGAAAAACACAAGAATGTCGATTGCTTCTATCTATGTCAGTCGTACGCGCACGTACCCAAACATCTCGTGAGGAACAACGTCAATTTACTCGTTGTCTTTCGTCAAGATGATGTCAATCTACGACATCTGTACGACGATCATGTAAATCCCGATATGACTTACACGCACTTCAAAGATTTGTGCTCGAAATGCTGGATGGAAGATAAGCACGGATTCTTAATGATCGACAAAGACAGTCCAATCAATGATGGTCGATACAGAAAGGGCTTCAACGTGTTTGCTATAAATATAGCGAGCTTATAGCGAGACTTTATTAGTCTGTCGCTAACCTTTGAAGTGTTAACATGTCCGAATTACAGCGAAAGAAGAACGTTCTTCATCAACTCGTCAAAGCACGAAACGGTGTCAAACGCAAGTACAATTTGCTGAAATTTGGAAAAGAAAACTTTGAGAAAGCCGTGGGAGAGACTTTCAAACCGATCGATGATCCTCTTCAAGTACTCGTTACCGAAGCAACTAAAAAGAATAAGCATGCACTAAAGTCATCGCCAGCGATTAAAAAGTATCATTCTGAGTCATTTGATAATAATGATGATGATGATGATGATGAAAAAAGTGTTTCGTCAAATAATACTGCCGATGATACCTACAAATTTGACGACGATAACGAGAATGATACAACACAGATTTATAAAGAAGCTGACACATCGTTTGAAACAGCTGATGAAGAAGAAGAAGAAGTTGATCGCACAAAAAATAGAGTGGATAAAGAAGCTAATCAAAATGATGATAAACTGCTTGATCCAAGATATAGCAAGAATTTGGATAAAATTTATGGTGTGCGCAAGGAGAAAGGGGCATACATGATTGGAAATTCTCCGATACTTTTCGAAGATCATAATGTTAAAGTGAATGAAAAACGCTATGCCAAAACTGCAGGATTATTGGACTTACTTATATCTAAATATCCCAATAAAGTAGTGATTACTAGCGATGACTTGAAGAATTATAGAGAGATTCTTGAAGTGTCTAGCGCACACAAAAAGCAATTCAAACACGATGAATCTATTCTTATGCACAATAGCAAAAAGTACAGTGAATTCATTGCCCCTATTTTCATGACGACGAATGATTCAAAAAAGCGAAAATCGAAATCAGGCGGACGACAGCATAAGCTCCCTCCATACAAAATCGCAAGACGAGAGACAAGAATGGATTACGTCTATTGGGATGATCCAAATGAACTCGTTGATAGACTCCGCCTATTGATGACCGAGCAATCAGCTGGTAATCCCAGTCACACCAATGAGATTCACTCGATCATCGAGGAACTCCACGAGGCTGGCTACATATATTGAGCTACATGCAAACGTTATATTCATTTCAATCATGAGCGTCGACGTGTTCGGACGTAACCTGAAGAAGCGAGATGGTGGTTGCGGTCCTCCAGGCATCGGCTTTAAAATCACAGCCGATGGTTAGTACGACTTGGAAAACAAGAGACTCTGTAACCTCGCAACTCCGCATCAGCTGAATGAAGCGGTTAATCTCGATACTCTGCAACTTATTGTTAGAGTGGAAATCGATAGAGTGCTCGATGTCACAGCCAGATTGAGAACTGAGCAAAATAATTTGGATGAAATCTTTGAGGCTCACCGAGACGAAATAGATGTTAAACTGAGAAGTATAGATAACGAGATAAAGACTATAAAAGATATCATACAGACCATATATCAAAACATTCACTCATCGAATTCCAGTTAGTAAACATACATGGAACACAAGAGGGAAGTAGTGGAGGAGCTTCATAAGCCTGCTCGTCGAAACTATCCACGTCAAAAATTCGATGTGCGAGGACTCGATGAAACGTGGCAGGCTGACTTGGTCAAGATGCAACCTTATGCTCTTGAGAATAAAGGCTACAAGTACATGCTTACGATCATCGATACGTTTTCAAAGTATGCGTGGGCTGTGCCGATCAAGCAGAAAACTGGCAAATATGTCACTGCAGCAATGAAGTCCGTATTGCGTCGAGGACGAGTACCAAACAATTTGCAAACGGACCGAGGCAAGGAATTTTATAATTCGAATTTCGAAGATCTCATGAAGCAGTACAAGATCAATCTTTACTCCACGTACAGCAACCTCAAAGCATCTATTTGCGAACGTTTCAATCGCACGTTGAAGAACAAAATGTGGATAAAATTCAGTCTTCGTGGAAATTACAAGTGGTTAGACATACTACCTGCTCTAATCGAAGAGTACAACGATACGAAACACCGAACTTATAGGTGTGAAACCTAAGAATGTGATTGTTGCCAATGAATCTCAAATTCTCAAACGATTCTCCTCGAGCAAAGGTAAACCTTTGAAGAAGCCAAAGTTCAGACTCCATGATAAAGTACGTGTGAGCAAGATCAAACAAGCCTTCGAGAAAGGATACACTCCCAACTGGTCGACGGAGATCTTCACCATTGCCAAAGTATGCCGGACGAAGCCGATTACTTATCATTTGAAGGATTACAAGGATCAGCCGGTCACTGGTTCTTTCTACGAGCAGGAACTCTCAAAAGTGAAGCATCCAGACACCTATCTCGTGGAGAAAGTTATCAAGAGACTCGGTAATCAAATCTATGTTAAATGGTTGGGTTTCGATGATCCCACAACTCGTGGATAAATAAATCAGAGATGCAAGCGATATATATGTGTAGTATAATAATTAAAAAATAATAAAGAGAAAGTGGTGTGGGCCCCCACCTGCGCCCGCACCCGTGAAGAACATCCAATAGTTTTCATCATTTGTGAGTCTTAGACAATGGACAACAAATCCATTGCATAGGACTCCCAAATGTCTCGTTTTCCTCTCCGGAAACTTTCTCTTTATTATTATTATTTTTTTTCTTTATTTTTTATTTAATAAATACATAAATTTAAAAAAAATATACAACTTATTTACATTAAACATCACAAAATTCGAATTTGTTATCTCCATTGTACGTCAATCCTAAAGCGTATTTATTAGCTTTCTCCCTCATCTCCTCCAGCAAGCTGTCGTTCTTCTCCAGAACTTTTGATGCTCGATCCGGTAGGAATACTCGGAATTCCTCGTTGAGGGTCACAACAAATCTCAAGCCAAACCTCGTGTTGGCTGATTTGATCATGACCATGTATGTCCTCTCCTTCTTCAAACCGGACATTTTCTTCCTTGGGAGGAAAGTGCTGTTACACACTTGGTTGAACTTTTTTAGATCCATTCTGAAAATAGACGCACAAAATTTTCATAGAGAAAACTATCTTTTAAATATATTATTATTATATAAGTCAAGAATATTTACCTCAATACGTTGATTGCTGTTGTCTTCGTTAGCTTATTCAGACTTTTAGTCTCTTATTCTGAGGCTCTCCGTCCTCGACTTCCTCGACTGAACGAATGTGCTCAGCTCTCTTCTCGCGCCGCTTATGTAGGCAGCTCCCCACCACCTCGTCAGCGTCCTCCTCCTCCTCTTCCACTTTTTCTAGAACTTGTATTAACTGTTCGTCGTCTAGAATGCTCCAGTGACCCCAAGGAAGCGCGTCCGTGCAGGCTTGGACGAGATATCGCTTGTCGTCGTTTGGACTCAATGCAACTTTTGTCTCTTTCTCAGTGCGAAGTGTATGCAGTCTTGAGCGTATGTTCTTCTGTTCACTAATCAGCGTTTTTTCTCGAAATAAACATTCGCGGTAATCTTCAAAGTCGATGCTGTTCTTGACCACTCCTGCTTTGACACCTTTGGCCTTCTAAATAGGCTTCCCGTTCTCGATCAAAATACTGTACATCTTACTGCGAAGACCAATGAATTCTATCATCATATGTCCATTACACTCATCTTTCATGAGTCCGATAACTTTCTTGTTCACACGTAGTAAGCCAAACACGTTATTTTCCGGGTAATCTGACGTGTCAAACTTGTCAATGTCTTGTTTCATGATTTCTTACACGTTGAAATCTTGGATCTCATAGATTAAACTGTCTGTGTCGGTATATAACAGTTTGCACTTATCACCAAACCGTTCTCTAATATAGCCATAATGAAAGTCATAGATGAGAGTCTTGGAAATGTCGAGCACAGACAATCCAACATATATAGGCTTTCTCACTGTTATTTCAGTTCGAGCAAGCTGTACAGCCACGAAATTCTCGGCAAAGACTGATCGGCTGTGGAAGTTTGGTCTCGCGATCAATGCTTCAGCTCCGTAGCGACCTTTCCATTTATTCACTAACTTCACATCAACACGTTTGCGTTCATTTTCCATTGTGTTGCCGTAAACAGCATTAATGAGGAGCTTGAAAAAAAGTTTTTAGAACTCGTTTTTAGCCTGCTTTCTCTTCTCTGTGTTGAGATTCACATACGGCTTTAGCCATGCACTCTGTTTGAATTTGAGAGCTCTGTGGATTTTTGTCAGAACAAGCCCGTGCTTGAGGGCTTGCTTGAGAGCTCTGTAATGTATCACATATCGTTCCTTGTTATGAATAGTAGTTAGCAGTTTCTTCTGCTTTGAAGTAGGTGGCGCCATATGGTCTGGACAAAGTGGAAGGTCTTTATGATCGTCGTGAATACATTCTGGATATGTGAGATCCACTTCCAATATATAACCATAGAAATGGTCGTCTTGAATATCGAAGAAATTGGGCTCATCGAGATTTTCGACCCAAGTGAAGCCTCCTTCTGGTAAACACTGCGCGCCCATCCATACAAATTGTTAGCATCCAAGTATATTAAATATTTAACTTCTTCGTCGGGATTGTAGCCCTCGAGCATATACTTGTTATTTGCCTTCGCGTACCGATTCGAGCACTGACTTACTCCACCTCTGATGCCTCTCTCGACAAACATCAGCATAGAGTTGTACAATAATGCGCAGGATCCAGTCCATACGCCTCCATACATGTAGATCGAAAATTCTCAAACACATCTGCTAGAAGTAGCACATCCGTTTTGAGATAAATGTCAGAATATTCACCAAGCGTTTTCACACTCAATTCATTCCACACTGTTCGTGCATGTTCGTTCTTATCATCGCTGATGTCACACTCGTACAATTTACTGTAGAACTGATCCTTTATTATGAAATGAGAATCATAGTCAGTGAGATTATGAAATATAACTGGTATGAATCTTGCATCCTTGAAATTTATATTGCATCCTTCGTGAGCAGCACCTCAGTAGCGGCCAGTCAGATGACAATGATCTCTCACTTCTGGCTGCCTCAAATTCTCGAAACTCTTTGCTGGTAAGCTTCATAGGTTCGGGAGAATTATGAACCTGTTCCAAATCCATGGCAAGTTGTTTCAAATTGTTAACAAACCATTCAGCAGGAGACATATCATTCTCTTCGGTTTGTCTGTAACTACGATACACAGATCGTGTATCATCAAAACTGCATTTCACATAAAAACCAATACTGTGAGCCTGATGTTGTTGAAATGCACGTACATCATCCTCCAGAGGTTTCAACAAACACTCGAAATCCGCATAGATAACGTACGGAACTTGCAGAACACGATCATAGTTCTTAAAAGAGAGAATGCTGTCATTTTTCGAAGGTAGTTGAATTTTACACTTATTCATGTGCAATCAATTTCGTGTTTCTCAAGATTTTCTTGAGTCTTGAAGAAATGTTAACATCTATCACATACAAAACACTTATTTTTAGATCTCGTTAATTGACTTCTTACAAGCCGAGATAGGTGTTTTATCCAGACATAGTAAATTTTTGGAGGTGGAGTATCATCATCATCATCGTTATCCTCAAGACCAGCATCTTCATCGTCTTCATCGACGTAATAGTTTTGAACAAGGAGAAGATTAATGTGACGTTCTCTTTTCATAGTAGTCACTTATCACGGCTGAACTCGATAATTCTCCCCAAATTTTTTTAATATGTACACGTTCACTGAAATGTCATTTTGTTTTTCAAACTTGGGTACTTGTTTTAACAAGACTGGAAACACTATTCCATCAAAGTTAAGTTCATTGTCAAATCGTCTGTATGCAAACACTCGGTGTGCATCTCGTTTTCGAGGATGAAGAGCAGACAGAACAGCCCATTTGAAACACTGATTATCGTCATTTTGCACATTAACACAAGCATGTTTTCTTGAAATCACATCGGGTAATTCAACATACAAACTACCTCTCATCGGATTAAGCTTATTGATGTTTATGGTAAGACTTAGGATTTGTCGTAGAGTCCATCCCGAATCTTTTTCTTCGAACTCTTCCATTTGTCGGAGTATCGGTTGTTTTATTTTATCGAAGCACTGCACCAAGTCTGTTGTTGTAAAAATCGAGACATTTTCAGTATTGAAATATTTGACTTCTGCGCTAACCGCGTCACTCTTTTGAATAATGAACTCCGCAGAGAGTTCGGCATTCACTTTCAAAGCGTTGTATTCGTGGAGGGCACTTTTAATTTTAGATTTAAACAGAGTACACGCATCATCCATGAACGAAACAACGTCCAAATGTCCGAGACTACTTATAACACCAGATCTTATACGTCGTTCGAAGGCGGATGGCATATCGTCCCACTTTGTCAAATCTTGGGGCTCTTGATCACCTTGAATTTCTGCTGCTGCTGCTGCTGCTGATGATGATGATGATGGGAGACGCACTTCACCACCCAACTTTAAATAGCCATGCAATTTATTTTGAATGGTCAGCAGATGTGTCAGTAGTGTCTGCAACTTCTGCTTGTGCGCTCTCGTCAGCTTTTTCGAATTCATCAGGTTGCGCAGAGTTCGTAAAGCCTGTGAATTCAAGTCCATCTACCTTTGAATGTCACTTGCAGTCGCGATACCATTCTTCGCATTCTCCAAAGACTTCCACTGAACTTTCACTAGCTCACTGAAGCGATCGAAGGAATCCATGATCGACAAAGTCTCGAGGAGGGTTCTAATCGTTCTACAGCAGTGAGAGCTCACTTGTTTCTTTTTCGAGTAGATGCTCTGAACTGACGGAACAATGCAAAGAGTGCTCCTTATATTACGGCTCGAGAGGTCGAGGGGGCAGACCAGAAGATACGAGTACTCACTCCTCAGTCACCAGTGTACAAGATAGACTGTTCTCCGTTGAGACAGGGATATTCTCCCAAATCTCGGAGTCGTCCTTCTCGACTAGAGCTTCGAAGCGAACTGATCCTCGCGGTCTGCTTGAGCTCCTTTCATCATCTCTCGAGAGGTAGAGGGGAGTAGACTAGAAGATTTCAGTACTCCCTCCTCTGTCATCAGTGCACAAGATAGACTTCTCCGTTGAGACAGGGATATTCTCCCAAATCTCGGAGTTGTCCCTCTCGACTGGAGTGCCGAAGCGAACTGATTCTCGCAGGCTGCCTGAGC
Organism: Pteromalus puparum; assembly: GCA_012977825.3. NCBI lineage: Eukaryota > Metazoa > Arthropoda > Insecta > Hymenoptera > Pteromalidae > Pteromalus > Pteromalus puparum. The sequence goes on along the minus strand of CM053169.1, from coordinate 27,942,319 downwards.
TCCTTATATAACACTTTGGGAGGTAGAGGGGGAAGAAGATTCTAGTAGAAGTAGAGGAGGACTATCCTGCCTATAAAAGAGAGCCGACGAGGACGATGTCGTCAGTTCGATGCAACTTATCGAAGAAGGATCGAGTCTGGAGAAATATCTCTGCTCGAAGCAACGTCCTCAAAACGATCGAGAACGCAGCAGTTCACGTTGGGAAGACAGGTCGAAACTCTTACCAGGCTACTGCTCGTCGAGTGGTGGAAGCTCCAACAGAAGCAGATCATCAAACGAAGCTTCTGACTTCTTGGGTGGTGGTGGTGGTGGTGGTGATGGTGGTGGTGGCGGCATTAGCTCATCGTCATCGTCAAGTGTCAGCAGCGACGGTAGTGACGGCAGAAGCTGCGGTGGCGACTGAAGCTCGTCTTGGAACGACGGTGGTGGTGGTAATAGCAGCTCACAAGGTAGTGATAACGGTGGAGGTAGCTCAGAGGGAGGTAGAGAGAACGGCGGTGAAATAGCCTCTACTACGGGTTAGTAGCTCTCGAATGGTTGCTAAAAAAAAAAAAAGAAAAAAAATGCTTACCTGTTGCTCCAATAAAAAATAAAACTCACTTGCAAATACACACACACACACAGACACACACACACACACACACATACACACACACACACACACACACACATACGCCTACGCACGCACGCACATACGCCCACCCACACACACGTACGCACACACGCCCACGCAGACATACGCACACGCACACACAATAGACTTACCATTCCACACACTGCTGAGAGCATCTGCTCCTCCTCTTACTCAACCTCCATCGAAAAATTATTTATATAATTTTTTAAAGCAGATGATGGCCTCTTCTCTCCTTCTATATCCTCTTCTTCCATCTTCTCTTTCTCATTATCTTCGTCTTCCATTTCCTCTTCCTCATTTTCTTCCGCCACGTCCATCATCTGCTTTTCTGTAGCCTCGAGGAGTTTGAGAATATCTTCTGAAGCAGCATCGTCGTCGTCGTCGTCGTTGGTTCCCTCCTCCTCCGGAAGTTCGAGGTTGGCAACATGCTGCCACATCTCCTGGAGAATGTCCTCGAGGGACGGCTCCGGCTTGAGGAGATCGGCCATCTCGGCAGCGATCTCCTCGAGCTCCTTCACCGCTTCCGCGGACACTGACAACACTCGTGGACGCACCATAGTCAAGTGTACTTATCGATTGACTTATCGAAACTGATGAGTAGATTGACAAGTCTCCCTTTTATAAGGTCAGTAGAATCTTCGCGAAACATTTCGATCGAATCAACAAGAAAGGGTCGCGAAAATTCTACTGACTTTTCGAAACTTATCAATCTACGCATCAGTTATGACAAGTCAATCGCACACATGCACTACACTGCACATATGCACTATACTGCACAACACCGCACACTGCACATGCGAAGGACACTGACAGACGATGGCGGCAGCATCTCCAGGCGACGACGGCTGTGATATCCCTGCGGTGTATTTTCTCGAAAACCTCATGAATGCGAGGATACAAATAACTATGTGAGATTGTTCTCAAAAGAGAGCAATCGCTTCATTATTCGCATCCTCGCATTCACGAAGTTTTCGAGAAAAAGAAACAACGTATAAAACTCCTCCCCCACACAGACACACACACACAAAACACTAATTCACATTTTTTTACACTTCACGACACATTTCGCGTACGTGCTCGCATCTGCCGTCTCTCTCGCACGCCGGCAAGCTATGTATCGCCGCGCGCGCGCTCCGGTGACGGCACAGTCGGTAAGCATCTCTCTGTTGCTGCGCGCGCGCTCTCCCCGGGACTATCTCTCTCTCTCTCTCTCTCTCTCTCTCTCTCTCGATCCCGCGTCGAACGTTCTCGCCGAATGTCGTTGGTATTTGGTCATACTTTTAAAAATAGTTTTCATTAGATTCAACATATCTATATTACTCGAAAATGTCATATGTCGTAATTATTCAGTCCATCATGAATATTAAGAAATATGCAAAATTCATTTCTCGAAATTCATAATTCTCAAGTGTTACGACGTCGCCTGTATCTAACTATCGCTGTTATCCGGTCATATTCTTAAAATTCGTTTAAATGAAAAACTATACTTATATTTTGTCTGTAAAAGTTTGTATCAGAACTTTATTAAAGTAAATTTACTTAATCAGATCTATCATATCCTGTAAAATACTAGCCACGTTGATTCGTGACGTCAGTATCCGGTCTTACAAAAATAAAAGAAGAAATCTAAAAAGATCACTCAAAATCCACAATCCTACAGCGTTGATTTACCGCCAAACTCGAAATTGGTATTGAGTAATCCACCTCTAAATATCTACAAGCTGATAGTGTAGTTTATATTGCGTCACTCATCGTTAAATATCAATTCTAATAATAATAATATGTTTAATGAATACATACTCACCAGGTGCTATATTAGTTGAAAACGTCATATGTCGTAACTATCCGGTCTATCATGCATATAGAGGAATATGCTAAATTGATTTATTTAAATTCAATTCTTAAGTGTTCACTAGTCGCCAGTGTCTAACTGTCGCTGTTATCCGGTCGTATTTTCAAAATTAGTTTAATTGAAAAACGATACCTATATTTCGTCTATAAAAGTTTGTAGCAGAATTTCATCTAAGAAAATATACTAAATTAGATCTATCATATCGTGTAAAATACTAGCCACGGCGATCTGTGTCGTCAGTATCCAGTCTGACAAGAATAAAAAAACCGCTGCCAATTCTTTGGCACGTAGCTTCCTTCAACCTTATGTATTGCTTTAATATCTAAATTGTTTTTACTTCATATATAATTCTATAAAGTTTTTATGCTTTTTCGTTTGATGGATAAAATTAAAATTATTTCGAAATAATTATATTACATAACCGATGCGTAACTGAAAATATTGTTTTTAACGATTTAATAAAATAAAAAACTGAAAAAAACTAGCCAAGGTATAGATTAAAATCCATCAAATAGAAGCTAAGATCTAAGCGATGCAGTTTTCAGTTATATAGAGTATACAATATACAGGGTGAGAAAACGAAATTTTGAAGCTTAATATCTTTGAAACCATTTGGTTTCATAAACAGCCCAAAGAAAGGGATTAAGGTGCTACACGGTAGGTAAGGACCGCCGACAGCGCCGCCTTCTTGGCATAATCGGGGTGTTGCAGGCAGCACGCTGTAGATCTACATACATCATCGATATAGATATACATAACTTTTGAAAGAGAAAAGAACACTAGTAAATGCTTATAACAGGAAAGTATTATGTCCTATTACTTTTGCGCAATTTATTGTATTTATTTAGCATCAATTTTTTACTGTGCAAATGCACTATTATATGATAGCTGGTAGGTAGGCTTACGTGCTGCCATCTGTCGTGGTTTTGTATGATTCATTGTATTTATTTTGTTTCAAATATTTATCGACCTTGCAATCGTAAGATTGACTCAGTTGGTAAAAATTGGGTTTGAGACCCCTTTAATGGAAATCATTATAATTTATTAAAATAAAAAAATACATAATATGTATATATATTTTTGCAAACAAATTACTTTTTTTTAAACTTTTCCAGCGACCAAATGCGTGCTTGCCTAGGTTGCCTTAAAATTTATAATGATCAGGGCGGCAATTATTGGCATAAAACAATATATTGTATATTGCAACTAGGGGGGAAAATTGGCTTTTTCTAGCGAAGGTGATATTTTGAGCACGAGTGGGAGTCGAGGGCGCCGTAGGCGCCCGAGTCGGACACGAGTGCTCAAAATATCACCCGAGTCTGAAAAAGCCACTCCCCCCTTGTTTAACCCCGTACTTTTTATGATACGTGCATGAATAGACCCTTTTTTAAGCATTCAAAAGGAGTAGGAAATTGAGAACTCTTTGACGCATAGCATATTTTCAAAAATTTTGAATATTTTGAAAAATTTGAACATTTTGAAAATTTTGAAAAATTTCAAAATTTTTAATTGCCGGAGACTACTTAAAATTGAAGTAGTTTATAGAGACGCACGAGGCGCGAAAGCTCGAGTAGCTAGAGTAGAGTCGTGTAAATTGAGATTGATACTAGTAACGGTTTCAGCGATCGTTTTGTCACGCCGAAACCCGAGCGCGAGCACACACACACTGATACACGTACCTCGACCACGCGAAGGTCGAGCGGCTGTAAAAAGATCAAAGTATCTAAATAAATGAACGAGCGGGCGAAACCAACCCGACGGTTTGAGAACATAAGCGGAGTGTTCACCATCATTTGCATGCAATCCTGCTTCCAATATTCTTTATTATCAGCATAGCCAAGCAGAAAGAATCCAGCCACTCTCCGCGGTCCGCTAAGGCGGAGACACTGAGACAGCCGGAGCTAAATTCGTTTGTCGACTAGACCACAATTTGCGACATCGTTGCCCCTTGTGCGCCAGCCCAAAGCTTGGCAGGGCCCTTTCATGATTATATCGCGCGAGCACGAGGCGACCATGTCACAGATCAATTCTAATGATAATAATATATTTAATGAATACATACTCATCAGGTACTATATTAGTCGAAATCATCATATGTCGTAACTATCCGATCCATCATGAATATAAAGGAATATGCGGAATTGATTTCTCGTAATTCATAATTCTTAAGTGTTAACTAGTCGACCATGTTAAACTGGCGCTGTTATCCTGTCATAGTTTCAAACTTCGTATAATTGAAAAACGATACCTATATGTCGTTTATAAAAGTTTGTATCAAAATTTTATTTGAAAAAATATACTTTATCAGATCTATCATATCGTGTAAAATACTAGCCACGGCGATCTGTGTCGTTAGTATCCGGTCTTACATGAATAAAGGAAAATGTCAAGAAGATTACTCGAAATCCATAATCCTACAGAGATTATTCACCGCCAGACTCAATTTGTTATTTAGTTATCCACCTCTGAATCTTTTTAAGCCGATGGTGCAGTTTATATTGCGGCAAGGATAAAAATTTCTGAGCCTCTCCTCCAGTTCCTCCCAGGTCTCACAGTCGCTCGCGTAGTTTCTCCGCCATTGGAGTGCTTTACCTCGGAGAAGCTCTGGTGCCCCTTGGAGCAGCTGTGCGCTCGTAAAGCCTGTAACGGTTCGACTTTCCCCGTGTGTTGAGTAGTCGGCCGGACGCCAGGATTTGGTTAGGGGAAAGGTTAATTGAAGAGACTTGTTTATGAAATTAATAATAATAAAGATATAATCTAATAATTAAGTTAACAAGGTGATAATTCAAACATGAGTCTCCATCTATAACAGAAATCGAAATCGCGGTGGTTTAGAATATTTCGCCTTCACAATCGGTTTAGCTTAATCTATAGCGGTTTATGGTACATTAACACGACGTAGCCGGAGTTACGTGGTTTCGGTGCGGTTATCGGTTTTACGGACGCGATATCGGAGTTTCGGACGGTGAAACGGGTTCGGGTTAACGACGGGTTTTCGGAGGTTAGGTTTCCCTCGAGTCCATGAGTCGTGTGCGCACGGCCCTACGGATCGAGGTCGCACGTCTCGTTCTTCCCCTGGTCCTGTGTGCTCACAGTGACCAGGCGAATCCCGAGCGGTCGGCGGGTGGTCGGTTTTGTACAGGCAGGAGTTGGCCGGTGCTTCACCAGGACGTGTGCGCACGACCTGGGGAATCGTCGGCGGGGCTTTAGTTATTTTCTCAGCCCCGTGTGCGCACGGTGGCCGGGAGAACAACCAGTCCCTTGGGATGGATGTTCAGGAGCAGGTGGCAACGTCGAGTATCGGCTACGTGTGCTCACGTAAACGAGTCTCGGCGCTGTTCGGCTACTCCTGGTTGTCTCGTGTGCGCACGATGGCAAATCGGAGATTCGGGTTCGCCAACAGTATCGTCACGTGTGCTCACGAGCCGACGTTGTTGGCGTCGGTCTAGCTCTAGCTGTTCCTCTCGGTAACGTGTGCGCACGATGCCGCTAGGAGTTCAGCTCGAGTAGAACAGTCTCGCAATGCCGCGTGGCCCGCCTTATATAGGTGTGTTCGCGGCGCGCCGCTCGCGCCGCCTGGCGCGTCGCCGCTGAGTTACTAGTAGAATCTCGCGCTCGTGCGGACTGGCCTTTCGGTTGGTGCGCGCGCGCGCTCACCTCGCTTCGTGCGGACTTGCCTTTGTTCGCTGCGCGCTCGCGCTCGCTGGCGTCAGCTGATTTACTCGGCGCCGTGTTTGTTGATCTCGTGTGCGAGACTTATGTCTTGTCACATCTCCCCCTCTCTTCGGAGCGTGAAATTTCGCGGATAGCAAATTTTATGCTATTACAGATAAAAGAAGGAAAAAAAAAGAACATTAATGAAAGAAAAACGGAACTTACAATAAGTATCTACTCGGTCGCAGCTTGCATACATATTTTCTCTTATACTACAGTCTACCCTTAAATACTACAAATTTCCTAAACTTAAATGATACCTACTACGGACTTCTTATTATGACTATTATAGTTTTCTTGAACGCTAAGTTATGTCGCTACCTTCTTCGTCTTCTTCGATGCTGCTTCTTACTCCTTCGTCGGTAAAAGGTTTAAGGTCCTTGACGTGTATATGCTTGATGTTGCGCCCTTTGTCGTCCTGAAGGTCGAAGATCACCGGTGACACCTGTTTCTTGACAGATAGCGGTTTCGAGTATTTCGGGGCTAACTTGGCATTGCGTGCGTCGGCTTTACTGGACAAAGTTACTAATTTCCTGACTACCTTGTCACCCACCTTTGGCCTCCATTCTCTTCGCCGAAGGTTGTAATGTTTCTGTTGCTTTTCGAACTGCCGAGCCATTTGCGTCTTTGCTAATTCGATTGCATCTCGTATATGCTGGATTCTGCTAGACAGAGATGTTGTATGTTGGGAGCCTACTTTCTGGAGAAGGCTTCCTGGCGTTCTAAACTCTCTACCAGTGTTTAGGATATGCCGGAGTGTAGCCGGTTGCCGTGCTACAGGCGGTATTGTAAGCGAATTCCAGTTCGCACAAATTCTCATTCCACTTTTTGTGGTGTTTTCCGACGTACTGGGCGATCATCGTCTTTACTACTCTGTTGGTTCGTTCAACTGGGTTACATTGGGGACTGTACGGCGGGGTTTTCCGGTGCTGCACCCCGTTTTCTTTCAGGAATCCTGTGAACTCTTTGCTGACGAATTGTCGACCATTATCGCTTACCAGCGCGTTAGGACAGCCATGGCGGAAGAAGATTTTCTCCTTTACGTGTCGGATTATGGCTCGGCTATCGGCTTTCTTCAGCGCTGCTAACTCTACCCACTTGGTGAACCTGTCCTGCATTACTAGTAGCCAAATGTTACCCTTGCTGGACCGTGGCTGTGGTCCGACGAGATTGATCGAGACCATTTCCCATGGTTGTTCGACGTTGGTTGCGTGCATAGTCCCCGCTTTCGTCTGTTGCTGCGCCTTGTATGATTGGCAGTTCTGGCAGCTACGTACATATCGAGCGCCCTCTTGCAACATACCTGGCCAGTAATAGCTTCGTGCTAAACGCTGAAGCGTTTTGGCCACTCCTAAATGTCCTGCGGTCATGCTATCGTGGCATTCTTTTAGAATGATGGTTCGTTTGTCGGTGGGTATGCAGATTTTCCAATCCTCGGTTACATCGGTGTCGTTAAAATCTAGCGTGTAAAGGATATGACGGTGTAAGACTCCGTTTTTTATCCAGTACTCCGGGTAACTCTTTGGGCCTTGTTGCACGGCGTTCAGTTTTTTTGTGTACAATGTGCACTTCGTTTTAATGTCGATCTTGCACACGGTTACTGGTTGTCTGGAGAGGGCATCTGCGACGGTGTTGTCCTTCCCTCTGCGGTACCTGACTTCGTAGTCCCATTGAGCCAGTTCCATGGCCCATCGCGTTAGTCTGCCGGACGGGTTATCGATTTTCCNTTACTCGCGATCTCCTCGTATTCCTCGACTCGTTGAATTAAGTTCGGTACATCTTTGATCTCTTCCCTACGTACCCTTAGTTGTAGTTCCGGTTTCATGTTATAGTATAGGTTGTCGAGGTGTTCTTCCGGTGTGTATCCTCCTCTTCTTCTCATCAATGTCGATAACGCGTTACAGTATGCGCGTATAGTTTCGTTCGGTTTTTGTATTCTTTCGGCGATTTGTCTCGTTAAGTTTCGTCGTTCTCCACTTGACAGGTAAAAATTTCTGAGCCTCTCCTCCAGCACCTCCCAGGTTTCACAGACGCTTGCGCAGTTCCTCCGTCATTGGAGCGCTTCACCTCGGAGAAGTTCCGGTGCCCCTTGGAGCAGCTGTGCGCTCGTAAAGCAGTAGGACTCCTGCAGCTCCCGAACTCTTTCGAGGAATGTATACACGTCTTTCCCCTCGAAGTGGCAGTTCCATTTGCGTATCTGGTCGAGGACCTTGTTCTCGCTAGGTGGGTGTTCCGGCGCGTCCTCGGTTGGGGTGGACGTGTCTACTCGGCGAGTTTCCGCGAGCGTCCGCTGAATAATCTCTGAGCGTTCTGTCTCTAGATCCTGTTTTAAGTCTATTTCTTCGTCGTAATCAGTGGGGTCCTCTTGTTTCGTGTCGAATTCTTGTGGAGATTTCCGGACATAACGGACTAGCCGCTGGTGAAGCTCCACTACCGTTCCCTCGGTATCAAGATTCTTTCCTTCTAGTTCGGCGATCAGTTGCGCCTTATTCAGGCGGTAAACCCAGCTTACCTTCATCGTGCACGAAAAAAAAAAAATTTTCCCGGTTTTCTTACTTCTGTGAGTCTCTTTTACAATTGCGCGCGAGTAGTAGGCGAAATATTCCAAAACGGTCCCTGTCCGAGCCCCATGTAACGGTTCGACTTTCCCCGTGTGTTGAGTAGTCGGCCGGACGCCAGGATTTGGTTAGGGGGAAGGTTAATTGAAGAGACTTGTTTATGCAATTAATAATAATAAAGATATAATCTAATAATTAAGTTAACAAGGTGATAATTCAAATATGAGTCTCCATCTATAGCAGAAATCGAAATCGCGGTGGTTTAGAATATTTCGCCTTCACAATCGGTTTAGCTTAATCTATAGCGGTTTACTGTACATTAACACGACGTAGCCGGAGTTACGTAGTTTCGGTGCGGTTATCGGTTTTACGGACGCGGTATCGGAGTTTCGGACGGTGAAACGGGTTCGGGTTAACGACGGGTTTTCGGAGGTTAGGTTTCCCTCGAGTCCATGGAGTCGTGAGCGCACCTTCCCCTGGTCCTGTGTGCTCACAGTGACCAGGCGAATCCCGAGCGGTCGGCGTGTGGTCGGTTTCGCATGGGCAGGAGTCGGCCGCTGCTTCACCAGGACGTGAGCGCACGACCTGGGGAATCGTCGGCGTGGCTTTAGCTATTTTCTAATCCCCGTGTGCTAACGGTGGCGGAGAAAACAACCAGTCCCTTGGGACGGGGGTTCAGGAGCAGTTGGCAACGTCGAGTATCGGCTACGTGTGCTCACGTAAACGAGACTCGGCGCTGTTCGGCTACTCCTGGTTGTCTCGTGTGCGCACGACGGCAACTCGGAGTTTCGGGTTCGCCAACAGTGTCGTCACGTGTGCTCACGAGCCGACGTTGTTGGCGTCGGTCTAGCTCTAGCTGTTCCTCTCGGTAACGTGTGCGCACGATGCCGCTAGGAGTTCAGCTCGAGTAGAACTGCCTCGCTATGCCGCGCGGCCCGCCTTATATAGGTGTGTTCGCGGCGCGCCGCTCGCGCCGCCTGGCGCGTCGCCACTGAGTTACTAGTAGAATCTCGCGCTCGTGCGGACTGGCCTTTCGGTTGGTGCGCGCGCGCGCTTACCTCGCTTCGTGTGGACTCGCCTTTGTTCGCTGCGCGCGCGCGCTCGCTGGCGTCAGCTGATTTACTCGGCGCCGTGTTTGTTGATCTCGTGTGCGAGACTTATGTCTTGTCACAAGCCGTAGTACTCCTGCAGTTCCCGGACTCTTTCGAGGAATATATATACGTCTTTCCCCTCGAAGTGGCAGTTCCATTTGCGTATCTGGTCGAGGACCTTGTTTTCGCTAAGTGGGTGTTCCTGCGGCTGGGGTAGACGTACCTACTCGGCGACTTTCCTCGAGTGTCCGCTGGATAATCTCCGAGCGTTCTGTCTTTAGATCCTGTTTTAAGTCCACTTCTTCGTCGTAAACTGTGGGGTCCTCTTGTTTCGTATCGAATTCTCGTGGAGATTTCCGGACATACCGGATTAGCCGCTGGCGGAGCTCCGCTACCGTTCCCTCGGTATCAAGATTCTTTCCTTGTAGTTCAGCGATTAGTTGCGCCTTATTCAGGCGGTAGACCCAGCTTACTTTCATCGTGCTCGAAAAAAAAAAAATTTTCCCGGTTTTCTTACTTCTCTGAGTCTCTTTTACAATTGCACGCGAGTTGTAGGCGAAATATTCCAAAACGGTCCCTGTCCGAGCGCCATGTAACGGTTCGACTTTCCCCGCGCCGAGTCTCGCCTACGTGAGCACACGTAGCCCTTACACGACCTTGCCACCTGCTCCTGAACCCCCGTCCCAAGGGACTGGTTGTTTTCTTCGCCACCGTGAGCACACGGGGCTAAGGAAATAGCTAAAGCCCCGTCGACGATTCCCCATGTCGTGCGCTCACGTCCTGGTGAAGCAGCGGCCGAATCCTGCCCGTGCGAAACCGACCACACGCCGAGCTCTCGAGATTTGCCTGGTCACTGTGAGCACACAGAGCCGTGCGCTCACGACTCTATGGACTCGAGGGATACCTAACCTCCGAAAACCCGTCGATATTCCGAACCCGCGTAACCATCCGAAACTCTGATACCGCGTCCGCAAAACCGACGTATGCACCGAAACCACGTAACTCCGGCAACGTCGTGTTGATGTACCGTTAACCGCACTAGTTTAAGCCAGACCGATTGTAAAAGCGAACTTGGACAAATATTTAATCTTTTTTTATAATCTATAAATATTATATAGAATATAATTTTAAAATAAAAATAAAACAGAAACTGAAATGGTGGGTTGGCGAGCGGAGCGAGCAGGGGGGCGAGCCCCACTAGTATATATATATATATGTATACACTAGTATATATATATGTATATACTAGTATATATATATATACTAGTGGGGCTTCGCCCCCCTGCTCGCTCCGCTCGCCAACCCCCCATTTCAGTTTCTGTTTTATTTTTATTTTAAAATTATATTCTATATAATATTTATAGATTATAAAAAAAGATTAAATATTTGTCCAAGTTCGCTTTTACAATCGGTCTGGCTTAAACTAGTGCGGTTAACGGTACATCAACACGACGTTGCCGGAGTTACGTGGTTTCGGTGCATACGTCGGTTTTGCGGACGCGGTATCAGAGTTTCGGATGGTTACGCGGGTTCGGAATATCGACGGGTTTTCGGAGGTTAGGTATCCCTCGAGTCCATAGAGTCGTGAGCGCACGGCTCTGTGTGCTCACAGTGACCAGGCAAATCTCGAGAGCTCGGCGTGTGGTCGGTTTCGCACGGGCAGGATTCGGCCGCTGCTTCACCAGGACGTGAGCGCACGACATGGGGAATCGTCGACGGGGCTTTAGCTATTTCCTTAGCCCCGTGTGCTCACGGTGGCGAAGAAAACAACCAGTCCCTTGGGACGGGGGTTCAGGAGCAGGTGGCAAGGTCGTGTAAGGGCTACGTGTGCTCACGTAGGCGAGACTCGGCGCGGGGAAAGTCGAACCGTTACATGGCGCTCGGACAGGGACCGTTTTGGAATATTTCGCCTACAACTCGCGTGCAATTGTAAAAGAGA
>CM053169.1:27916188-27930515 GCA_012977825.3 Pteromalus puparum | reverse complement strand
TATATATATATGATGATCAAACGGCTGTTGAACAGAGATTAAATGCATATAATAGTAACAATTTAATGCAATCACACATTGAGATTTTGATTAGAATTTAAAAAAATTCTACAGCTAAAAATTCTAAACACTTGCATCAAGTAGCTAACATTCAAAATCTTCCAAATTATAAAATGATTGAATTGGTGCTATTATAGTTTCAGACTCAGGTTTACCAGAAAATTTTGATCTTTGCGTATATCCTAAAGAATTACCAGAAAATCAATCACAAGATACATATTTAAATAAATTATCCAAAATAAATTATCCAATATTGGATGATATAATACATGAAAAATATTTTTGGTAAAGTATTAGCTTATGTATATACAGTTGAGTTTCAAAAACAAGGTTTATCATATGCACACATTTTAATAACATTACATCCTGATAACAAAATAATCACATCTGAATATATTGATAAATATATATCTGCTGAAATAATTTCAAAAAATGACAAACTTAAGAAATTAATTATTAAACATATGCTGCACGGACCTCATAATAATAAAAGTCTATGTTTAAATAATAAAAACAAAAAATGCACAAAAAAATACAAATTTAATAGAGAAAAAGACAAGAAAGAAATGGAGGAAAGGTTAGAAAAGGAAAAGGCAGAAAGAAAGAGGGAAATTAAAGAGATCGTAGAGAAGCGGTGACATGGATGAAGAGGAACAAATCACTGAGGAGGAGGTAAAGAGAGCTATAGGAAAAATAAAAAAAGGAAAGGCGCCAGGGGCAGACGGAATACAAAACGAGGCATGGATATACGGGGATAAACTGGTAGTATGGGAGTTAACGAGGATCCTAAATGAGATTTGGGCAGGAAAAGAGCTACCAGTAGAATGGAAAACGGGTCTAATAACCCCATTACATAAGAAAGGAGATAAGGAGGAAGCAAAAAATTATATAAAAATAACACTGATGGACACAGGGTACAAAATTTACACAGAGATAATTAGAGACAAAATAGAACGGGTGTTAGAAGGAAAAGGAATGCTAGATGATACACAAAATGGGTTTCAGAAAAGGGAGAGGAACGGCGGACGCGATCTACATACTGAATAAAACGGTGGAAATAGAGCTGTCTAAAAAGGGAGGGAAAGTTTATGCATGTTTCGCGGATATGAGAGCGGCGTTTGATAAAGTAAAGAGAAATGAGATATGGGAAATGATGGATAATCTGGGGCTAGGGAACAGAGTTAGAGACAGGGTTAAAGAGGTGTATGAGGGCACAAGGAGTGAACTTAAAATAGAGAACAGAAGAATAGGAGGGTTCGAACTTCACAAGGGAGTAAGGCAAGGATGCCCGCTAAGCCCAACTCTCTTCAACGTAACAATGGCGGATGTTGAAAGGGAGTTGAGCAAGGTGCAAGAAGGAGGTGTGATACTGGGGAAAAAGAAATTCTGGTCGCTCTCATACGCAGATGATATGGTACTCCTAGCGACGAGTGCAGGAGGCTTAAAACAGATGTTAAAGAGGTTCAAGAGAATAATAAACAGAAAAGGGTTAGAACTGAACACGGAAAAAACGAAAATAATGGTGTTCAAGAACGGAGGAAGGAGGAAAAAAGAAGAAAAGTTTTATTGGGAAAAAGCAGAACTGGAAATAGTGAAGAGTTTCGAATATCTAGGATACACGCTAAAAGAAAACGGTAAAGAAGAGGGACATATAAAAAAATTGAAGGAGAAAGCAAATACAGTAATGAGCTCAATGTGGGGGTTAGGAGAGGAGCTGTTCAGGGATAACTGGGAACTAAGAATGAGGCTATTTGACACGATGGTTAAAAGCGTAGCGGAGTACGGGGCAGAAGTATGGGGCTGGAAAGCTAAGGAAGATATAGAGAAAATTCAAAGGAAATATATAAAATGGGTATTAAAATTAGACAGAACAACCCCAGAGCACATGCTACATCTAGAAACAAAAAGATTTAAACTGGAAACAAGAACAAGGAAAAGGGCGATGAAATATGAGGAAAAATTGAGCAAAGCGGAGGAGGGCACCTTATGGAGGGAATGCTGGAGAATGCTAGAAAAGGAGACAGAAGGAGGAAACGAAAAAAATGAGCGCAGAAAGGTGAGAGAAGAGGAACTAAATAAAAGAGGATGGTCACTAAAAGAATATCATAGAAGAGTAAGAGAGGGAGAACAGGTATGGGCAGAAATTGAAAAAACAGACAAAGACATACAGAGACAGACTTGGGAAAGGGATATGAGAGAATCAAGACAGGCCAGAGACGTGAGAAGACTAATAAATACAACGGGAGAAAAACCGGATTACCTAAAAGGAAAAACAAAAGTATGGAAGAGAGGTCTGGCCACAACGGCTAGGTTCAGGATGGGGAACGAAGCCAGAGGGTACAGATACTGGATGAAAGAGGAAGAAAGAAAATGTAGGTTATGTGGAGAAGAGGAAGAGACTTACGAGCACATCTTCGAAAGATGTAGAGATACAGGAAGCGGTCAGGAGGCCTGGGAAAATGCATTAAGTGGAGAGAGAAAAAACTTGGGAAAATTGTTTAGAATAATCTGGAAGAGGGAAGAAAAAGAAAAAAGAAGGAGGGAGGAAGAGGAGCAAGCAAGAGGATAGAGGGAGCATATGAACCAGAAAAAGATCAAACAAAAAACAAGAGAAATAAAAAGCATAGTCAAGAAGAAAAAATAAACTGAGAGCAAAAGCTAGGTACAAAAGGAGCAGGGACAGTTTAAGAACAGGGAGGCAGACGAACAGAAGGAAGAAGAAAAGTAACTAGGAATAGAACTAGATAGAGGGCGGCTTCAACAGGGGAACAAGGAAACGAAACGAGAGAAGGGACAAAGAAATGGAACGGCAGAAAAAAGGCAGCAGGAGGTGTACAGGCTCATTTGAGGTTAAGGAAAAATAATAAAAAGGAGTAAGTGAAAGAGAGCAGAAAGAAAAGGGAGAGTGAGAGATGGCAAAAGAAAACAGAAAGATGGAAAGAGAGATGAGGGACCTAAAGGAAGAGGTAGAAAATTTCAAAATAAGGTTGAAGCTGAAAAAGGAGAGAAGGGAAAGCCTGGAGAAGAAAGTACAGGCTCAGAGAGAGGAAATGGAGGTTATGAAGGCGAAGATGAGGAACTGGAAAAAGGAGATGGATGAGGCAAAGGAAATGAAGAAAGAGGTGGAGAAGAGGAAACAGCACACAAAAGGAGGAAGAAGAATAGGAGAAGTCAACGAAAACAAGTTCAGAAAGGAAGGGAGAAGAGACAAAATGGAAAAACAAAGAGATGGTAATAGATGCATGGTCTGGGATAGAGGTCTGATCGTGCACCTAAATAACTGGAAAGAGGAGGACTCACTGAATGAGTGGATGGAGGACATCATGGAAGGAGTAGATTGGGAGATAGAGAATACCAGGTCGGAGGACACAAAAAAAGTAATTTTTAAAAGGAAAGAAGATATGGAGAAGATCTGGGAGAAGAGAGCAGAGATCAAAGAGGGAGGAAAAATAAGATTGGAGCAGTGGTTAACTCACGAGGAGAGGAGGGCAAAAGCTCTCATAATGAGAGAATTGAGAAGGAGAGAGGAGGAAGAAGAGGAGGAAGAGGAAAAATGCCTAAAAGAGGCAATAATTGCAGAAGTGGAGGGATTGAGGTATGAGTGGGACGAAGAAAGGGAGTGGATAGTGAGGAAAGGAAAAAGGGCTAGGCAGCAGCCAGAAGAAAAAGGTTATAAAAGATGGAGATACGAGGATGCAGCAGGAGAGGAAGAGGACTGAGGGAGAAGGACAGAACAGAGCGATAGAAAGCTCAGACACACGCACAAACACACATGAAAACACACACACATAAACACATAAGTACAGAAAACAATGTAAAAAGAATAGAAGTGTACATATGTTGTATATGCCTTAATTGCAAAACAATTAATAAATATTATTATATATATATATATATAGTAAAATATGCCTCTCCCTCTCTCTTTCTCTCTCTCTCTCTTTCTGTCTCAGTGCTCGAAGAGGGAACAGCCGGCAGGCAGTAGCTTGCAGCAATGTGTGCGGCTGTATTATGCCCCTATTTTCTCTCTCTCTCTCTCTCTCTCTCTCTCTCCCTTCCACCCTGCGCAATCTTCCATCGCTTGCATCATTTAAAAGAGCGCTGCGACTGCATCTGCTTGCTCTCGATCTCTGACTGCCCCAATTCGACCAGCGTTGCTAATTATATTCTAGTCTGACTCAGTTTATTGGCTGTATATAGTATTTTATTCTGTATTTTATTTATAATGTATTTATCTGTATCTTATCTATAATGTTACAGCGTATAATTTTAATGTCGTGCAATATGGATGGCTCTATGACAAAAATGTCGAAAAGTACTGATTTACTGTGATATGCGATGGTGTTTTCACCTTATATATTTTATAATGCACTACTATCTGAAAATATTTTATTTGTGCCGCACGTAAATTATATAACTGCGTGCGTAAACTAACTGTACCATGGTTACCATGTATGTAAGCTACTTTAGCAACCTAGTTGCTTCATTATTGTATTTTTGCTATTTAGCGAATAAAAGAGCATCTATCTATCTATCTATCTCACTCTCTCTCTCTCTCCTCTCTCTCTCACTCTCTCTCTCTCTCCTCTCTCTCTCACTCTCTCTCTCTCTCTCTCACTCTCTCTCTCTCTCTCCTCTCTCTCTCTCTCTTTCTCTCTCTCTCTCTCTCTCTCACAGAGAATAGCGTACGACCACAGAACAGAAAATATGGTACATCGCTACAAGTCTATAGCGCGTTATGAATATGTATATATTACTGCAGTCTTAAAGCCAAGCCACGAGAGTATCAGCTGTGGCGGATGGAAATCTTCGGCTGGTGTATACCTTTCCAGAAAAAGAATGAGGCATCCCGCGTAAAAAATTATATGAGATCTAATATGAGATCTCATATATCTGAAATTCGTAATGAGATCTCATATAGATCTCATTAAACCTCATCGACATCTCTTTACGAATTTAAATTTTTCGTATGGGATGAAACAAAAGCCTCACGACTTGCGCATCTCTACAGTATTTTCTCTGTGCTCGCTGCGGGTCTATGCGTCACGCATGCATTTTTCACCACTGCGAGCGAAACAAAAAAAAGGGACTAATGTCATAATGATAATAAGACCCATCATTCCTAATTGGCTCTAGGGACTATGAATTGGGGAGAAGGTGAAACCATAAAGGTATTACTTCTCTGTAAATTTTATGCTATGATGAAGTCGCGCACGCGTCGACTGCAAGACAACAGTGGACAACAGAACAGCAGCTTCCCATTTCACAGCATTTTTCCAAAGCCTTAGTGCACCAGTAAAATATATATTGAGCAGCCTTTGCGTTCACCCTCAAAAACCCATCAGTTATCTCTACGGATGATTTTTAAAATAGGAGGATTGGGAGATTTTCCTCTTCTCGCGTGAGAAAAGATTTTGGGAAAAAATCTCTCATCGTGCAGAGTGTCATTTACACGCAGTCTGTAGTCTCCAATGCGTAAAGGCCTAGGGAACACACCTGTGTGGAGGTTGCCGTTCATACCTGCGCGAGGGGATCATCGTCTATACCTGCGCGAGGACCGCATGGAAAGTGTAAGGGTTAGTTACGCAATCTGTACATGTAGTCGGTGAAATATATTATCATAGTCGAAGAAAAAAAAGCTGGAAGCTATAAACATCAGCGTAATATAGTTTGTATCTATCCGAAAGTCATTTACTCACAGTCTGTAGTATGAATAATGTCTTCAATGCGTAAAAACGGAAGAAAAAAAAACACCTGTGCGAGGGTTGCCGTCTATACCTGCGCGAAGACCGCAATGTCTCGCTGCTTATGGGAAAATTCTGATCTTTTCTTTTCAGAAGAAACAAAAGCTAGAAGGAGAAGGTGGCAAAGGAGGCGAAAATCATATAGAGTATTTTCTCTTTAGCCGAGTAGCGTACTCAGGGGCCGTTCGCTCCCTCTATCTATAGTGCTCTGTAGAAGGGGTGGTGCAGGAAAAAAAAGAGGAGGACACATTGGATTGGACAGAGGGAATACGGAGGAGGGGCATAAACCCACCACTAATTTATTTTTAGGGTGCGGAGAAGGGACGAATGGGACTTATACACACTACGGTTACTGGCTCACTCTGAGAGTGGAGTGAATTCTCGATCGCTTGGAGAGGGAAGGGAGGGATCTAAAAATCCCTCTATCTAAAATACATGCCACGGATTCTAGCTCACCTTGAGAGAGGGGAGAATTCTCGATCGCTAGGCGAGGGAAGGGAGGGATTTACAATCCCTCCATCTAAAATACATAACAAGGGTTTTGTCTCACTTGGAGAGAAGAGGGGGTAAGCTAGAACCCGTGTGAGCCAGTATGCCTATAGCCTATCTACTATTGTTTCACATTTGACATACATTGTTCTTGGGATCAATTGGAATCCTTTTTTACACCATTTTTTATAAAAGTATATAAATTCTTTACGATCAACATGCCCTTAAAACCTACCCCACACGACTTGAGTTTAAATTGATTTTTTTATAATACGTCGGCATGTACATACTTCGGAGGAAGGCGAGCCACGCAAGTTTTTAGATCAAAGTGTTAACAAGTAGCTAATAATATATCGTCAGTCCCTACAAAGACTAGCACAATTCAGAATTTCCCGCAAAAAGTAGCACAATCCAAGCCCGCAATAAAAAAGGTAGCATAAGTCGCGTACTTGCCGTGAAGAGTAGCGCAACTCAGAATCTGCCGCGAAATGGTTAAAATGTATGCAACATTTCTTTTAATATTCAATCAAATGTTAATACGATAAAACTTTGAAATGTCGATAAATTATTAAAAAATTCAAAAAATTCAAAAATTTTTAAATATATATATTTTTTTAATTTTTAAATGTGATATTTGACTTTTTGGGGGTTTGAAATTACGCCGTTTATTTATTATAGCGCGCCGAGTTGTGCTAGTTTTCGACGCGGGAATTCGAGTTGGCCTATTCTTCGCAAGGAATTGCAAGTCGTGCTACTTTTCGCGGCATAATTTCAGTTGTGCTAGTTTAACCTTCAAAATCTGAGTTGTGCCAGTCTTAATACGGACCGACGATCTTGTATAAATTTATTCAATCTTAAACATTATATGATTTATTATTATATATACTTTAATTTTGTATAAATATCAGAACCTGTATAATTAATTTTAAGTTTATGAGGCTTAAGAATCTTTAATTCAATTCAAGGCTTATATTCGGTGCTCGTTATAAGCAAAAAATATATCTAAAGAAATTATAAGAAAATAGCTCGGGCGGTTGGAGGTTTAAATGGCACGGTGGAGACCCGGGTTCGATCCCACCAGCATTCTGAGCGCAGCGGCCGTATCGGTCGGACGTTCTCCCTGTCGCTCCGCCGAGCTGACAGACCTGTCGCGAGTTTTCGCTAACATCGGATTACTCTGTCTCATTTACGGTCTTTATTGTGGTGGTTCTTATTATTAGTGTCCAATGATAAGTTAAGTGCCGTTAATATCGTCTCTGCATTATTAATTCTATAGACAAAAGTGCAAAAGAATTCCCAGCCTGTCAATCAGTGCCGCTTACACGATCAAATGTCTCGGATACACACTGTTCGTTCAGAAAACCACCTTTTTGGCACTGCTTACTCAAGATGAGTGAACGAAACAGCATCGATAATGACAGTGATCGTGAATCGCACGCCAGCTCAATATTCACGGACCGTCAAGGCTTTTCGCTAAAAAATGCAAGCATGGAAACTGATGACGACAAGCCGACAGCGAGCGGAGTTCAGCCGCCCCCTCCATCCGCATTGACTCCCAGTCAATTCATCGCTAANAGCCGCCCCCCCCCCCCCCCAACCGCATTGACTCCCTGTCAATTCATCGCTAAGCCAAGCAGAAACCTTAATTCAACTACGCTTGAAATGATGTTTAAACAAGCCAAAAAGGAACTAAAGAAATGCTCCAAAACAAAACTATCTTAAGCAAACTCAACCGATACTTCCTCCTCTTAACCGTGGCGCCGCTGCGAGTAATAACGCATTGAAACGTGAAACTGTGAACAATTACCCGCCAATAACGCAAGTTAACGCTGACCTTGAATCAGTCCTGGTTGACTTTAAAGTTCAACTAATTAACACAATACATGCGCAACTTAAAGGCCTTTTTAACATAGTCAATACTAATTCTACTAGGATAAATAAAATTTATGAAACACTTAATATAAAAAATGGCGGGCATAACAATCACTTAAATAAATGATACTAATAGTCAAGATTCGTCTGACTCTTTCAACGCCCTCAAAATCGCATCTATCAATATTAATTCCCTCATATCAATTAGTAAACGAACAGACTTAAATAACTTTGTTACCGATAACGATCTTGATATAACGCTTAATTATTTGCGAAACAAAATTAAGTCAACGATTTAAAATCCAATTTTCACACTACGATCTCATAAGAGTCGACAGGTCAAACAGCCTAAAAGGTGGTGGTTTGGCTATTTTAATTAGGAAAAACATCCCTTATAACATAGTATACAGTCCTTCTTCAAAAAACAATACAATTGTTGAATACACTATCATTAACATTAAAAATAACAATGTAAATCTCTATATAATCGCCCTGTACGCTAATAACAAAGACGGCATTATCTTTACTAACGAAATCAATAATTTGTTCAATAAACTTAAACTCGAGTCAGCCGATAATTATTATATCATTGCCGGTGATTTCAACGCGCACCACACAGCATGGGGTGACAGCATAAATAAAAAGACAGGCGTCTTACTAAAAAAAATGGCTGGATAACGAAGGAATCGTCTACAAAGCAAAAATAATCCCTCCGCTCTCACCATCTTTCCCGTCCGCAAACTCTTATCTAGATCTTTGCCTACTTGACAACAGACTGCACGTAATCGATACCACTCACGATAAGATCAATATATTCGACTATAACAGCAACCATAATGCGCTCATATTCTCGGTCTCTCTCAAAGTAACTATACGTAATATTGACCCATCTTGCTCATATCGATTTATTTTCAAAAATACTAACTGGACAAAACTACAGAAATCAGTATTGGATATTTATAACGTAGTAATCCCTGATGACAGAAATCTCACTAACACAGAAATAAATTAATACCTTTTTCAATTACAGACTTCTATAACAAATAGTATCGAAGCAGCGGTTCCAAAGTATAAGCCCCAGGACAATATGCTTTATTATGTTAATAGGAAAATTCGTCACTCCATAAGTCGAAGTCGTTTTCAATCTCCTCTCTCAACAAACTGCATAAATTCAATAGCCCTATCGTCAACACCAAAAAACACATTAGCTATATTAAATTACTCATCGAAGAGGTCAACATAAATATTAAGGACGAATATTCCATAGCATATAATAAATACTGGAACTGCCAATTTAAAGCCATTGGTCGCCGAAACCCTGAATCATTCTTCCCCAAAGTCAATCGATTTTTCCGACCAAAACAACAGCTGAAAATTAACAGACTCGAAGTTACTCAGAAAGACGTACCGCTACTCCACCGTGCCCAATGCGACATTAATAATCTATATACCAGTAATTGCGGAATCGTTAATAACATTAACAACTGCAAATTACAAAATTGCGGGTGGCTTCATTTTTTTGATTAATTATTTTTCACGATTTCTACATACCCACAGCCCCCTTTCAGACCCTTGACGTTGTTTTCTATACTCCCATAATCGCCTTTTAAAATTTTAAAGCTCATTTCAGCACTCCCACAGTCGCATTTTAGACCATTGTAATCGTTTTCTGTATTCCCACAGTCGCCTTTTTGACCTTTGCAATAGATTTCTGCATACCCACAGCCGCTTAGAACACACTTGAACGGCATACTCCATAAATCGCTCTTTAAAAATTTTAAAGCTCATTTTAGCACTCACCACAGTCGCAATTTTAGACCAATTGTAATCGTTTTCTGTATTCCCGACATCGGCCTTTTTGACGCTTGTGCAATAGATTTCTGCCATACGCCACCGCCGCTTCAGGACCCTTGACGTTTTCTATATTCCCATCAAATCCCGCTCTTAAAATTAATAGCTCATTTCAGTACCCAGTCACATTGTTAGACCCCTCGTAGATATTTTCTGTATTCGGCATAGCTCCTGGAGACGGAGTCTCTTCGCGCGAGATACCGTCGGGAACTGAAGCCCCGAGCTCTCGTTAAGACCGGTAGCAGTCTTTTAGGTACACTATTGTGAATATATTGTATAAATCGATATCATAATGAAAGCAAAATATAGTTTTTCCAAAATCGACAATTGGCCATGAAAATGTTCATGAAAAAGTCTAAATCTTAAAAGAAAATTTACGTACGAATCGAATCAGAAAACATATATGCCAACGTCCATCTTATTACGATCCGACTCACGTAGTTCCAGAATTATAACAGTATACGTACGCACGCGATGCACCCGCACGCACACACACACACACACAGACAAAACCATCTGCACGGACATTTTATAAAACCATGAAAACTCTCAAAACATACTAAGCTTTAATTATCAAATTATATGGTTTAACCTAAAAAATAATAATGTAGCACACAGAAGTATCACAGGGTGAGAGTGAAGAATTTGAATCTTAATATCTTTTAAACTAAAAGGTTCATAAGCTACAAAAAGAACCTAGCCGTAGTGATCAAAGAATCAATCTTTTCTAAAATTTCAACTCAATTTAAACCCTTTTTACTCCGTATCGACGACATAAAAAACATTTTTTTCTAGTTTTTGATTTTTATCTCAAAAACTAGTCGCCAAAATTGCTTAAAATTTTTACAACTAGTTAGATATCGTTGTTTTTTATTGTCATAAATTTTTTCAAACATTTAACTATTTATTTTTTGAGTTATTTATGTTTATCGAAAAATTACCTTTTATATCATAAAAAATGAACAGATCAGTCAATCTAGAAAATCCGCGGAAAAAGTAGACAAATTTATGTTCTTTTAGATACACTATTTTTGAATATATTGTATAAATCATATCAGTATAAAAAGCAAAAATATTTTTTCAAAAATAGAAAAATGGCTATAATATGGCCATAAAATGGTCAGAATCATAAAACAAAAAATGACCGAAATTCAGAATTAGAAAAAATATATGCATGTCAAATTTTATTACGATCCGTCGCATGGTTCCAAAATTATGGCGGTATACGTACACACACACACACACACACACACACACACACAGCCATCCGCACGGACATTTTCTAAAAACGTATGATTCGTACTCCAAATACCTCCAAATGCGTTTCCACGAAGTATTAGCAAAACTGAAAATTTTACTATTACAAAGCTTCCTCTTGAGGAGGAAACAAAATTAACTCTCCTCGTTTTACTAACACTAACACTGAACTAAGGGTCCTCGTTGATAACAAAATAACAGATCTTATTGGAACTTTTGAGAATAATTTAGCGAATAACACCACAATCACCGAATTCAACATAACCCAGCTGATAATCCTGCCCAAGTTAACGACATTCTTTTCTTTACTATCACCTTTAAAACTCAGCTAATTTTCAAAAGCCTGCCTAACAAGACTTCCTCGGGTCTCGACAATATCCCTCCTATCGTGATCAAACATCTTCCTCTCAAAACTATTAAGGACTACACGGTCCTCTTCAACAATTGTCTAAACAATAAATTTTACCCAGCCGTATGGAAAAAAGCCAAAGTTCTGCCGATCCTTAAAAAAGGCAAACCCGATAACGAGGCCTCAAGTTACAGACCAATCAGCTTAACTCCTGCTATAAGCAAAGTTTACGAGATAGTTATCAATCTCACACTCAAAGCATACAAAGACCGAAATAATGTCCTAACAGAAAATCAGTTCCGTTTCAGGTATCAACTCTCTACTACTCACGCGTTACATAAAGTAACCAACGATATCAACACACATTTCCACAACGGCCTCGTCTTCGGAGCCTGCCTCGTCGACCTCGAGAAGGCGTTTGACTCTGTCTGGATATTCGGCTTATTATTTATATTATTAGAACTGAAATTCCCTATCGACCTTATTCAGCTAATTTGGCACATGACAAAAAATCGTAAATTCGTAACCTATAATGGCGACCAAATTTCCAGCCTCTCGTTTGATATAATCGAAGGCCTCATGCAGGGCACCGTTAATTCGCCAGAGCGTTTCAACATTTTCACCTACAATATTCCTATTCAGTTCAGACTCAATAACACTCACTCGATTGCCTTTGCAGATGATTTTATCATCCTTGTAAAGAAACGAAACGAACGTAAAGAACAAGCAAAATACCTAGGCGTAATTCTAGATAAAAAACTGTACTGGAAGCCTCAAGTAGATCAACAGTGCAAGAAATTCATTTCAGCTTTCTGGATGTGTAGAAGAGCCATTGGGCAGAGCTGGGGCTTGAGCTACAAGACCGTCCTATGGATATACAACTGTATCCTGAAACCAAGACTGACCTACGCGGCAACAGTGTGGTGGAAAAGGACAGATCTCAAGACAGTACAAAAGAAACTCGAAGCGCTCAGGGGATGGATCCTAAGGGCTGCAACAGGGGCTATGAAAACCACCCCAACGGCGGCCCTTGGAGTCATCACTGACGTTGAGCCCTTCCACAGAACAATCCAGGCGGCAGCCTTTATAGCAGCACACCATCTGAAAAATTATGGACTGTGGAGAGAAAAATGGGAACACACAAAAGAGCAGATTAAAGGAAAAGACTATGCTGTATTGTCAATGAGACTTGATAAGACAGTACGTAGATACAACTTCGAGAAAGGATATCACATCCAAATCCCATCAAGGGAAGATTGGAGTGAACACGACCCTGGTCCATCCTCAGGTGAAACCTGGTACACAGATGGAGCCAGGAAGAAAGGCAGGACGGGAGCTGGAGTCTTCCGGAGAAGGCCCGGAAAAAGGCTTATAGCACCGCTCGGAGAGCACGCCACCGTCTTCCAGGCGGAAATAACAGCCATCCTGCTCTGCGCACAACTCGCGCTCGAAGAAAAAAGACAGGACTGCATCAACATCTGTACGGACAGCAGAGCCGCCCTAGCAGCGCTAGGTGGCTCTAGCACTTCCTCCAGACTGGTATGGGACTATATAACGGCCTTAAATAGACTCGGCGGAAAAGTACGCAGACTCACCCTCTACATGGTTCCTGGACACCGTGGAATCAGCGGAAACGAGATTGCGGACGAACTCGCCGGAATAGCAGCGGGACAAGATTTACTTGGACCAGAACCCGCTCTTGGCATTCAGGCGTGCACCGTCAAAGAGGCCTATGTATATATATATATATATATATATATGTTATAACTGACTTGTTTGCAATTTAAACCTTAAAATGTGAAAATCCAAGATGTGATCTTCACTCCGACTACTTTTGTACGGTCAAAAGATACCTTTTCATAGTGCAAAAATACCTATACAAGAGCCAGAATGGCAGAGGCCTTTGTTTTTTGTTTTCATGGGACACATACACTGAGAGTAATGATATTAGAAAATTTGTTAATAAAGTAGGAAAAATTACTATGTTACATAGAAACCGAGAGACATACTCGAATTATAGCAAATTTTACTTTGTAACATAGTCATTTTTGAAGTATCTGAAATTAAAAAAAAATTTTTTTTCTTCTGTTATTTGTTTTATACTTATTATTATTTACTTATTATGCATTTAGAATTGATTTATAATTATTATTTTTATTTTAAACAAAGAAAGAATTTATAGAAAGAAATGTTTTTGACGGTGACGGGAATCGATCCTGGATCTTCAGAATGGCAGTCGACGGCGCTATCCATTTACCTAAACGGAACTTACATTATAAAATTTCAGATCTGATATATTAAGAAACTTAACATATAGACTAAAATTAATAATAAATAAACATTATTCGATAAGTAATAACCGCCAAATATGCATAATTAATAAATTAATAATAGCTCATATCAGATAAGCACAAAATAACGTACTCGTCTCTTCTGTTTGACAATAAACAGTATTTTTCTCAGTGTAGTAGTGAAAAATCCTTAGAAGTAATTTAAATGACTAATAATAGCTATGACAAAGGACGTCAGATTCTTTTTTACCAACATAACCTACCAATGTAATATTTCTATACAAAAGTAGTTGGAGTGTGGATCACATCTTGGATTTTCACATTTCGCATTTTACTATTCAACATAGTAAAAATATGACGGTCTCAAGCCCGATAACACAGAGAGAAGTCTCGTTTTTTTTTTTTTTTTTTTTTTTT
>CM053169.1:27823745-27915484 GCA_012977825.3 Pteromalus puparum | reverse complement strand
TAAGTAGCATTTTGTAACCTACGAAAGTTCATTGCCTCATCTACGCAAGCCTTCCACGTATCCCTATCTTGTGCTAACCCTATCCATGTACGCGCCGTCCTGCCTGATTTCCAGTTAAGTCCGCTTTTTACATTGTCCCTCCCACCTGCGTCTAGTCTTACCTAGAGGTCGCGACGTATTTGCTTTCCTTTCTTTATACGCCCGCTGCCGTGGCGATCAATTCCCATTCTGCAATGGGTGGACTGCCGCTGCCCATCTTAGTCTCGCGATTTAAATTATTCCGTATATTATTGCGTGACGCGTAAAAGTTATGTTAGCTCGTCGTTGTGGGCGTTTCCCTCACACTCCGCCCGGTATCATAATCTCCTATTATATCTTCCGCGAAGGGTGTGAGTCTGGCCTGTATTACGTTTGACAGAACTTTGTAGCAGGTAGCTAAAAATGAGATTCCCCGATAGTTATTGCAGTCTGTCTTAACTCCCTCTTTAAAAATCGGTATGATGATGGATTCTTTTCAGTTTTTCGGCATTGTTTCATTTTTCCAAATAGAGCGTACTAGTTCAAAAATTTTCGATGTCAGCGCAGTGCCCCCATATTTAAGTAGTTCCGCTGGTATAGAATCGGTTCCCGCGGCCTTATGGTTTTTTAGTTTTTTGATCGCGGCTTCTACTTCTTTATAGGTCGGTTCTTCCATATGGAGTTCAGCAGTGTGTGTTGGAATATGTGGATAAGGTATACACAGATGAGAACACGATGAAATAAATTTCCAAGTCCATTTATTATGTGCTCTCTCTAGTGCGGCCAGACTTAAACTGACGCGATCGGTCGAAAGCCGTATGCTCGGAAAGGCCCTACTCCCTATGAGTGTTATCGTTGTTTTGTTTAAATCTCTCTTTCTTATAGAACGGTGACTAAATAGGATTGGAATTCATATGTAACTATGTAAGTCTTTAAACACTACCTTTTCTCAGTAGAGAAAGGAAGTTGACAGTAAATTGAGATTAGTATATGGATTGAGATTATTTCTGCAGACATATCAATACTCCCACTCAAAAATTGATCGATAACTCCTAAGCACTAGAGAGAACACTTTCTTTTATATTTGGGTGATACATAAATGGTCCAACATTTGTTGCAGTGGATTGGGGAAAACCCATAAAAACCCAATCAGACCATTGTACTCGCAATTGCAGATAATACATTGATTTTAAGATAAATAAAAGAGAATTTTTTGAAATTGAATAAAACAAATATGAAATAGCAGTTTTACATAAACTGAAGTTTTTTTAAATTTTAAATGTAACTAAGCTACTATTGTTTTATTCGTGCTCTGCTTGCGGATGTACAAGTACTGGACTTTTGGTAGTGGCTTCGTCAATGTGTCTGCTAACTGCTTGTCTGTGGAAATATATTTCAGCATTATTAATTTTTGCTCCACTTTTTCTCGTGAAAAATGATATTTTACATCTATATGTTTTGATCGTTTATGATCTGTTGGATTATTTGCAATAGCTATGCAACCATTATTATCTTCAAAGATAATTATTGGCGCTTTGGAATGTATTTCTATGCTTTGCAAAAGAGATTTTAGCCAGCATGCTTCTTTAGCTGCTTCATACAATGCCATATATTCGGCTTCTGACGAGACGTAAGTCTCGCACATGATGTAAACAAACACAGCGCCGAGTAAATCAGCTAACGCCAGCGAGCGCGCGCGCGCAGCGAACAAAGGCGAGTCCGCACGAAGCGAAGTGAGCGCGCGCGCGCACCAACCGAAAGGCCAGTCCGCACGAGCGCGAGACTCTACTAGCAACTCAGTGGAGACGCGCCAGGCGGCGCGAGCGGCGCGCCGCGAACACGCCTATATAAAGCGGCCCGCGCGGCATAGCGGGCAGTTCTACTCGAGTTGAACTCCTGTC
Organism: Pteromalus puparum; assembly: GCA_012977825.3. Lineage (NCBI taxonomy): Eukaryota > Metazoa > Arthropoda > Insecta > Hymenoptera > Pteromalidae > Pteromalus > Pteromalus puparum. The sequence continues at coordinate 27,913,565 of CM053169.1, read as the reverse complement.
GGCATCGTGCGCACACGTTACCGAGAGGAACAGCTAGAGAGGATCGACGCCAGCAACGTCGGCTCGTGAGCACACGTGACGACGCTGTCGACGAACCCGAAACTCCGAGTTGCCGTCGTGCGCACACGAGACAACTAGGAGTAACCGAACAGCGCCGAGGCTCCCCTACGTGAGCACACGTAGTGGATACTCGACGTCGCCACCTGCCCCCGAACATCCGCCCCAAGGGACTGGTTGTCTTCCCAGCCACCGTGCGCACACGGGGCTGAGAGAATAACTAAAGCCCGCCGACGATTCCCCAGGTCGTGAGCACACGTCCTGGTGAAGCACCGGTCAACTCCTGTCCGTTCAATACCGCCGACCTCTTGAGATTCACCTGGTCACTGTGAGCACACAGGATCAGGAGAAGAACGAGACGAGCGACCTCGATCCGTGTAGCCGTGCGCACACGACTTCATGGACTCGAGGAAGACCTAAACCTCCGAAAATCCGTTGTTTAACCCGAACCCGTTTCACCGTCCTCCGATACCGTATCCGTAAAACCGGTAGTCGCACCGAAACTACGTAACTCCGGCAACGACGCGTTAATGTACCGTAAACCGCTATAGATTAAGTTAAATTGTTTGTGAAGGCGAAATATTCTAAATCACCGCGATATCGATTTCTGTTACAGATGGAGACTCATAATTGATTTATCAACTTGTTAACTTAAACATTAGAATATATCTTTATTGTTATTATTTGCATAAACAAGTCTCTTTAATTAACCTTTTCCCTAACCAAATCCTGGCGTCCGGCCGACTACTCAACACCCGGGGAAAGTCGAACCGTTACAGGCTTCTGTAGATGAAGTTGCAACTGAAGTTTGCCTTTTAGTATTCCAACAAATCGTATTACAATCAAACATTTTAAATACATAACCGGTTGTACTTTTCCGGTCGACTTCATTGCCTGCCCAATCAGAATCTACATAACCATTTAATAGATTTTGATAACGATCATTTCGCTTGTAAACTAAACGAAGTTTTAACGATCCTTTTACGTATCTCAACACTTTCTTTAAGTTTTGCCATAATTCTTTGTTATTCTTATTTTGATATCTACTAAGCAAATTTACTGCAAAGCAAAGATCTGGCCGTGTGCATAACATAGCGTACATCAAACAGCCTATAACATTTCTGCATGGAGCATCGTAAAATTCATCAGAATTTAAGGCGTTATGATCTAATTTAACAGGCAATGGAGTACTGAGACTATTACAGTCAATCATACTGTATTTATGTAAAATATTTTCTAAATAGACCTTTTGATCTAATGAAATTGTATCAGCTTTTCGTATTATATTTATTCCTAAGAATAATTTTATTTCATTCATATCTGTCATTGAAAACTGATTTTTTAAATATGTTTTAAATCTTTGCATTGTACTTATTTCATATGTTACTATTAGAACATCATCTACATACAAAATTACATAGATGTTTTTACAGATATGATTGTTGTTCAGAAAATATAAACAACGATCTACCGAGGAGTTTTGAAAGCCGTCTCTTTTAAGTGTAACTTCGAAAAGTTCAAACCAGCATCTTGCTGATTGTTTTAGACCATACAATGCTTTGTTTAATTTACATACGTGACCTTTAGGCGCTGAAATTCCCTCCGGCACACGCATGTAAATCTCCTCTTTTAGTAGACCATTTAAAAATGCCGTTTTTACGTCCATTTGATGAATCAATAAATTATGTTGATTTGCAAAGGCAACAAGCAATCTAAAAGTTGTTATTCGCGCGACAGGTGCAGAAGTTTCATTGTAGTCCTGTAAATATTGTTGACTAAAACCCTTTGCGACAAGTCTTGCTTTATATTTACATGGATTTCCTTTTTCATCAATTTTAATATTAAAAACCCATTTGCAATCAACTATATTTTTATTGTTCGGACGCGGCACTATATTCCATGTTTTATTTTGCATTAGCGATTCGATTTCGCTATTAATTGCTTTCTCCCACTTAATTTTATCAGTACGATTTTCTATCTCACTATATGAGCTAGGAATGTCAGTAGTTGTCGACAGTGCATAAATATGACGATCAAATTCCTCATCGTAATTAATTTGAGGTTTATTTTGTATTCTTGCACTTCGTCGCAACTCACCTTCATGAGAATCAATTTGAGCGTCGATCTTTTCATTAGATTCGTTTGTTTCGCTTTCTTGATTCTCACTGATTTTTATTTCATCAGTTTTACGTCTTTTTATCTGAAGGTTATCGTCTTCAAATTCATCGTTTATGTGTACAGAGGCTGGTCTCGAGTTTTTAAAATTAATCTCGTCAAAAACCACGTCACGTGCTATAATAAATTTATTTGTTTCCACGTTTAATATTTTGTATCCATTGTTCTCATAGCCAACTAAAATTCCTTTAATAGATTTTTTATCAAATTTACTTTGTCTATTTTTATCATGAATATACACGGTGCAACCAAAAATCTTTAAGCGATTTAATTTTGGTTTTCTGTTATGCCAAAGTTCAAAAGGAGTTTTGTTCTCTGCAATGGCTTTAGTGGGTGTAATATTTACTAAATGAGTAGCCGTTAAGATAGCTTCTCCCCAAAACTCTTTTTTAAGTTTAGCACCGTGAATCATGGCGTGGGCTTTTTCTAATAGTGTCCTATTCATTCGCTCCGCTATGGAATTTTGTTGTGGCGTGTATGGAACAGTTAAATTATACTGGATATCTTTCTGTACACAAAAAGCTTTGAATTCGTTCGACAAATATTCATTCCCATTATCGCAATTTAAATTTGCGATTTTTAAATTAAAGTGGGTTTCACTTTTAGCTACAAAGTCTTGAAACATTTTAAACACTTCAGACTTGTATGTAATGAGATAAACAATCGTATAGTGGGTAAATTCATCAATAAATGTGACAAAATAATTTTTATTATCAATAGTCGTAGGCTTGATCGGACCGCACACATCCGAGTGTACAACGAACAAAGGTCTCGTTATATGACTTCGGTCTCTTTCTTTTGTAACGGTTCGACTTTCCCCGTGAGTTGAGTAGTCGGCGGGACGCCAGGATTTGGTTAGGGGAAAGGTTAATTGAAGAGACTTGTTTATGCAAATAATAATAATAAAGATATATTCTAATATTTAAGTTAACAAGTTGATAAATCAATTATGAGTCTCCATCTGTAACAGAAATCGAAATCGCGGTGATTTAGAATATTTCGCCTTCACAAACAGTTTAGCTTAATCTATAGCGGTTTACGGTACATTAACACGTCGTTGCCGGAGTTACGTAGTTTCGGTGCCGTTATCGGTTTTACGGATGCGGTATCGGAGTTTCGTACGGTGAAACGGGTTCGGGTTAAACGACGGGTCTTCGGAGGTTAAGTTTTCCTCGACTCCACGGAGTCGTGTGCGCACGGCTCTACGAATCGAGGTCGCTCGTCTCGTTCTTCTCCTGGTCCTGTGTGCTCACAGTGACCAGGCGAATCTCAAGAGGTCGGCGGGTGGTCGGGTTTGAACGGACAGGAGTTGGCCGGTGCTTCACCAGGACGTGTGCTCACGACCTGGGGAATCGTCGGCGGGGCTTTAGCTATTTTCTCAGCCCCGTGTGCTCACGGTGGCTGGGAAAAACAACCAGTCCCTTGGGACGGATGTTCGGGGGCAGGTGGCAACGTCGAGTATCAACTACGTGTGCTCACGTAGAGGAGACTCGGCGCTGTTCGGCTACTCCTAGTTGTCTCGTGTGCGCACGACGGCAACTCGGAGTTTCGGGTTCGTCAACAGTGTCGTCACGTGTGCTCACGAGCCGACGTTGTTGGCGTCGATCCTCTCTAGCTGTTCCTCTCGGTAACGTGTGCGCACGATGCCGACAGGAGTTCAACTCAAGTAGAACTGCCGCTGCGCTGCGCGACCCGCTTTATATAGGTGTCCCCGCGGTGCGCTGCTCGCGCCACCTGGCGCGTCGCCGCTGAGTTGCGCGCTCCGCGGTCATGCGGACTGGCCTTTCGGTTGGTGCGCGCGCGCGCTCACTTCGCTTCGTGCGGACTCGCCTTTGTTCGCTGCGCGCGCGCTTGCTGGCGTCAGCTGACTGACTCGGAGCCGTGTTTGTTTACATCATGTGCGAGACTTACGTCTCGTCACACTTTTGAGAAAGGCAGACGTGCTTGTTTTCCAAATATACAAGCCTCACACAAATCTTTTGTTGGACTTATTGATTCAATTAAATTTTTGTCATCAATTAAATTATGCTGTTTCATTTTGATGAATTTAGATTGCTCAATGTGGCCTAATCGTTCATGTCACAATTTATATGCGTTTAAAACTACGATATTATTTGCATATGTTTTATTACACATATTTTTATCTATCGTAAAAACTACGCATTACATTATTTACTGACTTACCAGTGAAGATTGTCATACCACCTCTTTTTACCACAACACCTCCAGATTCACCAAAAATGATGCTCATTCCGGCCTGCTGGATTCGGCGTACTGATAACAGATTGGTTGCAGCTTCTGGCACGTACAGCACATTTTCAAGAACGCCTTGTTAAAGTCAAAGAGAAGAAGAAGCGTGACCTTTTTTCTGTTTATACCAAGCCCGATATCATCAGTCAGCTTAATCAAGCCAGACTGTGTGCTGTGGCCAGTGCGGAAGCCGGTTTGTAGATCGTCAAGGAAGAGTCTTGATTCGAGGTACTCAGTGACTTGCCTATGCACCAGCCACTCCAGTGCCTTGGATAAGAAACAGAGGAGGGAAATCGGTCGGTAGTCAGTCAGGGCTGTTGGTGAACTGACCTTATTTAGTGCTCGCACCAGCGACAGCTTCCAGGCAGAGGGGAAGCGAGCCTCGCTCAAGGACAGGTTGAAAATCCGACATAATAAGGGAGCGAGTGTAGGCAGTGCTTTGGAAATAACAACCTGTGGGATGCCATCGCTACCTCTAGCCTGGGTGCTGAAGTGATTTACAGCAGCTAATATATCCGATTCCGTTATAGTCCTGAAATTGAAATGCTCAGGAAAATCCATACTCCCAAGGGTACGCAGATAATCCTCAACAGCAGGAGTGAGAGGATCACTAGAAATTGAGCTAAAGTGCTTGTTGAGGTCATCTGAGGAGAAGCGAGAAGGAGTGGGTGCCTCGGAAGTGGTTATTCCAAGGTTCTCAAGTTCTCTCCAAATCTCAGCGACATCAGGCAGGGTTGACAGGCGTGAATAATAATAATTCAGCCTGGCTTCCTCGACCCGTCGATGAGCTTCGTCCCTTGCTAGTCGGTAAAAGTACAGATCCAAGGGTAGACGAGTTCTTAGAAAACGCCTATAGAGTCGTTACGTTCTGTCAAGAGGTCACGAAGATCCGTGGTAAACCACGGGTGACGTTTTCGTCCTGGAGTCACAGTTCGTAATGGGGCGAGATGATTTATAGCGTTTGTTAAGTTAGCGTTAAGGATGGTGATGCATTCGTCGAGTGATGACGTTGCGAAAGATGACCAGTCACATGTGCTAAGGAAGTTTGGTAACTTCTCAGCACAAATTCCTTTGTAGTTTCTGTATGAGTATGTTTGAGGTACGTAACGTGGAATCTGTACGTCGACAGTGGCAGTGATGAGGTCATGTCCGTTGATGAATGGGGTCTCTGTCTTCCATTGTGAGAGCAGTTTATGGTGAGTAGCACCATAGGGAATCGATTTTAGGGAGTTTTTCTCAATGAGAGCCCTGATGAAGTTGGCATCTTCAGATGAGGAAAGTTGGTCGGAGTTAAAATCACCCATAATGACCTTCGTTAAGTAATTGTGCATAAGAGTGGTGAGTTGTTTTACGAAGTTAGAGCCTTGGATGAAAGGGGTATGTGGTGGACGATACACAACTCTCACGAAGATGGGTAATACTCCCTTTGCAGATATCTCACAAAAGAGATATTCCGGTTTACCTGGCTTGCCGGACCAGTCGCCATCTGACGACGAAATAACACTAGCTGTCAATGAATAATGGATGTAGAGGGCAACACCTCCACCGTTCCTGTTTCTGTCGCGTCTGTATAGTATGTAATTCTCCAGTGAAAGGATGGATGTTATCTTGTCACAGAGCCAAGTTTCAGTTACAGCTATTACGTGGAAGGGAGAACGAGTGGACAGGAAGAGTCTGACCATCTGAATGTGACCCGTTAGTGAATTCGCATTGAAATTGCAGACCCTTAGACCTTCAGACAGTGTTACCTGGGGGGTAGATGAAGATGTGGCGGACGATGTTGATGATGACGGTGGTTGAGGTACGATTAGGTTTGTGTGTGTTAAAGTCTTCTGGTGGCGTTCGGGCTATAAAAGCATCCAGGTCAGCCTCGGTGTTGATAATGATGGCCCTCTACTCATCGTTACTGGAACCTTCCTCACGTAGGCCTTGTGTCCCGGCCTCATCTTGACCTCCGCCCAAGTCCTGGCTTGAAGCTTGTGCACATCTGGAGGAAGCAGCTCATTGATGTTAATGAGTCCCTGATTATCTAGAACTGGAGCTCTAGCTTTCACCAGCAAAGCTGCGTTAAGCTCGGAGGTGTGCAGTTTGCGCTTCCTAGCCTTCGCCGAGATGGTCGATTCCACGAGCGCATGGAATGAGAGAGAGACAGCAATAGGTGGTAGTCTACTGTCTGCAGTCAAGGTGGTAGGGACTGCATTGCGTTTTCCCATGACTCTGGCACCAGTGATGTCCCTCTTAAGGACCGTGGGGTCGAGCGTGGAGATCACTGTGTGCTAGGAGGCGCAGTGATGTTTCCTGCGTGTATTGTAGGCCGGAAATGACAATGTCCGTCGACGTGCTACCCTGGTTCCTCTTAATTTCGGCCAGCTCGCTGCGGATGTTGGCAATGACAGCCGATTCGCTGGCCATGGGAACGGCATTATGCGGTGGGTGTTCGCCCGACAAAAGCCGTTCTAGCGTGCCTTCAGCTCAGTGATGGAGGAATCAGCATTTTCCATGCGAGTTGTGAGCTGAGGCAAAGCATCGAGGACTTTCAGGCGCTCTTCGATGGAGACCAGCCTGGTCTCGATCTTTGAGACCCTTTCGGACATGGTGTTTTGAGTCCTAAGGGCCTCGTCCTGCGTGCGGCGAATGTCAGCGAGCGTCTCCATAATACTCTTCAGGGAGCTCTCAATCGTCATGGCATTCTTGGTCTTGGTTAGCGCATTTAAGGATGTTGAACGAGACGCCGATTGATTGCGTGAGGAGGTTTGTGAGGCTGGTGCTAAGATGCTCTTCTTCTGCGGGAGAGTGCCCCTACTGGATGTGGTATTGGCCGAGTGGCTGTCCGTGGTGGAGGGTGTTACTACCACGGTCCCAGCTTTCCTCTTGAGGAGACTCTCAGAACATGTAGTACGGGCATAGATCTCTTCAGATTTCATTAGCATGGTGCGAAATTTGTCGCACCTAGAGTGAAAGTGGGGCTCGCATACCTCACACATCATCGGATCCCTGGTTTGTATAGGGCATTTGCAGGTTTTGCAGATGATGGTTCATTGCAATGATAATTCGCTGTTCTTCTCGCTATTTTTGCTCATTTTGCCGATAACTTGCCGACAGTCGGTAATGTAGATGTGGTAGAAGGTATGGTAAGTTACCGACAGAGTAAGGAGCTTATTGCTCAAGAGTTAGATGGCGTAGCAGCAGAGAAGAAAGCAAAATTATCAACCTGGGCTAGACGGACTGAGAGGTGTAGTGATCCGTCGATCGATATCGATTGAGAGATGGCGCCACGTTGATGTTGGTGAGAGAAAGACCACGCCGTGTCGGAGAAAGCGAAGCGGTCGAGAATTGCAGTTTATGTCGATGCCGGAAAGTTTGCAGAGGAAAATACAGTAGAAGAAGAATGCAGCCTCCAGTGAATTATTATTCAGTTTGAAGGTTGCAATAGTGAGCATGCAACAAGCTAGAACAAAAGCGCCCGAAGGCAGACAAGCGTCAGAAACAAGGTCCAGAAAGAAGAGCAACAGCAAAGCAGAACAGTACTCACCAGCTGAGAGAGAGAGAGAGAGAGAGAGAGAGAGAGAGAGAGAGAGAGAGCGAGAGAGGGAGGGAGAGATACTTACCGGCGATCTGCACACGCCTACGTCCCGTAGCAGACTCACCTTTCTGGTTTTCTGCGCCTCAATATATTAAAAATCCCTACTACACGGTGCCGCGGAGCCTACTCTAAATTTTGGCTCCGGGGATATTAAAAATGAGGGGGGGGGGGTATATTCGCAATATTCATACTGTTATTAATTATTAATCATGTTTTATTGCTTTTATTCTATAATAATCTGCCCACGTTATGAAATATGTTGTTGTCCTGAAAAGGACCGATTGGATAGATGAAGATAATATTATTTTCAATTATCACAATGTTATTTTTTTAATTGTTTATAACCATCCTTTGTTGGAAAAAATAACTATTTGTTGAGAAGCTACTCTTCTTATCCGAATCTTTCGATGATTGCTTTGAATCTAACAAATTTTCATGACTGCCGCTGTACCCATTTGATTTAGTACATTATTTATAAAAATTATATTACTTATTATTAATTAATATTAAAGAATAACACAATACTAAATATTTTTCCACTACCACAAGCATGCTGGCTGACTTCTCCAACTAGTGGTCAAGTCATGCGGCTCAGTCTGCTCTGGTTGCTGTCATTGCTGCTCCTGCTGCTGCTGCATCCAATGCATGGTGGGAGTGGGGTGCACCGCTGCCGTTGCTATTGTTGGACCCATTGTGCTGTATGGATATTGTTGGTGCTGCTGAACCCATTGCATAGTAGGAGCGAAATGCATCGCTGCCGCTCCTGGACCCGTTGGGTTGTATGTTTATAGCTGATGCACCTGCTGTTGTTGCTGCTGCTGCTGTTGTTGTTGCTGCTACTGCTGCTGCTGTTGCTGCCATTGTTACTGCTGCTGCTGCCACCGCTGCTGCTGTTGCTGTTGCTGCTCCACCCATTGCGCGGTGGGGTCGTAGATATTAAATACCTCGTGATCCGTAGAGATCGGGGATGATGGTGGTGGTATCCGTTCTGATGGCACCCGCGGTGATGAAGCGGGTAATGATAAAAGTTGCGGTGGTGTTGGCGGCGGCAGCGGCGAGGGTGATAATAAAGGTCGCGGCAGTGGCGACAGTGTTTGTGGCGGTGGCGAGGGTCCCCGTGGCATCGACGGCGGCGGCGGCGGCTCGAATCTTCATAAACATTTGTGTATAATACTGCATTTGCAGCACCGATACCGAGCACAATCACTACATTGTTTCCAATGTATTACACTTCGCGTTCGTCGTGTGTTAATTTTTTCACACACACAGCACTTCACGTTATTCGGCACTATAATGTCTTGCTGTGTTTCTTGTTTAACACTGACTTTTTTGTTTAATTTTTTAGTGCACTCAACGATCGCTTCGTTGAGTGCATCCATTTTCGCGGTAAGATGCTCTAATTTAGTTGTTACTCGATTGTACTCAACATTGCATCTGTTGATGCGTCATTTTATAACCGCGCAATTTCTTTCTAATTTTTCTAAGGTATCCGTCAGACGAACTGCGTTTTCCAGATACCCGCTTATCGTGGCGAGTGAGCTTGAACTGGTGGTTCAGTCTTTCTGCTGTTACCATCAACCCATGGTATCTAGCATTTTTCTCCCCACTTTTCTCTTGCACGTATAATTTTTCCCTTCCACTCACCTAATTTTTTAACTACTGCGGAGATTGAGTATGAATGCCGTGGCTTGTTTTGTAGTAATTGAAAAATAAAACGGTGGGAGGGTGTTGTGTCTACGTCGCGTTCAAAACTCACATTGAGATTTCGTTCAGTCGTATCACGTTTTACAGTCATAAAATCGTTTCGCCAGGGTTCGGGTGACAAACGATCCGTACATTCCATGAAAAAAGGGGGTGTTCTCTTCTCTCGCGTACGCGGTCATAAAAGTTTCCGTGTTTGGACCGCTCACGCATGACCTCTTTTACGGCCTTAAAAGAGTAGCCAGCGATTGAGTGCTTTCAGTGTCTATAGCAATTTTAACAATGGTAGATCTTAGATATATGTAGTCTGCTCAAGAGAAAGAAGTGTGTGAAGTAATTATAAAAATTGCGAACGCGCTTAATTTCGATTGCCATGCAATTTGGCGAAGGTGCGATCGAACCTGGCAAGAGCGTCTACGGAGGATGGCGTTTGTTCACTTAGTTCATGAACTGAAAAATTTATTATCAAGATGTGGATTACGCCGAATAGCGTGATTCCACAGAGAGGAGATTTTTACACGAACGTCTCTGATGATAGTCGGAGAGTGGATAGTATCGACGGACATACAGAACACGAGCATGCTGGATAAAATAATGAATGCATACCGTGAGGTGTGTGGTAAGTAACGGTTTCACACATTTTTGATTTTATTTTCATCATAATTTATTTATTTAAATGTTATTTCAGCATTAAGGAACCTACTGGCTGACATTGAATTCGACAGTGACGTGTCATTCTCCAATAATAGAAGTGGAGAAGAAAATAATAGTACTGATGATGAAGATACTGATGACGGGGATGATAACGATGTAGACGACCATCACGATGACGATTCAAGTGTTGAGAGTGAGAACGACGCTAGTACGGAGGGTTCATTCGAAGATGAGAGAGAGGAAACAACTACAACAATAGAAGATGTTCGAGTACTATCAGATTACGATGACGATTCAAGCGTTGATAGTGAGAGCGACAAGAGTACGGAAGGTTCATCCGTAGATGAGAGAGAGAAAACAACTACAACAATAGAAGATGATCGAGTACTATCAGAAGACGCAGCGCAACGTGTAAACGAATGTAAGTTTTTTTATTAACTTGTTCTTTTAGAGCAGATTCAATATTAGACTAATTTTTAAAATCTTCCTAGAGCCCAAGAAATCTAACGGTTTCACGATATGATCGAGGACAAAAGTTCGGCTTTATATACAGAGAAACATTTACTCAAAGTTTAAGAATTTGTTCGGAAACGTTTTTATGGTCCTAGGGAACTATAATTTTATTGTAAAAAATATTAATTTTAAAATACAAAAATTGTTTTAAATTATCAGGTAATAATTTATCTCCAAATTCACCGATACATGTGCTACAAGTAGGCTTTGGTACCACATAAGGGGAGGAAGCTGAAATTCGACCTCCAGGCGAGAGATTTGTGATCGCTGAGGAGAGCGAGCAATTTATCCGTAAGTTTAACTTGTTAGGAAAAAGATTTTCACTACGCATAAATGATCCGACAGATGAGGACATAAATACAATAGTTTGGCTAGAACTCGCAATACGCGATATTCATGCGTATTTGTGTTGATTAGCAACGCATAAAAACGATTTAATAGGTATAAGTGTGAGAAGTAGATATTTTGAACACGATGCAGCCGGGTTGTCTTTGAGACCTGTAGAAAACTTGCCATCGGGGCGCTACCGCGCCCATTGATTTTACTTACGAGGATTTATGGGAATTGATTAGTAATTTAACTCAAAGCAATGATGATTTCGTTATTGACAATAGTTTTGAAATACATACAACTTACGTTAAAATGCCAATTAAATCAGGAAAAATAAATTTAAATATTAACAGTGTTGCTCAAAGATCAATAGTCTCGATTCGAAATAATGATAATTTATGTTTACCGCGCGCACTTGTAGTAGGAGAAGCAAATATAGCATTAAAAACGCGTGATAATGTTGAAATAAAAAAAGCCTGGCGTATCATTTGCGATGGGCGCCGAAAAATTCAAAAAGAACTGGCTAAAAAACTGACGCAAGCTGCCTGTGTTATTATACCACGTAGAGGATGCGGTGTACATGAAATAAAAAAATTTCAAGAGCATTTTTTAGAAAAAAAAACTACATCTGTAGTCGTATATAGTAAAGAAACTTTCGGGAATGGTGAACCACCTTTGTTTGACGGACGCGTGTATTTCGAGGGGGAAGACACTGAATTGTATAAAAGCATCTCTATTTTTTATGACGCTACTGAGCATCATTTTGATACCATATTAAATCTTACTGCGAGAACAATAGTATATTGTGCAACTAGGGGGGGAAATTGGCATTTTCTAGCGAGGGTGATGTTTTGAGCACGAGTCTGAAAAAGCCACTCCCCTTGAAAATTTCAAAATTTTAAAAGTTTTAAAAACACATATCGAATAGTCTGCAGAGTGAGGAAAAAACTACTCCCTTGGGAGGAAAAGACTTTTTCCTCCCAAGGGAGTAATTTTGCTTCCTTCCTAAGGAAGCCTTGTAATAGTAATTTTTGGAGTTTGTGTAAAAACATGTGGGAAGTGTGTTTTGATGAATTTTTAGTCGAAAAATGGTGTTTTTAGAAAATGTCCGTACGGATGTATGTATGTGTGTGTGTGTGTGTGTGTGTGTGTGTGTGTGTGTGTGTGTGTGTGTGTGCGTATGTATACGCCTGTTTCTCAGCTTCTACTTGGTGGATTTTAACCCACCAAGTCTCATTTTCTTTGTTTTTGCTAGAAGATAGTGGGACGAAAGTCCGTTTTTACAATTTATATACGCGTTTTTTTTTTATAGTGATTTTTTAGTTTTGAGATTTCAGTTTTTGCCAACAAAGTTATCGGAAAAGTTAATAAAAGTAAATTGCTTAATATGTACCTGAAAGAGAATAAAATTGCCTATGTTTTTACCGTGAAAAATTTATATTATCGTTCGTCGTTCTTTTATTATACACCATACAGTGCAATTTTTTTAAATCGTTATAACTCAAAAACTAAATAGCGAATCATTCTAAAAAAATATATGATTATTGAAGGTAATTAGAACTATATACCACTTAAATTTTAACTCATTTCATGGGGCAGATCCTGAGAAAAACATCAAAAACTGAAAAAAATCGTTTTTCTACGTGAAGCGATAACTGGAGTAAAAAGGCAATAATCAAGTTCAAATTTTGGATTTAGTTAGCATTATATAGCACAATAATCCCTTTCTTTGGGATTTTTATAAAACAGGTTAGTTTCAAAGATATTAAGCTTCAAAATTTTGTTTTCTTACCCTGTATACTCTATATAACTGAAAACTGCATCGCTTAGATCTTAGCTTCTATTTGATGGATTTTAATCTATACCTTGGCTAGTTTTTTTCTGTTTTTTGTTTTATTAAATCGTTAAAAACAATATTTTCAGTTACGCATTGATTATGAAATATAATTATTTCGAAATAATTTTATCCATCAAACGAAAAAGCATAAAAACTTTATAGAATTATATATGAAGTAAAAACAATTTAGATATTAAAACGATACATAAGGTTGAAGGAAGCTACGTGCCAAAGAATTGGCAGCGGTTTTTCCCGTTGCTAAGAAAAACTCGATTTTCCATTCATTATACATGCATGGAAAGTGGCCTTTTTCGTGCACGTATGATGACAATTTTTTTTGTGAATTTTGCAACAAACGTTATCATCATGTTGATCAGCACACATGCAAACGTATTTGTCTACGATGCTTTATCTCACTACCTTGTAATGCACGCAAAAATAACGTTGAAATTATTAAATGTCATTTATGTAATCGTGATTTTTTCGGGTTTGATTGTTTTGAACATCATAAGATAAAAGGTTCTTATAAAAAAAATAATAAAAAATTATGCAATATTTTTAAAATGTGTAAATTCTGTTGTAAATTAATCAATTGTAATCGTGGTAGGCATACGTGCGGTGTTCATTGTTGTAAGTACTGTAAAAAGAATCACAGCTATAATGAAATGTGTTACATGCAGCCAATAATCGACAAACCTGTAGAAAATAATCAGAAACGTAAAAAACAGCTTTTTATGTTTTATGATTTCGAGACACGGCAAGACATAGCTTATAAAGATCATGCAACAACTAAAATACATGTACCGAATTTATGCATAGTAGGCATGTACAGATTGTATCGAAATCGATGATTTATCTCAATGGTGTTCGAGTTGTGGTACAAGAGAATATGTGTTTCATGAGCAGCCCGTCAAACGATTGATCGACATAAGTGTTCGCGAACGCTCTGATTTTGATCAGATAGTATGTATTGCCCATAACGCGCGAGGTTTTGACACGTAATTTATTCTGAAGGAATTAGCAGAACGATCAAATCAAGTTTTTCCCAGTGTAATATTAAGCGGTCAAAATATAATTACATTGCAGCTAGATAGAACAAAATTTATCGACAGTTTGAATTATTTTCATATGAAATTGAGTTCATTACCAAAAACATTTGATTTACCACCAAGTAATAAAAAAGGCTATTTCCCACATCTTTTTAATGCCGCTGCTAACCAAAAATACATAGGCCCACTACCTACAGTAGAATTTTACGCCCCTGATTCAATGCATGTCGCAACGTGAAAGAAATGATTTTTACGCTTGGTATAACTCGCATTCATCTAATTATGTTTTTGATTTTAAAAAGGAAATTGTCGAATATTGTCGTATGGACGTTGAAATTTTAGACTAGCATGTGTAGCGTTTAGAAAAATATTTCTTTCCGTTGCCGATACTGATCCTTTTATACATGCAACGACAATTGCATCTGCTTGCTCGCATGTGTTCAGAAAAAAAATTCTAAAGCCCGATACGATTGGTTTAATACCTCCGAACGGGTATCGTAGAGCCGACCGTCACTCACATAAATCTATTGAGTGGTTGCTTCAGTGCGAGCGAGAAATAGGGCGTGAAATTATACACGCTGGGCGATCTCGGGAGTTTATGTTGCCTGAAAGACTTTTAGTAGACGGATTTTTACCACCACTACATGAAAATAACGAGAACTCCATAAATCTGAATAGTAAAGTGTTTGAATATCAAGGGTGTTACACTCACGGGTGTCCAAAATGTTTCAAAACCAACAGAGAAAAAGTCACACGATACGGGCGGTTTTTTAATGAATCATACGAGAATACATGTGCGAAAATTGAACGGCTTAAGTCTCTCGGTTATGAAACGCGAGAAATTTGGGAATGTGAATTCGATCGTATAAAATCTAATAATCCTGAAATTGTTCGGTATATATCAAATCATCCGCTTATAACTAAAATTGTTTTAAATCCGCGTGATGCATTTTATGGTGGACGAACAGAAAACATAGTGACTTATTATGAAATCAAAAACCATGAGAAAATACAATACACAGATATATGCTCGCTTTATCCCTATGTGTGTAAAAGAGGTCAATTCCCTGTTGGACCTCCCCGCATATTCGTAGGTACGGTGTGTGACACATTGACGGGCGGAGAAAATAACGATTTATCGCGCGTAGAAGGTCTTGTAAAATGTAAAATTTTACCTCCACGTAATTTATTTTTACCACTCTTACCAATCAAAATGCACAATCGGCTACTGTTTGCTTTATGTCGCACTTGCTGTCAAGAAATGAGGCAAGACGATTGTATTCACGAGAACATTAACGAGCGCGAATTCACAGGGACTTGGGTAGCTGATGAATTACGAAAAGCCATTAAACTAGGCTATCGTTTCACATAAATATATATAATTTGGCACTATCGCATGACGCGTTATGATCCAACGACTGGTGAGGGCGGAATATTTGCCGAATATGTTAATTTTACGACTAAAACAACAATCTTCAGGATTTCCTTCTTGGTGTGTAGATGAATCAAATAAAATAAAATATATAGAAGAATACGCTCGAGATGAGGGAATAGTATTGGAACGTGATAAAATCGAAAACAATTCCGGATTACGCTCGGTGGCAAAACTTTGTTTGAACTCTTTTTGGGGAAAATTTGGCCAGCGTAATAATTTAAAACAGACTGAAATTATTAAAACGCAGAATAGTCTTTTGAGTCTCTTATCAGACCCCGAAAAAGAAGTATTTGATATTTTACCCGTAACAGATGAGGTATTGTACGTTCGTTGGAGATTTAAAGATGAAGCCGTAGAAATCTCCCCCATCACAAACGTTGTTATAGTAGCATATACTACAGCTCAGGTACGCCTTAAGCTTTTTGAATACCTCGAAAAATTAGAAACACGGGTTCTTTACTACGATACAGACTCATGTGTCTTTGTTTGCAACGAATATCGCCCGAACGAGTATGTACCACCACTCGGTTCATTGTTAGGCGATTTGTCTGAGGAACTAAAAAGTTATGGTGCAGATACGTACATAAAGACCTCTTTATCCGGTGGACCAAAATTTTATGCCTTTCGCGCGATCACGCCTTTTACAAATTCTATAGTAGAGTGTTGTAAAGTCAAAGGCATATCATTAAATTTTATGAATTCTTTAAAAATAAATTTTGATAGCATACAAAATCTGTCGTAATAATATAGTTTGGACGCGATAGGGTACCTTGAAATAACGTAACACAAACAATGTTAATTAAAGAAAGAAACGCAGCGTGGCTTTTTTTTAACGTGAACTGAGTATTTATAAAAGAAGAGCAGGACGTGGGCTAAAGGCTTGCGTCGTGCTCGGTGGTCTCGGAGAGAGTGAGGCGGCGAGCGGATAGCGCCGCCGAGCTCCGCGGCGCATCACGTGGTCTATGCGGCGGGTGCCTTGGAGTGGCGCCTCGGTGCGAGTGGGCTGTTGTCGAAGTCGTGGAGAATCATCATTATTCCAACATTCCCTCCCGATTATCCTCGACATCGTCTTCTAGCGGACTCTCTTCTCACGCTACTTTTTACTGCGCCTCTGCTCATGCTCGTAGCTTCGGTGTTATTCTGTAACATGAAAAATCTGTTAGATTCCTAGCAACAGTTTGGATAATTTATTATGGCTATCAGAGGGCAAAGGCTTCGTAAAAATATCAGCTCTTTGCTCCTTTGATTCTATCCATTCTATTCTCACATAACGCAATTTGACGCATTGCTTAACATAATCCTCATACACTCCAGTCATATGTCTCAATTTATTACTTCCATCCATCTTTGTGCAAGCGACTGCTGCTTTATCATCGCACCATAAGATGATTGGAAAGTATATCATATCTGGAATTACTTTCAGTGACAAACATATGCTAATTGATTCCCTACAAGCATCTCCCATGTCCACGTATTCAGCTTGGAAAGTTGACAGAGCTACATAGCCTTGCTTGTGGGTTCTCCAAGCTACTGCATCTCCGTACAGCGTAATCACATGTCCGCTCGTTGTGAGCGAGTCTTTGCAATCTGCAAAACTTGCGTCCGAGAATGTTTCCATTCCATCATTCAGTCCTTTGTGAGTCAGTTGCCAATTCTTTGAGTAGACTATGTACTTGAATACTCTTGTTCCCATTTTCCAGTCGTCTTCAGTCGGATTCTGTTGGTGTCTGCTCAGTACATTGACTGCGTATGCCAAATCTGGCCTGGAGCCTTATATTAGATACATGAGTGATCCGACTTCTTCTCTGTATCTACGCTGATTTAGGGCCTGGTTATTTGTTGATTCGTCCTCTCGTTGTTTTCTTTGTCTGTTCAACACTTGATTTGTTACCATGGGAGTTGACTGAACTTTAGCTTGTGCATATCCAAATTTCGTTCGCATCTTATTTATGAACTTAATTTAATCCAATTTTATGATCCTTTCATGTCTGTTCCTTGTTATAGTAATTCCTAAGAACTCTTTAGGTTCACCTAGGAATTTCATGCCAAACTTTCCACTCAATTCTTTCTGCACTTCTCTCATCTTCGTCTCGTCATTGCCTGTCAACAATATGTCGTCAACGTACAACAGCATGATTATGCGGCTTTTGTTTTCAGCATACACGAATAGGCATGGATCTCGACTGTACGCTTGGAACCCTAGTTGTTTAGCTAATTCTGAAAAGTGTTGATTCCAACTCTTTGGGCTGGTTTTTAATCCATAAAGAGATTTGTGGAGCTTCCAAACTTTCGTTTGTCTCTGGTTTTCGTATTATTCAAAACCGTCTGGTATTTCTAGAAATATGTCCTTTTTGATTGGGCTGTGAAGAAAGGCTGCCTTTACATCCAGTTGCCACAGGACATAGTCGTGTTTATTCGCAATAGTCAGGACTACTCTTACCAGTGCAAGTCTTGACACTGGTGCGTATGTTTCACAGAGATCATACAGATTTGAATCCTTGAAGCCTCGTATAACGATTCTTGCCTTGTAGTCAGGGTATTCTGTTCCACTGTCTTTGCGTTTGAAAACCCATCTCGAATCCAAAATGTTTAGTTTCTTGCCATTGTTGCTCGTTCTACTGACCACTTCGTATACTCGGTTTTTCTGAAGTGCTTCTCTTTCTTTGTTTATGGCTTCCTGCCATCTGTCTGCCTCTGGTGACGATATAGCTTCTCGATAGGACTTTGGATCCCCATTGATACATGTCAGCAGAGCATACAAGTCATATTCACTTAGGCCTTCGACTTTATCCTGTGTTTTCTCTGATTCCGATGTACCAAACGTCAATAGTGCATGTAGGTCATATACATTCAGACTTTCGATTTCATCCTGAGCGTCTTCAGGCAGTGCAGGCTGCAGCTTCCTTACTTTGAGTTTGCTTCGATGCGCGAGTCTTTATACGGGGACACTTTCTTTCAGGCCCGTATGTCTGGGTCATCGTTCTACTCGTACGAATTGCACTCTCGTGTTCCAGCCATTAGCGTGGACGATCCTTTCAGATCGGCAGATTTGAACTCCTTTGGTCCTGGAGTCGAAAGTATGAGTGGGTTGCGGTCGACTGGGCGAAAACCGCGTCCGCGTCCTGGTCCTTGTGAAGGCAGATTGAACGGCTCATCCGGACGTGTGCAGCTGATGATTTTCGGCTTGTTGGAGTCTGGCAAAGTCGGTCCATCCTGCCAACCTTTCATTGCCTGTTCGTTTCGGTCTTTGAGTTTCAAGGTCTCGACAGACTCCATCAAGTCGTGCATGTGCTGTCTAATTGTGGATGTGAGCGTTTCGATGTTGCTGTTCACCTTAGTGTTCTCCTTTACGAGTGACATCATACCATCCACCAGCTTTCCGCTGAGCTTAACTTGAGCCTGAGTGCTTTCTCGCAGTAGTCTGGCGAGTTTGACCATGTTGAACCTTGCGTGGGTCTGATCATTATTCATGGGCGTGGAAGTAGTGGCTCCCACTCTCTCTACGTCGCTGTAGTGGCTCGTGGGTCCTCTCAACCCTACCACCCGATCCTCAGTAGCTTTCAATACTCCAAGGAGCCTGGCTGCTTGTTCCAAACTAAGGATGTTCATGTCTGTGAATATACAAAAAGCATTAGTCTGCGGTTGAGAGGATACCCTTGCAAGGCTCCCTATACTTTTTATTGGGCTACCTTGCGGTCAGTCGAGTCCCTTTTCAAGTTCCCCAACCGACCTAGTCTCTTGTTGCGGAATGTGTGCCTGAGCACGGCTCCCGCCGTCCGAGACCCACTAAGCACGAGAGCAGGTTTGGCAGATCTGTGTGAGGGTCTAGTTTTTATTGGGCGTGTGGCACTGACTAGGTGTCTGTACGTGCGCACATACCAAGTCAAATTCGTGTATTCGTGTTAAACCTCTCACAGATCCGCGCAGACATCGTGTCGTACTTTCCTTTGGCTTTAAGCCCGTCAGACTTCTCGTACGTGTAAAACATATGAATAAATATTATTTTGTAACTTGACTTCATTACCCAATTTGAGTGATTCATCCTTGGAGTTCATCAGCCAAACGTTTCCGCCGTAGAGTTGTAGCCACAGACTTTCATGCGGTTGTTGTTCATTCAGATCGTAATGATCCAGGATCTTAACACGTATGTCGCTCCAATCGGTGCTCGTGCTCCGACCTGCGAAAGATTTTGTACTTAATATTCATGCTTCATTTATTTCTGAACGCAAGCTTGTAAACGAACAAGGTCGTTACGATAAATTAATTGTTTGTTTAATGTATTGCAGAGTAAACTCACGCACCAGCAGCCCCACCCGCGCGGTGTCTGTAAACAGTGCAGCACGCAGGCAGACTTGTACTAGATGCGAGAGCCATCGTTTACGTGTATCGCGTCAAATTCAAAAGTTGCAGCGCAAGAAGTGGGCGGTCACGTGACTTTGTGCTGCAGCGCACAGCCTTTATAGTAGCATTCCATAGAGTATAAAGTATATTCTCATCGTTAGAAATTACGAGTCATAGTGCGTGAAAAGGTTTCTATTTTATTAATTGAATAAATTGCACCGCTTTAAGGAAATCGAGTGTTCAGTGTTATTCAAAAGAAAAGTCATCACTCCATCCACCCACTCCTACTACAAGCGAATACCAAGGGATTCGTAGCAAAAGAGAGAATTGATTGCGTTCTAAAATATTCATACACATATTCATATAACGACTCCGACTTGAAGGAAGGAAGGAAGGGAGCTTTATCCTCATCTAGTTGACGGCAGTTGCATTCATCAAAAGGTAAGTTCCTTAAGTTACAATCGTAAATACAGAATAGGGCTCTCTCTTTCTCTCTCCGGCATATCTCTTCACAATAATTACCGCACTTTTATTATTCTGCATTGCACTTAATGCTTATATTAACGAATCGCCCTTTTCATACTCTCTCTATCCCTCGCTCAGCAATTGCCATGCTCTCCCCTTTATGGTGTGTGTCGACTCAGCATGGGCCTTCCGTGCATGAATATATATATATATATATATATATGTATACGTACATGCATGCGCGTCCGCGACGTATAGCTGCGACTTTTCGCTCTTCTCTCTCTCTCTCTCCCTCCATTCCGTACAGCCTACGTGCGAGAGAGAGATGTGGCGGCCATGTTGGCTTGGTTGCTTAGCAACCCCCTTTGTCCGAAGCTTGTTCTGAGAATTTCAGCGGGCGCTCTCGTCTGTTTGAAATTCTTGTAAAGGCGTTTTGTCGATTTGAGTTTTCACGTTCCAACGCGTATGCTTATATATATATATATACGTATTCCCGTCGTTTGCGTCGTTTTCATCAAATTTTTGCTTAACACGTTTTTGGCCTTTTATTATTCACTTCACTTTTCTTTTATTTTCACTCGCGTGCATTTATTTTATTTTCGGATCGAGACTTTATCATGAAAAACTCCGATTGAACAAAACGACCGCGTTTTTCTTTGTCCTGTGTGTTACGTCATTCTTTAGATATGCTTTATATGTACTTACACGTGGTTTGTGGTTTTTCCCACTTATACGTTCTTCCTGTCATCGTGCGTCCTAGATTCACCGGTGGCCTTTGATTTTTTTTTTTTCTTATAGACTTCAGCTTCTCTTTGTGCGGCGTTTGCGTGTCGTCGGCGTTTGCGTGTCGGAAGCAGGCTCGAACCCGTCTTTGTCCTTTCAGCTTGGGTCTTTTCGTGGCGTCGTCCAGGAGTCGACTCGTCCTGGCTTCCGTTGGTCTTTTTTTGTTTCACTAAATACTGAACCAATTGCGCGGTGTAAGCGTGCCTGTGCGCATAACCTGTCGTTATAATATAGTTTGGACGCGATAGGGTACCGTGAAATAACGTAACACAAACAATGTTAATTAAAGAAAGAAACGCAGCGTGGCTTTATTTTAAACGTGAACTGAGTATTTATAAAAGAAGAGCAGGACGTGAGCTGAAGGCTTGCGTCGTGCTCGGTGGTCTCGGAGAGAGTAAGGCGGTGAGCGGGCTGTTGTCGATGTCGCGGGGAATGTCATTATTCCAACAAAATCTTCTTGATTGCACGTTAGCTGAAAAAAATGAACAAGCTAATGATACTAAAGCCAGTAACGGGGATAAAAATATAAAAATAAAATTTAGAGCTATAAGACGTATGCCTGAAAACACTGTTGTTACTTGAAGCGAAATAAAAACATGTTGTATTGTTCTTAAAAAACGACGATATATTTAAAAAAATGTATCTTTACCTTTTGGATACAAAAGTTTATAATCAGTTGTTAAATAAAAAAATATTCAATAAATTTTTTATATTACAAAATCTTTATCCTCCAAATTATTTATCCCCTCATTTACTTTATAACCTTATCAAGCTGTAGAAAATAATGTATTCTAAACTCTATTCATACGTGATGTGTGTGTGTGTGTGTGTGTGTGTGTGTGTGTGTGTGTGTGGGTGTGTACATGCGTGACTGTGCTTTTTCGACTCTACTTCTCACTTTTTATTACCGCAGTTACTGCATCCATATGCCGGCCCCCCTCTTTCTCTCTCTCTCTCTCTCGCTCCCTATCTCTGTAGAATTTTCAACCTGTCCCTGAGCGAGTCATGCTTCCCCTCTGTCTGGAAAAAGTCTCTAGTGCATGCGCTAAACAAAGTCAGTTCCCCAACATCTCTTACTGACTATCGTCCGATCTCCCTTTTATGTTTTCTGTCAAAGGCACTGGAATGGCTGGTACACAAACAAATATCTGAATATCTGGAATCGAGGCTCTGCCTTGATGATCTACAAACCGGTTTTCGCTCCGGACACAGTACTCAGTCAGGCCTGATAAAGTTGACCGACGATATCAGGCTAGGGATAAACAAAAAGATGGTTACACTTCTCCTCCTCTTCGATTTCAGTAAGGCGTTTGATACTGTGTGTCACGTCAAACTTCTCTCTAAACTAACCTCCTTCGGTTTCTCGAAACAGGTCATCCGCTGGCTTGCTTCATACCTTACGGGCAGAGAGCAGGCTGTCATTGGTGATAAGGGCGAGCTCTCCACCTTTCGCCCTCTCAACACGGGAGTCCCACAGGGGTCCGTCCTGGGCCCCCTGCTATTCTCGTTATACATCAATGACATCGGCTTCTGCCTTGACTCAGACACCTATCACCTCATTTATGCGGATGACCTCCAGATCTACTGTCAATGCCCCCTCGAGGAGCTGGACTCCTGTTCCGTTAGGATGACAGCTAATGCCGAGAGGATTTCAGGCTGGGCAGCACAAAATTTCCTGAAGTTAAACGCCAGCAAAACTCAGGCGATCGTCCTGGGCTCCCCATACTACATAAACGCTTTACCAACTGTAGCTAACACCTACATAAACATAGGAGGAGTCCGGGTCGAGTATCAATCATCCGTGCGCAGTCTCGGGTTATTGCTAGATTCGAAGCTAACCTGGAAAGAGCATGTCAAGCAAATATGTAAACGTGCTCACTCTTTAATGTATCGTCTAAACTTCTTTCGAAAAAGCACTAACCTTAGACTGCGCAAACATCTTGTGCAGGCTCTCCTGTTTCCCATCATTGACTATTGCTCACTGGTATACTGCGACTTGACTAAAGAACTAGACCTCAAACTACAGAGACTGGTAAATACAGGAATTCGTTACATCTATGGTGTAAGAAGGGATGAGCACATCACTCCTTACAGGCGTGAGCTCGGCTGGCTCACCACCGCCGGACGTAGGAAGTACTTCATGGCTTGTTTTCTAAGAAAACTATTTAATACTGCTGTACCATCCTACATCTTAGCCTATTTTAACTTCCACGTCGCCCTCCGCCCAGTGAGGGGTGAAGTGAGTCCTCTAGACATCCCCCCCTTCGCCACAGAGACGCTGAGGAAATCATTCCACATCAGCGCCTCATATCTCTGGAATTCCCTACCATCTCACTTACGTAACAATAGCTCAATTTCTTGTTTCAAGGCGCAGGCTAGACAATACTTTTTCGCTCAAGAAGAACCGAATGGAAACAACTGAGCTCGCAACATTCTCTCACACACTTTCACAAACAATAGTAACTATCACACAAACACCTCATGCATAACTTTTCGCTATCTCATCTCACCACCATTATTTAACATACTTCATATCATCTATCGCTCAAACCTATAATTAATCTGTAAATATTTTCTATAATATTATTTGTACAACATAATGTACAGCAATAAACACATAAAATCTAAAATCTAAATCTCTCAACGTCTACTCTTGCGCGCGCACACAGAACGTTATTGTATGCCTGTATCTTCTTATAAAAGTTATGATTTGTTTAAAATTTGATTAGTTGTAAAAATGGATACACGATGGCAACACCCTTTTACCTGTTGCATCTTTGGTCCGACAGGGTACGGAAAAACACTATTTGTGAAAAAATTTCTCACCCACTTGAATGAAATGTGTAATATTCACTTTGATGGCATACTATTTTATTACACCGAATGGCAAGACGCCTACCGCACACAACTCAAGCCAGGTGGTATCGCAGGCAACGTACAAGTAGAATTTTTAGAAGGGATGCCACAGCCAAAAGACTACTCGAATGACAATCATAAGAAGAGACTTATCATACTTGACGATTTAATGCGAGAATCATCGTCGAGCGATGTAATTTTAGATCTTTTCACACGTGACAGTCATCATCGGAATATTTCTGTTTGTCTCATAACGCAAAATATGTTTCATCAAGGAAAAGTCCAACGCGATATATCGCGTTTAAATACTAAATATATGGTTCTTTTTAAAAATCCACGCGACCGCGCCCAAATACAACATTTGGCTAGGCAAGTTTACCCCGAAGATCCTAAATTTTTGCAGGAGGCTTACATTGATGCCACTAAAAATCCACACTCTTATCTTTTCCTTGATCTTTCGCAAAACGCTTTAGATGAATACCGCGTACGCAGTTGTATATTTCCCGATGATAAATTACATTACGTTTATATCCCGAAATATCTCAAAATTCGTTACACATTAAAGTAGGGTAAAGCATTAAAGTAGTTGTAAGACTATGATATATATATATATATATATATATATATAACCGTGAAACTAATTTTATAACTACTTTAACAATGGTTGCGACAACATCAAGGCCTTGTAGTAGATCCTTTTCACCAGTTGGCCGACACTTCACAAAAAAGAACGCATTACTCCTCTATGCTCTTAAACACTGTAGCGATTGCAAATCACGTAAAGCGTTGCTTCAATCGTTCGATAAAACTACTATAAAGTGTATTTGCAAGTGTATTCTAAACGTTTTGCACGGTGTTGTTGAACTCCAAAAGAGTGAAAAAAATAAATTAAAGAAGCATAAGCACATACTACGAAAATTAGTTTGCTCAAAACCATCAAGAAGAGCATCTAGCAGTGTAGGTTGGCAGAAAAGAAAGCAAATATTATTACAAAGTGGTGGTGGTTTTTTACCTTTATTGTTAGCACATAATTAGTACACTGATCTCAAAATTATTCAGAAGGGAATAATGGAACGAGCGCGGAAAATGATTCTTGTACCAGAAGAGCGGTTTGAGCAATAATATCGTCTACCTACGAACGAATCTTTAACAGTACAGCAACCTGCGTCTTCACGGATAGGCTCATCAGAAATGATTGTTGATAATAATAATAATTGTGCTAACGAAAACTCAGTGCAAACTTGCGGTGATAATTTATCTAGATTAGATGCAGAAATGCACAAAATTTTACACTCCAAAAACAATATTAATGAGCGTGAAAAATGTCTAAATTATTTACAAACTTTACGACGATATTTGTTTTTCAAAGATCATGAACGTATTATTGAACGAGACGCCGAACACGAGCTCGATGAAATCGATGCATCACTAACACCACTCACTGATGACGATATAGTAGAGAGTTTACCCAAACTCTACGAAAAAAAGCAAGACTTCTGTTACGGCACTGGAAAATGGTTGCACCACAACGGCTTAAATGGGATAATGTAGGTACGATCACGTTAGATGGACGAAAAATTGATCGAGCAAATATTATAGAACTTCTAAATTATATTGTTAAAAATAAAAGTAAAAAGAACGAACAGGAGGACGAGCTCCCTGCTGGACGTCTGGAGTTTGCAAAATTTATTAAAATCTCAGATACACCGAGCAGTTTCATTAGTAACACTGACGTTCTAAAAATTGCGCAAATACTATCTGCACCCTTAAAGACTGCTAAGCGTCGATTAAACAACGCAGAGTATAATCAAGAGTATCACCCGCGCTTACAGCTTACAAGAAACGCTGCTTTAAGAAAAAAGCGAGATCAAGTTGAAAAAGCAAACGAGACATCATTGAAAGAATTCGGATATACCCCACTACCACCATCACCAACGCCTGTATTGACGAGGGCACGAGCTATGAATAAGTGGCTAAGCATGGGTATATTAAAATGAAATATGAGAAGCAATTTTACGATCCCTCGCACGAGGCGGGGTATGCTGGTGCACGAAATCTGATACGTGTCAACAAGAGAGGAAAACCCTTAGATACTAAAAAAGAGAAAGAAAAAATTTATGAATGGCTTAGCAATCAAGACGCATATACACTTCATCGACCAGTGCATCGAAAATTTCCTAGATTGCAATATAACGTTTCGAATATTGATGATTTGTGGGAATGTGATTTAATGCAATTGACTTCTCTGAAAGATTATAACGACGGTTACTGCTATCTGCTAGTCGCTATAGACACACTCAGTATTCTGAAAAAGATTCTTAAGCGTTCTGAAGGGCGTATACCTCTCTGCTTACAATCTGACAAAGGCAAGGAATTCATCGGTTCGGCATTTCAAAGTCTTTTAAAAAAATACAATATTCAATTTAGAACTACGATTCAAATTTAGAAATCATCGATGGATTTTTCTATCCGCAAGAACTAGTACTTGTTGGAAAAAATCGTATGAAAAATGATGAGCAATTCAAAATTGAACGTATCATTCGTACAGAAGGACGTGGATAAAAAAAAACAGGTGTTAGTAAATTAGGATATCCGGATAAATTTAACTCTTGGATAAAAGAGTCTGAACTTAAGAAAATTTAATTATAAAAGATAAGCAATGGATATAAACAGTGAAGAGTTTTATTTAGCATTACCTAGTAATAGTAGTATGACATACTACGGTGATAATACAACGAGTTATTTTACGACCCAGCTCTCTCGCGAAGTAAGACTGAGTGGCGATTGGTGTGTAGGGTTAGCAGAAATTCATGTACCATGTACAGTTACACATATACAAGAATCAGAAGCATTTTATACTTTTCAACTTGACATTACAGATCCAGTTAATACATTTTTTTTTGCACACGGTATTTACCAAAATACTGACGAATTAGCCAAAGAAATAAATAATTCGTTAGGGATTCGCGACCATCTGCAGATAATTCCTGCGGATTTTCAAAAACGTTATTATCTTTTGCAACGTAAATGTAAATGTATCCAACAAGACTACCTTATTTTGGACGAAAAATTACGTCGTATATTTGGTTTCGAAGATTCTGAATCAAGAGAGGATGGTATATTTCTAACTTCGCCGTTGGGAAGCGTTCTGAAGCTAGCTAATCGACCTGCTTCGCTTCCTCGTGCTATAGCTTATTAGCTATATATATATACACCGACAAATGCGAGCCGTATACAGCAGGTGATACACAAGCCGCTCTCTTGCGCATCGTATCTTTAGATAATTCTAGATATAGATTCGGTGCTAATGTTATGAGAAATTTTGCACCTATACATTACATACGTCTGCTACATCATAGTTTTCGTTCGATTATTATTGATATAAGAGACCAACATGGTAACCGTATACCATTTGAGTACGGGACGTTAACGGTTACACTTCATTTCAAACGAAATCTATAATTAATAATAAAACATGAGTCACTATATGCGATATTACAACGAGCAAGTAGGCGGTGGCGGTGGCGTCCAAAACGTCTTTTCAGGCGCTACATATCAACGGGGTCTTGGTGTGGGGGCGTGGCTTGGAGGTTTATTTCGTAGAATTTTACCATATATTACATCTGGAGCAAAAGCAGTAGGTAAAGAGGCTGTACGCGCCGGTATTAATGTTTTAGATGACGTCGCAAATAACGGTGCAAATTTCAAAGAGGCTATTAAATACCGAGCTACGGAGTCTGGTAAAAATCTAAAGAGAAAAGCCGCTAATAAAGTTGCGGATATGATGAAAGGCGAGGGTTATAAGTCACGACCTTTGAAGCGCCCGCGTCAGTCAACGAAGAAGCGTGCGTCAGGTAGCACGTGTCGTAAAAAACGTACACAGACTACTACTGTTAAGCGACAACAGAAGAAGAAAAAAAAGGCGATTCGATCGGCGGGGGGAAGAAAGAAGAAGGAAAACCTCTTGACTGATAGAAATATAACCGATATATTCGGGCCACGGTAAAATAATGGTTTTTTTACACTCGCACTCGTCGGAATGTATGTCGAGCGAATTGGATATTTTTTCTCTCCCGACTACACAAACATCGATAGAGAATAGTACATAGCTGCATTATAAACCTGTTTCATCGCTGAATGATGAGAGTGATGCCCCCTTAGAGTTTGTAGTATTGCAAAAATACGTTATTGGACATTGGATAATACGCCCGCATTGTATATTCAGTGATTTACCTATGGATGTGCGACAAACTAATAACTACTGCTCTATTGAAGTGCATGGATTGCAATGGTTTGATGGAGACATATCTCTACGACAGCTGCGTATGAATTTGTGGAACATGGCGAGGAATGCGCGCAGAATTTATGTACGAGGAGAAGAAAAAGCACTCTACCTAGAACAGATAATGGCACGTCGCGTAATTAATCTTGAAAATTATTCGGCTCCGGGGTTTAATAAACTCCAATCATTATGTCCTACAATATTTACGTGTATCGCTCATGGTATAAAAAAGTACGAAGATCGAAAAGATTTTTGCGCAATGAATAGAGCTAATCAACTGCGCAAAATGGTTATGGTCATTGGTTTCTAAGGAACTCCTCGCCAATCCTCACTATATACATACAGAGACATTTATGCGGCTCTATTAGAACACAGCGAATGAATATNCGGCCAGCGAATGAACATCTACGTACTAACGACGAATGCGGTTGGCGTAAAACGAATCAAGAAAAGGAGGAGGGTTCAACATCGTCGTCCGATTCTTCAGCTTCGTCAAAAAATGACCCCGCCTCTAGCTCCGCTCCGATGGCTACAGTAATAAAAAAAAGTCCAAATCATCGAGGGATCTGCAACTCATGCTCCTGCCAATGAGAGCAGTAGCGAGTATGACACAATAGATTTCAAATAAAAAATGAATACGCGACAGATAATGCAAGCCATAAGTGGCTTAAATGCTAACTCAATTGGCATTTATGCTGCAGACCACGTGCCAAAAAAATTAAGCCTCCCTGCTGCCATAGTATCTAACATCGACACATCGAATAAACCAGGATCGCATTGGATCGCTATTTACATCGATAAAAATGGCTATGGAAACTACTTCGACAGTTACGGCGGAGAACCAATCTCGCGGCATCATCTCGATTGACTCAGAAATAATTGCGTCCGATATCGTTGCAATAAGAAACAATTACAAAGCATGGATTCGCAAGTGTGTGGAGAATATTGTATTATGTTTCTTTATCATTTGTCTAGCGGTTATAATTTACGTTCGTTTTGTAACATCTTTACGCGAAATACACGTAGTAACGATGTCTTAGCAGCCAAATTTTATAAATTTGTTTTGAAAAAATTACAAGATACCCGTCGACGTCGTAGTCGAGTTAATATGTATCCGAGAGATAGTTCAATCGGTGCTGGTTTTATTTGTAATCAAATATGTATACCTATTATTAAATTTGTATCCTGAATATAAGTATGTAATTAGTTTTAAGTAAAAATATGTACTCACTCTAACGTCATTTTTATAATTATTTGTAATAAACTTTTGTAATAATTTTTAATCATACAGAAACGAGTCAGTTATTTCTTCGATCATTTCCCCATCTACCCTTTTTCTTACAGTTACATCAGTCCTTTTGCGTCATTTACTCTCTACGTAAGTCACGGGTGAACGATAGCATTGATTTTTATTACTTCCGGATTATAATGTCACAGATGAGGGATAATATCGGAATTTCGGCTTCTCTTTGTTCTTCATTATTGATGTTTCGCGGCGCGTATTTAATACGGGACATAAAAAGTGACCGCGATTTTTTGCATAATTAATAGCATTGATTTTTCTTACTTTCCTAGAAAGAAATTTGAGTCTTCAGTTCGTTTGTACCCTTCGGAGACACAGCGGGTATTTGTCGGATAAAACAATGAACATTCTTTATTTGGCGGTGTGTTTTGATCTTTTTATGTAATGCTGAAATGTGAAAAGTGACCTCGATTCTGTCACGCAATTAATAGACAAGCAATACCGGTCCTTTTTTATTACTTCTTAGAAAGAAAATGGAACCCTCGGCTCACTTGTACCCTATGAATCTTTGCAGGCAGAGGGGGGCATATGTGATTGGTTATTTACCAGTTAAAACAACGAGATAGTGTATGAATCACAGTGGAAGATGGTGGAAAGAAAGGTTTATAAGGCATTCTGTAGTCCTATAACAATACAGTTGCCAGTCAGTCACCGCACTATTCGTATTTACGATTTTTAAAACCGCTAAAATAGAGAGCCAAGTAAGCTCATCTCGCGTTACAAAGGGAGTATCAAAGTTACTTCCAAATCTATTGCTACCAACTACATACGCGCTTAATAAATCAAGCTCAAAAAGATTAGTCATTGGCTCAGAAAACAGTGGTAGCAATAGTGTTGAATACAAACCCGTAGTAAAACTTTGTGGTTCAGGGTCAAGATGTGTAACATTCGATCAAAAATACTACTCCTAGATATCCATCGAGGGAGGAGACTTCTGAGGGAGGAGAATGATCATCATCTACTTCAGCTACTAAAAAAAAGAAAATGGAACTGAACTCAACGATCGTTATGCAGTCATCGACATTCGAGAG
Source organism: Pteromalus puparum (assembly GCA_012977825.3). Classification (NCBI taxonomy): domain Eukaryota; kingdom Metazoa; phylum Arthropoda; class Insecta; order Hymenoptera; family Pteromalidae; genus Pteromalus; species Pteromalus puparum. The sequence goes on along the minus strand of CM053169.1, from coordinate 27,882,920 downwards.
ATTGTTACAAGTGCGTGAGTGTATCAACGAAAGAATTAAAATGATACAAGAATGTGCGTCTATGATTAACAAAGTAGTCGAATTGCTTTTGGGTTATTTAAAAGACGAACTCGATAAAGAAGAAAATAAAGCTGAAATTAAAAATATGCTTAAAGATATTACAACGTTTGTATATTATTGTGCTCCACGAAAAGCAGAAATTGAAAATAAAATTAAAACCGACATGGAATCAATAACTTTTAATTTGTATTCATTAGATATTGTATTAATGGAATTATTTGCTTATTGTTTGGCTCAAATGTCACTACATTTATTATCTATAATGGAATTATCTTGAAACTTTTTATAATTTTTTACTCCGTTTATTCATTATCATTATTTCTATTAATTTGCTTACATGTATTTTTTTCTAGTTAATTTAATTAGTGACACGTAAGGTGTCCGTACAATTATGCTATTAGTTATTTAAGAATTTTTTTTAAATGTACTTTGCTTAATGTTTTTATATATAAATTTTATAAAATTGATATACTGAACTCGTGTATGTTTTTTATGTACCCCCTCCACCACTCTTTTTACCTTTGGCGTTACTTCCGGTTCTATTATATATTCGTAAAGCACTATGATTCGAATAATTTCTCTACGTGACGTCAATGTAGACGGATCGGAGCTCAAGATGGGTCCGTCATTCAACAAACCGATAAATGCATCTAAATCAAATGGGTACGGCAGTAGTCGTGATAAATTGTTAGATTCGAAGCAATCATCAAAAGATTCGGATGAAAGGAGTAGCTCTCACAGCTTCTCTACAAATAGGTTTTCTTTCCCAACAAAGGATGGCTATAAACAATTAAAAAAACCGCTGCCAAGTCATTGGCACTTAGCTTCCTCCTATTCTGCTAGTGGACAATCAACTCATTCTTTGATTTAAATATTCGCTACTATTCGATACTAAAAGGATAGGTTTACTCGAATTCAGAATCAGAAAACATATATGCACGTCCAATCTTATTACGATCGATCACGTAGTTCCAGAATTATAACAGTATACCTACGCACGCACGCACGCACGCACACACACAGACAGACAAAACCATCTGCACGGACATTTTAAAAACCATGAAAACTCTCAAAATATACTAAGCTTTAATTATCAAATTATATGGTTTAACAAAAATAATAATGTTCAGTCACACAGAGTATACAGGGTGAGAGTTGAAGAATTTGAATCTTAATATCTTTTAAACTAAAAGGTTTCATAAGCTACAAAAAGAACCTAGCCGAAGTGATCAAAAGATCAATCTTTTCCTAAAATTTCAACTCAATTTAAACCTTTTTACTCCCGTAATCGTACGACATAAAAAAACCATTTTTTTTAGTTTTTGATTTTTATCTCAAAAACTAGTCGCCAAAATTGCTTAAAATTTTTACAACTAGTAGATATCGTTGTTTTTTATTGTCATGAATTTTTTCAAAACATTTAACTATTTATTTTTTGAGTTATATATGTTTATCGAAAAATTACCTTTTATATCATAAAAAATGAACAGATCAGTCAATCTAGAAAATCTTGCGGGAAAAAGTAGACAAATTTATGTTCTTTTAGATACACTATTGTTGAATATATTGTATAAATCATATCATTATAAAAAAGCAAAAATATTTTTTCAAAAATAGAAAAATGGCTATAATATGGCCATAAAATGGTCAGAATCATAAAACAAAAAATGACCTAAATTCAGAATTAGAAAAAATATATGCATGTCAAATTTTATTACGATCCGTCGCATGGTTCCAAAATTATGGCGGTATACGTACATACACACACACACACACACACACACACACACACACACACACACACACACACACACACACAGCCATCCGCACGGACATTTTCTAAAAACGTATGATTCGTACTCCAAACACCTCCAAATGCGTTTCCACGAAGTATTAGCAAAACTAAAAATTTTACTATTACATAGCTTCCTCTTGAGGAGGAAGCAATAACATTGCGATAATTAGAAATAATATTATCTTCATATATCCAATCAGTCCTTTGAGGACCACAATATATTTCATATCGTGGACGAATTATTATGAAATAAAACAGTAAAATATATTTTTTTATATATAAATATTGCATATGCTCCCTCTTTCATAATATCCCCGGAGCCAAAATTTAGATTAGGCTTCGCGGCACCGTGTAGTAGGGATTTTTAATATATTCAGGCGCAGAAAACCAGAAAGGTCAGTCTGCTACGGGACGTAGGCGTGGGCAGATCGCCGGTNTGGGCAGATCGCCGGTATCTCTCTCTCTCTCTCTCTCTCTCTCTCTCTCTCTCTCTCTCTCTCTCTCTCTCTCTCTCTCTCCCTCTCTCGCTCTCTCTCTATCTCTCTCTCTTTCTCTCTCTCCCTGTTTTCATACACACACACACGCGTGCGCGCGCGCGCACACACACACACACACACATATACACACACCTCTCTCTCTCTCTTTTATTTTCCCTCTCCCCTGTTCACACACACACACATACACACACGCATACCACACACACAGCACACACACACACACACAATTTTATTACCATGCCCCCTTTTTATTTACCTATCCCTCTCCCTACATATACTGGTATGGCGATGACGTCACTGACGTCTGGCCATACCAGTATATATACTACTGAAATACTTTCCTTCCATACAGGTTAAATTGGAGTACTAATAATATTCGTAACATAATTAATAAAATATTTACATTTCATTCATGTTGTATTCTTAAATCTTGCGCCGAAAGATTTAATAAATATTTTAATCCCCACGTTTCAATAACAATTAGAATAATTAAATCTGCTTAAAAAAACCTTTCTAAAAGGTAAAATATTGGCGAGTAAAAGTTTCTTTACAAAAGTAGTGAAATCCCCAAAACAAATATAACTGATGTCAAGTAATTGTTTCTCATATTTTTTAGTTATACGCACGTAGGTAATTATTTTATTTCATTCACATTATACGGTATCAACAGTAAAAATATTTAATACTCAAGATTATTTCCGGAGACGACGTTGATACTGTCCACCCTGGGCACCAGGTACCTCAGAGACCGTTGCCGTCGCGATATTCGTGTTCAGCAACCCCAAAAACCCCTGAGTAGCAAGACTGGACTCATTTGCATCAATATTTACCGAAATGTAAATTTTTTATTTATTGTCTTTTCGCAATGCACTTCTAAAATGCATATTTTTTTGCAAAAATACATTTTTTTAAAAGTAATTGATAAACTTAGTTCACAATGTTTGTGGATGCTCTCACGAATCGAACACAAATAATCGCATTCCATCTTACTGCTTAAAAAATCTATGATTCATTGCTTTATTTTCTCGACTATTCAAATATTCGCGCCTCGATGACCGGAGGCCACGACGGGAAAAGATGAAGACCATGCACAGCGAAAAGAAATATACTGAGCGTAAATTTAACTTGCAATATTTCGCTAATGAAGTAATCTTTTAGAATGAATCTTTTTCTCCAGAAAGATTAGGTAAATAGCTTTCAAGTCGATAGCAATAGAACAGGCTTAGGTGCAACAATAATGATATAAATGCGTTTGGAAAATTATTTTGAGGTTAGAGAACCCAATATCAAAGTATAATAGGGACGCGACCCGCGTCGTCATCGTGTCGTATACTTCGTATACTTTTACTCGCCAGCGCGGCGCTGTCGCGCCTCTTGATTTACTAGTCAATTAAATTTAATTATTGAACGAAATACGTTACTTCCATACAGGTTAGATTTGAGTACTAATAATATCCGTAACATAATTAATAAAATATTTACATTACTTCGTTTAATAATTAAATATTACTTTGATGTGAACGTTTCTCTATCATTGATGTTTGTTTTTAATGAGGATTATCGAAAAATCGTTGTGAATGTTAAGCATGAACTGATTCTCACAAGATCGAGAAATGGTTTGAACGCTGTTTTACAAGAGCCTACACTGGTAGATGGAAGGCCTGTCTATGAAGACTTCAAAATTGAGATCACTCGTATAGAATGGCTTATGCCCTACCTCGTCCTGTTAGATCAACGAAATAAAACTATTTAATTACATACAAAAAGATGTGCCTATTGCTATGAGTTTTCGTTCATGGGAGTTGTATGAGTATCCAGTACTTCCAAGAACCACACAACATGTATGGACAGTAAAAACATCGAATCAGCTAGAAAACCCTCGTTTGATCATTCTCGGCTTTCAAACAGCAAAGAAAGGAGTGAGAAGAAGCAATGCTAGCTACTTTGATCATTGTAATATTAGTAATGTAAAACTTTTCCTTAACTCTCAGAGCTATCTGTATGAAAATCTGAATCTTGATATTTCAAACAATCAATTTGCCATACTCTATGGCATGTATGCAAATTTTCAGAATGTATACTATTCTGATAGATATATAATAGATATTCTTTTGAGTAAAGAAGAATTTATCCAACATGCACCACTCATAGTATATGTACGATAGGGATAGCGTATTGTCTAATTTTACATGATCGCATTGTCAAGTATAATCCTATAAGCGGTGATGTTAAGAAACAGGTATAAATAAAGCTTGCTTCACTCAGCAATTAATCAGTATTGTCATAGCATTTGTCAAGATAGCAACAATGAGTCGAAATAGTGCTTCATATACCCCTCTCACTGAGGATAAGAACGCTCGAAAAGTACAAAATGATAAACAGTGTAATACATATCGGGGTGAGTCTTGCTCTGCACCTAAAAGTAAACAATGAACAAATTATTTCGACAAATATTCCACAAATAAAAATTCCATGCCGGAAAATCACGGTTACAAGAGGTTTTGAGATTTACTTGTATTATTGTTTTTGAATAAAAAAAAAAAAACAAAATAAAAAAAATGCATTTTAGCTGAATTGTTTGTAACAACGGGATGATTGAAAAAAACGCAAAAAAAAATTTTTTAAAATCAAAAAATCGCCATAAAAAAAAATAATTAAAAAAATTTAAAAAAAAATGTTTTTCCCGAATTCAGAATTCAAAAATAAATATGCATGTTAAATTTGATTAATATTGACGAAGTAGTTCCAGAAATATGACGGTATACATCCACACACACACACATCCACACACACATCCACACACACACACACATCCATACAGACATTTCCTAAAATCACGTAATTCGAACTTCTAACATCTCAAAAAATGTTTCTATAAAGATTTAGCGAAACCGAAAATTTTACTATTACAAAGCTTCCTCTAGGAGGAAGCAAAAATCATATGTTATTTTTTAAATATCAGTCCTAACCTTTATTCCTTCCGCCTATTCCTTCAGCATCATATTGGCATCTCACACAGAGGTGTAACCTATGTATACAAATGTATGGGATTCTGTGGATCAGTCAGATTGGAAGCGAATCGCGACTCGAGAGTGGGAGCCGCCAGAGGTCAGGTCAAATGTGTGAGATCCCAATATGTCAGTCGATAAAAAAAAATGTGCTTACTCTACGAAGAAGGCAATAATCCTCTGTCGGTAATTCAGAAGGCCATATGCGTTGCCTCAATAATCCACTGTCGGTAATGCAGAAGGCTACGTGGCGCGTGTGGGACCCGGTCGGTAATGCAGGAGGCTGCATGGGGCCGGGACAGGGGGTGGGTGGTCGGTAAAACAGGAATCTACTAATACCAGTTACCTTCGGTCGGTATTTGGTGGCGTGGGACACGCCTGGCGCAGTATCAGCCCAGCCCCTACTACTTAATGGGAATCGTAATTGTAAATAATTTTAACAAATAATTGATAAATTCAGAAAAAACATGTCAAAAGAATTAAAATCTAAAGAAGCAGTTAGAATATGTAAATATAGGAAAAATATGTCATTAGAATTAAAAACTAAAGAAGCAGAAATATCAAGTGAAAATAGAATAAATACAACATCTGATTCGAAAGTAAAAAATGTAAACCAAGTTTAAATAGATTGAATGCAACATTTGATTCAAAGGCATAAGAAAACATATCAGAATTCTAGAAAAGAGATAATTCTACAAGATGGTATGGAGCAAGATAATTGTGCAAATATGAATAAAAGAAAAAGGAAATATATAAACAAGGATTTGAAAGATACAAATACAATAAAAAAAATTTAATGTAATAAATGTGTCACATATAACTAATTCTAATGTTCTATCAATTAGTTTAGTAGCAAATTTAGAATTTGATGAAAACACTATGACGACAAATTTTATAGGACATTTAGATAATGACCCAGACGGAAATTTATGTACCTAAAAAAAACTAATAAAAGCTAATAACTTTTATGATCAGTTTATAATATGTAGATTTTGGACTCTAAAAATGTTTAATAATAATTTATAGCTTTTATTACCTTTTTTAAACTTTTATTGAATTTTGGATATATTCTGGCACAAAAATAAATAAATAAAAAGAAAAATCTAATAACTTCTAATAAGTTTTTAAAAATATTTACTTACAATAATTTAGATTTATAGGTATTTATAATTCTTACGATATGTTAGTAAGTTTTTCAAAAAGATAATAACTGCTATGAAATTTTATAAATTATTTTTAGTTTTGTCTTCTAATATCTAAAAAAAATTCTTTAATCACTTGTTTTTAATGTTCTAAAAAACACATAAAAATACTAATAAAAGCTACTAAACTCTGGTAAAATCTAATAGCTGTTATTAGCTTTTTTAAGATTTTTTCTTGGAGATTATTTAACACGCTCAAAAATCTAATAAAATCTAATAAAAGCTTAAAAACATTTGTAAAATTAAAAAATATATAATTAAATCTTTCAAACATTAATAAGTGGTATAAACTATTATTAGAGTCCAAATTCCACACTTTATAAATGGTTATTAAAATCTAATAAAAGCTAATAAAAGCTAATACATTTTATTAACAATTATGTGAATGAGATTATTTCCGCCTGGGAAATGTCCATTTTGTAAAGCAAAACATTTTAAAGGAGAAATGACAACAGTTAATAAAACATATATCAATTGTTGTCATAAGAATAAAATTCATCTGGATGTTAAAACAGCATATTCAATCGAATTACAAAATGTATTATTTAATAAAAATTCAAAAAGTAATAATTATAAAAAAAATTATTTATAATACGAATTTATAATAATTCTTTAGCTTGTGCAAGTTTTGGATCCAAATTAATTCATTTTAATACAGTTGGATCACAAGTATACAAAATATGTGGTCAAGTGTATCATAATATATACTCATTACATCCTAATGATAATAATGGAAGATTTGTGGAAATAGTTTGCTGGATGAGTTGTATATAATATTCAAAGATTCGTAAATAATATTTCACAGCGAGAAATGTATTATTGTAATAGATTAGTTCATGAAGTTCATGAATAATCGCGAGCAACTTTTAAGTATCAAGAACAAGAGCAAACTTTCCTTAATCAGTGAATTGAGTAATTGTTAATTACGCCAATGTTTGTAAATGTTATATTAAATAATTTATCGAGAATAGTTGGAATTAATAAGGTACTGAGTGGTTGTAGCAGGATAAGGCTAAATAAAGAAAAAACACATCATAATTGGGTTGTATATATTGGTGGCATAAAGCCTTTAATCACTTTATTTATTGGTCAAGAAAAATCAACTGAAGAATAATTGCAAATGAAAATATAGCGAGAATAATGATTACTAACAACTATTCATTCAGTTACCAACGGATTTTTGCAACGACAGCATGAAACCTCAGAAAATACAAATACAATTATTGATTGCAACTATATTGAATTAAATATGTGGATAATAAATAAATATTGTTGATAGTTAATGAATTGTAGTTAGATGTGCGAAAACGGAAAATGTGAAATACCTAAGGTTGAAAGGTGAAACTTGAATAGCGAATTTACGCTGGAAGATGCTTGATAACATTTGATATTATTTGATATAGCGATTGATATACCCAATTGATATAGCGATAATGATTTTACTAGTAGAATTGTAATAATAGTTGAAAAGAAAAGAAAAAGCAACTTATTTGCCCTCACCGTGGCATCAGGCAGAAACCCGGCTTTCTAACGGATCTTATAGAGAAAATAAGTTGCACTATATGATAAATTATATTCGTTATGATAGAAAATACTTCGCGGTGAAATATTGAGAGATTGAGATTGAGATTCCATAATGTCATTAAATGACGTTATGGAATGTTACGGATGGACAATGGATTGGTCCTGCTCTGTGAGCGACTAATGAAGTAGGCAGCAGTAATGGTTGATACTCTTTATTGCCAGACTAGAGCTCCGCTCGGTTTGGTAGTCGCCGGTGATCTGCCCGCTCCGCCGTCGACGCGACTCGTCGATGGCGAGCGGCTCCGCGTGCAGGAGTGCATACGCTGCACTTCTGCACGGAGAGACTCCGGGCACCGGCTCTGTCTGCTTACGCTGCACCGCACGTGTCGCGGTGCCACCGGATAGCCCACGGCTCGTCCGTGACACGTCCGCGGTCGCGCGGGTGTCCGACCTCGGCACCCAAAAAAAAAACAGTCAGTAGCCGTGCCTAGAGCGCTGGTGTGTGAGTGTGTGTGTGAGGCGGTGGGGCGCGTGATAGCGCGTACCGCCGGTGAGTGAGCGTTGAATTACTCGCAATTTGAATGAATGAATAAAATAAAATTTTTGTCCCTGGATGCCAGGTGCACTGCGTGCACCGATATGTGTAGCGCATTGGATTTCCGCCGAAGGCGTGTTTGTCCATGATTAGCTATAGTGTGAGTGTATGTGTGTGTGTTGGCGCGGATGTTGTCGATGAGTCAGCCGCTGCTGCTTTACATAGTTTGCGAGCGGAGCTCATCTTATACATTAATATATTTAAAAAATATAATCCCGGTAAAGTATCCCACAATACTAGCGCGTGGCGCTTAGATATATAATTGCATATTATAACATATATGACTGAAAAGAAAATACATTTAATTATATATACTGAATTATGTTATATACTATATTGATTATTGTGGTTTGAAACAAAAAGAAAAACGAGGAAGACGCTTGGCTGCACCGCGCGGGTGCATTGCGCGCGCGTTGGTCTTTTCGCGCTTTCCGACCAGCTTGGCTTTTTCCTTTTGTTCTAAATTTTGGCTTTACGAATATTATTCGATCTGGCAACGCCGCTTGCTTAAAGAAATAACTTCTCCGCTCGCTACTTGGCTTCGCGAAGTCCCTACATTGTAGCTCGGGATCACGTTACGCGGAGCGATAAGCCGCATAGCTCGCTGGCCGATAATCGCGCTGCGACGCGGTCGGCGGATGCTGCGGCAGTAGCACCGCTGCAGCCTGCCCGGACGCATCTAGTTCGCGAGTGAGTTCGTGTGTCGTGCAACCAAAAGTGAAGTTGAAGTGTAGTTGCGACATGGCGGCAGACCATCCGGATCGCCTTGCCCTGCGGCATCGTCGGCTGCAATCGCTCCTGTCGCCTACTGTGACTGCGGCGGACCACGAGGATTGGCGGCGGATCTGGCGGGTGCACGGCGCGGCCGTGATGTGCGATCCGGCGGCCGGATATTTTATGTGCCCGGTGGGCACTGAAGCTGGGCGAGAGGTACTCGGCACTTTTGTCGAGTGGCTTACTTGCGGCTACTGCGGGGAGGTGAGTTCATTTATTAATCTACTGTTCGCCTGGAGGACCGATAGCGCGAGTGAATGTTGGCTCACGCATTTTTTCCTTTGTTCGTAGCGGGTCACCATGACGTACTACAGCTCGCCGCGGGTGCCGCGGTGGCCTCTCTGGGGCGCGCCGCTCACAGGCGATAACTGCTGGCTGGTGCCCCCCGGTACCAGCAAACGTTTCCCGGTCATTTGCAGGCGGGACGGTCGGGTGAGTTTTCAAATTTTATTAATTGATTTGTAATGCATGCGGCGATGCCTCAGCGGCTGCGCGAGAGATCGCATGTTTATTGCGCGTCGCTGGCGTGCTGAGAGAAGAAGAGAAAAAGAAAAAGAAAAAAAAAATTTTTAACTGTCTCAAATAATATTCGTTGCTTGACTCTGGAGTAACGTTGTTATCTGATTCTCTGTTACAGGTTGGCGGACGCGTCGTGCGGCGGCTAGCGGAGGATGGCGAGTGGACGCCCGGCCATTATCCCGGTGCAGACGTCGTCTACTACGACGGCGACCTGTACTTCGTTTACGTGGTCGTCTGCCCCAAGGGTGTGGTGAGTACACGCTGTTAATTTGAGCCCTTGATTGTAGCTTTCTCTTTGACGCGGTTCTAATTATGTGCGCATTATTGTTTCAGCCCGTGAACATCATCGCGTATCGCGGCCCGAGGTCCGTGCCCTATGTGCCGGACTGGCACCTGGCGGTGAAGACACCGTCGTTCTCGCCGTTCAGGCTGTCATTTTGTCTGAACCGTGGGTCCGTGGGCGACGACTTACAACGGGGAGTCTACTGCGGCTGCTGTGGCCCGTTCACGGTCATGCTCATAACCATCCGTGCGCCACGCGACGATCCCGAGGGATATTGTGCGCATCGACTGCTGCCCGGCCATTCCGACCGTATTGAGGCCGAAGAAGCTGCCGGCAACTTCGTTTAATCTGACTCTACTGATAGTTTCTGAATTTGAATTTGAAAAATTTTTATAATTAATATTTGACTTCGTGCTTTTTTTTTTTTTTTAATATCAGTATCTGAATTTGTATTGTAATCATTAATATTTTCACAGTAAATTTCCTATATATGTACCTTTTCCGGTTTTCCCTCTTTTTTTAATCCCAGTCATAAATTGCGTATATTAGAATTTTACGGGAGAGTCTTTCTTCCCTTTTGTCGTCAGAGACAACTCAATTAACTTAGTATTATATAACATACGGGCTACAGCCCTTTACACTTGTGGGCGCATGTAACGCGAACGATTGGTAGCACGGACAACTGAGGTAAGCGCAGCGACAACTACACTGCTAGAAACATCTGATTGAATCTTCAGCCCAATGTACCGGAAGTCTCTTCCATGAACGTAACTGAGAATTCGTTCACTCAAGAATTGAAATTTCAACCACGTGGTTGAACTCTCAGTAACTACGGTTTAAACTTATAAAAAAAATTAATTCCCGGCCACACCAAGTCACGTTGTGACAATATTTTTTTTGCGATTTTATTAATTTTAAGTTAATTGACATTGAAGAACCTTAAAAAAAACTTTGAAGAAGAGANAGAGAAAAAAAAATTCTGCTCCGACTGGGACTTGGACCTGCAACCTTAGGGGCGAGAGGCGGATCACTTATCCAATCCGCCGCCGCGTCCGTTAAAAATAGCTGCGTATGTAGTAGTTTAACACGTTTAAACATCTGATTATAGAAAGTCGAGAAACGGCTTCGAAATTACGAAAAAAGTACAGTAAAATTTATCACGTAGTCTGTGTACAAACCACCAGTCGCCATAAAAATTATTGTCCTGTTTTGGAAATTGTATTATACTTTTCCGTAAAATTTACTACACGTGTACAGTAATTTGCCCACTATTCTAGCTCTGTGATCAGATTACTGTAATTTCCAGTAAAACTCTTCATATTTTAGTAAACTTTACTGCACTGTTTACTGCACTGGATTATACGCGTGAAGTCAAAAATTTTCTAAGTTTTTCCCAGTATATGTTATTGGATTTCAACTCAGTTTGGGAAATTCAATCAAAATGTATATGAATTTTCATTTTGGTTACAAAGGACTGATTTTCCAGTTACAATGTGTAATCGAAAATGACTGGAATTTCGAGACATTTCCAACAGTGTAGCTACTAGAGCTCAAGCGAATTAATGCTTGATCAGAAGAAAAGGATACGTTACCCGGGTCGAAACCCATTCTCTATGGCTAATCCGCAGTCGTCACAGCTTTGTGTTACAAATTTGGGAATTATGTCGTAGTTTCGGCTAGGTTCCGGCGGAATTCGCGCGCCATTTCTAGGTGCATGATCGTCTTTTGCTGCTTCATTAAATCGCGCATGGGCTTCCCGGCGCGATAACGAACGAAGCACCAGATCAGGCCGATCGCGATCACGAGGGCGCCTATCATGGACCAAGAGGAGTAACCGAATATACTCGAATAGCTGCCTAAATTCTTCAGCTCGAAAGTTGTGGCTTTTCTATGCGCGATTTCCCGAGCTTTGTCCGCGATTTCACGCAAACCCGCTCCGGTTTTTAAATTTTCGAGGTCAGTGCCGTGCAAGTTTTTCGCGCGGTAGGCGGCCTCGCTCGCGATGGCCTGCTCGAAATCTGCCTCCGAGTCCGCCGATGTATTTAAACTCGCGATTATTTTAGATATATTAAACTGGATTGTCTCGAAGGTTGTGCCGTTTACTCGGGCGTTAAATGATCGGGATGCTGTTAGGCGCGCGCTGCCTGTGTGTGCCGCGCAGCCCTCGTGGAGCTCGAGTATGCCCGCGCCCGATAACCGAGTAGCTATTTGTTCGGCGCGTAGGCATTGGATAAAAATATCCTCGGGCCATCTCGTAGCGTATATCCACGTGTTGGCTTTGTACAGTCTAAGCCAAAACGTGTCCCTCAATTGCTTGATCCTGACATCGCAATGGCTCGGGTCCTCGATCGGGTGCCCTGACGCGATTTTAATTTCGCACGCGGCGCTATCCTGAATCTCTCGAATGGGTTCAGGATTTACCGCGATTAACGTGTTGCCAAGCTTGCGCAGCTTCGAGACTCTTTCTGCAGGTAATGGCATGTACGTGCGGTTCGACTCGCTCACCGCAAAATAACTATGTTCTGGCCAAACGTACGCAGCGATGCTACAAGCATCTATTACTTGCTGTACCGCCGGTATCGGAGAGGCCTTGAAAAGGTTGAATTTTTCAATGTCGAGGAGAGGGACGGCTACCACGTAAATCAGGTGGCCGTTTGATAGCATGATTGCAATTCTCGATACCTTCATCACCGGAATCGCTGAGAATTTGCCGTCGGGGAGCGGGAATTTCGCGTTGGCCACCGCGGTTTCCACGGTACTCGCCGCGCGGCTTATTACTTCTGGCGCCATCATTCGTGGGTGGATAAGGCCCTTCGCCGCGAATAATACCGCGTCCGTGATGACTTCAGTGTCGAGTCTGAATTGGGCAATGCTCGCCCTCGCGTTCTGAATCGCGTTCTGGGCGGTTATGGCGATATTGCCTTCGATTGTTTTGTTGAACAATATGCTGGTTGCCACTTTCATTTTTAGCATCCTACTGTCTATATCCGATAGCTCGCGCTCGACTATCTCTGTTTGATTCGCGAGGAGAGCCGCGGTTTTCCGCGTATCCTCGGCAATTGCTCTCACAGCTTCCTGTATTTCAGCCTCGTCGGCTTCGGTCAACGTACCGTACAGGAATTTGTGAATTGAGCCGATGAACGGAAGCAGAGATCGCCGAGCACGCTGATGCCCTTCGCCCTCGCTGTGTGTTAGCACTAAGTCTAATACACGTTCTACTTGGTGAGCGGCTATGATAGCTTCTTCAAGTAAGCCCTCGGCGTCGCACCGGGGTTTACAGGCGTGGATGATGCTAGCGACATGATCAACGAGTTCTTCGCTCGCTTTGAAATAAGGCCGCAGGTCGGTCTTTTGGATTATCTTCCAGTCCGTACTGGATGTCGCGAGGGGCGCGATTTTCTCGGTAATCAGGCCCAAGTTTTCCTTCAGCTGATGGATGAATCGGCCTGGGCCGCTTTCGGGCTTCGGAACGACCGCCCCTTCGCAGATGTGCACGCAAATCCTGAAACCAAATGCTTTGGTTAACGCTATTAGGAACGATAACCTGGAGCAGCCGGCTTTTCGTTGCGTGAAGCGTATTTTGGGAGTATGGGACGTTTTTTGTTTTATTGCGCGGCCCACGTCCGGGGACGCGCAAAAAAAACAATAAAAAAAAAACGTCCTACTCCTCGGGGTTCGCTGCTGACGAATCAGCTTCCCTGGCTAGTGCGCTTGGTCGCACTAGCTTATTAACGTGCACTACTCTTGACATTTCGTCGTTTTTGATCGTAACGTTGTTCGTTTTTCTATTTACTTGAATTATTTCGAAAGGTCCGCTGAACTCTTTCGAAAATTTCCCTTTTTTGGGTTCTTTGAGTAGGAAGACTATTTCACCTTCGCGGAAATGCTTCGAGTTTAATTTCCGGTCGTAATAATGCTTAGACTTATACTTAGATTGGACTAAATTCATCGCGGCCATCGTTTGCAGGGCCGTGAGATTAAGAGTCATGTCATTAATATACTCATTATACGTTATGCCGCTGTCGCTTCGCGGAAAGCTCGAGGGCGTTCTGGGCTTAACGCCGAATAATAGCTCGTGCGGGGTGTACCGCGTACTCTCGTGTTCCGTGCAATTATACGCGTGCTGGCAAATCGGTGTCCAGATATCCCATTCGTCGGTATTTCTCACGTATTTACGCAGGTACTCCGTGAGCGTATGGTGCATCCGTTCTATGGAGCCATTTGCTTGCGGGTGGTACGCCGTCGTACAAAATTTCTTAATCCCAAAAATTCTTGCGAGTTCCTCGAGAACTCTATTCTGGAAGTGCGTGCCCTGGTCGGTTACGATCGCGGCTGGCGGCCCGAAGATACAAATAATTTTTTCGGTGAGCGTGCGCGCAACTTCCTCCGCGTTGGCGTGTTTCGTCGGCGTCAGGATCGTATATTTTGTGAGCATGCCCTGTGCGGATAGGATGTACCTGTAGCCGCGCTTTGTCACGTCAAGAGGCCCGTAAAAATCTAAGGCTATTTGTGCGAACGGAGTGGACNCTTTGAGTAGGAAGACTATTTCACCTTCGCGGAAATGCTTCGAGTTTAATTTCCGGTCGTAATAATGCTTAGACTTATACTTAGATTGGACTGAATTCATCGCGGCCATCGTTTGCAGGGCCGTGAGATTAAGAGTCATGTCATTAATATACTCATTATACGTTATGCCGCTGTCGCTTCGCGGAAAGCTCGAGGGCGTTCTGGGCTTAACGCCGAATAATAGCTCGTGCGGGGTGTACCGCGTACTCTCGTGTTCCGTGCAATTATACGCGTGCTGGCAAATCGGTGTCCAGATATCCCATTCGTCGGTATTTCTCACGTATTTACGCAGGTACTCCGTGAGCGTATGGTGCATCCGTTCTATGGAGCCATTTGCTTGCGGGTGGTACGCCGTCGTACAAAATTTCTTAATCCCAAAAATTCTTGCGAGTTCCTCGAGAACTCTATTCTGGAAGTGCGTGCCCTGGTCGGTTACGATCGCGGCTGGCGGCCCGAAGATACAAATAATTTTTTCGGTGAGCGTGCGCGCAACTTCCTCCGCGTTGGCGTGTTTCGTCGGCGTCAGGATCGTATATTTTGTGAGCATGTCCTGTGCGGATAGGATGTACCTGTAGCCGCGCTTTGTCACGTCAAGAGGCCCGTAAAAATCTAAGGCTATTTGCGCGAACGGAGTGGACGGCGTGTTGCTAATGAGTAGCGGAAAACGCGTTTTCACGCGGACCAGCTTGTTGCTTTGGCACGTGGCGCATCTTGCAACAAATTGCTTTATGTCCGGGCGCATGTTTCGCCAGTAAAAATCAGCGGCGATTTTACTGTACGTTTTTGATACGCCCCTATGTCCTCCCATTGCTGCTTCGTGGTACTCTTTAATTAATTTAAACCGTTCGGATACCGCGGGCACCGGCAGGTTATTTTTATAAAGGACCGCAACAATGGGTTTATTCGCGAAAATCCTGTCGAATAATTCTATAAAACTGGCCCATTGCGATAACGTGAGCATCGCGAGGTCTCGGATTATGGCGAAGCTGCGTAAGTTTTCCTTTAGAGCTACGCGTTTCAAGGTGCGTAGGCATTTGCTTAGGTCTGCTCGTAGCGGGCGGTCCTCGAAAAAGCTTTTTATATAAACCCCGATAAGTTTGAACCCTTTGCACTCTGTTACGTTAACTTCGCCCAACTTAAAATCGTTCTCGGTTAACGCGTTAGGGTCTAGATATCCTCGTTCGATCAGCGCTTCCTGTATCTCAGTAGAAATAAATTTATCTGCTGAGATCAGGTAGACTAGATTTTCATGGAACCGGAACGGGTGCTCATCGAGCGACTGCAGGTGAATAAACGGAGGGGGCTCCTGACCATCGGGAATTGCCCATGGGGGTTTTTCGCGTGGAGGCCTCGCTCCGGCTACTACGTAGCGTTTCATCTTGCTGTTGTTTAAAGCAGCTGCAGCGGCGCTTGCGCTTACGTCAAATGCCGACGCTGCATCGCTCTCGCTACTGACGTCACGTGCAGCTGACGGTGCAGTTGCGTCGGGCTGCGGTGAATACGGCCTGGCTTGAGCTGCGACCTTGGCGAGACTATCGCCGTCTCGGCTTTCGCTGAAGCTAAACCCCAAGTTTGGTTCCGGGGACCTGGCCGCGCTTAGTGAATCTCTGCCTACGATAAGTGAGAGATTCATCGGCGATACATTTCCCGTATCTGACTGATTTTCACGACGCGGAGACTGGTTCGATTCTACGGGTGACGGCGCGTCTCTGGCCTCCGAGGCCGATTTGTCCTGGACGTCGCTGTGATTTTTATTGTTTACTATACCCGGTCGTACAGTCGTGCGCGACGTTTTCTTGCTTGTTCGGGCCTTTCTCCCTAAAATCGGAGATTTAGGCCTCTCGCTTTCCTCGCTGCTCGAAGAAGGTGAATTGCGTCTAGGCTTACGAGTTTTTGCGGAGGCTTTAGGTGCCTCTACCCGTATATAGGGTGTAAAGTGCTGACCGGTTAGATTTAAGTGAATCGTTTCCGATGCGCCAGGCACTACAATGTGGCAGAAAATACGCGTCTCTCCGGGGAGATCATAATGGACGCAGATGTTTACGCCAAATTCATTCGCGAAAATAAATGCGCAATCGATGTTACCGTACTCGGTGTTTGATTCTAAAATTCTTTTTGCCTCGGCCGGTTCTCCGCACGATCCTAATAATGGTGAAGCGAGCAATCGGCGTCTTAGGCTAGTCGCCGAAGTCTCGAGCTTGAGCACCTTCATTAATGAATAAAATAGACAATTTTCCGGCGGCGCACTGGGAATATTGTCGGATCGGCGTAATTTCGCACGTGGCTCTGCACACTGCTTTTTGCGAATGTATGTATACATGCAGACGTTACCCGAACTTGCTGACGAGTTTTCGTCCGACGGCGCGGGTTTCCGGTCGTAGTTTCGCGGTATACCCGAGAAGTCTTCGCGAGGGCCTTCGGAGTCAGCAAATGGTTCGGGATGCGCTTCGTAGACTTGGTTCCGGTTACTATTCGGCGCGGAATTCATGCTAACTGCGCTTCCTTGACTGTCGGCGGATTTTTCGGGCTTCGAGTTACTTTCCTGTACACCCGACCCGTTCTTTCCGTCGAAATCGTTTCGTTTTCGCGGACTAGTTACTCCGATTACGCTGGTCGGACTGCGGCTTGCTGTGCGCGCGCTTTGTTCACCTGCGCACATGTTTTCGTCCCGCGCGTGCGGCGATGTTCTCGCTGACACTGCGTCTGGCTTGCTGGCCTCCGGCGCGACCGACGAATTCGCTTCCCACATGTCTATGCGCATGCCGCCCTTGCCCTCGAGTTCTCTTCCCTCTACTTCGACTCTTAGCTTCTTTTTGAAGTTCTCTCCGGGCCACGGCCATAGCGGATCTTTGGCGTGCACGACTGGGCTCGCGGCTTCCGGGCCGGCTACTGCGCTTACGCGCGTTGCGAGGGAAATTGGATTTTCGGCGGCTGGCGGTGCACTTAATGCGCCGGGGTGTTGCGCCGGATTCGGGGAGACCGCATCCTGTATTATGGGTCCGAGAGGGAAGCTGAACGTCTGAAGTGGCTCCAGGTTGCTGGCTACTTTGCCCGATGGGGGAATCCGTGTGGCCTGGTCTTCGCTGCTCGTGCTGCTGGGATCGTACAGCTTTTGGGATAGCGGGCCCCGCGTTCGCTGGGAGCTACGGGCTGCTTTGACCGTCGATGCCACGTACTTTACGTACGGCCGGATTTCGGGTGGGATACAATGAGAGTTTGTACTGTTCGAGATCGTAGATCTTACCGAACGCATGGACTCGTCGGCGCTCGTCATCTCGTCCCGATTTGGGCTCGAAGCTGAAGGCCTCGCTGCGGGCGCGTCGGCGCAAAATTCTATCGACTCTTTCAAAATTTGTTTTATCCTCGCGTTTTCCGCCCCGTCCAAAAAGTACCTATTTTTGTTTGCCCTTTTCAGCGTTACGTTCGTCAGCACGCAATTATATAATGTTACATCGCGGTAATCCGGAGTGTAGACGAACTCGCAGCCTTCTACTGCGGAAAACCATTGAATTTTCAATTTCTCGTCGCCGTGATACACGTCGTGTAGCAGGCGGCATATGTAAAAATCATCGAATTCGTTTCTCACGGCGAGAAACTCACCGCGCTTGAAAATTATCGACTTATCATCGCAGGGCTTTTTCGCTTCGTCGCGGCTTATCGAGCTTTCCGAGTTGGATGCTTCTCGGCGCGTTTTTCTGTTTCCGTCGGCGCCCTGCGTTTTGATCGCGCGGGCCCGGAATATTCTGCCCGGTGGCGCGCCAGCCTCCTCGTCGGGATTTTCTCTGATTTGCTTGTCGGCTAGCTCGTACAGCTCTAAACGCGGCAAATCCGGATTCACTTCGCCTTCTGCAATCACCGGGTTTCGAGAGAGCGCGTCGGCGTTCGCGTTCTTGATGCCGGGGCGATATATAATGTCGAATTCATATCCTGCAAGCGCCGCTTTCAGCCGGTTGAACCGCAGGTCCGGTTTTTTGGTAGTATGGAAGTGCTTTAAGGCCTCGTGATCAGTGCAGATAGTAAATTTTCTCCCGAAGAGGTAATATCGGAATTGTTCTTTCGCGAATACGATCGCGAGGAGCTCCTTGTCGTACGTTGGATACTTGAGCTCGCTGCCCTTCAGACAGCGCGACGCGTACGCGCACGGTTGGTCCGAGCCTATTTTCCCCTGGCTTAATATTGCGCCCAAGGCGAAATCGCTGGCGTCCGTGGTTATTATGAATGGCTGTGATAAATCGGGGGCCTTTAACACTGGCTCTTCCGACATTAGTTTGCGCAGTGTTTCGAAGGCCGTGCGCTCCGCGTCGCCCCAGACAAACTCCGCGTCTTTTTGCAAGCGTCTGAATAACGGGTACGCGATTTTGGAGAAATTCGGGATAAAGCGCCTATAATAACTAAATAAGCCTAGGGCCTGTTTTAGTTTTCTAGCGTCCGTGGGTGGCGGATAATTTGCCATTGCATGAGTCTTAGCCGGGTCTGTTTTTATACAGCCCCCGCCGACTATATGCCCGAGTACATGAGCCTCTTTTTTCAAGAACTGACATTTCTTTGGCTCGACTGTCATGTTCGCGTCTAAAAGCCTTTTTAGGCAGCGGCGCAGGCGGTCTCTATGCTCGTCGAGGGTTTCACTGAAAACCATCAAGTCGTCGAGGTAAATCTCGACCTCGTCGCCTTGCAACCCGGCCATTGCCAGAGACATTGCTCTAGTGAATGTTATAGTTGCCTCCTTGAGACCCATGGCCATCCTGTTGAATTGCAACAGTTGATTGCCATGGTTGCCCTCGGGAGCATAAAAGGCCGTCAAATGCGCGGAATCAGGGTGCATTTCAATTTGATGGTAACCCTGCTTGAGATCCATTACCGTGATATAGTTCGCCGCGGCTAGGTGCTCGAGGATATCGCTCGTGAAAGGCAACGGATGGCAGCTGCCCTCGGTTTCCTCGTTAAGGGCCCGAAAATCGGTTACTAAGCGAAATCTCTTATTCCCGTTCGCGTCTGGTTTCTTGGGAACTATCCATAGCGAGGACGAGTAATTCGAGTTCGAGGGTACCACGATGCCTTGCTCTCGGAGCTTGGCCAGTTCGCGGAGCATGTGCTCTTTTATCGCCGGAGGAAAGCGGAATCTGTGATTTCTAATGGGCCTGTTGGATTTTAGCACTATTTTGTGTTGCAATAAGTGAGTCGCGGGCAACGGCTCGCCGTCTAGACCGAACACTCCTGCGTATTCGTCGACGACTTCACGAATATATTCCCTTTCCTCCGCGTTGCACCCTTCGAGGTCCGCCAGGCCCATGATTTTCTCGACCCGAGCGCGCCTGGCTTCGGCGTTCTCCTTTAATTTATTATTCAAGTGGAGAACTTCGCGGTATTTTTCCGGTTTACTGGATTCAAACATTCGGCGTAGGTTAGCGGAAAAACTCGCAACATTCTCGGCTGTGCCGTCCTCATCGGCTTGATATAAATTATTATCTGCGATTGTTTCGCATTCAATCAATTCTGCCACCGGCGTTGGGATAGACACGTCCGCGTCACCGATATTAATACATTCCGCGATGACCCGACCATTGATATTTCTAGATACGAAATTCCCAAATAATAGGTTCGGATGTAAGTCCATCAACGGGACCCATCCTTCTTTCGTATCGTTATTACGAACGCGCGCGCTTATAAGCATTTTAACCCGTGCTGGGATGGTGACTTGCTCGTCGGACTCGAATGGCAATGTAACGTCACCGAGTCTGAGGCTTTTGGTTGCCGCATCGACACATCCATTATGGGTGTCGATCACGTCCCACCCGATAATTCCCGAATTTTCAATCGGAAAATCATTTGGTACTACTTGGACGTTGCAAACCAGCCCTTGCAGCTGTATCACTGCCTGACCGAGCGTGTGCGCGGTACCCGCTGTCACCCCCTGCACTTTGATTATTTTCTGCGCGTCGTAAGGATAACCGGGTGCTAGCTTCCCGATTTTCACAACCGAAATATCTGCGCCGGAATCCGCGTAAAATTTACCCGATCTCTTTAATAATTGCGGGCAATTTACGGTGACGATCGGCGGTTGCCTCCCCGCGGTGAGAAATTTAATTTTTGCCGACATTGAATGTTGCTCGTTTCCTTGCTCGGTACTGTATTCCGAATCGCTAGACTCACGCTCGACGCTTGAGGATCGTGTCGAACGTGCGTCTAGTTTAAATCCTCCGCGTGTTCACTGTCGCGGTCGTTGCCGCGATTATTTTCGTTTCTGTCGTTCGATCGGTCCGAACGATTTCTATTACGGTGTTTCTGGTTTTTCTTCTTATTGAACTTACCGTTTTTGTTCCCGTTGTTGCCTTTGCCCGACTTTTTGTCCTCTGCCCCCCCGTCGCTTTTCTTATCGGGGTTGGCGATTACTTTTTGGGCCGCGTGTCGGATTAGCAAATTACAGCTTTCGACCGCATGGCCCGTTCGATCGCAATAGCAACAGTGGGGTCTGGCCTTCGGTTTCTGGCCTTGGGCTTGGGCCTCCCCTGAATTTCCGGGGGACGGCTCGTGTTGCCGGGTTGCCTCCGCATTGACCTCCTTCGCCGTGGCCCTACGTACTTGCGCGGATGGCTTTATGGGCGGGGGTGCGGTACGGCTCGCGTTTCGGCCACTCTGTTTCCCTTCAAACTCGATGGCCGTCGTTATTGCGGCTCCTAGATCCTTCGGATCTCTGCTGCGCACCAAATGATCCAGTGGCGACTTCAGCCCGAATAAAAATTGCTCTAACACGTCTCCTCTCGCGTGCCGAGTTCTAGCTTCCCTATCCGCGAGGGTTAGGTCTGGGGCTGAATTTACGATCGTCATAAACCTATTGTACAATTTTTCCACGCGCAAACCGTAATCGCCCACTGGCTCGTCCGGATTCTGATTAATGGACCTGATTTGCGCGTGAATTTGGTCCGCAATCCCAATGTTAGCGAAGTGTAGTGTAAGGTCATGGAGGAGCTTTTCTACGGACGTGTAGTTAGCTATCCTCGCGCGATAACCTTCCGTAGTTTTGCCCTTTAATCTATTCGCGATGTGCAAGAGCATGTATTTTTCGTGGCTAGGGCCGTAAGAACTCATGACATCGCGGATCGCGTTGCAAAATAGATTGAGGTTATCGGGATCGCCGTCGAAATACGGAATAAATGCAGCCGCCTGGTGGAACGGCATTTTTGATTCATAAATTCTGCTTTCCGACCCGGCCGTGGCTACGCGTTCCATGGGCGCCTCGTGGCGCGTAGACTCGGCACGATATCTCGGCTTGTTATCCGATTCATCGTCCGACGGGCGATTGGGTTTTCTACCCGATCTATCGTTCGGCGGGCGACGCTTGTCGCCGTCCGACGGCTCGCGGCGCGATGGCTCTCGCCGTGGCGGCTCGCGTTCGCCGCGCTTACCCTTGTCTCCGCTACTCTTGTTCCGTAAATTTTTGTCATCGCTACGGCGCGTGCCTCTATTGCCGTGGCTTCTTATATTCTTGGCCGGCGGGCTTCCGTGTCTTGACATGCGCCTGCGTGTCCTTTCGCTGTCGGAGCGATTGGAACGCCTATCGCGCCTTCGCTGGGCGCGATCGTCCTCCCATTCACTCGCGGTTTCAAAAGCGACCGCGGGGGTTCTATCCACTGACTCGTCGCTGGACTCGCTTTCGGAGTCAATCTCGGTTCCATTATCCGTTACGGCTTCTGAGGCGTAGCTACCTTCAGCACTCGACTCGTCGCTAAATATCGCGAAAGAATCGCGCTCGGACTCGTCATCGAGCTCGCTGTCGAATTCGAGATCGGACTCCGTGTCCGACCGCGCTTGCTCTTCAGCGCCTGAATTTCTGAGGGGGGATCGACCTTGCTGTCTCGATCTGCGAGGGCTCGAATTTGAGCGATTGCGGGTGCGTGCGTGAACGAGAGAGCCGCGAGCTGGGCGGCTAGCTACTTGCTGCGAACTTCCCGATTTCCTTTTTTTGGTGAGGCCGGACTCTTTGGGAGCTACCGTGGCTTTGGTTCTCGCTTGGCTCTCGCGCTCACGCACTTCGGGAGTGTCTCTGACGAATGCTGCCAGCCTTGCCTCACGCTCGCTCGCGCGTTCGTCTGGATTTGCCCTCCTTTGCCGCTCGCGGTCCCGACCGTTTCCGCGGTGCCCGCGGCTGCTGCGGCTGCCGCTCGAGTGGCTCCTGTGCTCGGACCCGTTGCCCGCCGTGGCCTGCTCGATCAGCGCCTGAAGGTGCTCCACGCTAATTGTTACCGTGGGGTGCTCGACATAACCGCCTCGCATCGTGCGTGCTTTCCTATCGTTACGGCTGAATTCGCTATCGCTACTCGAGCTCGTGCGCGACCGCGCAGGGCTTTGCGCGTGCGAGTTGCGCTTTGAATGGCTCGTCCTCGGTTTGGCGATTTCGGTGGCGTGTGTGCCTGAATGGGGTGTCGGAGCCGTCCTGCGCGATCGGGTGGCTTGGCCGTCTCCGGGGCGTGGGTCGGTGTGATTATTAGAACTTGGGGCCCTCGGGTGTGTCAATAAATTGCGCGCACGATTCGTCGCGCCGTCGGGTAGCCGTCGCCTCCTCCACATCGGATTTGGCACTCTGGTCTCCGCGCTCGCGCCAACGTATTTTTCCTCGTATCGGTTATCTTTAATCGAGCGATCTTTTATAATTTTATTGTGCTCGTTTGGGTCCTCCCAAACTGCCCTCTTTATTTCGTGATACGTCTGTATGCCCTCTATGCACTTATTGTCGATGTCTAGACGTTGCTTCAGGGCAAGAGGTACCCCGTATGGGCCGAACGCCTTGTCCCCTGCGAGCATGTCCATGCCTAGGCTAAGCTCGCCCATCTTATTTCCTAAGTTGTCTAAATCAACTTGGATCGGAGAATTTCGCTCTCCGGCAGAAATCGCCCGGGCTTCCGCTAAAAGCTCGACTGGGCTCGCGGCTTTATCCTCGGACCGATCTTGACTGTCGTCCCCGTGGTTTTTCGTAGCTGTACGCGGTTTCGATGCCTTTGAATTACCGGAAAGCAACCGCAGCTGGTCCGTCTGCCAGGTTCCGGTCATCCGCATCGCGCGTTGAACGGTGTCCGAATTGTCCGAATCCAGGACCAACTGGCTGGCGGTTTTTACAAAAGCTCTGCCCGTGCGCGGTGTCATTTTACCGAACTGCTCGAATCCCTCGTGCACGAGCCTCTCCTGCTCTCTGGAGTGCTCCGGGTCGCTCTCGACTACTCTCGCGTAATCCTTCTTTCGTGCGCCTAGGCCGAGCGCGGCCTTGGCCACGCCGAGTACTCCGGTGGGAGCCATCGTGAAGCCGGGGTTCGTGCTAAATTCTAACGCAAAACGGGTCCGCGATTCTTGCGAATTTTATTTCGCCCTAACGAAAAGTCAAGCTGCTCGAGAAAACAAAGCGAAAAGACTTACAGTAAGATGCAGAAGATTGTCGCTCGCATGATGATGTTCAGCTGGGCTGCTCGATGGAACGCGCGCGTCGGCGGCTGGTCCGCGCCGACAACTGAATTGCGCGAGGTGGCTGCCGTGTTGAACTGCGTACCTCAGCGGCTGGTCCGCGCCGCTAGTTGATTACTGCGAAGCCCGCTGGTCTGCGATGCTCGGGCTCGTCGGCGACTGGTCCGCGCCGACGGCTGTTCGTTGGCCCAGGTGGGCTTTGAGGGCCGAAGGTCGGCTTTGTTGAGCTGGGAGCTTCTCCAATTACAAGGAGTTTGCTCCTTTGTGGTCGGCCGTCGCTTGTTTCCCTTCTTTGAAGAGTCGGGAGTGCGAGATCCAGACGGCCGGCGGAAATTATTCCTCTTTTTCTCTTAAGCTCAGGACTTGTCCCGAGCCTCGGCGACTGCGGAGTATAAAAATATTTTTACTCCCGGCGGACGCTCGTTGACTGATAACTCCAGGTTCGTTCGGTGTTCAGCTCCTTTATGGCACGCTCTGCGACGAAGGTCGGTGCAGTGACTTCTTGCGTGCTGGGTAGCTGGTTGTCCGAAAAAAAAATATTTCCAGTACGCTGGACGATTGCTCTGTGCTGCTTCAAGGTGCTGCGACAGAGCCCCGCTTGGTATGCCAGATGTTACGGATGGACAATGGATTGGTCCTGCTCTGTGAGCGACTAATGAAGTAGGCAGCAGTAATGGTTGATACTCTTTATTGCCAGACTAGAGCTCCGCTCGGTTTGGTAGTCGCCGGTGATCTGCCCGCTCCGCCGTCGACGCGACTCGTCGATGGCGAGCGGCTCCGCGTGCAGGAGTGCATACGCTGCACTTCTGCACGGAGAGACTCCGGGCACCGGCTCTGTCTGCTTACGATGCACTGCACGTGTCGCGGTGCCACCGGATAGCCCACGGCTCGTCCGTGACAGGAATGTTGTTATTTTCTGTTAGGAATTGGAACAGAAAATGACGTTATTTTAAAAAATTTTTTAGGATGCCCAGTGCATCGGAATTACTTAAATTTTTTATTTAAATACGTTATTTTTTGTCAATAATTGAAACGGGAAATGATGTTATTTTTTTATTTTTTAGCATGCCCAGTGCATCGAAATGACGTCATTTTGCTTCCTCCTCAAGAGGAAGCTTTGTAATAGTAAAATTTTCAGGTTTGCTAATACTTCGTGGAAACGCATTTGGAGGTGTTTGGAGTACGAATCATACGTTTTTAGAAAATGTCCGTGCGGATGGCTGTGTGTGTGTGTGTGTGTGTGTGTGTGTGGTGTGTGTATGTACGTATACCGCCATAATTTTGGAACCATGCGACGGATCGTAATAAAATTTGACATGCATATATTTTTTCTAATTCTGAATTTAGGTCATTTTTTGTTTTATGATTCTGACCATTTTATGGCCATATTATGGCCATTTTTCTATTTTTGAAAAAATATTTTTGCTTTTTTATAATGATATGATTTATACAATATATTCAACAATAGTGTATCTAAAAGAACATAAATTTGTCTACTTTTTCCCGCAAGATTTTCTAGATTGACTGATCTGTTCATTTTTTATGATATAAAAGGTAATTTTTCGATAAACATATATAACTCAAAAAATAAATAGTTAAATGTTTTGAAAAAATTCATGACAATAAAAAACAACGATATCTACTAGTTGTAAAAATTTTAAGCAATTTTGGCGACTAGTTTTTGAGATAAAAATCAAAAACTAAAAAAAATGTTTTTTTTTTTATGTCGTACGATTACGGAAGTAAAAAGGTTTAAATTGAGTTGAAATTTTTGGAAAAGATTGATTTTTTGATCACTTCGGCTAGGTTCTTTTTGTAGCTTATGAAACCTTTTAGTTTAAAAGATATTAAGATTCAACATTTTCAACTCTCACCCTGTATACTCTGTGTGACTGAATTATATTTTTTTAAACCATATAATTTGATAATTAAAGCTTAGTATATTTTGAGAGTTTCATGGTTTATAAAATGGCCGTTGCAGATGTTTTTGTCTGTGTGTGTGTGTGTGTGTGTGTGTGGTGTGATTGCGTGCGTGCGTGCGTGGGTGCGTGCGTGTGCGTGCGTGCTTGCGGCGTACGTAATACTTGATAATTCTGGAACTACGTGATCGATCGTAATAAGATTGGACGTGCCATATATTGTTTTTGTCTGAATTCGATTCGAGTAAATTTTCTTTTAAGAGTTAGACTATTTTATGACCATTTCATGGCCATTTTTCGATTTTTGAAAAAATATTTTTGCTTTTTATTATGATATGATTTATACAATATATTCAACAATAGTGTACCTAAAAGACTGCTACCCACAAGGTTGGAATATATACTGATACCCATAAGGTTGGAATCCACCTTAACCCCCACTCCCCTGATACCCCTCCCCTACAAGTGTCTTCCTAACCTATCCTTTTAGTATCGAAAAGTAGCGAATATTTAAATCAAGGAATGAGTTGATTGTCCCATGTAATTATCTTCCACTAGCAGAATAGGAGGAAGCTAAGTGCCAATGACTTGGCAGCGGTTTTTCATTTGAATACGTTAGTATTTGTCAATAATTGAAACAGAAAATGACGTTATTTTTTATATTTTAAAAATTGTACTTCTTAATACTCATACTCTTAAATAATTAAAAATTGATGAAATGGTGTCATATATTGATGCTACCATCCGGATGGTACTACAGAAAATGGGGGCTAATACCAAAGAAATATTAATTTCTAATTAATTTTTGTTTATAAAATTAGTGTAAAATTAGTGTAAAATTAGTAAAAATTATTAATTTCTCGGACATTAGCCCTCATTTTCCGTACTACTATCTGGATGGTAGCACCTATATAGGCAACCATTTTATCAATTTTAAATTATTTAAGAGTATAAGTATTAAGAAGTACAATTTCTAAATAATAAAAAATAATGTCTTTTTACGTTCCAATTCCTTACAGAAATTTTCGATAGGTTAGGGCAACCTTTCGGCAACCCCGACATTTTTACATGAAAAGGGGACTGTTTGAAGATATGAAATCCACAGTTGTCTCGATTTTCGCGAACAGTGGACTTATGTCGTTTTGTTTATAGGCCACAGATATTATATACGCAGTCATCAAGCACAATTACGTACGGATATGTTTAAAGGATTATTGGATTATGTGTTTAATCGAGCCAATATTGACAATTCTAAAATTGTAAGGATGGTAATATTACCATCAACTTATGCAGGAAGTCCTAGAGCCATACAACAAAATTTTTTAGATTCGATGACGCAGTTACAAGTTGATGGTAAGCCAGATATTTTTTTAACGATGACTTGTAATCCTAATTAAAAATAAATCTAATATAATTTATTACCTTATGAAACTACTCTGGATCGGCCGGATATAATTTTACGAGTTTTTCATAAAAAAATAAAGGTGTTGAAAACTGAACTTACAGAAAAAACAATAACATATTTGGTACAGTCAAAGGTTATGTATGGGTCATGGAATTTCATAAACGTGGTTATGAACTACCACATAACCGTATGTTAATATAGTTATATCCACGTTACAGATTTTGAAATACTGATCAGATTGATACAATTATAAGTGCTGAAATACCAGATGAAAATAAATATCCTAAATTATATAGGATAGTCAAAAATAATATGATACATGGTCCATGCGGTTTACAGTATAAAAATTGTGTATACATGAGCGAGGACAAAAAATATTGTATCAAAAGATATTCCAAACTATTTGTCAATAAAACACAATACAATCCGGATGGATAAATTACTTATCGTCGAATAAATAATAGTATATCTATTATTTATCTAAAGCGTGGAATCGCACATAATGGATTTGTTGTACCATATAATCCTTATTTATTATTATTTTTCGATTGTCATATAAACGTAGAAATATGTAGCACAACTAAAGCTATGAAATATTTATTTAAATATTTTCATAAGCTTCCTGACACTGCTTTAGTAAAATATCATGAATAAACATGAAAGTACATTATAACGAGTTGCCTTGTGTGCACTCGTTACGTCCCTCTCTCCCCTATATTATATGATCATACTATAATAAACATTCTATCTGTAAATATTCTTGTGTATAACATTCCTTTCAGCAGCAGGTAAGTGAGAGGAGCAGACAGCCATAACACAGAGAGAGAGAGAGAGAGAGCCGCGCGTAGTGTGTATGTGTGCGTGGCGCCGTCTGAGAGAGCGAGAGAGAGAGAGAGGGAGAAAGATTGCACTGACCACGCGGACGCGCCTCGCGCCGCGACACTTAGGAGTTTACCGCCGTACAGTACAGTCGTGCCGATACTGCCTTCTTGTTTCTGCGGCTACGCTTACTTTTAAGCTAGAGATATCCTTGCGCGCGTGCGTTCATCTTCCGGAGGACTGCTGCTGCGTCCTTGACCAGAAACTTCGTGTGTCGCTGGAATCATCCTGCTGCTGTTCAGCACCGCGTGTCCATTGGTTTGCCGCTCGACTTCTTGCTGCACCCGGCCACACACGAGGCTTTGAGGCGTCCGTCCTGCTGTCCAGCGTCGGGCCCTGGTCATCCGTCCTGCGCCGCTCCGGTCAAAGCCACGAGGCATTTATCGAGTTCCACGAAGCACTTCTGTAAGTACCTGCCCGATCGCAATACTCTATCTCTCTCTCTCGGCATTATTCGCTCTGCTCCGTCTCTCTTACTCCGCGCTGCTTTTGTACTGATTTTTAGTCTTTACATAAAGAGAAACTTTGCTACTACTCGGCTTGTGTCACTTTGCTCCTGACTCTGCCAATTCCCATACGATTCACTCTTAATCTATCTCGCGAACTAGCTACGTAGCCAAATTACTCACGACGCCTTCGCGGGCTCACGTGCACGAGGACGTGCACGTACAGCAAACTGCGCTACGGGCCTGGCTTCGTACAGCCTTCAAGAATCCTGCAACTAGCTGCTTTTATATCCTCTCGCTTCTTTATCGTTGTTAGACCATAACCACCGATTATTTATACACGGGCATTAAGAACCCCGTTATAACATATAATGATGATAAAATAATAGAATACGCGTCAACAAGATATGTATGCGCACCTGAAGCTATGTATCGTATTTTAGAATTTAAATTAAATGAGCAATCTTATGTGATATATAGATTAGCTGTGCATGACGAAAATGAACAATATGTATATTTTATAAAATGACAAGAAAATAAGCGAACTATTAAAAATGTAGAAACAGCATTAACTGCTTGGTTTAAATTGAACGAAGACGATGATGATGCATCTGAATATCATGAAATTCCATATCATTATGTTTTTAATGGAGAACAAAAAGAAAATGCAATAAAAGAAAAAAATTGTTCAAACCTATTATAAGTAGAACGTATTTTTTAAATTAAAAAAAAACGCGAAACATTTATTTTTACGTATTTTATTATAACATGTGCGTAGTCCAAAATCGTATAGAGATATGCGTACTGTGAATAAAATTATTTATGATACATACGAAGAAGCATGTGTAACAAGAGGTCATAAGTAATAATGCAGAATGAGATAAATGTTTGGAAGAAACTGCGTTTGTTAAATTTCCGAAATCTATGTGTGAATTATTCGCATATATATTAGTCTTTCAAAATTCGCACAATGCGCTAGAATTGTATAATAAATATAAAACTCATTTTATGAATTCAAAACTTGAATTCACACTATGGAGCTACGGCAGAGGGACATCACAACGAAAAGCAAGAAGGAGAAAAAGTGAACTAGATCGTCATTCGCACATTTTAGCAGGAGAACGCAGCTCGGCAACATGAAAAATGTGAAAGGTCCGCCAGTCGAAGGCTGCCTAGAACCAATACGCGCAGAGGTTATTGAAATCTGGAGGAACGCTCGAGCACGGCTAGATCATAGCCCGATGCCGCTGTAAGGAGAAGGGCAGTGCCTAGAGGATGTGCGATGGCTATTACAAACGAGAAAAATAAAACTCCGAAGCCGGATAGAAGTTGCCGCACGACAAATAAAACCATTCAAGCCGGCATTACAAACGACACCGCGCGGCGGATAGTAAGGTGCAGCTCTCCAAATTCACTGGAAAAATTCAAGAGTAGCCCGCCATAAAATGATAATTTACAATGGCTCTGACAGCGAACAAGAGCAGAAAGGCTTAGAGCGCGTACACGGAATCGAATTTTCTAATTGGACCACGGAGACGCGATCGCGTCCTAGAGAATGCTAAATAAGGAGATGTAATGCATCCGAGCCCTCCTGTTGGCCAAAAAGCCATTCCGTAGGAACCAAGCAAGCAACAGATCGCCGTAGTCCAAAAGGTATATAAGGACCCGGCAGCAGATTCGCGGGACCCAGTTCGATCAAAAAAATCGTCGCGTGCGTAAGCTCTGCAGGAGCTCGGTTCATTGGGACTTAGAATTTTTTCGGCTGTATTGGACTTTTAAAATTTCGATATTTTCGGATTTCGAATTTTTCGCTCTTATAGACCCTTGAAGATTTTGTCATCATCGAGACTTAGAATTTTTTGCAACGATCAACTCAGATCTTGCTGATTGTCGAGACTCAGAAGTCGTGTTGTCGTTTGTCGTTTTTCTTGAAACAATTACAATCAGCGCGAGATTTTAGTTAGTTGCGTGCGAACGTTATTTGAAATTTGTTTAAAAGCGAATTGAAATGATATCGCGAGTGTACTTTAAACCCGACAATTCCCGATCCTTGTCGAACCCAAATCGCCTTCGCATTCGCTCCGCTTTGGAAGCTGAGTCCATACACTTACGAGAGGACGTGCTGGTAGCAGAGCAGTTCGGTAGCAGAAAAGGAACAAGGTAAGCGACTTACTTATACATATACACCACTAGGCTATGCGCCTCCATTTGTACTCTCTTTCTCTTTTTCTCTTTTAATAGATCAGGGCATGTAATTAATATTGTTGTACAAGAATTAAACTCAATTTAGTCCGTGGTTCTCGCATAACGACTAGAGTAACGTCCCACCTTAGTGATTGATAAGAAGTGTTGTTAAAGGGTCGTTAATTAGAGTGATTATAACAAATCAGGGGATTTAGCGCGATTTCAAAGTATTATCCGGTGGCTACTGGAGGCTGTTCTATTAAGATCGCGAAGGTAGTCAGGTACCGACGGCGCTCAGACTCCATGCGTTGGAGCTTTGTCCTCGTCCGTACTTATGATAGTAACTAACACGTAGTGTTACTATCCGTTGACAACTCTTATCAGTTTAGGACATAACAGTTTGATTGACTGTAGGTATAGAAATAGTTCAAGGGCGGTGTCTACGTGTACAGGGTGGTCGATGACGAGGTCTAGGTGGTGCGCTCCGTGGTTTTTGGTGTCTTATAGGTGTAGAAATCATTCGAGGGTAGTGCATCGGAACAATCAGTGATTTCATGTTAGTGATAAAAATTTTACAAAAAAGCCTTATATTTTATTTTTAGGACAAATATTAAATACTCAAAATAATTTACTCAAAAGGACTGAAATCTCTAAAAAAAATTAACTTCAAAAAAAGTAAAAGGTTATAGGCGAGTTTGATATATTCCGCAACGAAATAACAGATAAAAAAGAACTGAGATCATTCAAACAAAGTCAAGTTTATTATATTTAATCATAATGAAGCAACAAAATTATTTTTGGTCAATAAAGGGCTTACTTACTGTAAGTTAAGTTATATAATAATCAATTAGGACACTCCTCAAAGATACTTACTTCGTAACTTGCCATGTCCGTTTCATTGTACTTTTGGTGTTTTATAACGTTCTAATACATAAAAAGATTAGTTGTTTACATAAACAAAATGAAACGTTAAAAGGGATTTTTTCAGTTTTGTATGTTTTTCTCAGGATCTACCCCATGAAATGACTAAAATTTAAGTGGTATATAGTTCTAATTACCTTCAATAATCATGTATTTTTTTAGAATGATTCGCTATTTAGTTTTTGAGTTATAACCGATTTAAAAAATTGGCACTTGTATGGTGTATAATAAAGAACGTACGAACGGATAATATAAATTTCCCCGGTTTAAAACATAGGAATTTTTCTCTTCAGGACATATTGAGCATATTTTTTTAACCTTTCCGATAACTTTGGGCAAAAACTGAAAGTCTCAAAACTAAAAAATCACTATAAAAAAAACGTCGTATATAAATGTAAAAAGACTTCGTCCCACTTCTCGTCTAGCAAAAAACAAAAGAAAATGAGACTTGCTGCACAGCACCACACATACATCCGTACGGACATTTTCTAAAAACACCATTTTTCGACTAAAAATTCATCAAAACACACTTCCCACATGTTTTTACACAAACTCCAAAAATTACTATTACAAGGCTTCCTTAGGAAGGAAGCAAAAGTAAATTATTGTCATCTTTAATGAAATTATCATTAAATGAGAATTAAAGATTACAAAATAAAGATTACGAATTTAAAATTTGCTCATAAAATTGATCCACATGATTTATTGTTAAAAAATAAACTAATTCTATCACCTTTGAATTCTGATATATTAAGAATTAATAAAAACATAGTTGAAAAAATTGATGGAAAAAAATTGTCCTTTATAGTCATGATAAAATTGAAAGTGAAAATTATGACAATCTTATAAACTCAATTCCAAATGAATTTTTAAATTCTTTGACACCAAATGGATTACCACAGCATAAATTAATTTAAAAAAAAGGTGCGATAGTTGGTTGTTTGAGAAATTTAGATATTAATGGCTGTCTTTGTAATGGAACAAAAATAATAATGAAAGATTTAAAAATATTATTTGCCAATTTAGGAAATTGTGGTGTGGTGAAATCTGGTAAAATCGTCTTATTACCACGAATCGATCTAAGTCTATCACCAGATGTAATACCGTTTCGTATGATAAGAAGACAATTTTCGATTAGATTAGATTTTGCTATGATTATAAACAAATCTCAAGATCAATCATTTGACAAAGTTGGAATCTATTCAATATTTAGTGATCGTCAATTATACGTTGCTTTATAAAGAACGACATCAAGAAAGAACTTAAAATTATTTCTAAGTTAAGAGTCTATTTTTTATTAGACATTAAACAAAAAAACGAATAAAACTAAATATTGATACGGAAATATACACAAAGAACATAGTATATTCAGAAATTTTTTAAACTAATAAAATTTTTGAAAAATAAATAGAATAAAATTGATTTTATACATACTAATGATTCTTTGGCTGAGTTATCGCCATTATAAAGTTTGAATATTCTAATATACCTACAATTTTGTAGTTAAGTAATCACTGTTAAAAAGTTTTAATATTCTAATATTATAAAAATTGTTTGACTGAGTTGTCATCATTATGAAGTCTAGATATGAATACTTATATAAAAATTGTTTGGCAAAGTTATCGGCATTAATAGGTCTATAAACATATATAAATATATAATATCAATATAGAAGAATTTAGCCGAATTATTCAAAAATATATTACTTTTTGATATTTAGAATTATCATCTTTGGCTGAGAGCACCAAATATCGATTGAAATTATCGTCAAATATCTGTGTCAACTTGTAAACGATGTTTGGTTGCCGAGACGACTTTTAGGACGACGAGACATCGTCTACGAATGAAAGCACCAGATATTAAATGAAATTACCGTCTAATATTCTATACCTCTCGTAAATGATGTCCAAGTGCCAGGACGACTCTCAGGATGACGAGACATCGTCTACGAATAAGAGCATTAGATATCAAATGAAATTACCGTCAAATATTCTATACCTCTCGTAGACGATGTCCAGGCGTTAGGACAACCCCCGGGATGACGAATCTTCTACGAATGAGAGCATTAGATATCGAACGAAATTACCGTCAATTATTTTATACCTCTCGAAGACGATGTCCAGGTGTCAGGACGACTCTCAGGATGACGAGACATCGTCTACGAATAAGAGCATTAGATATCAAATGAAATTACCGTCAAATATTCTATACCTCTCGTAGACGATGTCCAGGCGTTAGGACAACCCCCGGGATGACGAATCTTCTACGAATGAGAGCATTAGATATCGAACGAAATTACCGTCAATTATTTTATACCTCTCGAAGACGATGTCCAGGTGTCAGGACGACTCTCAGGATGACGAGACATCGTCTACGAATAAGAGCATTAGATATCAAATGAAATTACCGTCAAATATTCTATACCTCTCGTAGACGATGTCCAGGTGTCAGAACGACTCCCAGGACGACGAGACATCGTCTACGAATGAGTGCGCTAGGTGTATATATTTTACAAAAACCAAAAATATCAACTCATTTACTGAAATATATTGTTATATACATATGTATATTATATCTCTGTAATATTTATTATCATGATGATACCCAGCATCATGTACTCTGGACCATATATGACAATTTTTATTTAGCATTTTTGTACATATATAGGAAATCCAAGTGCACTTCGCGCACCTCTTATTATACTATCAATTATATTTTTCCAGAATGATTTTAAATTTTGCCGCCTGCTGAGCATTAACAGTTCAAAGCGTTTGCAGGTTATGTAATAATAGTCGCGTTTCTTATTCGCGTTCCTTAATTCTTGTACCAGACAATCGGACATCAATTAAATGCTTTACATCACTTTTTTAAGAGAGGAATCTTTTGTTCGATTAATGTGTAATAAAAAAAATTATATATTTTTTTTACATCAATTAAAAGTTTTTCATTTTTGTACGTATGTACGCTTTTTAGCTAATGTTTATCGTTAATGTTTATAAAAACTTATCATTTAAAAATTTAATTTTTGTGATGAATCTACGTATTGATATACGAAGATTACAATAATTAAAACGAACATTATTTTTACAAATATATCTACATAAGAAAAGAATTTTAATATTATGTAGATTCTTTTGCTTATTCTTCAATACTTATTAAAAGTCAAGAATACTTACACTTATAGGATTTTCAGCTGATTCCGGTGCCGTAATAGTAAGAAGAGGATTCTCGTTCCCATTAAGAGTATCGCATAATTTATCGACACGTAGGTATATTTCACATGGATTTATTGAGCGTGTCCATCTATTAATATCTACAATAAGTTGACTGTAGGTATAGGGATAATGGTAAGCGATATAACAAATATCATTTAAGTGAGGAAAACTAATGGTAAACGATGTAGTGAAATAATTTTTTTTCTGTCCTTGCATACAGTAGTTATTTCGATAGTAACATATGTCCTGACCACTTCTGATCCAACCAACTCTGCCTTCTAATGCTTCTATTACACTAAATATGACAGGTTTCATACCAAAATTAAATTGTGAATTTATTTTCTCACAATTTATAATGTTGAATGTATATTTGTAATTAGTTTCCATGTTTGAAACTTCAAAATAAAACCACTGATGTTGTGTACTGCTATTAACATCTGGTGTTAGAATGAGCTCGTACTCTCTGAGACCAACCTAAAATAATATTTTTCATTTAATTAGGAATATTTGTTTTTCTATGTATTTATTTATTTATTCTATCAACAGGAGTAACTGCCCTTTACAAGTGACCATAGGTCGATTAATAAGAAAGAAAGTACAAAATTTAATTTAATTACAAAAAAGATAGTACAAATCTTCAATGTAATGAACAAATTTTAAGCGACTTATCACAGTGACAATATTGAAAGGTAGATACAAGTTCTCTGAGACCAGTGTTAAAACTATATAACGTTTTAATATTTGTTATTCTCGTTGGGAGGAGCTTTTATGCGCACCGGAGACGCTGCAATGTCGAGAAGAATCTGAAGTTTAATTGACGCATACTCTACTCCAGAGATCTATGATTTGTGAGATTATAATTAAGATGTCTCTGTAAAAAGAGGTTAGAGACAGTATTACAAATCCAATCGTTGCGAAGCATCTTAAAAGCGAGAAAGCCATAATAACGATAAGTAGAACTAATAGTCTGAATACCGAAACTAGACGCAATAGGTATATAGTCGTGATCAAAAGGCGTCATGGGGTGACCAGATTTATACGCTACGTAACGGAGAAATAGATAAACTTTTTCAAAAGCATAAACAGCAACCTGTGTAAACGGAGACCAAATTTGGTAACAGTAAATGAAATGAGGTATGGCTATTGCTTTGTAGAGATGAATTATTGCAGAAATATGGAAAAAATCAACAGTAGTACGTTCATTAAACCCAATTAACCCCCGGTACCTAGAGATCACTGCATCAATGTGATAGGAAATGGTCATTTGAGAGTCATATAGGAGCCCCAGATCCCTCACTACGTCGACACGCTCGATGATAAAGCCACTGAGCGAGTAAGGAAGCCTCAATACAGATCTTCCTCTATAAAAGGAGATAACGTGACATTTTGCTAAATTTAGCCAGAGGCCATTCTTCCCGCCCAGCCGCCCAAGGCATCAAGGTCAGCATTGAGCCTTGCTGCGTTCTCACCTCCCTGGGTACGCGTTGACAGTTTGACGTCATCGGCGTACAGCAGTATCTTTGCAAATTGTATACGATTAACTAAGTCATTAATATAAACTCAAAATAATAAAGGTCCAAGATGTGCTCCCTGCACCATGCCAGATGATACCAGAACTAGCGGGGAGATACAATTATTATTGCAAACTGCCTGATAGCGATCCGTCAAATACGATGACACTAAATCGAATATTTGACTACTAACACCAGCATTTCAAAGCTTAGACAGCAACCTGCCGTAGTCCACCCTGTCAAACGTCTTAGAAAATTCAGCATAAATTGAGCCTACTTGATAAGATGACTTTAGCGATTTTGTAATAAAGTCATTAAAGATCAGAAGATTTGTAAAGGTCGAACGACCCGGCAGGAAACCGTGTTGTTGGTCGAAAATAGTACAAAGCAGTTTTAGAAACAAAATCTTGGTTAGAAAGACGTCGAGAATTGATGGAAAATGAGGTTAAGCAGAGGATTATAATAATTGAGTATTTATTAGACTTCTTCTTTTACAGCTACTATGTATAACGCCGTGTACACCATGTGTACTATGCGACGGCTCGAACCCAAGAGAGAGATATATGAGACTCGTATAGTCTCGGCACCGCTAGTAGTCATGTGACTCACACGCATACCGCGAGAGGGGATACTTGCATGTGTGCGTCCCCTCACACAGACGGAAAAAGGTTTTCAGCGAATTTTCGCTTTCCGTGTTAAGCGTGGAACCTGTTTTTCGGATGCACGGCACGACTTTTTCCGTCGCACGCCCCACTACCCAAAGTCTCAAAGCGTGGACCAATCAGCGTGCGTGTTTACTATTTCTGTTCTTGTCTCTGCTCCCCCTCTTCCTAGTCTACTGCCTGGCTGGCGGGAGAGCGCGTCAAAACTCGGTGCTTTGCTTCCGAAAAACCGATTCCAGCACCGCGAAAGGCGCTGCCACGGAATCTAAAACTCGCCACTACTCGAGCGTATCGAAAAATTGGTGAAAACCTTTTTCCGTGCACTCGTCAGCGCGCTCACTCTTTCTCACGCGATATACACTATACCTTACTGGCTAAACTTTCTGTACAGTACACTATATTTCAACAAGAATCTTTGGAATGCTGCTGATAAGGGAAATTGGTCGGTAATTAATAATATCGTGCCTATGATTGCTTTAAAAAACTGGACAAATGTAGGAAAGCTTCCATGCCTTCAGAAAGTAACCAGTACTCAGCGTTTTGTTAAACAGTCTAAAAACCGGCCACTACAAAGCCGTGCAGCAACATTTTACAAACAAATTAGGTACACCGTCCATACAAGGATTGGCCGATTCCTTGAGATTACTAGCAATAGGACGCAGGTCACTCTCCGCAACACTCGCGGTGGAGATGCACTCTCCCGAGTCCGAGCAAAGCTCCGCGAAAATTAACTGGCTGTTTCAGACTCACCAGAAGCCCTACTCTCTCTCTCTCAGAAACATATCTGTAGGAATACCGGAACCCTTGTTCAAAGTCCGCACGAACGACCAGAAAGCTCCAATATTGCCCCTACGGAGCGTATGTGCTCACGATATTTAGTACGGGACAGACGAATAAAAAATTAAAAAAAAAACAAAAAATTAAAATTAAATTTCATCTCATCCCGAATGTCGGCGACCTTCTTCCACGACACATGCACCAGTTTCTTAAGCTTCATAGTCTCAATTCATTCATGATCATACCATACAGGATATAAAGTTGGATTCAATCGAGACAAAGGCACATGATTAGCGATGCAGCGATTAATTACATTATGAAAATTGTCTAGATTACTGTCCAAACAATCGGCGGACAAGATCGAGTACCAATTCACGTCCATGAGATGGTTCGAAATGACATCATAGTGAGCAGAGTAAAAATTACGCTTAGAAGAAACCCAACACATGATGGTTATCCGTGGCAAGCAGTTTAGAGGTCCAGGCGAAGCGAAAAGCAGGTCCAACGAGTATTCATTATCGGGATGCGGTGGAAAGTGCTGACTCCAAAAGTGAGAAATAGTCTCTGATGACATCAGCACTCGATCGATACTTGGGATCCGCATACCAAGTTAGAAAGAACTGTAGTACATTAGAGGACCAGATGATAAACGGAGAATTGCAGTCTCCGGTCATGATCAGCTAAGAGTCCTTATAAGCATCAGCAACCGTCTAGGTGGTGTTTGCCAGTTCCAGGTACGACCTAGGATCAGGATCAAAACCGGGTTGGAAATACACTGTTTTAAGTATTAGATTAAGGCCTGAAAGAGAGATTTTAATGAACACTCCTACGTGGAATTGACAACACCTCCTAAGTTGAATTGACTGTTAAAATAGTGGCATGGAGGTGTTCCCCCCTTACGAAAATAATGTGCGTACAATATTTGTGGCATAAATAGTCCGATACGGCACGGCATTAAGCTCTCTTGCTACGCTCGGGTGCTAATACACGCCATGCCGTAATGGAGTATTTATGCCACTTGTATCGTAGAATACTATTAACTAATTACACAGTAAAAACATACACCAGGTACTGTAAACTGGCAAGTCCGTCAAGTATGTTCATAGTAATTGAAAATATCACCATTAAATCAGCAATAAAGACAAAAATTAAAAAGTTACTAATTGTTTTGAAAATTGATTTAATAATAATGCATTTGAAATAAATAATTGACAATTTACGATTTGTTGATTTAACTATTTTTTTACCATCGTTGGTCGCTATTACAAAAATTATTTCCGTTAGGTATCAATATAAATAAAAAACCGCTGCCAATTCATTGGCACGTAGCTTCTTCCAACGAAATGTATTGTTCCAACAAGGCACGCAAAACGCGAAGCGTTTGCTTGCCTTCGCACTGACACGCTGACGCTCGCGCTTCGCACTCTCCATACCCCCCGCCGCTTGCGCTCCGCGCTCGCCATACCCGCCGGTGTTCGTGCTGCGCGCTCGCTATCTGAAGAAACATTGATTTTTTATCTTTGTCGTATACAATTAAAAATGTGTTGGCCATGCATAACTTAAAAGTTTTTAATTATTTTAGTTTTTGACTCATGATTTTCAATATTGTTGATTTTGGAATATAGACAATCATATAAATGTTAACATGTATTCTTTTATCGCAACGAAATTTATTATAAATATAATTTAAAACCCATTATTATTTTGTAAGATTAAAAAATATTATCTTTTTATAGTTCTTTAATTCAAATTATACGCGCAAAATTCCATAACGTGGCCAAATTCGGAACTACCCCATTTAATGGAAAATAACTGTGACGTCACGCTTAACAAACCGTATTCCATCCCATTCCTAAAAAGTCATGAATTTCGTGCAAAGATAGTTTATTGCATAATTTGAACAGAAAAAGTATTAGTTTTATTATATCAGCTGAGCAAAACCGAACAGTCGTTCATTGGCTCTGTCGAAGCGAGGCAGCGAGCTCGATCACTGCATACATTGTGCGCATCGATCTGACGACCGGTTAGCGACATGCCATGTGTGTTGATGTTTTGAAGCAGCCTCCCGGCCTCCGCTAACCGCAATGTTTTTTCGGCGATATTATAAGTGAGTGCGTAGAGAAAAACGGCAACAACGACGTGACGTAACAGTGTATAAGTAGTTTAAAAATCAGAACGGAAATGCTGCTATGGTGCCTGTTTTCAAGCAACCTTTGCTCACCGTGATTCCGCTCGCGGATCAGCTGCTCGCGGTTCTTGCTTTGGAAGACAGTGCAAAAAGTATTCAAAAGTGATGCACCCGGAATGGCACCGAGGATGCGACGTGTGAGGGTCAGTTTATCAAGAAGCGCTGCAGTATAGGAAGCTGCAGTATAGTGCTGCAGTATATTAGCTCCAACAAGAAACTTGAGTTTTTGCTTGGAGGTTATCCTTTGCTTATTGGACTACTCCTGTGGCTGCTGTTCCTGCTCATTCTGTTGATGTGCTGATACATTCTTCTTGCAAGATGCTGTCTGGATGAAGATTCACTATCGCATAAGATCTACGACTGGTTTTCCTTTATTCTTGTGTTCATTATATTTACAACAAATATCTATTGTGTTATGTGCAGTATAATCAGTGTGATTTTGTGATCTGTTTTTTAGAGTTACATCAGTGTTGTAATTCCGATGCCTCCCAAGATCACCCTGGACTGCATTTGCTATCTCTTTCTCTCTCTCTCTCTCTCTCTGGTGGTGCTGGTTGGCGTTTCTAGGTACTTCAACAGCCCCAATACAACCCTGGAGCTGGATTTATCTTATCTGGTTGTGCTGCTTGGCATCTCTGGCTGATGTAATCACCCGGAGACAACCTTGGAACTATATTTGAGCTTTCGGGCAGTGCTGGTTGGCGTTTCTAGCTGGCTCAACCACCTGCGAATGATCCTGGAGCTCTATTTCTATTATCCGGCAGTCCTGGTTGGCATTGCCAGCTGTTTGTACCACCTTGAGACGATCTTGCAACTGAATTGATGCTGTCCTGGAGTGTTGGTTGGCGTTCTTGGATAATTGAACTACTTTAATACGAATCTGGATATGGATTTATACAATCTGACAATGTAATTTTTAAAATATTACAATAAACTTGAATTGTATATTAAATTGATATTGTATCTTCAATAAGTTTTAACCTAAAACACTTTGTCGCCTGAATAAGTTCAGTCAACAGATTTCTTATGGCTTGCGGATATATTTTCAGTGTTCATGATGATAATCTTCTGTTTGTAAATATGAACTATGTTACTAAAACATGTTGTTTGACGGTATGCATACTTAAAAGCTGCCTTGTTTAAATTTTAAGCAGAGATCAGTGGTCTGAATCTCTCAATAATTATTTATGAGTATGATTTTGTAATATTTTTCTGTATGTCTAGGTGTATAAACAATTCTGCATTTGTTGGATTATGGTCTACTGCGTCTACCAGAGTCAAACTAAGGATACTGATGGTGCTGATAACTGAGCTATCAAAATCTTGGAGTTGGAACGTAACTTCATTTAAGACTCGTGCACTACTATACTACTACTATCCCACATAGCGTGAAAGCTTTTTGAAAGCTTTCAGGAAGCTTCCTTGAAAGTGTAGGAACCTTACAAGAATATTCCATGGAATCTTCCTGGATGCTGAGAATGTCCGCTTCAAATCACTGTCAGGAAGGTTGCTAACAACATTACTGTAATATTACTCAAAAACTTTTTGGAAGGTTTTCTGAAAGGTTCTAGAAATATTAATGAAATCTTTTGGAAGATTCCAATAATCTTCCAATATCTTTCAGTATTGTTAGAAAAATTTAGGTAACCTTCTATGAATTTAAGAAAAAATTTGTACTATCAGATGCATCAAAATTAATTTTTCTATTTATTTAATTCATTTTAAACTTATTATTAATACTTATTATTATTCAGTTTTATTAATTTATTATTCATATTGTATTATTCTGTAACAAAGAAATGAAATTAAATTTTTCACCGGCGGTGGGAATCGAACCTGGATCACCAGCGTGCTAGTCAAACATGCTATCCGTTTACCTAAACAGAACTGTTATGTTTTAAAGTTCAGATCTGATATATTAGCTACCTCAACGCGTAAACTAAAACCAATAATAAATAAACATTAATCAAAAAATAATAATAATGTATGATAATATATAAAGTAACCAAAATTCTAATTACTGCTTGAATTAACTTTCATGAAGATAAATAATCTGAATTACATATGAAATGCGAACGGGAATCTTTGAGAAAAGGTTCAAGAAATATTGCACGAAATCTTTCCTGAAAGGTTACTAGAAGCTTTTGAAAGATTCACTATTACGTTCAGAGTTGAACANACGTTCAGAGTTGAA
The DNA here is from genome assembly GCA_012977825.3 of Pteromalus puparum. Taxonomy (NCBI): domain Eukaryota; kingdom Metazoa; phylum Arthropoda; class Insecta; order Hymenoptera; family Pteromalidae; genus Pteromalus; species Pteromalus puparum. The sequence goes on along the minus strand of CM053169.1, from coordinate 27,840,346 downwards.
AATTTTTTTAATTTTATATGAAGCTTACAGAAAGATTGCCGTGACTTTTCCTGGAACCTTCCATGTAATATTATGGATAGCTATTAGAAATGCTAACGGAAATCTTTCTGGAGAGGTTTAAGAAATATTGTACGGAATCTTTTCTGAATGGTTACTGGAAGCTTTTGGTAGATTATNATATTCACTGTCACGTTCAGAGTCGAACATTTTTTTAATCTTATATGAAGCTTACAGAGAGGTTGCGGTGATTCTTCCTGAAACCTTCGATGTTGTATTACGGTTAGCTATTAAAAATGCTAACGAAAATCTTTCGAGAAAGGTTCACAAAATATTGTCTTTTTCCAACATGGCGCCAGGACGCAAGCCTCCTGATAAGCGTCCCGCATTTTTTGCTTGTCATACGGAACAAAAAGTGGAAACAGTGGTGTGCATCATCTGTGATGAGGCTTTCCACGTAAACTGTCTCAATGAGATATCGGACAATTATAAACACCTGGGGAAACACCTTATAATCTGCCCCGAGCACACAGAGAAGAACATAACCTCTAAAATCGAGGAGAAAAGCCTGACTGAAACAGAAAGAGTACTAATTGCACAGATAAAATCTAAGACCACTGAAGAAATAAGAAGAGAAATACTGGCTGAGATTGAATCTAAAACTGCCGATCTATACAGTTTAGAATCAAGTATAAGTGACACTGAGATGGAGTTTGTGAAAACAGAGGTTAAACTACTAAGAACTCTGGTTGCTGAACTTACGGAGAAAAATGATCTACTAAAAGAAAAACTACAAAGAAACTCAAATCAGGCTACTCACAAGACATTCACGTACAGAGATGCAGTAAGACAACAACAACAAAAACCGCTGAATAAAAAAGTACCGAAAATCACAGTCCAGAAAAGTGAAAATAGTGAAGTTGATATTAAAGAAATAGGTAAATCGGTAATAGATTGTTTAACAGCACAAAAGTGTATACAAACAAAGAACATATTTATAAATAAGAAAGATGAAGTTATTATTAGTTGTACGAGTGAAGATAGTGTCGCACTAACTGAAAGTGTACTTAAAGAAAAATTGAAAGGTCTGTGCAATGTAAAAAAGCATGAACTTCATAATCCGAAGATAAAAATTATAGGTATAGACAACCACACTAATATGGATTTGGAAGAAATAGAAGAAGATATCAACACCAGAAATTTCAATGACTTCACAAGGAAAGGTAAAGTGCTGCACATGTACACCAGTAAATTCAGTAAACAGTGCACTGTGTTGATGGAAGTGCCTGCTGAAGTATATAAATATGTAAGAGACAATAGAAATAGAGTGTATGTAGGCTATCAAAATTGTAAAGTCTACGATTTGATAAACATTGGACCATGCAATAAGTGTGGCAGGTTTGAACACAGTGAAAAGAAGTGCCGCAATGAAACCGTATGCTTGAAATGTGCTGAAAGTCATAATACAAGTGAGTGTACAAGTGAAACCGTTAAGTGTACAAACTGTGCATTTAGCAATGAAAAGTATTCCACAAAACTTGAAACAAAACATACTGCATATGACACTAACCTCTGCTCTATTCTGAAAAAGAAAATTGGTAAGTTCATTGACTCAACGGACTATCCGATGAGCCCTTCATTACCATCATTAGACATGTACAATAGGAGGAAATCTACAAAACAGCAGGTACCGGCGGATGATAACATGGGTAACAAGGAACTAGAAGAACCAAGCAAGATGAATCCGAATGAAAAACAAAATACTCCACAGCAACTGAAACTAGACAAACCTCAGATTGTGAGGGTTGTCACAAGAAACCAACAAGCACTCCAAAAACAGAAGCAACAACTGGATCAGTACACTACTCCACCGACGGCTCGCAAAGATAAGAAAGTCAAAGATAACAATAAATAGGTTATAATGGCTACTTTTGATTACTTAGATATAATCCAAAATGATTCTTTTCAAAAGGAAAAAACATGTAGTAGTGTAGATATTTTTAATAAAATCAGTAGTAGTAAAAACGATACGATCATGCATATAAATGTCAGAAGCATGAATGCTAATTTTGATAAAGTAAAAATACTAATTGAAAGTTTAGCTACAAAACCATCTATTGTTGTCTGCACGGAAACTTTTCAACAGTTTAATTTTAAAATATACGAATTAAAAGGATCTGACTATGAATATAAGTGTTACTATAACCATAGTTCGATAAACAAAAATGATGGCGTAATGATCTTTGTAAATATAAATTTAGAGCAAACAACTGAAGTGGTTGAAACTGGGAGGATTAAAGTTATAAATACGATCATTAAACTTAATGATAAAAACAAACTTGAGGTGTCAGCAGTTTATAGGTCACATGGGATTCCTAAATCTGAATTTATTTTAAACTTAAATAAATTTTTAATTGAGAAGAACAATGTCAAAAATCATCTAGTAATAGGTGATTTTAACATTGATCTATTAGAATGTGATAATCTTAGTCAGGAATTCCTATGTAATTTTTACGAGAAAGGGTACATCCCTGGTTTTGTTGGTATCACCAAGCCGCCAGTAGGACTCGCTAAGGGTTCCTGTATCGACAATATCTTCATCAAAACAAACAATTTAGCAACAACTACATATAAAATAAAACTTTCAATAACAGACCACTACCCAATATTTATTGCAATAAATAGGATTAAGAAAAAAAAAAAACAAACAGAAACCTTTTTAAATTACAAAAAACTAATAAATATCGCAAGTATTAAAAACTGGAGTGAGATATTGTCGATGGAGGATCCTAACTTGGCGACGGATAAGCTGCTGAATGAGATTAAAAATTGTATAAATATAGCTACCACCAGAAAAAGAAAGAGTAAACAAGGCGGAAGAAAAAGCTGGATCACAAGTGCAATCATAAAATCATGTGAAACTAAAGAATTTATGTATAATTTATGGCAACTGGATATAAGCAATCACCAACTCAAATCTCAGTATAAAAAATATTCTAAAATTTTAGATAAAGTTATTAAAGATGCTAAAGTCAAATATGATAAAAACCTAGTCCAAAGCAATACGAACAATCCAAAAAAGCTGTGGGAAATTATAAATAGTAAAATAGGCAATAAAAAATCCAAGGAAGCCATAAATCATATAAAAATTAATGACAGGAAAGTAACTGATAAAACAGAAATAGCCAACAATATGAACAGCTTTTTCAGCGAAATAGGTCGAGAGTTGAGTGAAAAGATTGTTAAACCAGATAATGCGGAACTCATACTACCACCCATGAACCCAAATTCGATTTTTATTAACCCAACGAGCATGAGTGAGGTAATATCAGTAATCAATGCTTTAAAAATTAGAAGTGGTGGAATTGACTTGATAAACTCCAAGACCCTGAAATTAATAGGAAGCTATATAGCTGAAGCACTAACCTATATTATTAACTTATGCATTCAGAAAGGTGTTTGGCCTAATGCACTCAAGAATGCAGAAATTGTGCCAGTTTTCAAATCAGGTGAAAAACATAAAATCACAAACTACCGGCCTATTTCGCTAATATCTAATGTAGCAAAAATTTTCGAGAAAATAATACATAATAGACTGTATGATTTTGTTACTAAAACTAATATAATCTCCGAACATCAATTTGGTTTTGTTAAGAAAATAGGTACAAAAGATGCACTAAACTATTTAACAAACATATTGTACAATAATGTTGATAAGAGCATCCCGACTATTGTAACTTTTCTCGACCTGGCTAAGGCCTTCGATACAGTGGACCATAGTATCCTACTTGATAAACTATACTGCATAGGAATTAGGGGGCAGGCTTTATTGCTACTCTCTAGTTATCTCAGTAATAGATATCAAAGAGTTAGAATTGATGGTAGTGCTGGTGACTACTTACTAATAAATACCGGGGTACCGCAAGGTACGATACTTGGGCCACTGTTATTTATTCTGTACATAAATGATATCCTTCAAGAGATACCTCAGGAAGCTATTCTGTCATACGCCGATGATACTGCAATAATTGCCTCTGGGGACAGTTGGTTGGAAGCTCAAGATAACATGAATAACTTTTTGTTGCGCATACACAAATGGCTTGCGGTAAATAAGCTATCTTTAAATGTAGATAAATCTGTGTGTATGACCTTCGGGAGCTACGTCGACAGTGTTCCAGATCATTTAGACGTAAGGATACAGGACAAAAAATTAACTAGAGTAGGAAACCACAAATATCTGGGAATAGTTATTGATTATAATTTGAAGTGGGAGATGCATATGTTACATATTATTAAGAAAACTAAATATCTAGTGTATATCTTTTACAAAATTTCTAAATCAATGCCAACGGAGACTTTAATGATAATATATTATGCTTTTTTCCACAGCATTATAAGCTATGGCATCATAGCGTGGGGAGGTGCGTATAAAAATTACAGAGATTTGATACAAAGAATTCAGAAAAAAATTTTAAAAATTATAAATAAAAACAATTTTGTGACGCAAAATAACCCTCTAAATCTTGAACAACTGTTTACTCTAGAGGCTTTAAAACTCTACTATCATGATCTCAAAACGCAATACCATAACTCAAAGAGTATTACTAGAAATAAGAGCATAATTGTACCTATAAATAAAAAACAAATAAGCGATAAAAATAGTTATATAAAAGCTATCTCAACGTTTAATTCACTACCAAACGATTTGAAAGTACTAGATATAGGCAAACCTAGTCAATTAAAAAGAATTAAGGAGTGGATTAAATCAAATTGTTGATATTTAAAATAGTCTATATATGAAAATATTGCTGTATTTAATTTGTTGAATATACAAATCTCTATGTGCATGTAATGCCGATATAATAAGAGAAAAGTAGTATGGAGGCTACTACTTTTTGTGTAAATATATTGTGTAAAAATCAGCGGTGTTTAAGTTTGGCACGTAAAATACAAACAAATTCAAAATGTGCATGCAAATTTTGTAAGAAAAATTGGAAAAATAAATGTTATTAAGCGAGAGAAGGTTGTTGAGAATTGAAAATGCATGTCAATATAAATTTTTCGAAAAGTAGAAGCAGTATGTAAAAAATAAAAAGAGATGAATTGAAAGATAAAAATGTAATTTAATGCAGCTAAAGTATGAATAAAAAGCTAAATGACGATTAAATAAAAGTCAGAGTTATAATTATATTTGAATTAATTAATTATTATATTTGAATTAATATTGTAATATACATAATATGGGGCTTTAGGGTAACAATATCTACACCCACTTCATACTGGGCACGATCAAGGACAGCAGTTGACACCTCCAAACTGGCCTATAAAATGTAATCATCATTATTATGCATTTTTCTTGCCCGTTTTAGTAGCTCCGCTCTTTTCTTGCCCACATACTTGTTCTTCGTTTAAGTAATTTGGTAAGCCACCAATGAAGATCTTGTGGGGTGAATCTGAAAGAAATTTAAAGCATTAATATCTATAATTGAAAAGTTATCTAGGGGCTTAGTAACGGCATAAACTGATAATCTATGCTTTACTTGTAGCAGAAATCTTACCTGGGACATTCATACTAGGATTATCAGTCATGCCAGGCATTGGTTATCCCAGTAGAGTGAAGGCTCGCGTCTTCTCGAATTGCTCTTTTTCGGTCTTGTCGTTCTCGGTCTGCAAAACAGCATCAATTAGCATGATGGATGGCTGGATGGCTGAGTGCGCTTGATTCTCCTTGAGATCCACTACCTGCTGCACCAGTCACTGCTGCTGACACAATAGAGCTGCCTTTTTTTGCTTTTTCCTTGCTCCCTTTGCTTCATCTTCACTACTTGCAGTGCCTGATGTTAAAAATGTATTATAAAGTGATTTTAACAAGTTGCATTAATAACGTAAGAAAGTCATCGAATAAAAAAGTTTTCAAACTACCTTTCTTTCTCTTCTCCTTCTCGTTGAGCTTTTTCCTGCCCTTTTTAGTAGCTCCGCTCTCTTCTTGTGCTCTGTTACTGCTAATTGCTTTGTCCTGGATCTCTGCTTCAAATCTCATCAGGTCGGAGTCTAGCCTTCGTACGTGCTTGTCAACAAGTTCATAAGTCTGTATAGCCAACTGGACCTTATCATCACCGTATTCTTTTGCTTTATTGAAAAGATTTTGTATGCGATTCAACTTTTCATTCTTCTGCTCTGTAGGTTCTTTCTTTATAATTCTTCAATACTCGTTGGCTAATGAACTACGACTGCCAAAAGCACAGACACAGGCACATTATGGAGGTACGGTAAAAGTGGCTCATCAATGGTCTCATCTTCTTGACCAGTCAATAAAATGTGTTCTGGCTGTAATCAAACAAAATTCATTATTCATTTATAATGAAAATTAAATCTATTATTATTAGTTATTAATTTTATTAAGAATCACCTTCAAGTATCTGTGCGTGATGCCATTCTGATGTAAATAGTTAACTGTTAATACAACTTGGTAGGATGTTTGTCGACAACTCTTACTCTACTTGAAATGTGGGATAATACTGTATTTAAAGCACTCGATGGGAATCCAAATACTGTAACCCATTGAAGCAGTCCCTGTGTTGATTCATTCTGCGTGTTATTGATGAGAGTTTCGCATAATGGAGCGTTAATAGTAGTGTTTGCTAAAAAAATATAATGCATTGCATTATGAACTAGTTTTGCTGGATTAAAAATATTTGATGTATGAAATCTTACCATACCCAGCTCCGAGTAACCTTGACTGATTCATACTCTGATTACTGATTGATAAATTATGTGAAGTATTTAAGGACTGCCTTGTGTCCAAGCTTTCATAGAGGGACTTTGCTGGTGGGCAACCCATATGATTCTCCGAGTTCATTTGTGGCATATTAGCATTATTGTTCCCTCCGCACATGGCTTTCTGTCGGTTTATCCTAAATTCAGGGGTTGCGTAACTGGTTATAGGAGAACCTGGACTTCCATGTCCAGTGTTCGCAAAACGGGATAAGTCAGGAGTCATGACTCCCATTCTCGACTGCTGTATGGATTCCAATGATAAATAGTTATTTAATTGCCTCATAAATTGGTATTTTTAGACAACTTTTATTTAAATATTAGATGCTTACCGGGTTTGTGTCTCCCAACAAAAATCCAGGCAGGTAATGATTCATTATAGTTTTCACTTCGTTAACTGGATTCTTAAGTCCACTGGTACCAACTTTCATTTTAGATATGATTTTCATGGCAAACTTTTTGCCAGCCTCTCCATTCTTAGAAAAACAGAGCTTCACTTCACCGCAAGCTCCAGCACCGAGCGTTCTACAAACTGCATACCTGAGTCTCAATTCTTCAGGGAGAAATGAATCGTCATATCCACTTGTACTCATATAAACAAATACTGAAAACCCGAAAAATGCATTTTAAAGAAGCTCCATGTAGCTGCATTTGGAGCCTATAAATTTAAGTGAAATAATTACCATTGTTGTTATTCTTGGCAACAGCAATCATGTCGTTGCTGACCAAAACCACGGTGTTTCCCTTTCCAATGAGTTTGCCATTAACAAACGTGCCATTCGCACTCTCGTCTCTCAAGTACACAACATCATCTTCGAAGCCATAAGATGTGCCAATAGTCTCCCGGATTATCCTGAAGTGTATTTAGCTTATACATTGTTCTTTCTTTGGTGGAATCTTGTCCTTTACTGATATATCACAGTGTGGTAAGGGAAGGCAGCCAAACGTGTACGTGTCCTTTGTCAAAACTGCAACAGTATAGCAAGTAAGTTCAGGTGCTTATCGATTCAGCAGTAAAGAGAGTACTGCTTATCGATTAAGCAGTAAAGAGAGTAGATGTAATAGGCAAAAAATTTATATCTTACCTACGGTCTGAAATTTGAAGCTGCTGTCGTGCGGACAGAGTCGACTCCAGAGCCTCGGTGCCGGCTGCGAATTTCCGGGAGTCAGGGTATCCTGGGACTGCGTGAAGGCTTGCGAGTCCGCGTTCTGGGTGTCGGGTAGACTCTGGGGCGTGTTATGCTCCTCCGTCTCCATTGTTTACTCACGCGTGCTCTCTCTTTGTTCTGTGCTGCTTGTGATTCCTGCCAGCTACTAACAACATGGTCACGACGACGATGCACCAGCACACCAACACTGCCCTGCCTCACGATCTGCTGTAGATTACGGAGACGATCGGAGCAATGACGGACAGCGGGCGACGACAGCACCTCGCGAGTGTTGTTGGTCGCGACCGCGATGCACCAGCACATCAACACTACACTGCCTCACGCGGGCTATAGCGATACCGCCGCACTCCGACGGGCATCTCTGTCGAGGGCTGGACGATGCTGCAGCTGCAGCTGCTGCTGCAGGACGCAGGTATGCGCCACCGCACTAGTGCACTGCACTTACACTGCGCAAAAAACGTCTGCTCCAGCCGGGAGTAGATAACCTCCGACGGCGGCCATGTTGTCGTCTGCGCTGCTCGGCGCTCTCGCTCTCTCGGCAGACGACGAGCCAAGCTGATTTCGAGTGGATAATGACGTCACTATACGTCATGTTACCCATTCGCACGCATCAGGCGTCTACGAGCCCGCGCGAGAGCTATGAGCACCTATACGGCTATAGCGCCACATGACATGAATTCTGCGAAAGAGGGGGAGAGCTTACAGCGGCGGGCGTGGAGCGCAATTTTTTGAAAACAAGCGAGCATCGCCTGTCGAACTAAGTAGCGCGAATTGTCGAGACGGAAGGTGACGGAGTCAGTTGCGCTTTGCTTCCCCGCAGATCATCATCGCTCATCGCTCTCAAAGTTGCTGCCCGATACCGTGAAAATGGCTAAGTCGTCGATCTATGGAAGTAAGTTCTACGTTCCCGTCTTTTACTTTGAATATTGTCGACACTACCTAGTGCAGTAATTGTATGTTTCTGAACGCTAGCGCTATATTGTTGTTGTGTCTTCTTTTTTTTCAGCCTACAAGCTGCCCATCCCTGACATCCAAGGCCTCACGGAGCTGGACATAATGGAGATGCGGAGTGTTTTGCCGCTTTTGATGGAGCAGGAGGTCCAGAAAATGCACGCGGAAGGCTACTTCCTGACAAATTACCCACCTCACGACCGGGAAACGCAAGCCTTTCGGAGCATCGCGCATGCCATCAACAAGATTCCAGTAGGCCGTACCATGAGAGGTAATTGTTTTTGACCAGTGCTCCGTTTTTCGTGCTCCAGTGCCGCGGCTAAATCGGAAATTCGTCTTCGTGTGCGTGTGTGTTGTGTTCAGTTGTTTGAGCCGTTCGGGGTTGAATATTGAATGTGAAATGTATGTTGTATAAAAAAATATGCATGGGTGTGAGTATATGTGTGTGCGTGTACACGTGCGTGCTTGAATATTTGTGCGAATGTGCGTATGTGTTGTGTGTGTATACGTCGTATATTATTAATTATATGCTGTGTGTGCAGTGGATGTATACGTGTAATGTATGCGTGCGTGCGTATGTGTGTATGTTATATGTTTTGTGTATGTATGTGTGTGTAAATGTGTAATGTATGCGTGCGTGTGTATAGTGTGTGTATGTGCGTATATTATTAATTATGCCGTGTGTGCAGTGTATGTATACGTGTAATGCATGCGTGCGTGCGTATGTGTGTGCATATGCATATTATATGTCGTGTGTGTGTGTATACATGTAATGAATGCGTGCATGTATGGGTATATGTTGAGTGTAGTGCGTGTGTCTGAGTGTGTATGAATAGGTATCTGTGGACATAATAGCGGAGTTGCGATTCTCGGATTAATAAGTATGAATTTTTTTTTGTTTCAGTGGCTGAAATCCGAATGATATGGGAGTTTATGCGGCTCCAATTCATAGGCGTCACCGAGTTTTTAAAAAGGGGCTACATCCAACCAAAGGACTTGGCTAGCATTGACTGGGTCCTGTATAAAGATTTGCGGGACATCGCCTTTTTATTATAGAGAAAATTTAAAATATGATTATTTAATGCACTTTTTTTGTTAAAATTATTTATGAATGATTTATATAATAAAAAAATGAAATGAAAATATATTAATTGGCTCCCTACACAAATTTTTTTCTTTTCGGTAAAAAAAGTAACTGTTTGAAATTTTCCATACGTTTTTTTAAATTTTCCATTTCGTTCTTCACTTAAAATTTTGACACATAATTAAACTTTTAAAAGTTCTTAATAGCGTCTTAATAATTATCTAGCGAATAATTCTTTTTTAAATTTCTTGTCCGTTTTCTTTGCATTGAGAAGTAAAGTCGCAGCAAACAATATTAGATGTGCGTTCAAAGTTCACACGTACACACATTTTGTTGTCATTGTTGTTCGTCAACGTTCTACAACTAAAACAAAATCGTGTCATCCTTCGTTTGTTTTAACGCTCAGTCTGCAATATACAATCAGTGCGGTCTGGGCTAGCGGTGAGTGCGCGTTGTGCAAAGGATAAGCGAGTGCGTGTTTGCTGCGAGAATCATGAAGTTTTGATTTTGTGCGTTTTATTTGGCTCTGTATAACATCGGCCATGCCTTTTCGTCCGACTGACGCGAATCTCCACCAAATGCGCGCGCTGTGGAGAAGACGCGACAGTGTCGCTGAAATCGCGCTGTATTTCGGCTGCACTCAGATGACTGTGCGCAACTGGATTGCGAGATTTGAGGAAGAGGATCCTGAAAATCTCGCTCATGATCTTAGGAAAGATAACAGCGGTAGTAGTTTCGCTATTTTAAAAGCTGACCTTGAGCGAGTACGGGAAGCTTTGGTGGAAGATCCATTCCAAGCGGTCTGCAGGTTGCCAGAAGCGCTGGGATTGGACGTTGGAGAAAAAGCGCTCCGAAACTCTATAAAAACGCGATTAAATATAAAAAATCGCAGAGCAGCCCGCAAAGCCATGATAACAAATGGCGATTTACCCATACGGCTTGCGTATGCAAATCAGCACCGGTTTAGGACCGCGGCTGAGTGGAAGAGAACGGTTGCCGTAGATGAAAAAGTTTTCTCCACTGCCAAAGACGGTATAAAATCATTTTTATATTTTTAAAATATTGGATAGCATGCTATCAGTGAATTATTCATTTTTGAATGGGACCAACTCAATTAATGCAAATAATAATATTCAAGTAAAATCAAAGTCGCGATGCACTGTTAATGTTTGCGTGATTCCATATGTACGTGTATGGTAGAGATTGGGGACATTTGATAGTTGTATCGTAGATTTCGGGGACTTTTGTGGTTTCTCAGGACACGACCCCAAAAACACAAAACTGTATCGTAGGTTTTGGGGACCGTCCTCATTGATGTCGGAACTCTATACGTATAACTCTATAAGTATAACGCTTATTAACGCAATATAGACTGCAAAATCGGCATTAAAAGAGTCAGAGATGGATTACAAAAAACCAATTTCAAGGTTCGTAGTATATTAACGCTGTAGGATTGGAGATTTTAGTAATCTTCTTAGCATTTTTCTTTTATTGTTGTAAGACCGGATACTGACGAGACGAATCGTCGTGGCTAGTATTTTACACGATATGTGAGATCTAATTGAGTATAATTTTTCAAAAAACATTCTGATCCAAATATTTAAAGACCAGATATATGTTAGGTAACTTGATTAAACCAACTTTAAAATTATGACCGGATAACAGCGACAGCTTGACACTGGCGACTAGTTAACACTTAAGAATTATGAATTTCGAGTAATCAATTCATCATATTCCTTTATATGCATGATGGACCGGATAGTTACGACATATGACGATTTCGACTAATAAAGTACCTGATGAGTAGTAGGTTATTCATTCAACATATATTATAAATATTAAAATTAATCTTTAACGCTTATTAACGCAATATAGACTGCAAAATCGGCATGAAAAGAGTCAGAGATGGATTACAAACAACCAATTTCAAAGTTCGTAGTAAATTAACGCTGTAGGATTGGAGATTTTAGTAATCTTCTTAGCATTTTTTTTCTATTCTTGTAAGACCGGATACTGACGACACGGATCGTCGTGGCTAGTATTTTACACGATATGTGAGATCTAATTGAGTATAATTTCTCAAATAACATTCTGATCCAAATATTTAAAGACCAGATATATGTTAGGTAACTTGATTAAACCAACGTTAAAATTATGACCGGATAACAGCGACAGCTTGACACTGGCGACTAGTTACCACTTAAGAATTATGAATTTCGAGTAATCAATTCATCATATTCCTTTATATGCATGATGGACAAGATAGTTACGACATATGACGATTTCGACTAATAAAGTACCTGATGAGTAGTAGGTTATTCATTCAACATATATTATAAATATTAAAATTAATCTTTAACGCTTATTAACGCAATATAGACTGCAAAATCGGCATGAAAAGAGTCAGAGATGGATTACAAACAACCAATTTCAAAGTTCGTAGTAAATTAACGCTGTAGGATTGGAGATTTTAGTAATCTTCTTAGCATTTTTTTTCTATTCTTGTAAGACCGGATACTGACGACACGGACCGTCGTGGCTAGTATTTTACACGATATGTGAGATCTAATTGAGTATAATTTCTCAAATAACATTCTGATCCAAATATTGAAAGACCAGATATATGTTAGGTAACTTGATTAAACCAACGTTAAAATTATGACCGGATAACAGCGACAGCTTGACACTGGCGACTAGTTAACACTTAAGAATTATGAATTTCAAGTAATCAATTCATCATATTCCTTTATATGCATGATGGACCGGATAGTTACGACATATGACGATTTCGACTAATATAGTACCTGATGAGTACGTATTCATTCAACATATTATAAATATTAAAATTGATCTTTAACGCTTATTAACGCAATATAGACTGCAAAATCGGCATGAAAAGAGTCAGAGATGGATTACAAAAAACCAATTTCAAAGTTCGTAGTAAATTAACGCTGTAGGATTGGAGATTTTAGTAATCTTCTTAGCATTTTTCTTTTATTCTTGTAAGACCGGATACTGACGACACGGATCGTCGTGGCTAGTATTTTACACGATATGTGAGATCTAATTGAGTATAATTTCTCAAATAACATTCTGATCCAAATATTTAAAGACCAGATATATGTTAGGTAACTTGATTAAACCAACTTTAAAATTATGACCGGATAACAGCGACAGCTTGACACTGGCGACTAGTTAACACTTAAGAATTATGAATTTCGAGTAATCAATTCATCATATTCCTTTATATGCATGATGGACCGGATAGTTACGACATATGACGATTTCGACTAATAAAGTACCTGATGAGTAGGTTATTCATTCAACATATATTATAAATATTAAAATTAATCTTTAACGCTTATTAACGCAATATAGACTGCAAAATCGGCATGAAAAGATTCAGAGATGGATTACAAAAAACCAATTTCAAGGTTCGTAGTAAATTAACGCTGTAGGATTGGAGATTTTAGTAATCTTCTTAGCATTTTTTTTCTATTCTTGTAAGACCGGATACTGACGACACGGATCGTCGTGGCTAGTATTTTACACGTTATGTGAGATCTAATTGAGTATAATTTTTCAAATAACATTCTGATCCAAATATTTAAAGACCAGATATATGTTAGGTAACTTGATTAAACCAACTTTAAAATTATGACCGGATAACAGCGACAGCTTGACACTGGCGACTAGTTAACACTTAAGAATTATGAATTTCGAGTAATCAATTCATCATATTCCTTTATATGCATGATGGACCGGATAGTTACGACATATGACGATTTCGACTAATAAAGTACCTGATGAGTAGGTTATTCATTCAACATATATTATAAATATTAAAATTGATCTTTAACGCTTATTAACGCAATATAGACTGCAAAATCGGCATGAAAAGATTCAGAGGTGGATTACAAAAAACCAATTTCAAGGTTCGTAGTAAATTAACGCTGTAGGATTAGAGATTTTAGTAATCTACTTAGCATTTTTCTTTTATTCTTGTATGACCGGATACTGACGACACGGATCGTCGTGGCTAGTATTTTACACGATATGTGAGATCTAATTGAGTATAATTTCTCAAATAACATTCTGATCCAAATATTTAAAGACCAGATATATGTTAGGTAACTTGATTAAACCAACTTTAATATTATGACCGGATAACAGCGACTGCTTGACACTGGCGACTAGTTAACACTTAAGAATTATGAATTTCGAGTAATCAATTCATCATATTTCTTTATATGCATGATGGACCGGCTAGTTTCGACATATGACGATTTCGACTAATAAAGTACCTAATGAGTAGATATTCATTAAACATAATATAATCATTAGAATTGATCTTTAACGATACCTGACGCAATACGTACTACACTATCGGCTTTGAAAGATTAGAAGTTGGAATATTAAATACAAATTTCGACTTTCGCAGTAGATTAACGCTGGTGGGTTATGGCTTTTGAGTAATACACTTAGGATTTTCGTTTTTAATCTTGTAAGACCGGATACTGACGACACAGATCGCCGTCGCGAGTATTATATAGGATATGATTGATCTGGTTTAGTATATTTTCTTAGATGAAATTCTTCTACAAACATTTATAGGCGAAATATAGGTATTGTTTTTCAATTAAACAAATTTTAAAATTATGACCTGATAACAGCGCCACTTTGACACTGGCGACCAGTTAACACTTAAGAATTATAAATAACGAGAAATCAATTCAGCATTTTCCTTTATATTTATAATTGACCGGATAATTACGACATATGACGTATTCGACTAATATAATACCTGACGAGTAGGTATTCATTCAACATATTATAAATATTAAAATTCATCTCCAACGCTCATTGACGCAATATAGACACTATCTACACTATCGACATGAAATGATTCAGAGGTGGATTACTAAAGACAAATGCAAGGTTGGTAGTCAATTAACGCTGTAGGATTAAGGATTCTGAGTAATCTTCTTAGCATTTTTCTTTTATTGTTGTAAGACCGGATACTGACGACACGGATCATCGTGGCTAGAATTACACGATATGTGAGATCTAATTGAGTATAATTTCTCAAATAACATTCTGATCCAAATATTTAAAGACCAGATATATGTTAGGTAACTTGATTAAACCAACTTTAAAATTATGATCGAATAACAGCGACAGTTTGACACAGGCTACTAGTTAACACTTAAGAATTGTGAATTTCGAGTAATGAATTCATCATATTCCTTTATATGCATGATGGACCGGATAGTTACGACATATGATGATTTCGATTAATATAGTACCTGATGACTATGTATTCATTAAACATAATATAATCATTAGAATTGATCTTTAACGATACCTGACGCAATACGTACTACACTATCGGCTTTGAAAGATTAGAAGTAAAAAGACAAAATTGTTCTGCTAAAATATTTACAACGCATGGTATAAAAGTCTAAACTCTGTTCTATTCCTATCCTCTTTTTCATAATACAGCGTCATAATTAAATTAGCATTTCCTTGTTCTCTGAACTACAGGCTATTAAACAAAAGGTTAGAAAAAGAACTGATGTGTCTTCATTATCCGGTCTATGTACTTGTCTATGTACCTATTGTACTACCGAACAAATGGTTAGAAGAGACAATTATCTGTCTTCGTTATTCGGTATATAAACTTATCTAGTACTAGTTTGGTCTCAAAAATAACATGTCGTTAATATCCGATCTTGCGTAAATAAAGAGTATTTTAATTAAAATATCACAAATCTAGGAATGTAAGTCTTAAGTCTATTTGATTAACTACCTCTCTTTCCCAATGCAGCGTAATAATAACATTGGCAGTTCCTTAGTCCGTAATCGACAAACGAGTTGACAAAATGTTAGAATAGACTATTATTATATGTCTTCGTTATCCAGTCTATTAATTTATCTAGTACTAGTTTGGTCTTAAAAATAACATGTCGTCGTTATCTGGTTAACAATTAAAAACTTGTTCCGTTAAAGTATTTACAACACATTGAATGAAAGTCTTAACTCTGTTCTATTCCCTCCCTCTGTTTCAGAATACGGCGTAATAATTTAATTAGCATACCCTTGTTCTCTGAACTACAGGCTATTAAACAAAAGGTTAGAAAAAGAACTGATGTGTCTTCATTCTCCGGTCTATGTACTTTTCAAGTACTTTTCGGTTTAATCCGTAAGATGTCGTCGATATCCGGTCTAGCGTAAATAAAGAGTATTCTAATTAAAATATCACAAATCTAGGATTGAAAGTCTTAAGTCTATTTGATTCACTACCTCTCCTTCACAATGCAGCGTAATAATAACATTGGCAGTACCTGAGCCCCTGATCAAAAAGCAAGTTAACAAAATGTTAAAAAAGACTATTATATGTCTTCGTTATTCGGTATATTAACTTATCTAGTACTAGTTTGGTCTTAAAAATAACATGTCGTCGTTATCTGGTTAACAATTAAAAACTTGTTCCCTTAAAGTCTTTACAACAGATTGAATGAAAGTCTTCACTCTGTTCCAATCCTTCCCTCGGTTTCATAATACGGCGTAATAATTAAAATAGCATGCCCTTGTTCTCTGAACGACGGACTACCGAACAAATGGTT